>CAVLGL010000137.1:48561547-49187514 GCA_963668995.1 Parnassius mnemosyne
TACGCGTAGGTGGCCGTTTGGCAAACTCAGAGGAGAGTTTTGATTTTAAGCATCCTATTCTCCTTCCTTGTAAGGATCATGTGGTAGACTTGCTCATACGCTCATACCACTGCAAATATTTACATACAGGACCAGGGTTGCTATCTTCTGTACTCCGTGTTAAATACTGGATACTATCTGCTAGACGTGCAATTAGAGCCATTATATCTAAATGCAACGTATGTTTTCGATCTAAGCCTCAACCTGGGTTCCCTATGATGGCTGACCTCCCTGAACCTCGAGTGAGAGCGGTTGTCAAAGCCTTCGTCCATACTGGATGCGATTATGCCGGCCCAGTCCTAGTAACACCATATCGTGGTAAGGGTATAAAAAGCCGTAAGGCTTACATCTGCTTGTTTACATGCCTTACTACACGAGCGGTGCATATTGAGCTGGCAAGCGATCTCAGCACAGCTTGCTTCTTGGCAGCCATGAAACGATTCCTAGCTAGACGGGGATCGGTTCAATGTTTTTATACCGATAACGGAACTAATTTTATTGGTGCCCGATCTTATCTTCGCGATTTGTACGCTTTTCTAAAGAATGAATATAAACCAGTGTGGGAAAAGCAGTTAGCAGAAAGTCGTATCCAATGGAAACTGATTCCTCCTAATGCTCCACACTTCGGTGGTTGCTGGGAAAGTAACATCAAGTGCATAAAAACCCATTTATATAGGGTCATCGGCCAACAAATTCTAACCTTTGAGGAGCTTCAAACAGTTTTAAGCCAGATTGAATCCATATTGAATTCACGACCACTTACAGTTCTCAGCTCTGATCCTTCAGATCCAGCAGCTTTGACGCCAGCTCATTTTTTACATACCGTCCCGCTTGATTTCCTGCCAGCACCTGATATCGATGATTCGATTCCGCATCTTCTAACTCGATATGAACTCTTAGACAAGTTGGTACAGTCATTCTGGATGCGATGGAGGAGAGAATATCTTCATAGCCTACAAGCCCGCCAGAAGTGGAACTCACCATCCTTCCCAGTTAAGGAAGGAACGGTTGTTGTAGTAATACAGGATAACATCACGCCCTTACATTGGCCCTTAGGCATTATAACACAAACCTTTAAAGGTAAGGACGACGTTATACGTGTAGCAATGGTAAGGACTAAGCACGGTACTTACCAAAGACCAGTGGTTAAATTGTGTCCATTACCAACTCAGTAAAATTCACAAATTATTTAGGTAAAGGGTAGATTAGCCTCTAGATAATAAGTCATAGATAAGTTAGTGGGATTAAGTAGATATAAGTAGTTAACAAACATTCTTTAGTATGTTGTAATAAGGTTCATGGAAGTGAGAATAAATTAATTTGGTCGATAAAGATGATTACACCTTTGAAAGCTTCCCTTTCAAGGCCGGGAGGAATGGTTCGGCTAGTTTAATAAGCAGCCGAAATTTCTTTGTTTATTTTGCTCTGAATACTCGCAACTGTTACACCAATGTTACTTTGGTTTGGATGTCCGTGTATTTCGCGGGTCGATGTGATTCTTGCGTACTATTGGTCCGTTAAAATTATGGACATCTTCCCGTCACGTGATCACATACTGTCAACGCCGCGCGTCGTGAGAAATGGCACGTTTTTTCGCTGCTCCCTAATATATGTTCCGCCGCAAGTTATTCCTAGAATTGGATAATCGTGAGTGACCGAAATCCGTGTAGCTGGGATCCCCGAAGAAGCGCACGAGAGCAGGAGCATCCGCCTTCGTATATTCAGGTACGTCCGACCTTAGTAATATTGTCTAGTTAACGGTATCGAGTAGAATCAGCCAGCGTCTATGCAAATTACAGTCCATTTACCATTTTCAACCACTGTTAGTAATGTTAAATATTTTTGAAACATTAAAATAATTAAGTTATTATTAAATTACTTAGATGGCAATATATTCATAATGAATTAAAGGACGTAAGAGCAACATACAGGTACTTCAATTACCTCAAAGTATCTTTGAATATAATATGACTCTCACAAAATATTACTTCCACAAAATGAAATCTTTCGTTTCCTTTTGAAAGACAGTTATTTAGTCCCAAGAGAAAAGTTGACAAAGAAAAGTTTTTTGCAGCTTATAAATAGAATAATTCTCGTCGATTTACAAAGGTCTCAGCAAAATTAAAATCTATGGTTTATTGTGCTCCTGGTTTCTCATTAAGTAGCTGCTTTGTTCTTTGCGATTGAATTGTGACTTTACTATATAAATTAAAATCGTTTTAATTTTTAATTTTTGGTATTCCACTCAGAACAGATATTACTGGTATAATAGTCAATAAGTGCCTAGTACATTTTTGATTGTCTACACGCTAAAAATTATTTTTGATAATAACGTGAAGTAGTAAAAGTAAGTGTACTTCACCTACTTCATTTTTTTGCGTTGCGACCCGTGTTAGTTTTCAAATATTAGTACGTAAATCGTAAATATTTTTGTGGCAATATATCTGTATAAATATTAAATCTAAGAAGTGCTGTCAGTACTATCAAATTAAAAAGGAAAACAATCGCTTTATTTAAAGAGATATAAATGCTTCAAATAATGGTATAGTAAAAATATCCTAAGCAAATCAAGAGCCTGTCATCTTAATTGTCTGTCCTGACAGTTGAAAATAATTGAAACATATCGTCTCCTCTACGTAGAAAATTAATTTATTAATTGGTTATATTATGTAGTCACATACGGTAAAGTGCTCTGGATAATCAAAATAAATATTGATTTATTTCAAATCTTTATTGCACTTAAGATGTACAATTGGCGGACTTAATGCCTTTAGGCATTCTCTGCTAGTCAACCACAAGCTAAGCAGAGAAACTTAAGCAAGCTGCCATAAAAACTTGAGAATATATACGTGAATGTAAATATAAACATATACATACTTTACTTGTAAATACAAAAATAAATATAAATATAACTACAAATAACCTAAATAATATACTCTATACCTGATACATAAACATATATAATTTTAAACAATACATAATACATACATTTTAAGCATACTTACATACAAACATATTATACAAAAACAACTTAAGTAATTTATAATAACACTTATGCAGAAACATTTAAATAAGGTCATTTGCTGAAAAAAGAAAGGTAGTGATCAGTCACCATTCTTTTAACGGCTGCAACAGAAGTCGGTTTCCTGATATGAGGAGGTAATTTATTCCGTAGCCTTATGACCTCAGCGGCGAAAGATCGAGACATAAATTTAGTATGGCGAGGAAAAACACATAAAGTAGTTCCCTCGGAGGATCTCAGGTTACGATCGTGGAAAGAACCCAAATACTGAAACTTGCATTTCAGGTATTGGGGAGTGCATGGATCACATAGGATTGAAAATAACGTGCGAAAAATTCTAATGCATATAGGGTAGTGGATAAGGAGCCATTTAAGCTTAGAACGATATAAGGATACACGAACGTATTTACGAAGGCCAAAAATAAAACGGATGCAATTATTTAACAAACGATCCAATTTGCACAGAAGTACTTGACTCACATCAGGGTAACACACATCAGCATAATCAATGACCGGTAAAACAAGTGTTCGCACCAACATAGCCTTAGTCTCGGTTGGAAGGAAATTCTTGAAACGATAAAGGTCACGCAGGGTTATTTTGTTTGTTTGTTTTTTTTTTAAAAAAAACGTTACCCCCACACTAGGATTTTCTCCTGTATCGTGGAGGCAGTTTACAAACATACATTGCACGAGAACAAACATCCAGACCCGGAACAATTATTTGTAGGCCATACTAATACTTGTTCCGTGCGGAATTCGAACCCGCGGCCCCCGGCGCAACAACTCATTGCTAAGCCACTGCGCCACGGAGCCGTCATTATTGTCACTCTCCGGCTTATTTCTTTATTAAATTAGCATCAATCATTAACCCAAGGTTTTTAACTGCATGTCTAAGCTGAATATTTGTGCTATTGTAAACAATAGACTCCAGTGAATTGAAATCTAATTAAGCTAGACCACGAGGGCTACCGAGAATTATGGCGTGACATTTAGCAGGATTGACAGCAATTCCATAACTTGTGCACCAGTCACAGACGACCTGAAGATCTAGATTTAAAATTTTAATCGCAGAGTTAAGCTCTGATGGATCAATCCGAGCGTAAAGCTGTAAATCGTCAGAATACAGATGGTAGGAGCATTTGAAATTTACAGTTATGAGATTTATAAAAATAGAAAATAATAAAGGAGAAAGAATTCCGCCCTGTAGAACGCCAGTAGCAAGATCAGACCAATCAGAGAAAGACTGTTGATTGACCTTAACTCTTTGCTGGCGACCACTAAGATAAGTTGATAACCAATCCAAAACTGACGAAGAAAAACCCATGTATTTACAGATAACAAGAAGAATGTCATGATTGACTGTACAGAAAGCATTAGATAAGTCAATTAATAAGAGAAATGCTAATTTTGACTCTCGTACATCCTCGAGAACTTTAAGGAGCGCTGTGGTTGAATTTAAAGGAGAGATGCGGTTGTTTAAATATCTGATTGTATACGTGAGAGTTACAAACGAAAACACTTGGGATAGAATGTATGCCTAGACCAACATACACCTACATTAATCCTTGATTTTGGATCAAATTGCGGATGCAATGTCACTTCTGAGCCAAAACTTGAAAGCATAATTTATTACCAGTGAAATGGCAATGGCAATAGCAATGTTAACAAATTATCATGTACTTATTTCTAGTTTTATTTACAAGCGAGGGAAATATGCAAACTAAATTTACAGTATGTTACGTTTCTAATGTTGTCTTTGGTTGGGACGCACGAATACTTATAAAAATATATTAAAGTCTACTACTTAAATATTAAGCAGTAAGGTAAACATTTTTAAACGTCACATAAAATTATAAATACTAATGATGTAATATTGCAAAATGTAGTAAATGTTTTTTTTTTATAGGATAAGGGTGACAAACGAGCACACAGTCCACCTGATGGTAAGTGGTTGCTGTTGCCCATAGACATCTACATCTATCTTCGATTACGAATCAAAATGCAGATGCGTTGTTACCCGTGAGGACTAAGGTGGAATGCCTCGTTTCCAGTAAAAAAGGGTCTCCGGTTCTCTACACTCACCATACGAAAGACAGCAGCGTTAAGCTGCTATTTTACGCTGGTATTTTGTGAGAGCGTGGTCCTTCCCCGGTCGAGCCGACCCATTCGTGATATAACTATACCAATAATATAGCTATAGCATGGCTCTACCACGTACACCACGTTTTGTTTATTAGGTTTCACTTTCTTGTTTTTCTTCGTTAATTACGAAGCAATTGACTACTATTTTGTAATTATAATTTATAATGTACTTATTAATACTTAATATTTGAACATTCAATAATTTATATCAGAAAAGGTTAATGTGTTATACTATACTTTTAATAACAACTGTAATAAAACATTGTGCTTAGAGCTCTGTAAACAAGGTAGTAGAGTTCCTTCTGTGCTTAATAGTCAGTCTGGGTAAGTAGATACAGCCACGAATAAAACTATCTTTACGGATTTTATTGCGTTTAATTTACTAATTTTTTCGACGTATCGAGTGCTTTACAGCACCCATGGTTATGGGGGGACTGAGACGCTTAACATCCCGATGTCATAGTAAGCCCGGCTACCTTCAGTCTTTTTGGTACGATCTTCGCAGAACGAGCTTATAGTATCTTGAAATATTGCAGTGGTATGCTTGAGTTTGGATTTAATTTTGTTAATTATGGGATCTCCAGCAGATAGTAGTACCCAGCCCTATTGAAGTTAGAATGTTTTTAGCCTAGCGAATCATCGTTGGAAGGAATCGGTGTTTTTTAGCCAAGATTTGTGGTCTACTAAATCTGATATAGTGACTGGGGCGATTCTGTACGTTTTCACAGCCTTTCACTTCCACAGACTGCAGTCTTGCGTAACATCCGTAATCCAAAATAAATTCGTAAAATAATCGATAAAATCCATAAAAACTAATTTATAGCAAATATTTCCCATATTGCTATAGTTACCATGCTTAGTTAGCGAGTTGGCAACCCTAGTTTTTATTATTTTGAAGTGTTATTAACAAGATGCCACTGACCGTCTCCTATTCAAAATTCCCTCTGTTGTTTCTTACGACTTCCACAGAATGATATTATGGTGTAGTGAAATCTCTTACACCACCACTACACGGCCTATGAGGCAATCTATGGAGGAAGTTTAAGGCAGTGCACTTTGGTACACTGTAATGATTACGATGATGAATAGAATAGAATAGAATAATTTTTTATTCAATATAGATCACATGTGTAATTCTTATTGAAAGTCACTTTTTACTTAAATAAGCACTAAAATCTTACTTTTTAACACCCTAGTAAGGAGACAACTGGAATATGCGAGTACAATATGGAACCCAACATACGCTGTGCACTCCCAAAGAATAGAAAGTATTCAGAGAGCTTTTACAAGACATATTGCCTTCATATGTAGTGGAATTTCACATAGGTGTCCCTACGAACAACGATTAGCATTTTTTGAAATACCTTCCCTGAATAGTAGGAGAAAAATTCACGACCTGCTGGTATTGTATAAAATAGTAAACGGACAGACTGCCTGCTGTGAACTATTACAATATTTCTCCCTAAATGTACCATACAATATCCCTCGTCGTCCAATAACAAAACTGTTACACACTCCTCAATCCAGGACTAATATGGGATCATACGCCCCGGTACCGCGAATGTGTGACACTTATAATTCACACTGTGGTGTGTTGCCTACTGTCGATATTTTTCATGATACTTTCCCTAAATATAGGAAAAATGTAATAGATTACTATTATAAATAATTTGGGAATAATTTAATTATAATTTAATATCCATGTTCCCTACAGCTGCTGCTTAGTTATGTGCATGTTTTTTATTGTCTTGGTTATACATTATCTTTAAGTATTTTTTTTGTGACATATTTCTTTATAAGCTATTGTAGCTCTGCCCTGTCTTAATTTTTATAGTATTTTGTAATGCTGTGTCACCTATAAGGGTGCACACATCAGTCCCTAGATATAATAAATAAATAAATAAATACTTTACCACTGGTTCGAAAAAAAGCCTCTGTCCTGGGAAGAACCAGCAAGAAACCCAGCGGGACTTTTTTTTTTAAAGCAAATTTTACAATAATGGTTGTACAAACTATATAAGTACAAAAATAATTTTAGAAACAGCTTGGAAGCGATCACCTCATTCCCAGGGGTTATTATCAACCATGTATTCATTTATACTATAATAATCCTTTTTATACAGTTTCAACTTAACAAAACATTTAAACTTGCTAATAGAAAGAGCCTGTACACTTTCCGGGACCTTGTTGTAATAGCGTATACATTGCCCCAAGAATTAATTACTGACTCTGTGGAGTCGAGAAACTGGTATCACTAGCTTGTGTTTGTTCCTAGTGTTTACAGAATGCACATCACTTTTTTTTACTAAAACTATCTTTGTTTTTGTGAACATACATTAAATTTTCGTAAATATACTGAGAGGCCAAAGTTATTATATTTATTTCTTTAAATTTATCTCTAAAAGACTCTCTCGGTTTTAGGTTGTAAATAGCTCTAATGGCCCTCTTTTGTAAAACAAAAATAGTTTCTGAATCAGCGCATTTCCCCATAGCAAAATCCCATAAGACATTATGCTATGGAAATAACTGAAATAAACTAATCTAGCTGTCTCGACACTAGTGAGACCTCTAATTTTTTTTACAGCATAGGCTGCAGAATTTAGTCTGCATGCTAGTTTAGATATATGGGGGCCCCACTGAAACTTTGCGTCGAGAGTGATGCCAAGAAAAACAGTGGATTCAACAGGGCTCAGTTCTTCCCCATTTAAAAACACTTTGGTACTCAGATTTTTAACATTCGTTGTTGTAAATTTAATACATTTAGTTTTATTTCCGTTTATATGTAGATTATTAACGTTAAACCAATGCACTAATTTTGATATAACATTATTCACTTCGTCACATTTAAATGATTGACGTTTAAGTTTAAAAATCAAGGAAGTATCATCAGCAAATAATACTATATCATGATTATCCTCTACAAGAGAAAGTACGCTAGAAATAGGAATGGGCCGAGAATCGAGCCCTGAGGGATACCCATTAGTACAGGTGAGCCGGAAGAACTTTTACCATTGATAATACTCGTAACTTTCTGCTTTCTATTATTTAAATATGAAATAATAAGTTTAAGCGCTGTGTTCTTGACACCATAGTACTGTAGCTTCCTGATTAATGTCTAATGGTGAACGCAGTCGAAGGACTTGGAAAGGTAAAGGATGATGACGTGTCCTATATATATATACAACATGTAAGAAAACCCCTGTGGTTCCTGTTAAGTACGTTATCAGGATCAGTATTCAAACATATAAAAATAATTTGTTTTTAAAAAATCAACCATAATTTGTTTTTATTTTATTTTATTTTTTTTTATATTTTATGTGGTATATTACCTCTTACTGATATAAGCCGATGCTAAAGCTAAGTAAAGTGGGGTCTTTGATAATTCTCCTACTCCCCAGATAATGCAGAGGTTATAAAACCACATACAATTTGCATAAAATTTTTTTGAATAAAATTAAAAAAATAATATTGTTAGTTTTAAAAAAAAAAGTTATTTCTATACATTTGAATAATGATCCTGATAAAGTACTTAACGGGAACCACAGGGTTTTTGTTACATATTGTATATGTCGGAAGTATAGTGGGTATAGTACAGAGACTAATTTTGTAGTTAGGAATAATAATTAATTCGGTTACACGAATTAATTATCCAATGAGTCGAGGATAAACTAGTAACGGAATACGACAAGTGTACCATTCCACGTCAGAGCCAAGACTGTCTTAACGGCGGCCGCTCAGTCCGTTTTATACAAGCAGGACGGGCGGTAACGCAGGTGCGATGCCGCAGGTGTGCGGTACACGTGTCGTTTACAAGAATTCTGTCTTGCTAGACCGACGCCACCGCATCTACAACGGTGCAGGTACCGTCACGGCCATACTGACATGCGTGCGTCCTCGCACGCGCTCCATTACAATTTTAGTTATCTGTAACAACTGTAATCTGTAAAACATCGTTCGACTATCCTGACATAACAGCGTCTGGTCCGGTCTATATTGACCCTTCAGACTTGGGTGACAGTCAGTTTTGTTCCGGCAGTAAGCCCTACAAAACTTTTATCAACTTTAGGCTAGATCGGAATGATTAGTCTGTAGCTTTTTCTATTTTCTCTTTTTTTTTTCAAGTACTGTTTTCGCTAGTCCGGAATCACTATTCCCTATAGCTATATCACTGGACCGGCACAAAGCCCTGCAATGATTGTAAGAACTATTCTTTTTTCTTAATCTCTTTTTTTTTTCAGTACTATTTATGCTAGTCCGGAATCACTATTCCCTGTAGCTTTATCATTGGACCGGCAAACGCCCTGCAATGATAGTAAGAACCACATTTTTTTTCTTACTCTCTTTTTTTTTTCAATTCAGTATAGAACAGTTACAGACCAATCATACCGCAAACATGTCCCCGTCACAATCACACAAAAGTGTATCGTGAGGGACTTAGTGACACGATAACACCCAAGTATGTAAACCAATAGCAACACGACACATATCCCAGTGCAGCACAGACCAGCCTCCCTGCAACTTCATGTTCCTTTCCTGCACTAGAATAATTACTTCGCTAGAGTGTTGCAACGTCTCTAGTATTTTCTAGATGCACAGACACGGCTACCTCTGACTGTCGCACGTCCTCGTGCGGTTGACAGTGAACAGCATACGGTCTATCAGGTATCACCACCTGCTAACAGATATTAACTCTTGTTAAATATTACAACGGTCGACCATCCCAGACTTCATTTAAGTCATGGACGCGCCGATATGGCCACCTCCAGGCAAACGCACTCCAACTTTCCGTTCTGCTGCGTTCGTGCCACATTCGCGCTAGCGAGCCGTCGCGCCGTAATAGCGCTAGCGAATCGTCGCACTGCTTTGCAAAAATTAAAAATTAAGAGAAATTGAGATAAATGTATTGCGAACCATGGAATTCCAAGATTCTCTTAAGAAACGGCAACTGTATGCCATTTGAAAACATTGCAAAAAAGGGAAACTATGTGTAGAGACAAATACCATCACATATTTCAAAGGGAAGGAGGCAACTGCGCATAATCTACGAATGCCGACCAAGCCTCAGACGTTCACTTACAGCACCAAAGGACCATGTGTTCGGCGGCCGCTTGAATTGTCTTGCCGTAAGATCTGCCGATAAGTTACAGACTGTAGCGGTGTAGCTCAATCTTACTAGCGCTCGGCCGTACCTGACCATGTTCGATTAGCCGTCACAACATCTTCCTCATTGATCATTGTTGCAGAGACTTCTACGAATCTCTCGACATCAAACCCCAATTTTGTCGACCATACAGTATTCGGAGCAAACTGCAACACTGATCAACACATTAGAACACAAAAATGTCACTTATTATTTTTAATTCATAGCGTGTTAAAGTTAATCCTTTATTGTAGTACAACCTTTAAAAGTTTTGAACTTCAAAATATAGCAAATGATAATCATATTTCGCGTGAACTATCAAATTACAACAAAACGAGAGCAGCAGGATCACCTGAGGGTTTACAAGCATCGTCGGGGTTGTAGTCATCATGATCTGCGTGAAAAACAAATTGTTAACTATAAGGACAACATACACAGTTGCCTGTTCTCTCATCTATCACACATACGAGGCCCTAAAACAGAAATTCGTTCTCATACCTTGGACTATAATAAAGCACTTCGCTTTCACAAGTAAACATAGGTCTTCATACGAAGTATCTGACACATACTCTTACTTAAACTTGCGAGATCCCACGTTAACTACGTGAACCACATTAAAAACGTGAACCAGGACAGCGCCTGCCAGGACAGAGCCTAATACATGTTCAGAAAACATTACCGTGCACACAGCATACGACTTCCGCGCACACAGTGTGACTCCCACGCATACAGAGTACACGACTTCCGAGGCATCGCCATGTACAGCATACACGCGCTCCGGGATGGCGCCTGCGTATACGCGCATACGCATCTGCTGAAACCAGGCCATGTTACAGCTGGACCTGGCAGTCCGTTACGACCAGCAAGGCACACACTCACGCACTTTTAATCACATCACACGTGCTACTGTAACACATAAAAGAAAACATTAAAAATACTCAGTCGGAACTTGATTTCAAGAAATGCAGCACTACTCTTGGTACACTATTCGCCTTTCTAGGGCACTAAATACTGAGCTGCGGCTACACGACAACCTCTGGTATGGTCCAATCCTCATGTAAACTTAAATACTCTCTTCAATGTCAGAACCAATTGGCTCTACTTCACTTTCATCAGTTATACTTCGGTTTTCCGGCATTTTTCGCAACCAATTAAAAATGTAAACACTCATTCTTACAAAATAGTTTCTGAGCCAATGTTTAGGATAAATTTACTTTCCTCATGTATCTAATGGTGATCAGTAGCAGCGACAAATAATAAGTCCGCGGCGTCATAAGCCGACAGCATACTCAAAAGCGAGCGCTACAGCTCCACGCTTTCCACTAAACCATTCCAAGTTTGTCGACTACGTAATGCTCGGAGTAAACTGTAACACTTATCATCACATTAGATCACAAAAATACTACTTAGTGTTTTTAAGTCATAGCACGTTAAAGTAGTCATGTTCTTTTTTTCTGTACATCGTATAAACATTTTGAACTTTAAAACTAGGCCATGTAAATCACACCTCGTGTATCAAATTATAACATTACTTGAGCAAGTTAAACTTCCACTGAATGCAAACTATAACTCATTCAGAATATCTCCAACATTTCTTTCATTTGTTAACATATTTAGGTACGTCAGAAATAATGAAAATACTTGAGGGTACTTTTAACACAAATCGAACAAAAGGATTTATCTTTTGGCTTAAATAATTTCACTTTATCTTTTCTCTGCACTTTAATGATACGACAATATCGTAAGTAGGACAGCAAATTTTATTACGGTATTTAACATAAAAAGAGATCCATCAATGTGAAATGCATTATAGCCTTTACAAATGTAATAATTCTCATACTATTCAAAGATTGTATGTGGGCAAAAATGGGGACTTTATCCCACTTCTGATGTCGGAAGTATAGTGGGTATAGTACAGAGACTAATTTTGTAGTTAGGAATAATAATTAATTCGGTTACACGAATTAATTATCCAATGAGTCGAGGATAAACTAGTAACGGAATACGACAAGTGTACCGTTCCACGTCAGAGCCAAGACTGTCTTAACGGCGGCCGCTCAGTCCGTTTTATACAAGCAGGACGGGCGGTAACGCAGGTGCGATGCCGCAGGTGTGCGGTACACGTGTCGTTTACAAGAATTCTGTCTTGCTAGACCGACGCCACCGCATCTACAACGGTGCAGGTGCCGTCATATATATTAAATAAATGTGAATATTAAACAACTGCTATAGTTATTTTTTCGCTATTTCATTAACATATTATTTAGATGCAAATGATCGTTCGTTTGCACGTCACTCGTGTCAATTCTAGTTTAAAATATAATATCATATATTAAATATTATGAACAGAATTGTATTGACGCGGTGACCACGATCAGTACAAGGTAATTATTATTTAATATTGTATTATTTCTCATAGGAAATAAAGAATTTTGATGCTAATAACTTTGGTGTCCCATTCTAAACGATACAACTACAGAAATTCTATAGTACTATACTTTGGCCCATAGACATCTACATCTATCCTCGTTTGCGAATCAAAATGCAGATGTATTGTCACCCGTAAGAACTAAGTTGGAATGCCTCTTTTCCAGTAAAAAGGGTCCGGTTCTCTACACTCTTCATAAGAAACACAGCAGTGTTAAGCTGCTATTTTACGCTGGTATTTTGAGAGAACGTGGTCCAACTATACTACTAATATAGCTGCAGCATGGCTCTACCACGTATGAATGTATTTACGTAACATTTACGAGAATCGTTTCTCTCTTTTTCGCTTTTTTATTCTTCTAATACTCGTATTATTGTTCTCTTAAATATCTTTTGTCAACGAATACTCCTTCATGATGTTAATATTTTTTTACTGATACATAAAACAGCATACCGAACTTCCATTTAACTTAAAATCCATAGACAGGAGAAGTATGGACTTTGTTTGTGTAAACCCTCAAACCAAACACGCATTTGTGAACAAATTTTACATATTTTTAGGACCCTTTCTATATAACAAGCTCTACAAGTCACTAAAGGTATATAGTCTAAATTATAAGAACTGTAATATACTCGTAAGTGTAAGGGAATTTCTAAGTAAATTAAATTACGAAGACACAGAGAAGTTGTTAGAAATTCTAAAATAGTTTGTATTAATTGTAGGTAACAAATAATTGTTATTTAGTTATTTTATTTATTATATAATATAGTTTAATTATTTAAATATCTAGTGTCCTACATTATTAAACCGATTGTATAAGTGATGTCTGAAACACAGGTACTCAACCTAGTTCAGGCAGGTAGCAAATATTATAAACTTGACTTTTCTATTTTTCTTTTGTAGATTCTACATTATTAAGCTACACATAGTTTTAATTTTATCATAGCATGTTATTTTTGTTGGAATTATTGTTACTTTATTTAATTGTAATCATATTTGTTTCTGTATGCAAACATGTGTAATTGGAAATGAAATAAATATTATGGGGTATTTGTATAGTTTTCTCATCTGGTTGGGCTGTATAAATATATAATTGTAAATGAAAATGATAAACTTACATAAATATCAATAAAATAAAATAAATACATAAAAATTACATAAATATATAAAAACCCAACCAGATGGAAGCCCTCGGCAGGGGAGACCAAACGGCCGAGGGTTAGGGAGAAAGGGAAAGAAACCGGCGGACGATGCGGGCGGTATCGAGGAGCACCGCCTTCTGCATTTGAGCTTGGAGCGATCCGTCACGGAGTCCCAGTCGCCTCAGATGACCCGAGAGGCTGACTGGGATTAACCCGTTCGCAGAGACGACCACAGGAATAATTTCGGCCGGCAGACCACCCCACATGTCGGTCACCTCGTGAGCCAGGTCCAGATATTTTGTCAACTTATCTGTTTCGGCTTTCACGAGGTTCTCGTCATAAGGAATGGTAATGTCGACCAAAAATATCCTTGACTGTGCCCGGTCCATCAGCACAATATCAGGCTTATTCGCAAGAATAGTCCTGTCCGTGATGATGGCCCGGTCCCAGTAGAGCCTGGCGCGGTCATTTTCGAGCACGGCTTCCGGCAAGTAATTATAATATGGCAGTTTCCGATCCACGAGACCGTATTTCAGAGCGAGCTCCTGGTGTAGAATCCTGGCTACTAGGTTGTGTCTGTGCAAATACTCAGAGTTAGAAAGCGCCGAACAACCGGAGATGACATGCCTAAGTGACTCACCGGGATGGCGACAAGCTCGACAGATGTCGACGGCGCCATCCTTTAGGATGTATCTCCGATAATTGTTGGTCTTAATAACCTGATCCTGTATCGCACAGACAAAACCCTCGGTTTCCCCAAAGAGGTCACCGAAACGTAGCCAGTGGAGGGAGGCGACTGTGTCTACGCAAGGCTCATGTAGAGCCTTGTAGAACCTCCCGTGGAGCTCCTTCTCCTTCCATACGGTCTCCCGGTCGGAAATGCTCTGTACTGCCGGGTCTTGCCATTGCTCGTTGGCTAAGGATAGAGGGGTAAGTCCTTTATCACAAGAAATAACGTCCCTATAGAATGGATCATCCGCTCTCGTCAGAAAGTAATTACGGAGGCTGCACACTTCGCGATTATGCATGGTAAGCGCGCTTAAAAAGCCGCGCCCACCATGCTTCCGCGGCAAGTACAGCCTCATTACTGACGATCTCGGATGATGCATCCTGTGGGACGTCATTATAGTGCGGACTTTTCTGTCCAGAGCGTTCAATTCGGTCTGATATAAATATTTATTATTATTATTATTATTATTATTTATTATTATAAAATATTTCTTTTTGTCTTCACTCTACTAACTAAACTCCTTTATTAGATATAGCGAAAGTATAAATCTATGGTGCATTAAATTATTGTAAAAAGTAAAGTATATATATGCATAAATTATTCGTATTTTATATAAAAATTCAAGAATTTTTTTTTTCAAAGTAAAATTACTCGTATTATATATAATATGTATAGGTATGTGCCATTTGGTTCGATAACTTGTTGCCATCTTGTAGGTATTGACATAATCCCGTTGCTGTAGAAATGTTGGGACAATAAATGCGACAAGTAGTTTTGACAATTCTCTCCATTAACTATGTTAACCTGACTGTGTGTGTAAGTGTGATTCTGAAGAGACCAAAACAGGTAAAAATATGAGAGTGCAAGGTCATGACTATATGGTGGATGCATTAACACTTCCCAACCAAGCTGTTTCAATTTTTGCTGAATGTCCAAATATGTGTTTTATCATGCGAAAGACCACTCCTTTTCTGTTGATCAGTTCTCAATTTTTTACTTGAATCTTATCAATTGTTAGCAGTATAGGTCTGAATCGATGGTTTTGCCCGGCGATAAAAGTTTACAATTAAAGATGCCGTTCCAATCCCACCATACACACACCATCGCCATATTGCGTATTAATCCGGGTTTCGCTAAGGTCTGTGGAGCTTGACTACTTTCGACCATGATCTTTTTTATACGTTCTTGTCGTAGGTGATCTACTTTTCATCACCAGTAGTCAATCTTTTAAAAAATGTTTCTGTTTCATTACGTTTTAATAGGAAAACGCAAATGAGTACACGATTCATTAGGTTTCTTTCAGTGAATTCGTGTGGTAAGTTTATGAAGCTTTTTGTAAAGCCAAACTTTTTAAAATGGGTCAACACTGTTTTGTGGTCAATCCTTAATTCTTCGGCTATGTTGTAACTACTAATATGCCGATCTTGATCCATTTTTTTAAAAACTGGCATCGGCTTTATCCGTATAAGGGCGACCAGAGCGGGCTATATCTTTGACATCAAAATTATGGGAATGAAAACGCTTGAACCAACTTTGTGCTACTCTTACTGACACTGCATTAGGTTCATAAACATCACAAAATTCTTTTGCGGCTTGAAACGAATTTTTCTCTTTTTGTAATAACACTTCAGAATGTATCGAATTTCTTCATAAGATTCACTAATTTTTTCGGACAGAAGAGCAACTTTTTTATACGTGGTAGAGCCATGCTGCAGCTATATTAGTAGTATAGTTGTAGCACTAATGGGTGGGCTCGACCGGGGAAAGACGCTCTGACAAAATACAAGCGTCAAATAGCAGCTTAAAACTGCTATGTTTCATATGGTGAGTGTAGAGAACCGGAGACCCTTTTTACTGGAAAAGAGGCATTCCATCATAGCCCTCACGGGTGACAACGCATCTGCAGTTTGATCCGCAAACGAGGAGAGATGTAGATGTTTATGGGCCACAGCAACCACTTACCATCAGGTGGACTGTGTGCTGGTTTGTCACCCTGTCCTATAAAAAAAAGCAATTGGAAAATGGCGGGAAAGATTTTTATATTTTCCATTTTTCCTTTCTTAATGTTCTATATGTATTAATATTAAAAGTAGCCCGATACAAACAGTACATCCATAGAGATTTTTATTCAACTTTATACAAACAAAATAAGAAAAAATTTTTTCCCCGACCTATAATTAATCTTTCTTGTTAATGAAATAAAGCTGGGAAATGGAAAATATTTTAAAGGTAACATTATTTCATGTCCTTGTGCCAATATGTCGATATAGAAACGTGATAATGGCTTTATTTAAAGTACCTTTTAACCCCATTTTTTCTCGTCGAAATTCAGTTTTCAAAATTCTGAATCAGCTACGGGAATAATAAGAAGATGTTAACTTTGAAATTGATTGTGTAGATCAATTATATATAGGTGATAAGAATAATTTGCGTGATAATAGTTTATTTATAATTATTACTAAATATTTACCATTCACCGCAAGTAAAAGATTAAATATTACGTTTCACCATCACAATTGCACGGGCTGAGTCATTTTCGTTGATTCGTTAACTACTAGACGAAGCAACGAACTGTTGCATCTGTTCATCGATTAATAAATTCTAGATGAACTTTAAGTACACTAAACGAAATTTGATGGTGTCTATATTGATATTGTAAACAATTTTAATGCAATTTGCCTAAGAAGTTAGTTCTTAATTTATTTTATTACCCGACTGCTTGCCTTGGCAGTTAATAATACCCACTACCCCATATCTTTCCGCGGGTGTCGTAAGAGGCGACAGAGGCAAACAGGCAGGAGATGGGCAGCAGCATCTTGCTGATAACAGCAATAATACAGTAAAAAACTGCGGTTCCCCACCCGATCGGCAAGCATGGCAACTATGAGTAACGACATAAATAAACGGCCCCAGTCCCCGGTTGCCCCGCTATTCCTAGCCACGGTGGTGACCAAGTAACTGGGGCATGGGGTGCTAAGAATCTCTGGTGGAGATTGTCTCCCTCTGTTTCTGTTCTGTCTGTCTGTTTCTCTCGTCTGATCTCTGTTGGTAGTCACCTAAGACGATTCGACCTGGTAACATTTAACGCACGCGGGTGTTCTCGTCAGTCATCAACCCTGATGACTGACGAGAAGATTGTGGAGCTGAAAGAAGAGATAGGCAATTAGCGCTGGGATATTATAGGATTATCTCAAGTCCGAAGAGAAATAGAGGACACGGTAAACATACAATACGGCAACTTGTTCTATCACCAAGAGAGCAACCATCTGCCCCAAGGAGGTGTCGGATTTATTGTCCACAATTCTTTGGTTAACAACGTTGTAAAGATTGTGAGTTTATCGACGAGAGCTACGTACCTGATACTCAGAATCATCAAACGGAATCCGTTGAAGTTCATACAGGTTTACGCACTAGCCTTGTGTGTATAGTTGTTTACAAAGTTTAGTTTTAAAAGTTAGAATACTTCCTATTTTTTTGAATTCATAATATATCCATAATCTTAATCAAGAATCTTAAGAATTCATAATACAGAATTCCACCAGTACATTGATTTATAGATGCGTCTTTGTTAATGTAGAGCTGATACTGAGCTGTGTTAAAGAGATGGAAAGAGTATTTTGAAAGTTTGTTTGAAAGAGAGGAAGTGCAGGTACAGCATCTGCCACCTTCCACGGAAACTAATATAAATGTTGATGAAAATGAGATTAGCATGGATGAAATAGTGAAAGCGTTGAAAAGTATGAGATTAGGTAAGGCTGCAGGGTATGACAGGATTACCGTCGAGATGCTGAGGGCTGGACAGGGCCTGGTGGCTAGTCAGCTGTACCGCCTTTTCAATCTGTGCTGGCAAAATGGGCAAGTACCGGGAGACTGGTGCAAAGCCGTAATCGTGCCATTGTATAAGGGAAAAGGGTCACGGCAGGACTGCATAAATTACCGCGGTATAAGCCTTCTCAGCGTCGTCGGTAAATTGTATGCGAAAGTGTTGATTGAAAGGATTGTGAATGAAACAGACAAGAAAATATGGGATGCACAAGCGGGATTTAGAAAGGGAATGGGATGTACGGATCAGCTCTTTTCCTTGTGGTGCATAGCCGAAAAGTATTTGGCTAAAAACAAGAAAGTCTACTGCGCGTTCGTAGATCTAGAAAAGGCCTATGATAGAGTGGTGAGGAATGAATTGTGGTCAGCACTGTCCGTGAACGGTGTGAGCAGTATCCTCATACGAGCAATGCAATCTCTTTATAGGGATTCTAGTGCTTGTGTAAGGATAAACGGGGCATACACTGAATGGTTTAATATCGAAAAAGGTGTTAGACAGGGATGTGTAGCGTCACCGTGGCTGTTTAATCTGTTCATGGACAATTGTTTGACAGATTTAAAAGAGAATGAAAGTGGGTTGAGAACGAATGAGTTACTCGTCAAATGTTTTCTCTATGCTGATGACCAAGTATTACTTGCGTCTTCGGCCGAGGAGTTGCAGGAGATGGTAACTGCTATGAGTGGAGCTTTTGTTAGAAAGGGAATGAAGATGAATGTAAGGAAGACGAAAGTGATGGTGTTTGAAAAAGATGAGGCAGTGACAGACTGCAACATTGTGATTGAAGATGAACAAATTGAACAGGTGAAAGAGTTTGTGTATCTGGGTTCAAAGTTTACAAGAGATGGAAAGTGTGAGAGTGATATCGAAAGAAGAGTGAATGCAGGAAACATGGTGAATGGAGCTTTGCACTCCTTTATGACCAGTCGGAAGGTGTCTAACAAGGCTCGTTTGGCTGTGCATGTGTTGGTTCCGACACTCATGTACGGAAGTGAAACTTGGGTATGGCAGAAGAAACATGAAAGCAGAATAAATGCAGTTGAGATGAGAGCATTAAGAAGTATGATAGGAGTTAAACTGAGTGACAGGCTAAGAAATAGTGAGATAAGGAAACGTTGTGGTCTGAAAGAAGATGTAGTGACAAAAATTGAGAAAGGTATGCTGAGATGGTTTGGCCATGTCGAGAGAATGAATGAAGAACGATTGACGAAAAAAGTGTATAAGGCTAGTGTGAATGAAAGTGTTGGAAGGGGTAGACCTAGGTGGACATTTCTCGACCAAATCAGGGACGTCTTGAAAAAAGGCCAGGTCAAGAGTACCCTAAACCGTAGAGCATGTATGAAGGGAATAATGAAAGTGGACGAAGCAAAACAAGTATGTAAGGATCGTAGCAAGTGGAAAGAACTGGTCTCTGCCTACCCCTATGGGAAAGAGGCGTGATTATATGTATGTATGTATGTATGATACTCTCATTTTATTTTAGGCAGACACATCTGACCTAATGAAAAGTTTTTGATAACAGCCCCATGTGTCAGTGCTAAAGGTTAAAGGAATTTCTTGATTAATTTTACCACGCCTCTGTAGTATCACAGTTTTGTTCTAAGATTAATACGGGTAAAAGAAGGCTTTATCAATTGCCTGTACTAAACTATTTTAAAAATCAACACTGTTTTTATTGTTTGTGCAACAGTTTTTAAGAAGGAAAGGGACACAAACGAACACACATTCAACCTAATGGTAAGAGCTGTAGCCCATAGAAACCCATATCTACCTTTTATTAAGGATCAAAATTTTGATGCGATGTTACTCCTGAGGAAAGAGATGGAATGTCTCATTAACAGTCAACCTGATAGTAAATAAATTTTGTGTCCCATAGACAGCTAAATCTATCCTTGATTAATGATGAAAAAGTTGATGCGTAGTTACTCCTAAAGAAAAAGATGGAATGTTAAAAACAGATGCGTCAATATAAAATTCCCCAAATCTTGTAACAGTTAGTGTCTCTACTTTACGAATAGCTATTTTAGACATTTTCTTTGGTGTCGACGGATAGATTATTTACATTTAATCGATAAACTAATTGAATCACGAAAACGTTCTTCACGTAACTGAACACTGTAATGTTTACGTTTAATTATTGACGACTGATAGGTGAGGAGTGTATCACAGACGATATTGAAGTTTGCCAACGGTGAAAAATATCGATTTATTTGCATCGCGCACGTTACCTTGAAAGTTCGGTACAAACATGAAACAATATAAGTAATGCTTGAAATCAAAATAGTTTTGTCATAAACATGAGACTGTGTTGAATACCTTGCATATATTACCAAAATAGTTTTGTTTGTTATTATTATTAGTTATATTTGATATGCTTTGACTGCTTTAGCATGTTGGACAAAATGATACCGGTTTCGCGCACAGCGTTTATAACATTTTAAAATAAAACAATAATTTTAATTTGTTATGAGTATGCCTTAGTGTAATATAAGTGAAAATAAAAAAGCGCTGCTGCACATGCTGCGTCTCTTTTATAGAATAAGGGTGACAAATAAACAAACAGTCCACCTGGTGGTAAGGGGATGCTGTGGCCCATAGACATCAACATTTATCCTTGATTAAGAACCAAATTGTAGATACGTTGTCACCCTTTGGTACTAAGATGGAATGCGGTCGGTTCTCTACACTCACCATTCGAAACACATTAGCATTACGCTATGTTACTTTGGTATTCTGTGAAAGCATGGTCCTTACTCGGATAAGCCGAGCCATTCGTGCTACAACCATAATATAGCTGCAACTTGGCTCTACCACGTCTGGAAGGTTTGGTCCAACCCGGGATTCAAATCGACTAGACCAACGAGGCTTTACAAGTACTTATACTTTACAGGCTGACGTAATAATGGACGTACTTATTACTTTAGCAACTATAATATATACAATCAGTTATACGAGCTAACGTTATACTCGTACTAATGAACTTACCTCAGATTGACGGTAGAATTAGGAAATATTCCTAACTTGTGAAAAGCCCGTCTCGAGAGGTAATGTTGTAAATGGTTGCTGATGAAATAATATACAAGAAATAAATATAATAATAATAATTAACAAGAAATAAATAAATGTACTGCAAAGGCAATTTTATAAAAAAATTTCTACATTTATCAATTTTTTTTATAGCATAGGCTGACAAACGAGCACACAGTCAACCTGATAGTAAGTGTTAGCTGTGACCCATAGACATCTACATTTATCCACAATAAAAAATTAAATTGCAGGTACGTCGTCACCCGTGAGCAGCACAGCAGTATCAAGCTGCAATTTTAGGCTGGTATTCTGTGAGAAAGTGGTCCTTCCCTGGTCGAGCCGACCCTTTTTGTGCTACAACGATACAACTAGTACAGCTGCAGCATGGCTCTACCATGTATGGAAAATTCGTTGAGAGACTCAAAAGAAATACTTTAAATTGACTTAGAATTAGAAGTTTGACGTATAGTTAAATATTGATTATTATTGTAAACTGTAGGCGTTTGTAACATATAGAGGTTTAATTTTTAACTGGACATGTATGGCCGAATCCGAAAGTAAAGGGAATAACAGGGCTTACTTTAATAATAACTATAACTGTATACTTAGATGTTAAAAAAAAATTCTCTAGCCGGGATCGTACAAGCGTGCTTCCATAGTATCGCTTATGAGAATCAAATTCTGAAAAGTAACGTCAAATGGCAGACAAAAGGATAAGTGTTATTTTTATGATAATTGCAATTTCAAATCTTAAATATATTTTTAATTTAACTAAACTGTTGTTCGAAGTGATGTAGAAATCAGATGTATATTATTTCATATATGCTTACTTCATTCTGCATCACAAGATTATTGATCGATTTCATTACACGTAAATTTTGTAAAATTTGTTTTTACATACCCTCCAGAGAAATCAATCTATGGGACGATTTGGGGCCCTAGTGAGCTACGGTACTGGACAATATGTTCCAAAAATTTATTCGGCAAATTACTAAATTAAAAACTTCTTTATTATGGGGCTATTGCATATGTTAATTAACAAGAGCACAACATAAATTATAAATTACAAAGAGTAGGTAACCCTACGACATTGAGCTAATCAAAAACCTTCGCTGGCTGGATTTCTTAACTCCCTCATGTTGAAATTGTGAGTATAAAAAGCATTTTAAAATATATTTGGATACATTTTCACATGTAAATATTTAATGCGGCGAAATATTTTGAATTCCACAACAATAAGCCTGCCTTTGATACAATACAAACATTCAGTAACACTATATTCGAGCTGTTGCTCATAATAAATAGCGCATTATATCGTTGATGCGGTCTGAAATAAATGTTGTGACGCCGTGTTTTCTTTTACCCGATACGAAAAATATTTTGCTATTAACTTCAGAAAAAAAAAGTCTGTTTTATTTGGTAATATTTATTTATTTATGTTTCTCGTTATAACTACTACAGCATATAAAGCTATGTGGATGATGGATTAAGGCTTAACCTTGGGATATTTTCTTCGAGTGAATCACGTGTTAACTGTAAGAACCTAAACATAAATGCAGCAAAATAAAACGATATTTATAAAATATTAATATAGTAAGTACAATTAATAATATTTCGCTGTGTGATGTTGGCGTAAGAAGATATTGTGGCTTCCCATAGACGGTGGCATTATAGTCTCGTATCTGTACCAGATTTAAGATATTTAGTCTGGCGATAAGTCATATCGATATTGGCGCGAACTGTATGGTACTACGAACGCCAATCCGTACTATCAGTGTGCTATCAGAGAGTAGATCAACCGACACTATATATTACTGACTTTTTTTATTGGAAAAAAAAACAGTTACACATAAAATGTCATACAAGCATACAAGACAATTAATTTATAAAGGAGTACTTAACGTGTAACCCAAACCCATGCCCAGAAAGTAATATTATATGCTTAGTTTTATGTTTAATACATTTGCGCAATTTATGAGAGAGTAGGTAATTATGCTAAGTAATTATTACATAATTTATAAATCATATTCAGTGAGCAACTTAGTTATCATTCTTCTAAACTTTAAAGATGACAGAGCAAAAATATCACTTTCTGTGAAGTGTGTATGATAATTATCTAAGAGGCGGCGGAGGGGTGCCCGTGCTCCAGCTTTTGTTTTACACAACCTGTTTTGTTGAGTAAAACAACCGATGTGCTCGCACTGCGCGCCGAAAAACAGTTCTCGGTACAATATGTATAATATAACTTATTGGTGAGATAACTACAGTCAAACCTGTTATTACACAACCCATGCAGCATCCTGGCCATGATAAGCGATCGTCTAGATTCCAAATTTAGTAGTTTATATTGATACTGATTATGTAGTCGAGGCAGAATTCTTTAACATAATCTATTTACTAAGATCTGGTTTTTAATACTAGCGACTAATTTCTTATTAGTCGCTTTTATATATTTTCTTCTAAACTACCATCGTCACGTCCGTAAACAGAGATTCCGTTACAGAGTTATTAGAGGACATGCCGCCGTGTAGTGACGATGTAAGAGAATGCAATACTCCATATCACTCCGTAGGTGTCATAATTGAAGATAGAGATAAATGAAACGCGAGATGGGCAACAGCATCTCCTTATTAACAATATAAACTTATAACAAAGCTACGGTTGCAAAACCGCTTGCCAAGCGTTACAATGTGGCAAATATGTTTTCTGTGAGCCTATCCATGAGAGAAACTTATGTTCGGCAGTAGAATTTTCATAAGCTGTAATCGATGGATTAATGAAAGAATAGACGTATTCGGTAGTCTTATTGTTCCAAAAATGCACTTATTTATTTTATTTAACCATCCGGTTAACTGTTAAATTTGAGACGAAATTTTTAAATTTTCAAACCGAGGTAGGATCTTTCAATCCTGAATGCCTTTAAGAATAATTTTTTAAAAGGAAATTGTACAAGAAAATTAACTAGTTTTACATATATTGTTACGCCCTACAGCTGCTCCAGCAAGGGTCGAATCTTCCGGGGCCTATGAGCAGAAGATTCCACGAGCAGCCGCAGGTCGAGCCCAAAATGGCCACATGGAAGAATTTCCTTTAACACTAAGCTATATGGGAGAATGCTAGAAACACATATTACGTACCAGTGTCAGAAGCTAACTTCGCACCAAGGCTCGGTCAGGCCGTAAGGGGGTGTAAGGTGAATAGCAAGTAGTGTTCAGTGATGTGTAAATGTGTGAGACCTTGACCTCCTTAGGTGAACAGCAGCGGCCGAGTTCCAGGCTGCCCCAAAATGCTGCATCGCTCCAGCCGGCTCCACCGCTGGACTATTTCTTTCTTCCTTGTCACTTTTTCAGTCTATTAGCTTCATTGTACATTTAACTAACTTAAACTCGCCTAATTCCAAATTCATCGTAGAATCGAACACGTAATACCCGACACAGTAACGGACAATAGTTCAAAGTGCAACATTCAATGTCCCGGATTCACTTATCACAAAATTATAAAGAGGGAATTAAAGCGATCTCTTAAGGAGTCATACTACTCAGGGTTAAACACAACTAAGTTCCTTCATTCGACACCAAAACACCACGTCGCGAAAAGATTCAAAATACGCCTCGTTGACACGTAAACTAACAAGCCAGCACACACAAAAAAGGGCAATTAACGCGACGGCCCAATTATAATGATTTCCTGACGAGCAACCGGGAGAAGCTCTCGAACAAGGAATGCGCGTTTCGAATCCTAGACCGTATATCTACTCGACGCGCGCGTGCACAATTCCGCATCCCCGAACAAGTTAAATATTGCAAAATTCACACATCCACGTAAGGAAGTAACACGCGCTCAATCTAACTATCTGGACCCGACAACGGTCGCGTGAACCTCGGCAGCGCTAAACCAGCTACGCGGGTTCCCCGCTTCGCGGCCAGTGGGCAACTCTCTCATCATCGCCCACGCGTCGAGCTACTACAAGCCGAACACGGCCGCCCCACCTCGGCACTTATCTCACCTACATACTATCGGGTGACGCGCCAGCTCGAACGCAATTGGGTGGCGTTCAAACATTACCAAATTTGGGCATAAACATATATTTTGCCTACAGACGCAAAATAATTATGTCGCTAAAAATTATATGGAAATTCACCATTGTCCCTTTACATTTTAAAACTTTATACCAGTAGTCATTGTAACGTAGTTCAATTCGAAATCAAACAGCATCAAAGTCTGTGAATATCAGAATTTCGCAAAGGTATATATAAATTCTATCGTTTCTTGAATATGATTGAGTTCAGAATACATGTAATATTTATCACTTTGGGGTACGATAAGGCGTTGATTTGAAGGTGTGATCTAATGTAAAATAACAATGTTTGTGGCGTTATTACAAGTCGGATATAATATAAAATAAGGAAATAAGGCAATTTAGTAATGTATAATATTTCTTCTTCTATATTAACTTGTAAAAGTCTCAGCTGGATATGGGGTTTTCATTTGCCTTCATTATAATGATTATCATTACAGACCATCACAAGTTCACTGCCGGAAATAGGCTTTCCCAAATGCTTCAGACCGCGGTCCTGAGCCATCTGCATCCATCCGCCCCTGCATCTTTTACCAGGTCGATACTCCATCTAGTGAAAGCCTCCCTACACTTCGCTTACCGGTACGAGGCTGCCATTTGAAAACCTGCCTTCTCAATTAAAGTTATTCATTGGCCATCCTAGGAAGGTTATCTAGCTCTATCAAGCTAGAAATTTTAACCGAAATAGTTAATTGTTGGTTTCTAAAACGTTTCCTCAAAGTGTTTCTATTAAAAACAAGTTTTGTTATATTTATATTAAGCTAACAGTAAGTTTAATAAAAAATTCATATAGTCAGTAGCGCTCGACAAGAGAGACCAAACGGCTGCGGGTTAGAGACAGGGGACGGATCAAAACCTACATTTAGTGTGGGCAAGATGAATTTTGCGAGGCGACTGCGCTATTGTATTTCGATTTCCATTAAAACCAGTCATAATTACACTGCTGAACATAAACCTCATCCAACGACGGTCACGATCACGGTTTTGATCCGCCTAGTTAAATAATACAAGTATAGGTGCCGCTCACTACGCTATTGAACGGTTTGGTCTTATAGTGAACAATAGGTCCCAAAATCATTGTTCTACATATTCACATTAATGGATCTTTGTTCAATCGAATTTATAATAGCTCCTTCTAGAAACATTTCCAAAGCTTTTCGTTACCAAATTCAAGCAGTTGGGTGCTTATTTACCGTTACCGTTAAAGCCTATTAAAGTCCACTAGTAAATATAGGCCTCCTTCGTCAATTGCCTAATATCGGGCATTTGAAATATTTGCCACGTTTAGCAAGCAGGCTGGCAACCAAGGTTTTTAATTTTCAGTCGTTATTAGGAAGACGCTGCTTCCCATTTCCTGATTTTTATCCCTCTGTTGCCTCTTACGACACCCACGTGATAATATGGGGTAGTGGATATTCTTACACTGCCACTACATGGTACTTAATTATTTATTAATTATTCTTAGGTATATCTTTTTACTGACCCGCAAAAGCCCACTGCCGCACATGGATACCTGCCGTTGTATGCAGAGTTTGTTTAATCGTCATACGGAGCAGGCGGGTTGAGGATCTCAGCGCCAGAGGTCTCGCACCGTTGAGGCTGGTCTCCGTCGCTGTTTTTAGTATTTTACGTCTAATGCAAACGAGATGATTACACCGCCATGTATCGAAAAATATATACGTTATTGTCATCTCATTTCTGAGAAGATTTTTCTTACATCGATCTATACATTATAGCCTATAAAAGGAAAGGATACGGCTGCACATAGGCCTCCCCCATAGATTTCCTCATATAGGGTATTTGTCAAAGCCGCCACGCTTGGCAGGTAGTTTGGCAACTAAGCGCGTGCGTGCATGAGCCATGGTTCCTCTGTTCGAATCTAAAGAAAGGATAACTTTTATTTGTATTGATTTTTGGGTTTGAATATTATTATAATATGAAAATCATCCTATGAATTGATTGCATGACCATGTTATAGTACAAGATGGAGTGGACAAAAGGAGTGCTAACGTGTTGGCTTTATACTTACGGTTCTATAATACATCTGTTATTAAACCAACAGCAAGCAAAATACGTCAAGTCATCATCAGGTCGTGTATCATAGTTTTTGTTAAAAATGAAAACCATCAAAGTTTTATTCAGATCGAGATTAAATAGGTTTAATACATTACTTACGGTTTACGTCGATTTCCTTTGTTTCAAGGCTTAAAAGAAATGAAAAACGTACCGTCAGTGCAGTTGCAGTCCCAACTAACAAAATGTCGAATGAAATGGAAATCGTGCCTCCAATGCAGTTGAATGTAGTCATCGATCTTGTTACCTGTGAGATTTTTGTTCGGTCCAATTTTCGTACTGCTTTGGTTGAATTGAATCTCAACAGTTCGCACAATTTATAATTTGTGCTCCCGGAATTCCTTAAAGGAATTACTTAAAGAATAATATCTTATAAGTTATATACGAAAGCGTTATGTTGTAACAAAACGTATACTTAGGAAAATATTTTTTTTCTGTGTTGATTTACACACACTTTATACTTTGCAAAATCCATTATTAAGCGTGGAATGGTATTAATCCACGTTATTTACTATATTACCCTACCCAGGAAATAAATAGTACACCAACATGCACCACCACCTCAAATAGCGGCCAATAACTTATTCCAGGGTTAAAGGTCTGACCTCCAGAAATTTCCAGATATTTGTGCCGCTTTTACCACATATTTTATATTTTTATTACATTTATATTTATTGTTGTATTTATTATACCAAATGTTAATGTAAATATTTATATTTATAATAACATTTTGTTTTGCATTCTGTTACCATAGCATATTCCTGTGACTTTTCCCATATTATTAAATTATGTTTAGTTTACTTGTTTACGCAAGTTTTTTATTAGTCAGCATATCAAGGGTTAATTATTGTAACTTGCTGACTCGGAATACGAAATTTTGATAGCTGAAATCTCGAATAAAGTTTAAGTAACTTAAAAAATACAAATATAATTTAGAAGTGAATATAAAATGTTAGTCCTAAGAAAAATTTACAAAATGGGAATATGAAAATTGGAAGTACCGATTTTAAAACATTAAAAACATGTTAAACAAATACACAAAAAAAAATTGTGTATGTGCCGTCTATCACAAATGATTGGAGCCAAGCTGAATAAGGAACTCTTGAGTACGATAGCGGATGTACAACTTGCTCTCTTGCTTACGCAATTAATCATTATCAGCAACAGCTCAACAGCGTACTACACTATACATTCAGTGTAGAGCGATTACAGTTTAGCCATTGCGTCATATGTCCCTGTCACAATTACACACAAGTGTGATGTGAGGGACTTCATTACATGATAACACCAAACTATGCAAACCAACAGCAACACTATCAATTTCATTGTAACACAGAGCAGCAACAAGAAGATCTTCCTTATCTGCACTAGAATAATTACTTTTTTTGTTTAAAAAACAACGTTACCCCCACACAAGGATTTTCTCCCGTATTGTGGAGTTTACAAACATAAACTGCACGAGGACAAACATCCAGACCCGGAACAATTATTTGTAGGCCATACTTGTACCGCGCGGGATTCGATCCCGCGACCCCAGCGCAACAACTCATTGCTAAGCCACTGCTCCACGGAGCCGTCATTACTACAACGGACAGAACTATGATATTGTGCAGACTCGTAGAATGAGTTAGGCGGAACCTCCCGCGCACGGCACCCACAGTAAACTTTATACTGCACACGCTTTCGATCCATCCGGTATTTTATAGACGCGTCGACAAAACTAATTTGAGTGGTATAATATTATGATAAAACATATTTTGAGGGCTTAATATTAATAATATTAGGCTCACGAATCCTTACTATATCAGTACGCTTATCTTTTGTGATTCTTCTTCCAAAGAATAAAATCCAAAAGATTTTTTATAGAATAAGGGTGACAATCGATCACACAGTCCACCTGATAGTAAGTGGATGCTGTGGTCCATAGCCATCTACATTTATGCTCGACTAAGAATCAAAATGCAAATGCGTTGATACCATTAAGAACTAACATGAAATGCCTTGCTTACATTTTAAAAAAGGATCTCCGGTACACTCACCATACGAAACAGAGCAGCATTGAGCTGCTATTTTATTCTGGTATTCTGTGAGAGCGTGATTCCCGGGTTGAGTCGACCCATTCAAGCTAAAACCATAATATCGTCTTTCTATCTATATTTTCATAAAAAAATTCGTGTCCATCTTCAAAATTTTTATTCTTACACAGTCACTTAGTGTAGCGTCTTTCTTCGCTATGGCAAGTATTCGCCTGCAATCCAAGGGGATACCTTTAATCAACATTAAACTTTGATAGGCTGTATTTAATCGATTGTATACTTTCTGCATATCGAACAATATTAGTAGTGTCTGTAAATAAAATAGTCCAAGCGTCACTACCGTTTTGTGGGTGTCAAACTGTGAACTATCAGGTTAAACAACGACTGAGTTAGCAACAGTGATAGAAAAAGATGGTATAAATGTGTTAAATTGGCAAAATAGAAATGTTCATTCTGTATAAACTCATTAACCGTGTAGTGGTGGTGTAAGAATATCCACAACCCCATATCATCCCATGAGTGTCGTAAGAGGTAACAGAGGGAATCAAACTGAAGATGAGCAGCAGCATCCTCCTAATAGCGACTAAGAAGAAAAAAGTGCGGTTGCCAACCTGCTTGCCAAACTTGGCAACTATGGCAAATATTATCCTATGAGGCAATCTGTGGGGGACGTCCATGTTTAGCAGTGGACTTTAAGAGGCTGTAACGATAAATGTATGTCTTTGATTAATGCCGGTATACAAAAAAAATGTGTCGGATATACAACCTTTCCGTTTCTTAAACTCGGTTAAAAATGTCGGGTATTGTTTCTAAATAATAAAAGTACCTTTTTCGCGCGATATGGAATAAAATGGAAGAAACACGTTAAAGCGAAAAGTAACTAGGTGACAGAATGAATGAAACAAATCAGCTGCACCGAAAAGCTGTTTCTCTATTACAACAAAGACCATACGAACTGTTTAAAGAAAATCATCGTGTATGTGTTGTTTTGTAAAGACATTATGTAGCACTTTTATCGTTATATTCTTATTAATATAGCTAGCAAAATATCATGTAAAATTTTTATAATAATTTGCTAGCTTTCGTCTTTCCGTCATTATAATCTCGGTGTTTTCAAGGCAAGAGTGAATAAGCTTTCACTAAATTAAGTCCTTTTTTTATAGGATAAGGTTGACCAACGAGCACACAGTCCACCTGATGGTAAGTGGTTGCTATGGCCCATAGACATCTACATCTATCTTTGATTACGAATCAAAATGCAGATGCGTTGTCACCAATGAGGACTAAGATGGAATGCCTCGTTTCCAGTAAAAAGGGTCTCCGGTTCTCTACACTCACCATACGAAACACAGCAGCGTTAAACTGCTATTTTACGCTGGTACTCTGTGAGAGCGTGGTCCTTCCTCAGTCGAGTCAACCCATTCGTGCTACAACCATAATGTAGCTGCAGCATGGCTCTACCACGTAAAAAAGTCATTGCGCTTTACCGTTTTCGTTTGCATCACCAATTACTATCAGATGTAAATTATGAGTGTCAAACTCTGGCTTATGCCCTGTTTATGACCCATTCGTGCTACAACTTTACAAGTAATATAGCTTTAGTATGGCTCTACCAAGTAAAATTCTACACTTAAAATTCGTCGGGGGACTGTGATAATATATATACATATATGCAAACTACATAATATTATTTACCATGTAGTAGCGGCCTAAGAGATTCCACTAATATGTGGGTGTCGTAAGAGGCGAGAGAGCGTAATTGAAACAGAAGAATTCCGAACGCTGCCGGGTTTCTCCATGCTTTCTAGATGCTTTTGAGATATCATCCTATACTTATTACTAGATATTTCGGGACCCCGCCCTGAGCACCCGTAAATCAGGAGGCCAAGTTTCTGGTAGCGGAAAACTATCATCAAGGCGAGGGCGCTTTGATAACGTCGTCCACGAGTGGGATCTGTCCTCTACCGATCCCACTAAGCAACCTCCATCTGGACTATTACGAACTTACAAAGGGCGGCTAAGCCCCTCCACGCCGAATTCTTGCTTAGCATCAAATCAAAGTTCCGAAGTAAAAAGCAGTATATATAGAATAGCTCCGAACTATCACTCAGAGCGTTGGCCACTCCAAGTGGTAGTTCGGAGCAGAACACCTTTCCCGGCGGGAGATCTCACCTTTTACTTCTACTGGCTACCGTTTCAATTACTAATTCTCTTTATCTTGTCCATCTGACGTGAAATTATTAACTGTATAAAAGTAATATTTTCTCTTCAGACTATAGTAAGTTGTGATTATTCTTACACCGCTACTACGCGGTCAATATGTTGTGTTCAACTAAAATTCTAATATACCTAAATTATAATTAAATAAATAAATAAAATCCCAAGAAGTTGGAAGTCTTCGATGAGAACAAATCTATGGTGTGTGTAGATGAAAAGAGACCCTTTTTACTGTAAAGGAAGACATTGTATCTTAGTCCTCATTGGTGTGACAACGCATCTGAATTTGATTTACTTTTTATCGGGGATAGATGAGGATAGTTGTCTATGGGCCACAGTGTCGACTTTTCATAAGGTGGACTGTGCTCGCTTCTCACGCATATTCTATAAAAATCTTTTGAGGGTTAGAAGGAAAGCGAAAAAAGCGTCGAACGATCCGGATAATGCTGGCTATTATTGTTATAATTATGTGATTTTTTTATTGTATCCTCGTCTGGTTGGGATATATGTAAATATAGAATATAAATATATGAAATATAATAAATAGAAATGAAATATTATTTATAAAGAAATTGTGATAAAAATATATTGAACACAATTGATATGCCATTTAGAATAATATAAATGTAAATATGCTGAAGTAAGTAAATAAAAATCAACCAGACGGAAGCCCTCGACAGGGGATAGTAAACGACCGAGGATTTAGGCGAAGGCGAAAGAAACCCGAAAGGCTGACCGGGATTAACCCATTCACAGAAACGATCACTTGAATAATTTCGGGCCACAGACCATCCCACATGTCTCTAGATATTTTGTATTCTTATCTGCGTCGGCTTCGACGTTATAGTCATATGGAATAGTGATGTCGACCAAAATATCCTTGGCTGTGTTCGGTCGATCGCCACAAAATTGTATAGAAAAATTTAAAGAGGCCTGTGCCCAGTAGTGGGACTTATTATACAGGCTACAATTAAACTAGACTCACTTACTAGGTCATTCCTTGCCTAGGACTAGGATTACGTCTGGATAGTGCGCATAATATTATTGCAACCGTTGCTGGCTGCCGGAAAAAAATCGTAAAAATATAAGGGAGTCAAAATTATAACAAATTGTGGGACATTCATTAAAATGCTCGAGGGTGACATCATCTAAAACGAATTTACTTAAGGCGCATGGTTGAGCAAAATGTCGCGCTAGTCGTTTTTTGAGCAGTTTTTAGGAGCTATATACTTTTTATTAAAAAGATATATCAACTAATAAAAACACATTATATTTCTACATAATCTTGATTCCATAAGAGTCATATCCAATTTTTTTAAAAGGAATAAATATTAAAATAATCTTCTTACAACGAAACCACATAAATGTAAAATAGCAAGACTTCATGTACAAAAATTAATAATTTTTAATCTGGAGGTAGCCGTGGTTAACTATGACATTGGGACGTCATACACCTCAGTCCCCCCCGTGACCATGGGTGCTGTAAAGTGCTTGAAACGTCGGGAAAGTAAAATAAGTTAATATACGCGATAAAATCCGTAAAATTAGTTTTATTTAAATGTAAAATAATTATTGATAATATGCATCTCCCCGTAAAGTTTTTTTATTTTGTAATTGACACTAGTGGATAGGCAATTTATTAATGAACATTTTTATCATATTTTTTTTCAAAAGACCAAAATTTGATTTTATTAACAAATTATTTTAAAAACTGGGCGTATTCACTGCCCACGGGGTTACTGGAGTCAGTGAGCTCTAAGCTCTTGAAGGTGAAATCCGTGTCGTTAGTCACGGCGTTGGCCAGCGCACATGCTTGCTCACGTTATCTTATCAGTCGATAATAATATTATTACTTATTAGGTTATTTATAAGTAGTATTATTTGTTTGTTTTTGGTATAATTTTTCGTATTAATTATATGTACATTTGTTGTATTTTTTACTGCGCGATGAAGCTTTTTGCGTGTATTTTCTTTGAAGTAAATGTAAGGGTCGGTTCCATAATTAACATTTCAACAAATATTATAATTTACACTATAAAAAGCTAATTCAATATTATCAATATAGTATACAGTTAAAAATAATTCTAATACCTAACCACAATACCTTAGTAGGTATAGTAATTCGGTAAAAAGTATCTAAGTAGGTATTAATATACCTACCCAGTATAACTAATCACAATAGGTACCTATGTAAGTATTATGATTAGATAAAAGATACTTATCTAAATAGTTACCTACTTTTACTAAGTAAGTACTAATACCTACCCTGGCATCATTTAATTACAACCCAAGAACCTCTATAACTAAACTGACCATTTATTTTTTAACTCAAAACGGGACATGGGCTTATTTATACTCTAAAAACTATAACTTTATACAATTAGTGTTCACTATAAAATTATATTTGGTACAGACGGTAATTATTAAATGCAACATATTTTTTTTAATTATTCATTACATTTGTCAGTGGAACAAATTTGCTTTAATAAATTTGGTGATGATTTTAAATAAGAATAAAATTCTGGGCAAGTTTTTTTATTATTACCTTTGTTAGCAACATGGCCTTTAGAACTGTAAGTAAGTGTTTTTTTCAGACGTCCACAATTTATTCAAAATAGAAAAATACTCTTTCTACTGGAGCATTTCTACCAGGTAGACATAAAATATATTCGATTAAAAAAAATTATATTGAAGATTGTTGGTGCGAAAGACTTTGAATACTTCCATCCAACGAGTTACGGGACAATTTTGTGTCCCCGAGCTTTGTTTGGGGACAATGGGACAGGTGACCGAGAAAAGGGACAGTCCCGTTCAAAATGGGACGTATGGTCACTTTACCTATAACCCTTATACTTCTTGTTGGTTTTTGTATTATCTTATGTATAAGTAAATATAATTACGTATGTAGAAATAAATTTGAATAAAAATAAAACAAACATGTTTTTTTTCATCATCATCAATCAATGGGGTGAGGATAATGTCAGCGAGCATAAGTAATAAGCAGGCTAAGTTACAAGGTGCTCAGTTCAAAAATTAGTAGGTAGGTATGTTAGGTACTTTCCAATACGTGACACGTAAAAATTTACAATAATCAAAAACACATCTGCGAAATATCCTATTTATTTATTATTCTTTATTGCACCAAATATTTGTACAAAAGGCGAGCTATCTATCTATTTACCTATAGTGAGTAGGTATCTTTTAAACTCACAATTTTCAATGCTTAATTTTTAATATATAATTAATTATAAAATTTCACAATTAGATAATATATGAGAATACATAATTCTAATATAATGCAACTAATATACCGAATAAAAAATTAAAATACATTTATCGTTGTACGCCGTGTGTATTTCCATAAAATAGTTTATTGATGTTGAAAAAATAATACTACGTTCGTACAGTAGGTGGCGTCTGGCATATTTCTTACGCGATATATTGTAGCAAGTAGTCGGCGGACCAAATGCTCCAGGTCGTTCGCGTGGAGTAGGCTCTTAAAGGTAGCTTTCCGTAGGCTAGAGAAGTCACTTATTACCAGCTGGATTATTAGCTCTTTTTTTAACATTATTTAAAAATATGTTTATTTATGTAAATATGAAAAGATTTAAAGAATAGATAAGATTTTTTAGATGGTAGGAAATAAAAATCCTTTTCTGCCTAAAATTTGACATGTTATGAGACATTCCATCTTAGTCCTCAGAGGTGATAACGCACCTGTAGCGTTTTCTTTGAAGTGCCGCATATGGGCTGCAAAAGCCACTTACCATCATTTAGTAAGTACGTTTTTTATTTTAGTTATATATAACAATAGTAGATGTAACAAATAGAAACAGTAATAAACAAGTAGAAGCACACATCACCACGACAAATTTATGTCTACTTTTCCGTTTCCTCCTTGAACATAAAACAGTGTGTACCTCGTTGCTAAGGATAAAATATTTTAATATTAGACTCTCCACGCTTCTGAAAACGTTTAATAACTTTGCACAACTTCTGTAACGTACGCCAGTAGTCGCTTATGATATTAAAACATCGTAATATGATGTTTAGTTTTGAGCGAGCTGAAATTTTATTAAAGACTTGATATATAATAATGAAGGACCACAAGGCAACCTACTAGACGCCTAGTGATCCTCAATTCACTATTTTTATTTTGTATATTAAGCAAGCTATATTTTACTTTAAACTACACATTAATATATAAAACAAGCTTTTTGTCTTTCACTCAACTGACTTTCTAAAAATAACATTTGAAATCACCCAATTTTCACTGTTCGTTCAATCAAATGGCCATTAATTATTTGTTGGCACCATTTTAATTACCGTGTAGTTACCGTGTAGTGGCCGTTAAAGTATATCCGCTACCCCATATATCGTGGGTGTCACAAGAGGCAACTGATTTAAACAAATCAGGAGATGGGCATCTTCCTAATAAAGACTAAAAAAAAAAACAAATATCCCCTGTAAGGCAATCTATTTTCAGCAGTGTATTTTAATAGGCTGTAACGGTAACAGTAGCGGTAACATTTTAAAATTCTATGGCGACTATCTCTACTCTGTTCGATTGTTTGATCACAGACTATTTTACTACACGCATACTAATGCGTTTGACAATGGCAGTATAAACGTGAACAATGAATGCTTCATTTAATTTAATTTATTGTACCCGTATGTGTTTGTGACACATATTATATATAAATTTAAGCTTTCTGCACTCCTTCTCCATATTAACTTTCACTGTACCAAATCACACACTACTATGTGCGCGCATCAAACAAAGTTTTATATTTACGTATTCATATTTATTTATTAGATATCCCTATTATATATTTATTAGATACTATTCCGAAGATATCCCGGATGTCAGTCTGAGCGAGATTAGGATGGCTCTCCAGCACCTTAAAAACGGTAAGGCCCCAGGCGAGGATGGAATTACAGCGGAGCTTCTGAAAGCCGGTGGAAGACCGGTACTTGAAGTCCTTCAGAAGCTCTTTAATTCCGTCCTCCATGGTGGCATTACACCGGAGGCGTGGAGCAGAAGTGCGGTGGTCTTGTTCTTCAAGAAAGGTGACAACGCTCTCTTGAAGAACTACAGACCGATTTCCCTTCTGAGCCGCGTCTACGTGCTGTTTTCGAGAGTCATTACGAATCGTCTCGCGCGCAGACTTGACGACTTCCAGCCTCCCGAACAAGCCGGTTTCCGAAAGGGCTTTAGCACCATAGACCACATACATACCCTTCGGCAAGTTGTACAGAAGTCCGAAGAGTACAATTTGCCACTATGTCTGGCGTATGTGGACTATGAGAAAGCCTTTGATTCCGTCGAAATTTGGGCGGTGCTGCAGTCCCTTCAGCGGTGCCAAGTTGACTGTCGGTATATCGAAGTGTTGAAGTGCTTGTACAGTAGGGCTACGATGGCTATCCGAGTACAGAACCAGAGTACGAAACCTATCCAATTGCAGAGAGGTGTAAGACAGGGTGACGTCATATCCCCGAAACTCTTCACCGCTGCATTGGAAGATGTTTTCAAGCTTCTGGACTGGAAAGGATACGGTATCAACATCAATGGCGAGTACATCACTCACCTTCGATTTGCCGACGATATAGTCCTTATGGCAGAATCGCTGGAGGACCTAAGCACTATGCTCAATGACCTCAATAGTGTTTCCCAACGGATAGGTCTTAAGATGAACATGGACAAAACTAAGATCATGTTTAATGTCCATGTCACACCTATGCCGATAGTTGTTGGGAACACTAAGCTCGAAGTTGTTGACGAGTATGTTTACCTGGGACAAATAGTCCGACTGGGTAAGTCCAACTTCGACCGAGAGGTCAATCGACGGATTCAACTCGGCTGGGCAGCGTTCGGGAAGCTACGACACATCTTCTCGTCAGACATACCTCAAAACCTTAAAACGAAATTGTACAACCAGTGCGTGTTGCCAGTGATGACTTACGGAACTGAGACGTGGTCCTTCACTGCTGGCCGTATGAGGAAGCTCAAGGTCGCTCAGCGAGCTATGGAGAGGGCTATGCTCGGAGTTTCTCTGCGTGATAAACTTAGGAATGAGGATATCCGCAGTAGAACCAGAGTGACCGACATAGCCCAACGGATTAGTAAGCTGAAGTGGCAGTGGGCCGGCCATATAGCTCGAAGAACCGACAACCGATGGGGAAGAAAGGTTCTCGAGTGGCAGCCTCGTACCGGTAGGCGAAGTGTAGGGCGTCCCCCCACGAGATGGAGTGACGACCTGGTAAGACATGCAGGAAGTCGATGGATGCAGGTGGCTCAGGACCGTGTTTTGTGGCATTCTTTGGGGGAGGCCTATGTTCAGCAGTGGACTTGTGAAGGGCTGTAATGATGATGATGATTTATTTATTTATTTTGATATCTATCGAAAGGGCTATGCTAGGAGTTTCTTTGTATAATACACTTTTTAATGAGAATACCTGCAATATATCCTATGTTCAGTTGAAATGTTTTAAAACATTACGTATAATTATACCTACAGTGAAATGGATTTCGCTCTTATTCTGATATTGAAATTTGTTTTCCAATCTAGCACATTACTTTATGGTAATAGGCTATAAGGCTGAACATAGGCCTTCCACAACGACTGTATCATAGGGGCGATTTTGGCCATAGTTACTACGCTTGGTGAGCAGGTAGACCAACCGCAGTTTTTTATTATCTTATATTGTTATCATCTCATGTTTCAGTTTCCCCCTGTCACCATTAATGAGATCCGCGGGATGATATAGGGTAGTGGATATTCATATTCAATACCCCATGTCAAACCCCATATTGGATTATGAATTTTCTAACGCGGCCACTATACAGGTTGGTAATAATTCATGTAGGTAGTATAATTATTTGCATGCAAAATTGTTTAAATTTCCTTTTTGCAGATGATACTGGCATGCTTAAGTGTAAATATTAAAAACCTTTTTATTTAGTTTTTATATCCTATTTTTTTCATAAAGTTGTTTGTAATGTTAAATATTTTTGATACATTGAAATAATTAAGATAGTATTAAATTCCTTACCTTCACCTAAGCACTATGCTCAATGACCTCAATAGTGTTTCCCAACGAATAGGTCTTAAGATGAAAATGGACAAAACAAAGATCATGTTTAATGTCCATGTCACACCTATGCCGGTAGTTGTTGGGAACACTAAGCTCGAAGTTGTTGACGAGTATGTTTACCTGGGACAAATAGTCCGACTAGGTAAGTCCAACTTCGACCGAGAGGTCAATCGACGGATTCAACTCGGTTGGGCAGCGTTCGGGAAATTACGGCACATCTTCTCGTCAGGTATACCTCAAACCTTGAAAACGAGACTGTACACCCAGTGCGTGTTGCCAGTGATGACATACGGAACTGAGACGTGGTCCTTCACTGCTGGCCGGATGAGGAAGTACAAGGTCGCTCAGCGAGCTATGGAGAGGGCTATGCTCGGAGTTTCTCTGCGTGATAAACTTAGGAATGAGGATATCCGCAGTAGAACCAGAGTAACCGACATAGCCCAACGGATTAGTAAGCTGAAGTGGCAATGGGCCGGCCATATAGCTCGAAGAATCGACAACCGATGGGGAAGAAAGGTTCTCGAGTGTCAGCCTCGTACCGGTAGGCGAAGTGTAGGGCGTCCCCCCACGAGATGGAGTGACAACCTGGTAAGACATGCAGGAAGTCGATGGATGCAGGTGGCTCAAGACCGTGCTTTGTGGCATTCTTTGGGGGAGGCCTATGTTCAGCAGTGGACTTGTGAAAGGCTGTAGTGATGATGATGATGATGATAAATTCCTTACAGGGCAAGATTGTTAAAATATAGGTACTTAAATAACCTCAAAGTATTTTTGAATATAACTCTCACAAAATATTACTTCCACAAAATGAAATTTTCCGTTTCCTTTTGAAAGACAGTTATTTATACCTAAGAAAAAAGTTGACAAAGAAAGCTTTTTTGCAGCTTATAAATAGAATAATTCTCGTCGATTTACAAAGGTCACAGCAAAATTAAAATCCATGGTTTATTGTGCTCCTGGCTTCTCATTAAATAGCTGCTTTGTTCTTTGTGATTGAATTGTGACTTTGTTCCATAACTTTAAATCATTTCAGTTTTTAATTTTGAATTAGTCCTCCTTAAGGTTGAAATTTGGGGGTTTTTTGCAGGAAAAACTATACGAATTTCTTAGTATTTAATTTAGAATAACGTTTTTCCTGGAACTGATATTGCATATAGTTGCAGCAAAATCGGGGATGACCTTCATTGCAAGATGGTACTTACTTACTTACTTATCTTCACGCACAATCCCTGACGGGGTATCCAGAGAGAACAGATCGCCAAGTGTCACGATCCTTACATACCTCTTTCGCTTCTTTCAGATTCATTATCTTCTTCATACATGCACGTCTAAGTATCCGAGTACTCTTGACCCTCTCCTCTTCGAGCAATTTGCTCACATGGTCTTCGAAAGTTTGTCTCGGTCTACCTCGACACGTTTTAATATTTACTTTCGCGCTATATATTTTCTTCACCATTCGGTCTTCACTCATTTGCTCAACGTGCCCAAACCATCAAAGCACGCCCTTATCAATTTTTGTGATAAGGTCATCTTTCAAACCTGCCATATTGCGAATCTCTTCGTTTCGCTTTCGGTCGGCCATGGTAACGCCGCACATTTTACGAAGAGAACGCATCTCCACTGCATTCAACTTACTTTTATGCTTCTTCTGGTATACCCAGGTTTCGCTGCCATATAACAAAGTCGGTACCAACACTGCGTTATGTATTGCAAGGCGTGCACTCTTCACTACGCCTTGCCTTTTGACTAACGCAGTCAGGGCACCATTGACTTTATTCCCGGCAGCAACACGCTTGTCCACATCTAAATCACATCTTCCATCCCGGCTGAAATCGTTCCCCAAGTATACAATTTCATTTACCTGTTCTAGACATTCCTGATTTACCCATATTTCACACTTCGTTTTCTCTTCGTCCCTTTCAAATACCAGAACTTTAGTTTTATTAGCATTCAATCGGAGACCTTTAATTTCACATTCCTCTTTCATACACGTGACTAATGCCTGCTGTTCTGCCTCTGATGGTGCAATAAGCACTGCATCATCAGCATACAGCAGACAATTTACTTTAATGTCACCCATTTTCACACCCAAACAGCTATCTTTCAGCTTCTGTAAACAACTGTCGAGATACAGTATGAACAGCCAGGAAGACATGACGCAACCCTGTTTTACGCCCGGTTGGACGCTAAACATGGGTGACAGGTCATGCCCTACCCGCACACAGGCTTTACAGTCACAGTAAAGAGACTGCACAGCCCTTAGCAATCGACCATCCACACCATACCCCGGCAACAGTTCCCACATTTTCTTCCTTACAACCTTATCAAATGCTTTCTCAAGATCCACAAAAGCACAGAAAATCTTCTGGTTAGCAGCCAGAAGCTTCTCCGTGATCATGCGGAGAGAAAACATTTGATCCGTGCATCCTCTTCCAGGTCTAAATCCGCATTGTGCCTCCCATAGAAATCTTTCCGATTTCTCTTGCATCCTACGTGTCAAAACCTTCGAGTAAACTTTACTTGCCAAACTGGTCAAGCTGATCGCCCGATAGCACCCGCAGTCGAAATGTGAACCTTTACCTTTATATAAAGCCACAATGACTGCGAATTGCCAACCCCGTCCGCCAGCACAAATTGCACAGCAGATGAAAGCTGTCCCAGACGCGAGGCCCACCATACTTGACCATTTCAGCAGTAACTCTGTCTAGTCCCGCAGCCTTACCACATTTCAAACTTCGAATCGCACGTTCAATCTCTTTCATACTGATGACTTCAGTGTCATCGAGGTCCGGGTCTGGCGTCCCAGTCACGGCGTCACCCCCGGATCCCTCACTAAGATCATCACACGCATACATTTCTCTTTAAAATTCGCTCCATCGCTGCATGTCGTCCGATTTTTCTGAGAGGACGTCATTGGTTCTCGAAAGCACTTTGTTCATTTTTAAGGCCGTCGCACAACTTCGGGTCCTTCCAACCTCTTTCGAGAAGAGTTTGGAGTTCTCCTTAAAGTTGTGCGACATCCTTTCGTCCGGTTCCATTCTACACCTTTCACGCACTTCCTCAATCAATGTTTTCGTATGAACTTTCTGCAGCTTATATCTTTCTTTCATCTTCTCTCTCATATCCTTATCATTTCTAGAGGCCAAGTAGTCTAACCATGCTATGTTCTTCTTCTTTACAGCTTCTTTCACTTCATCATTCCACCATGCATCTCCTCTTTTACTACTACATCTTTTTATCGTTCCACACACTTCTTCCGCTGAATTTACCATTCCATCCCTAGGGTTCTGCCATGTTCTTTCCACACATTCCTTTCTGCCATCGATGGTGTCAAGCTTTTCGGCTACCCTCACATGATATTTGTCCCTAGTATCCGCTTTCTGAAGCTTCCAGCTTCGGATGCAACAGACCGACTATGGCTCTGTCACTGCCGTCCGGTAGCGCCAACCCGCGAACAGACCCCTAAATCTAGTAATCACTAGATAGTGATCCGTTCCCAGGTCAGGTTTTCCTGAACACTCGCGTATCCATCACCTGTTTTCGCAGTCTGTCATCCACCAGGAACAAATCGATCATACTTCTCTCATTCTTTCTTTCTCTAGTATACATATGGATTTTCTTGTGATTAAAAATAGTGTTTGTCACAAGAAGACCCTTTTCCTTGTATACAGCCAGTATAAGCTTGCCAGCATCATTAACACTTTTATCGCCAATCATCGACTCGTACCCTGGTAGAGCGTTACCAACCCATCCATTCAAATCACCACATACAACAATTCTTTCGTTTCCCCTAACCAAATCTAGAACTTCTCTTACATTCTCCCAAAACTCCTCCAGCTCAGCCCTGGACGACAAAACTACCGGTGCATAAACAGCCAAAAGGAATAACTTCGTCAGTCCCAATTTAAAGCGAACCCAGAGAAGTCTTGAGTTCACAACCTTATATTCAGTCATAACATCGACCAACCGAGACGACAACAGCACCCCCACTCCCTGGCAGGCGCTCTCGCTCTCCGGGACTCTGGACATAGAGAGCTAACCTCCCGCCAGGGAGCTCTTCAGTACCACTGCCCTTCCGTTTGGTCTCCGACATACACATGACATCTAATGCTCTTTCTTTAATTATTTCGATCAGCTCATTCGTCTCATCGCTCATGTCTTCTCTAACATTCCACGTGCCAACTCTGCACTATGTCCTCCACCAAAATGGTAAGAACCAAAATTTAGTTTTGCTCTAAAACCTTCAAGATCTTTTGAGTACATTGATTATCAAGCTAAACGTGAAGATACGTATGCATTTGTATAGATTTTTATAAAAGATTGGGGCGGGAAGATTTGCCCCAATCTTTTATATGTGTTTAAAACACGTGGAGATAATACTGCCAATCAAAAAAATAAATTGACATTTTTACACAATCATAAATTCCTATTGGTATTTGACTCAGAACAGATAATACTGGTATAATGATCAATAACAATCTAGCAATTTGTTGTATGTGTACATGGTAAAAGTTATTTTTGATAAAATCGTGTAGTAGCAAAAGTGAGTGTACTTCACTTACTTAATTTTTTGTGTTGCAAGCTTTGTCAGTTTTCAAATATGAGTAAATAAATCGTAAATATTTATATGAGCATTATGTCGGTATATATATTAAAACTAGCAGTTGTTGTCATATATAACAAATTGAAAAGAGAAACATATACCTATATAGGTATAATTGCTTCACATAATGGTATAGTAGAAATATCCAAAGCAACTCAAGAGATTGGCAACCTAATTAGCAGTCCTGACAGTCGATAACAACTGAATTTAATTAACTAATTGATCATAATCATATAATATCCTCCAGACTGAATTTAACCGATTACGCAAGACAAAATTATAGCACCCAAGTACAAGGACAACTGCTCTATATATATTACTCACGCAGTCCGATGGGACGATTATCCGACACAACGGGGAAGGGACCATTGGCTTTATACTGCTTATAAAAATATACTCCTTAATTATTACGTTGTAGTGCTTCTTTTTAGCGAGGTTTTTGTTTTTCTGCAGGGAGAAGTCCGTCGGGGTAGGTAACACACTCTTACCTATTTTTGCCACCAAAAAGCAATGCTTGCATAGCTATGTTCCAGTCTGAACAGTATAGAGTCAGTATAGTTACAGGCCTTGTGTCATTCCATCTTAGTATTCAGAGATGACAACGCATATGTAGCCTTCGTCATTTGAAGTTGATTGCAAGTGCCCATGGACTGCTGTAGCCACTTACCATCAATTGGACTTTATTTCCGTTTGTCACTTCGATTTTATAAAGAAAAAAATTAACGCGGATATATATACATATTATTGTAATGAATTTACGCAAATTAATGCCTTCAATTAATAAAAGTTGTTTGTCTAAGCAAGCAACATCATGTAATCTATAAAGCAAAACGGTAAAACTAATAAAATGTAAACATTATGGAAAATGTAATTACAAGAAATATTTCTAATATTATTGATACTATCGTGACTTGGAATGCCTCTGAGAAACGTGAAAAGGAATCTGATAAATCGATCTGATTCGCTTATACCCTGTGGCCGATAATAATTAGGTCTGTTGTTATTTTCCGCAACAAAAATTGCTTTGTTATGCCCCTTCATTTCTAACTAAATGAAAATATGAACACAAAGCAACAAATTAATGGAAGAAACAGTAAATAGAGATATGTATGTAATTACAATAATATTAAGTCGTTTTCCCGACAGAGCTATCAACAAAGAAATATATTATACTATACTATTATCATTACAGCCTATAAAAGTCCACTGCTGAACATAGGCCTCCCTCATAGATTAGCTTATCTTATATATTTAAGGAAATACAGAATTATCGTTTAAAGCATAATCCAGCGAAAAAGAAACTGTATGGATCTAATAGCAACATAATAATGATAGCTCATTCGTTAGCGGTTTCCACAAGTCCTCGAATTATTTTATTCCTCACACTTGTAGATTTCATCATGACATTTTCCTTCATCGCTAAGCGTGGTAAACCAGTACTTAACAATAAAATTAACAATTTCATTGGTGCTGGCAAAGATCGAACCGAGGTTGTTTGCATATAGATAAACGTACGTGCAGCGTTTAGCCTCTGAGCTAGTACGGCTCCTCTACATTACCAGACCCGGAAACAACTATTTATTTTTACCAAAAATGTTGGCGCTGACTTGTATAAGAAACCAGGATCTCTGATGTAGCCTAGAACTGTCTACTAGGTCGCGCTATCGTTATCATTACCATGATCATCGACATAGACTGTGAAGTCCACTGCTGCATAGGCATCCTCAATAACTTGGCTATAAGAGGGGATGTTAACCATAGTTGTCACGCTTGGAAGGATTTAAGTTGTTATCGGTAATACGCTACTGCCCACTCTTGTTTAAGTTTCTCTCTGTCCCCTCTTACGAAACCCACAAAAGGATATGGGGTAGTGGATTATCTTCACGACGATAATAATAATCACCAAATAGTACACATATTTTATTTCGCAATACGTCAAATTTTGATATTTCTTTGCATGGTGATGATCATAAGACGATGTTTAATACGTTTTGAGATATACAAAAAGTATTCTAAATACTATTAACATTTATTTTACATCTTTTCAAAATATTCTCCATCATGCTCTATACAAAGTTCCATTCGGCTAAACCAACTCTGAAAACACTTTTGCCAGTCTTGATCTGACAGGTCGGAAATCGCTTCTTCGTTAGCAGCCACGGCTTCTTCAGCGCTTGAAAAAATTTTGCTCTAGGGTAGGTGACTTAGTGTTTCAATACTAGATTCCTCAATAAATGCTTTTGTTCTAAGGGAGGTATGTGAAGAGGCGTTATCGTGATGCAGCATGATTCCCCGAAGCCCGGTCTTTAGTTTTCTGAACAGCTTGAATAGCTTTGGGTAATGCAACTATAGTAAACCATTCAGAGTTAACTGAGCTACAATATTCCAGCATTGACGTCGACAAATGTCCGCTCCGCGAAAAAAAACTATCCACCATTTTTTGCCGACGTTGCGAGGTCTTTGCAGTTTTGTCGGTAACTTTCTTTCTGAGTAGACCCATACCTTTTATTTTCCGGATCAAATTGATAGATCCATGTCTCGTTACCAGTAACGATTTCTGAAACACGCCTAGATGCCCAGTTTTCAAAACCTAGATGCATTTTATGGCACCAATCCACACGAGTCTGTTTTTCGCTTTCGGAAAGCAAACGAGGGATCCATCGACAACAAAGTTTCCTTACTCCAAGATGTTGATGTAGGATGGTATAAATGCTCCCCGAACTAATGCCTACAATCTTTTCCATGTCCCTAGATGAGATTCGTGAGTCTTCTCGCACCAATACATTTCAGTAGTCCATGCATTTTCTGCCGTTACTGCTGTTTGCGGGGCCCCGGTTCTTTGGTCATTTTTACCCCTTTTTGAATTCAGCAAACTACGTAAAAATTGTTGCGCATGATAAAGCTGAGCCCCTAATGCTGATTGTAACCGTTATAAACTTAATTGTTCGGTTAAACCAAATTTAAAATCATAATAAATCATAGCGCGCAAATGTCGAAGCGTTGCAGGAAAATTAATAGAACTTTGTTGTTTTTAAAATTGAGCAATTGGCTTGTAGAGTTCCATTTTTTAATAAATTTTCTTTTTAGAAACATATAACACGGGTGCGTTCCATTTTTAAATTTCGAGCATCTCAAAACTTATTGAGTTACCTACGTATATTTGATAGTTCTTATTTTTAGGTGTATACTATGAATTGAATGTAATTGGTTTGTAAGACAATTTAATGGACCAAAAATTAATAAATAAACGCTGAAGGTAGTGAAAGTTAACCACAAACTTTAACAGTGGTAGAGCCACGCGGCGGCTTTTGCTGTCGCATGGATGGGCCGGCTCGAACCGGGGTGGTACCACGACCTCACAGAATACCAGCGTGAAGTAGAGGTTTACCTCTGCGTTTCGCTTGGTGAGTGCAGGTGGCCAGAGGCCCTTTTTACTGGAAATGAGGCATTCCATCTTAGTCCTCACGGGTGACAACGCATCTGCATTTTGATTCGCAAACGAGGATAGATGTAGATGTTTATGGGCCGCAGCAACCACTTACCATCAGGTGGACTGTGTGCTCGTTTGTCACCCTTATTCTATAAAAAAAATCTGGGCGTTCAAAGTACTCTTGAAACCACTGGGTGATAGGACATCTTTTCTCAGGCTGTGACAACGTAACTGTTACTTCTTTGTTTGAAGTTGGTTGCAGGTATTCGTTAGCTGCAGAAGCTATTTAGAAGCAGGTGGATTTTAAGTTCCATTGTCACTTTAGGTGTAAGAACCTAATTTAAACGGCATCAAATTCGTAAACTTTAACATTAAACGACATTAAGCAAATTCTGCACTTTTATATACATGCACGTGGACTGGTGGATTATTTTTTTGGTTCCAGTTGAAGTTCGTGCGAAAATCCTCTTTTTATAATTTGCTTTATATTTTGTGATGAAAACATACATAATTCACGTTTGTAACTAATTGAAAATACAGTTATTCGGTCTTATTATAAAACGTGGTTTATTGATAGTCTGAGGTTACCTTTTTAAAGAATGAGGGTGACAAATGAGCACACAGTCCACTTGATGGTAAGTGTATTCTGTGGTCCATAGACACCTACACCTATCCTCGATTAAGAATAAAAATGCAGACACGTTGTTATTCTTGGGGACTAAAATAGAAAGACTCCATTGTAAAATGTCTTACGTTCTCTACACTCACCATACAAAACAAAGCAACATTAAGCTGCTATTTTACGCTGGTATTTTGTAAGAGTGTGGACTACCCTGATCGAGCTGACCGATTCGAACTACAGCCATAATACAGCTGCAGCTTGCCTCTGCCACAGTTTAGACAATCAACAATCATTTTAAAATTTCTTTAGATCATAGTTTAAACACATTTGAAACAAATACTTTGCTTCGTTGTTCATAATGCATACAGCAAAGGAGTGGAATAATTTTATAGCATTTCTTTCTTTCCTATTATAATGTGGGTGCCTTAAAGGCAAAAGTGAATAGGTTTTTGTCAAGCTGATTCAGTGCGGTTAAATATCTTTGACTGCATCACTACTTACCATCAGGTAGGACAGTAGTCAAACACTAGGCTTATAATAATAAAAATAAACTCAAAACTTTGAATAAATCATTTTTGTAATAATACCGATACCGTCTTAACACTAGAAGTGGTTTATAATCTGTTGTATATAGTCTCAACTTCAAAGTCATTAACAGGAATGTTTTAAGAAGTCTCGCGGAAATATGCGAACTAAAATTATAATATGGAATGCGATGGCAAATGTAAATTTTTGCGAAGACTGACTACTCTAGTGAGAAAGACTGTTCTAGGAGCTGTTATAGGAGCTATGAATAAACCACGTTTTGTAATATACTCGTTTTTATAAGACGGATAGTCTTATTATATGGTCTGGTTTAAGATATGGTGTGGTTTTATTTATCACTGAACTAATGATTAACAGGTTTTTTTTATAGTATAGGGGTGACAAACGAGCTCACAGTCCGCCTGATGGTAAGTAGTTTTTGTGGCCCATAGACATCTACATCCATCCTCAACTGCAGATACGTTGTTATCCGTGAGGACTAAGATAGAATGCCTCGTTTCCAGTAAAAGTAGCCTCCTGTTATCTACACTCAACATACGAAATATAGCAGCATTTAGCTGCTATTTTACGCTGGTATGATGTAAAAATGAGGTCCTTCCCCGGTGGAGCCGACCCATTTGTGCTACAACTATCCTACTGATATAGCTGCATCATGGCTCTACCACGTAAGAATATATTTACGTAATATTTATGAGAATCCTTTGTTGAGAAACCCTTTGTTGGCAACTTTATTACTTGCTACACCATCCGTTCCCCTTCGTGTGCAACTGAAGAGAAGTGGGTAGGGAAATGTTATAAAATTCATGATTAAATGAACTTACCAGTTAACGAAGTTCTATCATAATTATACAAAGTGTTTTATCTAAACAGATTAGTACAATACACAAATCTTGATTGAATATATAAATTATATTATAAGTCCAACTTTAATAAATAAGTTATGTACACACTGTCAGAAATTTATTCATAGGGCCATTCTTTATAGGATATTACAACAAAATCCCAGAAAATATACGAGGTAATATACAAGTCTCTATTACTAAGTTCACTCACACAGGATACCTTACCGGGTAGTAGTTGAATATGCTATATTTTGTATGGAGAGCGTAGAGACCCGGAGACTTTTTACTGGTAACAAAGCAGATTCTATCTTAGTCCTCAGGGGTGACAACGCATCTATATTTTGACTCTAAATTGAGGATAAATATAGAGTTCTACGAACCACCACATACAGTTAGTATCAGATGGACTGTGTTCTCATTTGTCACCCATATTCTATAAAAAATTAACATACTCGTCACCCCTGTTACCTTTGACATACGATCATGCGGACTATTCAGAGTAGTCGTATCTAACACCACAACGAGTTGTGCAAGATGTTTATTTTTTAAACGGTTATCTTTCAATGTAATTTTTTTTCATATTTTCGTATTGGTTGCCTTTACAGGCTATCCCGCCTTGTGATCGTTTTCACGAGAGTTATTTTTGCCTTGATTAAAGAAGCAATTGTGCCACTTGTAAATCAAGTTTTTTTTAGGGCAAGAGTCAAAATGCTATTTATGAATAGAAAAAAAAATGGTGGAAAAGAAAACCCTATTTTTCCAATTTATCAAATTGTTTCCCTTTATACTTCTTTAATTAACGATAAATAAATAAATCATGTGCTATTTTTGTTCGATTGTTTCAAAATTTGGCCGTGGTATTAAAGACCTATGCCGTTACAGTTACCGATACAGCTCTTTAAAGTCCACAGCTGAACATAAGCCTCTCCTATAGATTTCTTCATATACAGGGGATATTTGCCACAGTTTCCAAGCTTGGCAAGCGGGTTGGCAACCGCCGTTTTTTTTTAATCGTTATCAGGAAGACGCTGCTGCTCACCTTCTGATTTTTTTCCGTCTATCGCCTCTTACGACACCCACAGGATGATGTGGGGTAGTGGATATTCTTACACCGCCACTACACTGTCCAAGGCACATCCGTCAGCAGCGCTGCTTAAGGAGACCACAATCGCATGATCAATTCCGATTTAAAGGCCTATGGGTTAACTGTAAATTCTAATCAGCTCGATCTTCGTCGGCACTAAAAAAATACTTTATTGCAATTTGAATGCTAATTTACTGTATTTTTGGTAGTGAAGCCAAACCACATGCATCATTGAAGGATAATATATTTCAAGGAGATGTGAAGTCTAGGACAATCTGACTGGTAGCTATTATTTTATAGAATAGGGGTGACAAACGAGCACACAGTCCACCTGATGGTAAGTGGTTGTTGGGGCCCATAGGCATCTACATCTATCCTCGATTACGAATCAAAATGCAAATGCATGAAACACAACAGTGTTAAGCTACTATTTTACGCTGGTATTCTGTGAGACTTAAAAAATTTAAATGTACTTGCGTGAATTTTAGGATATTATATTGAACTTAATTACTTACTTTTATGTTTACGTACATGTTATTTGAAACAATATTAATATACGGACGGAGAAATAATTACGGACGCGCTAAGCTGAGCTCCGTCACGTCTGTCCGTCTGTCATGTCTCTGCCCAGATCAACGTGTTCACTCATTTTAAATATAGAACACGAGAACAAAAATTACAATTTCATTTATTTTTACACTTTAACAAGTGGGATACGGGAAGTAAAGACTGTGTAAAAATCTCCGAAGGAGGCGCCAGTTATAGCCGAAATAAGAATTTTAATGTATTTGGTTTTTGACCATTTTGACCTCCTAAGAGTATAATGAGAACTTTTTACCCCTTTTCAACCATGACCCCCATGACATCCTCTTTATAATAAGCTATTTAAACTGACTAGGCCTAAAGTTCGAGTCACCCCCAACTCATTTCAAGTCTACTTCCAAAAAAACAGGTTTCAAAAAACCAATTTTAAAAAACATCATTTATTTTAAGCTATTATTATCATATCCCATTATCATATCATATCCTAGACGGCCCCTGCCATTAGGCAGGGGCCGTCTAGGATATGATCACAAACTGCAGACTTCTTAAAAGAACACATAGGTGACGTGCAACACCAACGTTCCGAGAACAAATACAAATAAATGAATTACTAGCGTCTATTAAAATGAAGCGTCATTTAAAATAATATTTATTTCATGGCAAGATAAGAAAAAGTGCGAGGGAGATGGATATTATTCCATCTCGCCCGCTCCTATAGAAAGGGAGTCGTGACGGAAAAATCTTACACCTTTTCTCGCCTAGCCCCATCCGCCAAATTTGGACCGTGCTATAAGGAACTTCGTTCCAAAGACAACATATAATGTAAGAAGACAGGAATAATAAGTTAATTATTACGTCACCCACGGATGAAGTAGGGATATTCTAACACCGGCTCTACATGGATTATTCTGGTTCTTTATATCCTTCAGACGAGGACACAGCAGTGCAAGCACGACTATTTAATGGCAGAAATAGGTAATAGGATTTCGCTTATCCAAACGGATTTTTAAGCTGAAGAGACCTACTTCTAGGTCTCCCTAAATGAAAATACATGAAATGAGTCTGTGCACTGTTTACATTACGTAAATTATATGTCCAGTTTCATCAAAATCGGACAATTAGTTTCACAGGAGATAGCAACAAAATTGCATTGAAAATAATTCATGGATAAGAGAGCTACGCCCGCTTGGCTTATCTCAGCATTTCCGCTCAACTTCTTTCATAAAATAACTAGAGGCATGAAAATTAATCTGTTCTCACGTATGTAATTATCGCTACGTAGATTACATGTGCTAAGTTTGGTCAAAACTAATTTCAGAAGAGATAGCAATAAAATATTGTATCAGAGTCAGGGATAACTCTTATCCCTGACTACTACTACGACTACGCTATACTCCGCCCCAATCAAAGTAATTGCAAGATAATAATTTTTACTCACAAGGGTTCTGCTTACACGTCATCGTACTATCAAATTCACTACACGTCAGTCTAAATAGACGTCTCATTTTGTCTATTTAAGTCAACAAGGGTATGCAACAAGGGTAGCGTCGTAATAGTTGTACTGGTTGTTGCATATTCGTTCGTACGTTACTCACTAGAGGGCGCACTGAAAATCTTTTATACCCGTACACGTCATAAAGCTTTCATTATATTGATTCCATTTTATTTAGGTTTTAGTTTTCTTTTGGTCTGTATTTATAAATGTTTAAGTGTATAATATCTTTTGTAACATGGGAATAATATTATATCGTTTTCGGTTTCGGTTACGGATATAAAATTATTTCGGATTATCCGTTAGTTTCGCATCAGATTAGATTTTTGATGCATGTATAATACATATAAGTAGGTAATACAAGATATTTATTTGTGGAAACATGAGTATAAATACAAAGCATGCAGGTTGTTCAGATACATTAAAAGGATGAGTCACGTTTGGCCTTTGTGGCGTACAAATTTATAAATCAATGAAAATATTATAAATAGGTTACAATAATTGAAAATGAAGCTATTATTAACACATTATCGAATTAAATTATTATTAAACTAATTTTAACAATTATATCAATAAATCTAAATCTAAGTAATAAATTAAAATTAAAAGTCTGGTAATATTATTTGCTATGAAGATACATTATATTTTATCTGCCTTATACAACGTCTATAAAAGAATTGCTTGTTACAAAAGATTTAATTACGCTATAGTATGCTTTGCCTTCTAAATATAATTTCAACTTATTTTTAAATACACGGGCATTCTTGATTCTGCTCCTTCCAACATTTTGAAAGCTTATTGTATATTAAAGGGGTCATGCAAAAACACTTTTTCGCATCAATGCAGTTTTTGAGCTATGCCGACAGAGAATAGTATTAACTACGTCTGATAAACGTGGAAATAAGTGCCGATTAGATTTAATTATCATGGCAATTTCTAAAATATATAAGGATCGTAATGTCAGTATTTTATATTTTATAAAATAGGGTTTGCAGCTATCAGTTGGCTCTAGTTTAAACATGGTCCTAATACATCGTTTTTGTGATATTCATAGGTTTTATCATATTAGAACCTCTGTCTCGTAAAATACAATGAACTAATTTCGTGCTTAAGCTGTGCCGACTCAATAATTGTTCACGCTTGGGAATTATTAAAACTCTTTCATATTTATTTGTGATGCCATAAGCGGTAAGACTAAGTAACCAAAACATTTGCACAGGGCTCTGAGCACACGCCTGTGGTAAATGACAACAAACAAGTCTCATTTTGACTCCTCTCCTATCCGAAATTATCCAAAACTTTTATATCGGATTCGGTTACGATTACAGATTGTTTTTTATTTCGGATATCCGTTAGGTTTGGTTACGGTTACGAAACTCCATAACATCCCTGACAATTATTAATGTAAATAAAATCATATTTCAGTTTTATTTGACAATATAAATACCTTTCATTTTTAGTTTAATCAATAATCTAGACGACTACAGTTTTAAAGTTATAAAAATAAATTAGCAATTGGTTTATTTTTATCCAGATAATCAATAATCAAAATATTTATTATATAGATTATTTATTAAGCTAAAAGATTTTTTTTAATAATAACAAGAATATAATATGTTAAATGCTTTTCGATTTCATTTCGATTTCAAAGCCAGGGAGTTTCATTCGCGTGGTTTTACGATACGCGCATGTAAGAAAACCTTTAAGAAAGCATTAACAACGAGTTGTGAAACAGCCCTTGATTTAAGGGGCGAGTTTATGATTCACATGATTCACAACGAAGTACATCGCAATGAATTACACATACGCCATACCGACATAGTATTAAATAAACTAACCACTTAAAGGCTTAAAAATATGAAGGGTAATATTTGGCGGGTAGGATCATGTGGCACACCTAATTGTAAGTGAACAACGCTGTCCGTGAACATCCGCCAGACGAGTGATGCATGGATCTCAACATTTTTCCCTTGGCAGGCGGCTATTTCCTCACACCGATCTGCCTATATTTATCTGTGGTAATCCAAAATGTAGTTGCGTAGTCGCTCCTGGGGACAAAGATGGAACTCCTTTTCACTAGTGAAATGGGTGTCCGTTCCTATCACTCACCACATGTAAAACTGGAACATTATTCTGTTATCAAAACAAGTGGCGGCGTAAAAGAATTTGCTACCCCATATCATCACGTGGGTGTCGAAAGAGGCGACTGAGGGAAATGAAACAGGAAATGGAGAGCAGCATTTTCTTAAAAAAACAATTTAAAATAATTAAAAAAGACATGTGTGCAGTTCACACGCGGTAAAAGTGAAACCTTCCCATACTAAAGCCAAGGGACCGACCACACTCCATGTGGTAGTATGAAGCTAAGCTAGTACCGTATATATATACCATATATACCGTAGTACTTCCTAGCTTCGATATCGTGAAATATAAAACAAAAATATTTCACAGCAAATGATTTGAATTCATTAAATGAAACTACTACGTACTTATATTTACGCAAAGATTACATATTAAATGAAACAAATTTTTACGGTTTTTTCGCGTTCGGGAATTAAAAAGTTAAATTAAACGCGATAAAATCCGTAAAAATTAGTTTCATTTAATGTGTAATCGTTGCGTAAATATAAGAAATCATGATTTGAATTCTATTTGATAATTTTCAACCTCAAATGCGACATAAAATATAAGATAAAATTTGAATTTTATAGCAAATATATGTTACAATTTATATGTCTAAACATATTTAACAAATTATGTTTAGACACAGTAGAGCCTACATTTTACTGTATTAATTAAATCAAAAGAATATTTTATTTCGACTAAAATTGCTTTGTAACAGCGACGTCCACTTCATTCTATGAGTAAAGTCATTTTATCGAACAAAAATTTATTGACTCTCAAGGTGGTCCATAAATCGCTAAGATATTAAATGTTGAATTGATAGCAATGGTTTGGATATTATCATTTTATTCAATATAATAAATTTCATTTATTTGATAAATTTGTAATTTTATTTTTTTTAAAGATGGATGACCGAAATAATAGGAAACAATATATTCTGTACTGGCTGTGCCCCATAGTTTCACCCGAGTATATCACGCTTTTGAGCCGAGCAACATGATACCTCGACTGAGCGCCGAGTCGAGTGGTAAATGGTAGTTTTTCATTATCTCTTAAACTAAGCGTTGCTACAAAGAGTAAAATGTATCTTTACAAAATAAAAATAACTGCGGTTGTCTTCACTTTTGTTCGTAGGGATTAATATGCCATACCTAATAATAACGCCCATAAATCACTTCTTAATTTTCAATATATTTTGTTACCAAACACCTTATTATGGCTTATATATAAGAAATAGGCCTATGGTATCTCAGTTTTTGTTTTTGCGGTCTGCACCTTGCCATTAAACTACTGTTGCTTACTACACTGTATTCTATCTCATTCGCTCGCAGGCTAAATCCTATACATGTATACGTTTGTCGCTTTTTAGTATCGCTTTTTAATTTCATCCAGTTTCAAATCACAACGATGCTAAAGAAGTTTTCACTTCAAAAGTGCATTTGCCAATCCGTTTGCCAAGCATGGCAATTATAGCAAATATCCCTCTATAAGACAATTTATGAAAGAGGCCTATGTTTTTTTTTTTAGAATAAGGGTGACAAACGAGCACACAGTCCAACTGATGGTAAGTGGTTGCTGTGGACCATAGACATCTCCATCTATCTTCGTTTGCGAATCAAAATGCAGATGCGTTGTCACCCGTGAGGACTAAGATGTAATGCCACTTTTCCAGTAAAAAGGGTCTCCAGTTCTCTACACTTATCATACGAAACACAACAGTGTTAAACTGCTATTTTACGCTGGTATTCTGTGAGAGCGTGGTCCTTCCTCGGTCGAGACGACCCATTCGTGCTACAACATATAATACGTATAATACGTGCTACAACATATACATAATATAGCTGCAGTATGGCTCTACCACGTAAAATGTATGTAGAGCAATGAACTTTTGAAAGGTGTTTGTTTATTACTTTGATAGGTTTTCGATGGAATGGATTGATTCATCCAAAAGTTAATACAACTTGTTGGAGTATGTTTATTTCATAGCATAGTGAAAATTGGTTTCTGTAATAACAGATAGATATTTTCACTTGTATTTAGGTTTGAAGCAGCGTTATATTTTTTTTTAATATTATTATGCTTTACGTAACGTTGTAAAATTGTTAGCAATTTCTTTTTTAGAAAAATATTTTTATATTAGGATAATAAGAAAAATTCTGAAGTATTTGTACAGTAGGGCTACGATGGCTATCCGTGTACAGAACCAGATTACGAAACCTATCCAAGTGCAAAAAGGTATTAGACAGGGTGACGTTAAATACCCGAAACTATCCGAAACCACTGCATTGGAAGACGTTTTATCTACTTATATTCACATCAATGCCGAGCAAATCGCTCACCTTTGATTTACCGACAATAAAGTCTTTATGGCAGAATCGCTGGAAGACCAAAGCACTATGCTTAATGACTTTAAAAGTGCCTTCCAACGGAAAGATCTTAAGATGAACAAGGACAAAACAAAGATCATGTGTAAGGTCCAAATCACACCTATACCTGTAGTTGTTGGTAGCACTAAACTCGAAGTTGTTGACGAGTATGTTAATCTAGGATAAATAGTCCAACTAGGTAAGTCCACCTTCGAACTAGAGGTCAATCGACGGATCAACTCGGCTGGGTAGCGTTCGGAAGACTACGACACATATTTTCGTCAGGTATACCTCAAAAATTGAAAACGAGATTGTAAAACAGGTGAGTGTTGCCAGTGATGAGATTTTAGACTTGGTCTTTCACTTCTGGCCGTATGTGGAAGCTCAAAGTCGCTCAGCGAGCTATGGAAAGGGCTATGCTAGGGGTTTCTCTGTGTGATAAACTTAGAAATGAGAATATCCACAGTAGAACCACACTCACCGACATAGCTCAACGTATTAATAAGCTGAAGTGTCAATGGGCCGACCATATAGCTTGAAGAACCGACAACCGATGGGGAAGCTAGGTTCTCGAGCAGCCTCGTACCGGCAGGCGAAATGTGGTGCGGCCCCATCTAGATAAAATGATGAACTGGTAAGACATGCAGGAAGTCGATGGATGCATGCGTCTCACAACCGTGCTTTATGGCATTTTTTGGGCGAGGCCTATGTTCAGCAGTGGACTTGTGAAGGGCTGTAATGATGATGATGATTATTACAAAATATATGAAATAGTTTTTACATAAAAAAATTGCAAGTTCGTGTAGAAAGAATGTATGAGGACAGTAGATAAAGCAAATTTATGTTACAGATGTGAATGGCAGAGTCAAGAAAGGAGGTCCCAGACGAATTTATATCCAGACGAAAGTTAGGAAAGATCAAGAGTACCCTTAACCGACGATCATGTATGCGTAATGCATGCGCAGCATGTATATGGATGTAAAAGATGCGAGAGAGGTGTGTCAGGATTGTGCCAAACGGAATCAGTAGTCTCTGCCTACCCCTCTTTGTAACAGGCATGATGTTGTGTTTGTTTGTGTTAATGTTTAAAAAAAATTATAAGCAGTTTGGGTTTTGAGAAAAAGAAAATAACTTAATCATAGTTATCATCGGAATTTCTGATATTTCTATTGTGCTATTTTGCTATACATGGTAGCTCAGGGGCGCAGACGTTGATAATTTCGTTTAACCCGAATTACTTAAATATTGTTTATTTTCCAATAACAAAATGTTCTTATTGGAAAATAAACAAAATTGTGGCTACAATTTTGTGTACTTCTGTTCATTAAAAGTTTTGACTTGACGAGAAAATTTACGAATTTGCCAGCAAAACTGGTTTATTATTTTACTGACAGAAAAATTTTACTTAAAACTTTACGTTTTAAGAGAATCGTAATACAATTCTGACAGATGAGTAGGTAACATAGTGTATAGTAAAATGAAATTCCCGACTTCGGTTTTTTTTTATAGGATAAGGGTGACAAACGAGCACACAGTCCACCTGATGGTAAGTGGTTGCTGCGGCCCATAGACATCTACATCTATCCTCGTTTGCGAATCAAAATGCAGATGCGTTGCCACCCGTGAGGACTAAGATGGAATGCCTCATTTCCAGTAAAAAGGGCCTCCGGCCACCTGCACTCACCAAGCGAAACGCAGAGGTAAACCTCTACTTCACGCTGGTATTCTGTGAGGTCGTGGTACCACCCCGGTTCGAGCCGGCCCATTCGTGCGACAGCAAAAACTGCCGCGTGGCTCTACCACTGTGGAAAAGTGAAATTATTTAATCCTTTCTGATTATTTGGTGTTTGGTGTTTCTTTTTTTTATAATTTTGAAGTTTTATTACTCATATTTACTAAACAATTATTAACCATTGTTACTTTTTTACGTTTTGTTTAGTAGTAGTTTTAGTAGTACGTTACTACGTTTTTAATGTAACAATTCGACAATTATGTCACCGTTTTACTACCTATACTTCGTCGAATCGCAACGCTTACGAGTATTAGATAGGGCCAAGGTCGCTACTCTATTAAGAGGCAGGGTGTCCTATACTTCGCTTTCCGGCACGATGCTGCTTCTTGAAAACTTAACTCCTCCATTGGGTTACGGGTTATCGCGATACATGGCCGGTATTTTGCCACTTCAGCTTACTGATTAATTGGGATATATTGGTTACTATGACTCATAATTTTCTATATTATCTTCTATTTTCTATATTACAATCTTTTTATATTACCATTAAGGATTCCTCAATTTGAAGAGTGAATAGGATTTTGTTAAGCTTAATCTTAGCTCAGTTTTGTTAAGTTAGACATTAAATGCACTTAATCTCTTCGGCTATATCACCAGTTACCACCAGGTGGGATAGTGGTCAAATATTGGCTTAAGGTAGTTAAAAAAAGCCTTTTCGTTAACTAGCATGTCGGAAAGGCTGGGAGTCTTCAAGTAAGTCAATTCGTAGTAACTCCCGATAATAGCATGTAGAACGTGGCTTAGAAGAGAATTCGGCTGTTGTTTTACAATAGTGACTGATCATCTGCCTTGAAGAACAGACACAAGAACTAGAACTTTCACACCACGATTCCCAAGTAGCGCCACCGGTATTGTACAGCTTCTAAAGTTTTCACCAACTTTAAGAAACTTAGTGTTTTTATGAGTCTTGTTGGTGGAGTTGCTTCATCATTACTCACACTTGCGGTTGGCTCCAACGTCGATGTGTACTGCTGTAGTCTTTCCAGCCCTCTCTATATTCACTCTGCTGCTGTATTAAAATACTAAATATATAAAAATACGTGAGAAGGCAGTTGAATATTAATCAATGATCATATTAAGAATTCGCCTCTTTTCCACTTGTATCAGTCAAATTTTATTAATTAATTCCTTCCTGCTTGGTATGAACTCACAATATTTTTATACTAATAATCCCGACACAAAGCTTTGCTTTGTCATATTTAAAAAATAAGAGGCAAGGACACAGCTTTATACAGGCCAATGCCGTTTGCAGTGAAACCTCGATATAAAGTTAAGGTCTGAACTGTAGTCCATAACAAAATAACTAGCGAACCAGTAAAAGAGAACTTGGCCCTTCGATAGTACAAACGCCGTATAGAATGCGACTAATCTATTCACCAATAGCTGTACAACACATGTCGAATAATACGCACATTAACTATATGAAAGCCCTCCGTGAGCGCCATTACCTACCATAAACTCACCACTGGCACTGAAATGATATGCCTAGGACATATCGGTTATCGACTTCACATTTACGCGATACCATATATCCCATTTTCATCATAATCATGTTCTTACATAGCTGTGACCTTCCATAATTGCTGTATTTCTGATATCATACTTTCGTATGTCTTTAGTATGGGATTTTATTTATTGTCTTTATTATTCCGTTTCAAGTCTCTAGTCTTATTATGTTTTCTTTTATATTATCATTTTTATATCAAACTGTATCACCTTAGAGACTTTCTTATATAATTTATTTATTTCATGGACCTTAAGGGGACGTTTAAAGTTAGTTTTTTTTTAAAAAAAAAACGTTATCCCCACACTAGGATTTTCTCCTGTATCGCGGAGGCAGTTTACAAACACGAATTGCACAAAGACAAACATCCAGACCCGGAACAATTATTTGTAGGCCGTACAAATACTTGTTCCGTGCGGGATTCCAACCCGCGGCCCCAAGCGTTGCAACTCATTGCTAAACCACTACGCCACGGAGCCGTCGAAAAGTATTACATTAAGGAAACTTTTTATGATTTTAAGCAACCACCCGTCTTGTATAAGCAAAAATAAGAAAATTGTAAACTCCTTCCCCGAAATTATATGACGTAAGAATTTATCTTATATATTGTATCGTAAGTTTTTTCAAAACTTTTAAAAATATTAAAGTTAAAATTCAAAAGTCTCAATTATTTTTAAAACTAAAGTATTAGTGTTTTAAGAAAATTATAAATTAAGAATCATTTATTTTCCACGGGAATCGTATCTAAATTTCTACATCATTAACAATTGGAAGCTCATCTACACAATTCAGGCTAAACTTTGTTAAATCTGTTAGATTATTAATATCATCTTTGTTTAGCCTTACGGCGTTTTCGTGGCCATCTGCATTTCTTATTATGGACATTCATTCTCGTGCACGTCGCGCAGCTATACGCGTTGGGCGAACTCTTTCGGCTCTACATTCCTGTTTGTATGTACAATTTCCAAATGATAATTTATCTACCATAGCGCGGTTGTATAAAGCTTTGCCTATGTTAGGTTTCTTTTACTCATGTGGTAGCGTAGATTAAAGTCAAGTTTCGGTAAACTCATTTATTTATTTTTATTAAGAAATCTGAAAAGAAATTCCGTATACCATAACAAAATAATAAAATAATATTATTAATTTAGATTATAAAAATTGTCTTAAAATATATTTATTGTTTTTATCCTACGTTAGACTTTTAATATTCTCCCCGCTCCGTTTGTCAGTAAAAGTAAGAAGAAATTACAGTCCACCTGATGGTAAGTGGATACTGCGGTCGATGGACACCTGTAGCCATTTTCAAACAGGCAAGGTCACAGACGCGTTGTTACCTTGCCTGTTTCAGTTTTAGTTCACCTAACTAAGATGGAATGCCTGTAATTATACTCGCTCTCCATATTCTTAAGACCGAAACGCAACAATGCAAGCACTGCCCGTTGGCGGCAAAAAAGGGTAAGTGGGTGCTTTCCTATCCAGAAGGACTCCTAGACAGAAAAAAATGTCCTACCTAATAACGTATGGGACTTTTAGACGGTCGCGATCAACCTCCTTACTTACATAATATACTCATAACTGCCTGCATGTATGTGTCTCCAACTGTTTACGAAAAACAAATTTCATGCATTACATAAATACCCACGCTCAACATAGAAATATTTCGACTCACTTTACTGTTCAAAACTTATGACAGTTATTATTTAAATTGCAATATAATTAATTGCCTTGTATTTTTAACATATTTATATAATATTTTAGGTATTTTCAGTAACTTTGATAAATTTATTTTGTACTACAATACTTATTGTACGAAATGAATGTATATTTATTATTGAGTTATATAAAATTTTACTTTTTGATTTTTTTAAGAAAATTATATATATTATTTTACCTATACAAAAAATTCGTCGTCTTACACTCTTAATGTAACTAAAAATCACAGATGTTTAAGAAATGTTGCTGGCACAGTCGATCTTTCCGGTTGACAGATTTTTTTTTTAATTTGAGTAAATAAGGACTTGTCAAATGTACGAAAAGTGTGGCCCTGGAATCGCTAATTCGCTTTCTAAGCGTGATGAATGACGAATTTTTTTTTTTTATAAAAAGAAGTTATTAAGGCTAATCCTCCTTGCAAAGGCTTAGAATCATGCCCAACAGTCGAATTTTATGGGCGGAGGATGAAAAACATTTTTTGGAGTTCTATAGTCGTGCCTTACGATGAAATGGGATTGTGAATTCTCCTACCCAGAAACTGCTGCTAAAAAAACAATAGTACGCTACTACTATACGATACTTTCTTCCTTGTTGTAATTTTTACATATCTTGTTTTCGAATATATATTTTTATAATAACTCACACATCTTGAATAGGAGGCGACAGAGGGAAACAAAACAAAAGATTACACTTGGTAGAGACACGCTGCAGCTATATTGTAGCACGAATGGGTCGAGTCGACCGGGTCTCATACAAAATAGCAGCTGCTGTGTTTCATATCACGAGTTTAAAGAACTGGAAACCCTTTTTACTGGAAAGGTAGTATTCCAGTTCCAACTCAGGTGTGATAACGCATTTGCATTTGCCACAGCATCCACTTACCATCAAGTGAACTGTGTGCTCGTTTATCACCCTTAAACCATGAAATAAAATAGTAAATAAAAAGCTATTAATCAGTCTCATATTATTAATAACTAGAAAATAAAGAAACGCGGTTGCCAACCCACCTGCCAAGCGTGGCAACTATGGCAAATATTCCTCTTATGAAATACAATGACAATCTATGGGATAACGTATGTTAAGTTGTGAAATTTTATAGGCTGAAGTGTATAGACGAATGAATGAAATATGTTGGACCGAATACGGTATATTTTGAAAGCATGTTTGATGAACTGAATGGACTGCTTTGGTCTAATAAAACTTTTACAGCATAAAATCTTGCCATTGCAACATCGAAAAGAGGATTTCATTGAAAGCTTATTTGAAAGAAAGCTTTTAGGAAATTTATACAATATTTCTCAGCACGTAACATTTTTACTTTTCTATCCAAACCTATTTCATCTCATTTTTTACGTTATTTGATAAAATAACTTTGGACTGTAAACTGCATCGAGGGTGAAGTTGTAATATTGTGTTAGTAATTTGTTTTAGGCCTCTGCCTCGAATTTTGCGGGCAGCGGGTCGGCGACGGTGGCGACGCATTAGGGGGGCGGGCAACGCAGACTCGTTCTCGAAACCAGCGGGCAGATCGCGCGACACTATAGCGGCGTAGTGATGTGTTCATGGATGTGTTGTCGAGATATTTGTTTTTATTATATTATGTCTGAACAACGGCGACAACATCTTTTTGTTTTAAATTTATTCGTAACGCTCAATTTATTGTGGGCAAAAGAAGAAGTGAAATCCCTACTATAGGGCAAGAAAAAAAAGGCGAGTTTTATCGAAATAACGATATCGAAGTACGACGATTAGTTATTTCTACAATCATAGATTTGTTATTATTTGAAAGTATTTTTATTATAAGGTTGATATAAGATACATAAAATTCTCCATAATAAGATTGATTCCGATTACCTCTTAAGCAAATTAAACTTAACTACAAAGCGCAATCCCCGAATTCCTAACAAGACATTTTACCTGCAGACTTATAAGAATAATATTTCCTTTTATAACCCGATAGTAAGAATGTGTCGACTTTACAACGAGATATCCATGAAAAGCTCCGGCATGGATGTTTTTGACCCAAGATCCAGGATATTCAAAAGAGCAGTGAAACAGTATACACTTATGCACACTCATTCCCATATCACATAGGTTTTAAGTTTCTTATTTGTATATTTTTATTTTTTGTTTGCTATAATTATGTATGTCATAAACATTGCAAAGCGTAGAGTTGATCTCCTGTATTTCATATAAAAATGATGCGTGAACATATTTAGGATAACAATCTGGCACAAAACTGTTATATTTATATTATATTGTAATGTATTTTGATTGTTATCTGTTTTGTTGTCCATATAATAAATAAATAAATAAATAGATAGATATACCTAGTGTTGAGTATTATACCCATACATATATGATTCATTAGAAGGCATGTACCCATGCCTTCATTTACACTTAACTCGTCCAGAAGAGCTTGATAAATTTTTTGTCTCAAGCTAAACTTTTGTACTGGCGTGAATTTTTCCATTTGTGGAAGCAAACTCATGAAAAAGTAGTATTCTAAAATAAATTTGCTCTTGCACGTCCGAGGACATTTCGATACGTCACAAAAATAAATTGCACAACTGGAGTGCACCACTCGTTGCCCGCCCCCGCGCCGCTGCCGCGCCACTGTTTTCGAGAGTCGGTCCATTTGATTTTACGGATAATATCCTGCCGCTCCCGCGCCACCGCCGCCGCCGCCCCGCTGCCCGTAAGATTCGAGGCAGAGGCCTTAGGCCTTAGCCCATCCTTAGTAGGGATTCACTTCTTCGTTTGCCCACAATAAATTGAGCGTTATGAATAAATTTAAAACAAAAAGATGTTGTCGCCGTTGTTCAAACATAATATAATAAAAACAAATATCTCGACAACACATCCATGAACACATCACTACGTCGCTATAGTGTCGCGCGATCTGCCCGCTGGTTTCGAGAACGAGTCTACGTTTGCCCGCCCCGCTCCCGCGTCGTCGCCGCCACCACCCCGCTACCCGCAAATTCGAGGCAGAGGCCTTAGAGCCGTAGCTCAGATGGTTAGCGCTCGCTGTCCGCGCCCCGCCAACTGAATTTGAATTTAGAAATGAAATTGTTAATTGCAATTTTAATTGCTGATTTACCACGTGCTCGGCGATGAAGGAAAACATAGTGAGGAATCCTTCATGTCTGAGAAATAAGAAAAACTATTTCGAAGACATGTGAAATTCGCCAACACGCATTGAAGCAGCGCGGCGGACTCTTCTAAATCCCTCTCAGAAATGACAGGAGGCCTGTGCCCAGCAGTGGGACGTATATAGGCTGTAACTTTAACATTTTAACTTTATTTTGTTTGGTTTTTGTTTATCTAGTAATTCACTGGGTAGTAAGTAGTAACCCCTACTACGTGCGCGATAGTGCAGTCAAACTTCGTGAGAAATGTGCAAGTTTTAGAAATAAAAAAAAATATCGAGAATATGACATGATACAATGATACTTTATTAAATGTACATATAAAAAAACTTAACGTTTGATGTTTTTCAAATATTGGAATTGAAGGGTGTTGGTAGTACAGAAATAGGTCTTAAATTAGTGGCTTTCAATGTAGGTACCACCAAATTTAAATGAAGGTATTTTTTTTTACTTATTTATTAAGAAACCAACAGCGTTCTATATAGTTTATATTACACAACATTATTCTTATAATAACGCCAATAACAGGTTTCCTTTAATTACTATGGGATAGCATAAAACGGTCATAATAATTAGTATCAGTAGGTAAACACTCAATTTTATACTTATAACATTAAATTGTTGCACCTGTTCCCACAGACAATAAGTACATTCGAAAAGTCTCACACACACACAAATTCATAAGCATATGTACATACATGCACACTATGGATTCGGTAACAGCACACAGTGTTCAACGGTAACAAACAAATACTCACGAAAACACACATGTTACTTTTTTATACACTAGATTAGCAGTATATTACCTAGTCAGGTCATAAGTATTGTCACACAGTAAAAACTTTTCTTTTAGAATGCTGGCCACAAATATTTTTTTTTGAATACGAATTTCAAATTGTTCATGAAAATAAAACTGTATACTTTGTAGAATTTTACTCATTTTTAAATATGGAGTGGACGCTTAAAGAAGACCGTGTTGCAGTTATTGCGTTGCATCGTTGCGGTTACGCGCAAATTCAAATTTTTGACATACTTAAAAAATTTCAATATAACCAAAAGATTCGTTTATCGTACCATCAAACGATACAATGAAGACTCTAGTGTAGATGACAGGTCAAGAAGTGGTCGCCCCCGGTGTGTTAGGACTCCAGCAGTGATAAAAGCTGTGAAGGCGCGAATTCAACGAAATCCCAAACATAAGCAGAAACACGGTGAAAAGGGTGTTAAATGAAGACATTTGTAGGTTTGTCGAAGACATAGGGCTTCGGGCATATCGAAGAAAAACAGGACATCGTTTGAATGCTCGTCTAATGGACCTGAGACTGAAGAGATGCCGCGCTTTGTTGAAGCGGTAAGCGGGACTACGCTACAACAAACAAAATGATAAGATGTACGCACACAGTAGTGAAGAAGCGATCAACCGTATTCCGCGTGTCCAACGAGGTCATTTTCCATCCTCGCTCATGGTATGGTTGGGTTTCTTATTGGGGCTTAACAGAGGTACATTTTTGTGAGAAAGGTGTAAAAACGAATGCAGCTGTGTATCAAAATACAGTCCTGATGAACCTTGTGGAACCTGTTTCTCATACCATGTTCAATAACAGGCACTGGGTATTCCAACAAGATTCGGCGCCAGCTCATAGAGCGAAGAGCATACAAGACTGGCTGGCGCCGCGTGAAATCGACTTCATCCGGCACGAAGACTGGCCCTCCTCCAGTTCAGATTTGAATCGGTTAGATTACAAGATATGGCAACACTTGGAGGAAAAGGTGTGTTCAAAGTTTCATCCCAATTTTGAGTCACTCAAGACATCCTTGATTAAGGCAGCCGCCGATATTGACATGGACCTCGTCCGTGCTGCGATAGCCGACTGGCCGCGCAGATTGAAGGCCTGTATTCAAAATCACGGAGGTCATTTTGAATAAACTTTAATGTCATAAGAATTTATGTTTTGTTAAGTTCATTTTGGTATATAAATGGTTACATAATGAATAAACTTGTTTCAATTATTTTATATTAAACATGTGACAGAATTTATGACCTGACTAGGTATATACTATTCTTTTACTATTATTTTTAATTTACTATAAATTATTACTTTACTATTTTTGTATTACTATTTTTAATTAAATCATGAAAATGCCTAAAATCCTATTTGAGACTGTAAATTTAACAATGGTGGTAAATTAGCAAATTTTATTAACTACACAGAAATTTGCAATGCAAAAATAAATTTTGGCATTCACTAATAATCTACTAAATATGAATATGAAATGCTTTCACAGTAGTGCTGTAAAAAACATTATCGAAATTAACTTTATATAATATTTTTGGCAGATGTTCTGAAAATGTTTAATGTACACGTTTTAGAGATATTATTATATGTTAAAGCATTTGCCCGTTGCTGTTGGTTTCTTTTTTTTTTGTATTTAATGGCCATGTCTGTTTGTGGTATTTTCAAAGCGAATTCCGAAAACGAGATAGTTTTATGAACGACGGATATGTTTATCGATTTTTGGGAAACAGCGTAACCGATTTTTATTTTATATTTAATGTGATATACAGTAGAGATATATAAATTGTAAGAAAATGCTCATCCCAATCGGTATAAAAGTATGTGATGAAGATTTAAATGTGTAACTACTTAGACGACATTCCGGCTTACCTTGAACTTGTAATATTCAAAAGTACACACAACAGGGCAAAACACTAAAAATTTAAGAAAGTGAAACTGACGTCAACATATTATATAACTTAATTACTATGTAATAGCTTTAATTCATCGAAACACTATGTAAGACATAGTGTTTTTGGACTTTACTATATAAGTATTATACCAAAAAAAAAGTGGAACATGGATGATGGTAACTATGTACGATCTTCGAACAATTTAAATAATTGCACGATTTTATGAAAAGTGTGCAAGAGTTATTTTTGATAAGCAATTTTTAAATAAGTAACTGGTTATTTGACCTCGAAAATCAATAGTCTCTCAGTGTCTAAATTCTAACATGCTTGACTTGAATGGGTACGCAATGCTGTTTAAAATTTGAGGCAGCACTTTCGAATCCAAAGTTTCCGAGAAAAAAATAGTGATCAAGAATCATCGAAACAATTGCCTTTAACATTTTATTGTCACTAATCACTAGGTGATAAGATTTATAATGCCACCACAAAACGAAAACCAATGAGAAAGCTAAGAAAACATTTGACTTGCCAAGGAAAGAAAGGTTCTCAAGAAGCAGCCACGTACCGATGTGCGCTGTTAAGAGCACCTTCCAATGAGATTTTGTTTTTTACTTATAATAAGCCAGTGCTTGACTACAATCCCACATGGCGGTGAATGGTAATGCAGCCTTAGATGGTAGCACTTTCTTAGCGAAACAAAAGCCTAATCAGAGGGAAAGACAGACGAAAGATGAGAGCCGATTGTCGCAGGTTTGTGAGGACTTTGCTTCGTAGCAATTTAAGGAGGAGGTTATTTTTCACGGGGAAATGCCTACGCATACCCTCCACTTAGACAATCACATCAACTTGAACCCCAAGATATCCCACCAGTGCATATATACCCCATCATCATTATCCATCACTTGGCTAGCACACTTCGGAGAAAGAGGACACTTCCTCTTATCACTCTTAAGGCATCATCATCATCATCAACATTACAGCCCTTCATAACTACACTGCTGAACTCAGATCTTCCCCGAGGAATGCCGCAAAACACGGTCCTGAGCCACCTGCGTCCTTCGATATCCTTTTGAGGCAGGCGCGCCGGAAATCTAGACATCTATTTTGCCACAGCCTCCGTCTCCATATGCGCAAGGAAACTTACAAAAGACATTATGCTGTGGTGCTAATAGAACAGGTATATATCCGAAACCAGCGCTCATGAGGATTAGGAGAGCGGCATATTCAATAACGACATTCATCACGACTCATCCACCATTGCTTCAGCGATGGTGCCTCACCAGAGTCGAATGAGCTCGCCAAGCCTAAGTGGCTGCGGTCACCTTGGACATACTCTGTACCTCGGGACAGCCATGAGGGTTTCTCTTTGTTCACCGTGACTGACCAAGAAGAGCGTATTAAAATAAATTTTAATATTTATAAAATTTACACGGAAAAGAACTTTTCTTGATGTTGAAGAAAATATTTCTTATTTGTGTGCCTTCATCACATTTTTAAATGTCGGAGAGAAAGTTTTTATATCGTGTATTTTATATATAATTACTGCAATGTTCTTTTAAAGTGGGTAAGCATGAATTTAAAAAGCAACGCCGGATTCAAAACTTGATGCAAATGGGAAAATGACAAATTTTTAAGTTCTGTGTGAAAAGTGTGGGTCTTTAGTCCTGCATTAAAATTATATTATTTACCTATACTAAGCGAGAACGAAGAAGCAAATATCAAGAACTTGAACAACCAAGAGTTTCTTACAGCCTTGATGAATATTAATTCGTCCAAGATACTCCTAAAACAACTAAGTTATCAAATAAAACAACAAAGCTACATTCAAAGATTTTAATTTATGAGCAAAACCTCTACTGTAACTGATAAACTTTGAGCTCTTTTTTTATTATTTTACATTGGTTATTTTTTATTTTATGAATAATTATAACTAAGGGGCACACCATTCATCTAATTTTAAGTACCATTAATAATTCTTGAAAGACGTAAAACGTAAGTATGACATATCTTGAATTAAGTCTCTTAATATAGAATGAGCCCGGATTTGGTTTTGAGGTCATATTAGATTTAATACTAGTAACATACTTCGGGGGACGCCTCTAAGATCCTGTACTCTTAACAAATAATTGTTTTATAGAAAATGCTGACAAAAGTACACACAATTTACTGATAGTAAAAATGCTGTGACTTATAAGCTACATCCATCCTCGATTACGAATTAAAATGCATTTTCACCCATGAGTACTTAAATAGAATGCTCCGTTACCATTAAAACTGATTCCGGTTCTTGTTATAAACTTTATTAGAAACACACACACACTATTATTTTGCTGATTGTCACGGCCCGCAGCTGCCCCTGCAAAGATTCAATATCCCGGGGCCCATGAGCGGAAGATTCAACGGGCAGCCGCGGGTTCGAGCCCGAATGGCCTTATGGAAAATGTTCTATCCTACTACACTTTAATGGGAAGGCTAGTCAAATAAGGAGTACTTACTTGTATCTGAGGCGATGACTGTCTCAAGGTTCGGTCAGGACGGAGGTGTGTATGTGCATGTGTGGTGGTGTTTTTTGTGGTGTGGTTTGTGATTGACCTGACTGGACCGTTGAAGTTGGCAGCTGCCCGGACTCCGGAACCGCTCCTAATTATGGTAATCTCCAGCCACGGCAGCAATGGAGAATTTCTTCAATTCACTATGTCAGTCTATCAAATCAATTGTACAATTAACTAACTTCAAAGCAAAACTAAATCCCGTTAATCACAATCAAAAGGGGCAACAATGCGGCGCGACCGACAGCGGTGGGGCAAAGTTCACCTCCGTTCACTCCACGGTAAATTACTTCGAAAACCAAACGCGACCCTTTAAGGCACTTAACGCAACGGTACGATTACATTAAATTCCCAACAATTCGTCAACCCGGCGTCTAATATTCTAGACTACAACTCCTCGTAGTTGCACAAATTCGTTAACGAAATCGCAATTATCAGAGGTAACGCTCACGCGAGTCGACACACCGCAATGCAATGAACAGCAGCCGCTTGACGACAAAAAAATGCACTTATCTCCCACGCGCCAAGCGCGTTGCGTGCCAGCCGGTGCGAGGTACATCGAAGCAGCGCGCCAACGCGCCTCCGTTTTAATAATTTTTAAATATTAGTGTTTTGCGCAAACAGACCCCCACCCCGGGCATAATACTTATGTCCGCGAGTCAATTGGCAAACGGGACAGGGTCGCGACGGCACGTTGCAAGACCGAATCTCCAACCAAAACCTCGGCCACTCTAGGCACCCCATCAGATACATACGACAACTTAACAATGCGCCCACGGCGCCAATACAAAGGCAAAGCGTTGGGTTTTTTAACAAACACGAGGTCTCCAACCCGCGGAGGATCCGTCTTGTCAGACCACTTAAGGCGCTGCTGCAAAAGATGTAGGTACTCCAGAGACCATCGGTGCCAAAAACTCTAAGTCATCTGTTGCAGCAGGTCAAATCTGCTCAGCCGTGAAGAGTTTACTTCCCTGAAGGGGTACTCGGGTAGGACGTTAAGCGGCTGGCCAATCAGGAAGTGTCACGGGGTTAGAACCTCCAAATCATTCGGATCGGACGAGAGGGGGCAGAGGGGCCGAGAGTTGAGTACCGCCTCAATTTTACAGAATACAGTGGCAAGCTCCTGAATCGTCAAAATAGTTTCGCCAATAACGCGACGGAGATGCGTTTTTGCAACCTTAACCACCGCCTCAAAAATACCACCCCAGTGTGGGCCTGCCCTTCTTGGACATCGCAGTACCTAAATACGTCCTATTGTTGGACAGAAATTCAACGACCTCTTTCAAATATCTATCCGTGCCCTTATAATTCGTTCCGCAATCAGACCGGATCAGGTCAGGCAGCCCGCGACGCGATACGAAGCGGCCCAGCGTGGCCACAAAGGCTTCAGTGCTGAGGGCACTTACCAGTTCTAGGTGAACGACCTTAGTGAAGAGGCACACGAAAACGCACAGATAGGCCTTATGTGAACGTGCGTTACGAAGGTTGGAGGACTTGACGAGGAAGGGTCCAGCAAAGTCTGTTTCGACTCCAGCAAATAGTCGGATGGCCCTGACGCGGTCGGGTGGTAAGTCACCCATCATAGGCTGCGATATGGTGGCCTTCAGTTTATAACATGGTATGCACTTAAAGATGACGCTACGAATGGCCGTCGGCCAGCCAAAATCCAAAACTCCCGCTGCAAAATAGCCGAAAGAGCGTTATACCCAGCGTGGGCATTCTTAATATGATGGTGGGTTACCAGCAACCGGACAAAGGCGCTGTCCTTGGGGAGCAGTAACGGGTGTCGAGCCCCGTACGGCAGTTGGGAATTTTTCAAACATCTGCCAACGCGCAGCATCCCAGAGTCGTCCAGGAAGAGGTTCAGACGGGCCAGAGCGCCCTTGACAACGGAGCCCCGCTTCAAGTTTTCAATCACGGGCTCAAAATGCTCCGCTTGGACCATACGGGTGCAATGCATCAAAGCTTCACGACGCTCGCTAGGGGACAAAAAGGAAATCAGAGATTCGGTTGGACGGGTTTCTCGAATAACGGACAAATCGGCGCAACCAAGCGGTCACTCCTAAGAGCTTATCGAGAGAGCTGTACCGTTTCAGAAGAGAGTGGGCTTATCCTTGCCCACTCCCAATCGGGCTCGTAGGCCAGGCAATTCAATCGGTTCGGAGTAATTACCCTGAGGCCAGAATGACTGAGACTCAGTTAACCAACTGGGACCCCACCACAGCGGGTGGTTAACCAACGAGTGGGCTTCACAGCCGAGAGAAGCGCAGTCTGGGGGATTCAACTCCCCTGGGACATGTCTCCAGTTTAGAGAAGTATCAAACCTCTGGATTTGAGACATGCGGTTCGCCACAAAGACCTCAAGATTCGGAGGTGCAGCTCTGAGCCAACAAAGTACTATCTCACTGTCCGACCACGCGTAGACGTCCGTAATGTCTATTACAGACTTCAAAGCCGAGTGAACGTGGTTGAAGTGTCTCGTGAGAAGAGCGGCTCCGGACAGTTCCAATTTAGGGATAGTTAACTGGGACCTAATGGAAGCAACCTTGCTTTTAGCAAGTACGAGATGGACTGCAGTATGACCAGAAGAGCTCACAGTCCGCAAATATACGACAGCAGCATAGCCTCTCTCGGAGGCGTCGCAAAACCCATGTAGGGTAGCCCGGCATTTACCTGGAGGGAGGAAGCACCTTGGCATGGAGACCCGGTTGATATCCGGAAGGGAGGAGACCATGGAGAGCCACTTTCGCAAGAGGATTCCGCTAATAGGCTCGTCCCAACCCAACCCGGATATCCAGAGCTTTTGAAGAAAGCACTTAGCCAAAAATATGACCGGAGTGATCCATCAATTAGGATCGAAGGTGTGGACTACTGTAGACAGCACAGAGCGCTTGGTCCATGCTTGAGGAGGGGGATCGAGTTTGACTCGATACGTGAAGGTATCATGCACAGGCTGATATTGAATGCCCAGCACCGTCAACAAATTAGGATTTTCAGGGAGCTCGAATAGATGAGGGTCTTGTTGCTCCTCTCCTGGGAGGTCATTCAAAATATGAGGGGAGTTCGACAACCATTTGCGCAACTCATAACCTCCGGACTTCAGGATGGCAATTAATTCGTCTCGCAGGACAAGAGCCTGCTCGACGTTGGAGGCACCCATACAAATGTTGTCCATGTAAACAGACGTCTCCAAATAGAAGCTCCCCGAGCGTATCTTAGACGCTCTCTCTCAACGAGTTCAAGGAGGGTTCGCATGGCGATTTACGGGCTGGACCGTAGTCCATAGGTGGTGGTGTTCAACTCAAACACCTATATCGGATCGCTGGGCTTCTCGCGCCACAATATCAGCTGATATCGACGGTCATCACGATGGACCACTGATTGTCGAAACATCATCCGAATGTCGGCTACAAAAACCACTTGGTGCCGACGGAAGTGGGTCAAAATGTCGGATATGTCCTTATCAATTTAGGACCAGAGTGGAGACACTGGTTCAGGGACACACCATTTGACGAGGGGGCGGAGCCGTCAAAAACTACCCGAATCTTACTCTCAGCGGTCCTCAAGACTGCATGGTGAGGGAGGAAGTAGTGCTCATGTGAACGCCATTCGAAGTTGGACGGTGACATGTGACCCAGCTCTTGATACTCGCGCATGAACTCGACGTATTTGTCGGGAAAGGCTGGATCACGCCACATGCGGTGCTCCATGGAGAGCAACCTCTTCTCGGCCAGTGCACGAGATTGGCCCAAAGGGGGACGTGAGTCCAGAAAGGGTAAGCGAGTGACGAAACGACCGTCGACACGACGGCCGGTATTGTCCTGGTAGAACAACTCGCACTAACGGTCCAGAGGGTTGACTCGAGCCGCGTGTGGTGGCTCCTCAATTTCCCAGAACCGCTGGACGACGTCTGAAAGGGAGACGCCCACAAAGGAGAGCGGTTCGGCCGTCTGAGGAGGTGGAGACCACATAACCGGACCAAAGAAGCTGTGCCCAAATACAGTGGACATGGTTGACAAGCCATCGGGCTCGTATCTCGCCTAACAAGATGAACCCCAGCGCGTCGGCCCCCAGCAACAAATCTATGGGCCCAGGTTGGAACCACTGAGGGTCTGCCGGTCTCAAACCCGACGCACAACAAACCGCGCTGTCATTTATACAGACGTTAGGAAGAAAGCCTACAATGTCATCGAGGACATTTACCTTAACTATAATGTGAAGGTGTACGCTGACAGGGCCAAACACCAACTCCGCTTGTCCCCTAGGAGCGGGAGGCTCGGCACCTCCGATACCTACTATTGGCCGTGCTTCAGAGCTCCAGGGGAGCCCTAGTCTTCCCACCAACCAAGTGGAGGACACACAGCGTTGTGAACTCGAATCCAGTAGAGCGCGAACCGTTAAACGGTCGCCACTCGGGTTGTACACCTTCACTGAGGCCGTTGGCAATAGATCAGTTTGACAAGAGGACTGTGGACGGATCAAAGGCTCAGTGAAGGCGGCTGTGGTGAGAGCTAGGGCGACAGCTTCTTAGCCGGAGCTACCTCCACCGGACCGGCACTTGAACCGGGGGTCCGGGAAGCGGCGTTCCGGCGGCATCTCTACGACCCGTGGTTACCACTCACCAAATGAAACGACCTGGCGAAATTCGGGGAACCTCGGCCTGGGGGCCCGGGACAGTCTTGAAGTCACCGGAACCTGGTAGTACCGGTACCGACCAAAGGGAGATGGGTGGTACTCCAGTCGCGGCCGCTCAGCTAACGGGGGTGAGGCGGTACTAGCGGACCGCTGGGTGGCCGTGAAGCCCCTGTCAACACGCTGAGTGGGGGTGACGACCCCCCGCCCCTGGGCGAACGACTCCCAGACCGGTCAGGGGAGGGAACCTCCTCAGAACGAGGGGCACGGTGGTCGTCAGGCGAGCGCCGAGAGTCGCCTGACAGGGGGCGTGGCTGAGCGGCCCCGCCCTTGGGAGTCTAGGGCCCGGGAGGGCCCCGAGAGGACGCGCCGCTCGTACCCAGGCACAAAATAGCGTGGTGGTTGCCCTGGCAGTGCGTGCAGGGCCGCTGGTGCGGGCAATCTCGTTGTAGATGCCTTTCCAGGTACGAGTAGCACCAGCGACGCTCCCTGGCGATGGTTCGCCTCACCGGGGCCGGCTTAAGCAGCAACTTAGGGCATGACATCGTCCGGTGATCGGATGCTCGACAATAGGAGCAGGGGGGCGCCTCCCGGGCCGCTAGGCCGCTATAGAAGGGTAGGGGGCGGCGCCCTCCCGCGTGAGCTCCACTCGGCCTCAGGGGGGTTGGCGAGGCCTTGGCCGTCGGATTCCGCCTCTCCCTGGGCATGGCTTGGTTGGCAACTCGTAGGTCCTCGACGGCGCCCGCTGCGTTCTCCATTTGCCGGCACTGCTCCTCCAAGAACCGCAGCAGGTCCCTGAAGGGCGGAGGCGTCGTCCCCGCCGTACCTCTCCTCAAAATGGAGCCGAAGATTGAGAGGCAGGCGGGACAGCACAATGTGGAGCAACAAAAAGGACCATTCGTCCTCCGGTAAATCAAGCCGCCTCAATGAGTTGCAAGCCACCACGACTGGATTTACGATGTCCGTACGTAGTCTGGTCCGGTCCTTAAGCAGCGGGAGGTTCAGCAGCTTCCGAACGTACTCGTCCGCAATCCACCGGACGATGGAGTACCTCCCGGCGAGGAGGTCCCGAGCATTCTGGTAGGCGTCGTCAGATAATTTCAGGGGGCCAACGATGCCCAGGATCTCACCCTTCAATGAGGCTAGGAGGTACCCCATTTTCTGGCTGGGTGTCAAGTCCCTCCGGGCGTCCACTAGGCTGTCAAACGGACCGACGAAAGTCAGCCATTCGGAGAGAACCCCGGAGAACCTTGGCAGGTCCAGAGTCGGGAGTCATCCTAACAGCTCCGGCTGAGCAGGCTGCTTCCGAGGGAACTTGAGCCGGCCACTCAGCCGAGCTTCACGCGCTTCCTCCGCATCCTTGGCCCCCGCCTCGATCAACTGATCCGTGAGCGAAAGGAACTGCTTGTAATCCGCACGGCAGGAGTCCAGGACTCCCTCTTCCACTTCCGAGTCCTCGAGCTCAGCGTAAGCCTCCCCCACTGCGGTCCTTCCAGCATCGACCTGCTCGAGCCGCTTCCTCATGTTATAGACCCTATCCGGTCGACCTATCAAAGCGTGGGCGCTGGTAGCCCAACGCAGCTCCGTCCTCAAGCAACAAATCAGCAGCTTGTGCGATGGCATCACTACAAAATACAAATTAATGCGCGGCTCAAACACAAATCAAATTAACAAATAACAAATACAAGTACAATCAAATCAAGTTAAATACGAATTACACAAATACAATTACTATTTATTAAATTAAACACAAATTACACTACAATTAAAAGGTACAGTCAATCAGCAAATGCCTCGCTCGGACAACCGACCCTTCGACAATTAATCTACTATAATTATACGACAACGATAATTATCCGATTACGTGTAACCTTATCTACCTAGTCAAAGTACCTAGCCTTAACAAAACTACGGTAAGTACCTAGCCTTAACAAAACTACGGGCGTTGTCCCTAAATCTACCCGCCAACAACAAAAAATATTTATATGTAATTTTTATTACGTACTATTTTTATACTATATATTATGTTATTAATATTACGGCCATGGCGTGATTGCAGACACAAATTAAACTAATCCAACCACGCTCTGCTACCATTTATGTTACGACTCGCAACTGCCCCTGCAAAGGTTCAATATCCCGGGGCCAATGAGCGGAAGATTCAACGGGCAGCCGCGGGTTCGAGCCCGAATGGCCTTATGGAAAATGTTCTATCCTAATACACTTTAATGGGAAGGCTAGTCAAATAAGGAGTACTTACTTGTATCTGAGGCGATGACTGTCTCAAGGTTCGGTCAGGACGGAGGTGTGTATGTGCATGTGTGGTGGTGTTTTTTGTGGTGTGGGTTGTGATTGACCTGACTGGACCGTTGAAGTCGGCAGCTACCCGGACTCCGGCACCGCTCCAAATTATGGTAATCTGCAGTCACGGCAGCAATGGAGAATTTCTTCAATTCACTATGTCAGTATATCAAATCTATTGTACAATTAACTAACTTCAAAGCGAAACTAAATCCCGTTAATCACAATCAAAAGGGGCAACAACGCGGCGCGACCGACGGCGGTGGGGCAAAGTTCACCTCCGTTCACTCCGCGGCAAATTACTTCGAAAACCAAACGCGACCCTTTAAGGCACTTAACGCAACGGCACGATTACATTAACTTCCCAACAATTCGTCAACCCGGCGTCTAATATTCTAGACTACAATTCCTAGTAGTTGCACAAATTCGCTCCGTTATAATAATTTTTAAATATTAGCGTTTTGCGCAAAAACTGATATTTTACGTTGGTCTTGTTTTGTGCGAGGGTAGTAGTATGCAGCGGCGTTGTTATAAGAGTACTACATAAGCCCGAAAAACTTGTCGAACTTAGTTGAAATAAAAAATTGAATGGTCAAATGGATAGATCAAAAATTATTTGACGAAATGAAAAAGCTACGTGATCCGAAATTTTCTCTACCCTTTAAAAACCGGGTTTTTGGAATAACGGATAGAGGATTCCATGTTAATTTGGAAGGAAGCTTTTATGGAGCGATGCTATTTTATTTCATACGTTGTAACAGTTTTTTCATTTTTATGTTGAAATAAATTTTATTTTAGGCCAGTATTTTTCTACAAATTTATGACCGTGATTTATAACTTCTAATTTATTTCAGGGAATTTTATACAGAACATGGTGCACTCTGTTGATTGATTTACCAGCATGATGGCGGACAATTATTAGGAAAATGCTTAACCTGAATTTAACTGAATACAGTTCTACACCCTTACCAATCGTCCAGCTCAGGTCTAAGTCTAGCCGTGGAACCATCTCGAAGTGTTGGTATGGCGATGCGCCACTCGCCCTTTCCTCCGCGACTGTGACGGGCCGCACCGTTGATGCGGTGGGGGTTGGGCCGCGGGGGGAGAGGAGTGTCGGTTTTGCAAGGCGCAGTTCTCTCTACCTTCCGCGGCCAAGACATAGTTGGCGGCGGAGCCAGAGACCAGATCTGCTGCTGGGTTCAGGAAAGCCGGTGCTACCGAGCGCTTGATTTTACTATCTCCATGGCCTCTGCGTATCGGACTCTGGGAGGGGCCCATTACGTAGGTAGAGCAGGAGGCCGTGGAAGAGGGCGTGCCTTGTGTTCCTGGTACGATTGTCTGAAAAGGAGAATGGGGAGGAGAGGTCTTCCCCGTGGTGGGACTGTCATGGGACGGCCGGCACTGGTGGTATTAGGGATGTGTGCGAAAGCGTTCCCGTAGCCCTGCCAATATGCGGCGAAGGTGGAACACTATGGGATTTTAGTCGGTGCAAGTCCGACACAACCTGTCTTCGCCCCCGCGTGGTGGGTATGCGTAGGCATTTCCCCATGTTAAAAAACAAAGAAGTCTAGCCGTGGCCGTAAAATGGCTGTTGATGTGATTTACTTATCTTATTTTCTTTATTCTTTCCATCTAATTAGAATGTGGGTACCTTCTAGATAAGAGTGAATAGTTTTTTGCTAAGCTAAGTCAGTGCGCTATAACTTAAATACCGCTTGTCCATAAAATAACAATTTGGCTGACACCCCTTTGACTATCCTCGTTATTTATTTACGTTAAAAATAAATTTTCAAATGGGATAGCTACTTCTTCGTTGGACAGCTTTTGAAATATTACAAATCACAGCAAATAACCCCCCCCCCCCCATCCACCCCCCACCTCCATTAGGCAATCTATGAAGGAGGCCTATATTCAGCAGTGGACTTTAGTAGGCTGTAACAGTAACGGTGTGGTAAAATCATTGAGTCTCTACAGTGGTAAGATGTTCTTGGTTACACCTGATGTAATCTACCTAGACCGAAGACAAGGAGCAGTGCCAAAATCACGTGAAACTACTAAGTGTGGCGGTTATGTCAAATCTCTCCTACTGTGAGAATGGACTCATATCCAACTGTGGACTGTTATGTGCTTATAAAGGAGAAGGAAGTAGTCTCCGCGAAAATAATTTATAATTAACAACACGCCAAAGTGGTACGCCATTTTACGCGGTAGAGCCATGCTGCAACTATATTACAACTGTAGCACAAATGGGTCAGCTCGAAAGAGGAAGGACCACGCTCTCACAGAATACCAGCGTAAAATAACAGCTCAATGCTGCTGTGTTTCTTATGACGAATGTAAAGAAACGGAGACTCTTTTTACTGGAAACGAGACATTCCATCTTAGTCCTCAAGGGTGACAACGAATCTGCATTTTGATTCTTAATCTAGAATAGATATATGAGCCACAGTATCCACTTACCATGTGGTGGACTGTGTGCTCGTTTGTCACCCGAATTCAATAAAAAAATCAAAGAGATTGCATAATTGTTCCCTTTTATGTACACAGTAAAACGTACGTCATGAACATTAAGTCATGTATTTAGTCTCATTAGAGCCATGGAGCTACCATAGCTTAGCACTCGCCGTAAACTTCACATTACACGAGCAAACTGGGTGGCAACACCACTGGCACCAATATAATTATAAATTGCAATTTTAAGCGCGGGGAGGGGGGCGGAGATTCGCGGTGGGGAAGAAAAACATCGTAAGGAAACATGCATGTTTAAAAATTAAAACAAAATATTTCGAAGACACGTCAAGTTCACCAATATGCATTTGATCAACGCGGCAGACATTTCCTTGCCCTAAAACCTTCTCAGAGATGAGAGGAGACCTGTGCCTACCAGCGAGACGCATTAAACTGTTTTAACTTCAATTACTTATTTTCATTACTTGCCACCTATTTTTCCTTTCACAAATTTCCTTCAAAACACATATTTTTAGGCTAAACGCAGACTAAGTAGCTCGCTGCTTTTAGGCCTTTGTCTCTCTCAAGAATTACAGGCGTGACTTTATGTACACTCTCAGAAATACGAGAAAAACAGTACTCAGCAGTGAGAGATATTTAAATTATAACATAACTTTCTTCTTTATATTGTGTTTAATATTAAAATATATTGAACATCATCATATTATGCACATGGACATAATAAGGTCGCGTAATTGTTTCAAATATCATGCGAAATTGTTATTAAGCTCTCTCCGCGTTACAGGAATGCTTAATATGAGAATATTTGTGCCGTGCCTCATTGTTTTATAAATCGTCATATTATTATATTCAACATTTTAATGTTCTATTCATAGTATTTTATTTTTAATATTTTCGTCTGATAGAAATAAAAAAAAACATTTGTTAATTACTACAACATTAAAGAAACAAGATATCATATACTTAAATATATTACATTCAAATGTAGAATATATTTACCATAATATAAAATAAATAAAACTAAAATCATAAACTGTATAATTTATCAGGGAAGGATCATTCCTATGTAGTCGTAGGTTACTAGATATCACTTCTGGTGTTCCGCAAGGTTCACACCTAGGCCGTATCCTCTTTAGTATCTTTGTAAAAGATATACCTAATTACATGAAATACTCGTCTTCGTCGATGTTCGCAGATGACCTAAAACTGTGGAAAGTCATTGAAACACAAGATGATGGTTTGCATTTACAAAAAGATCTTGACGCGCTAGTGAATTGGTGTCAATAAATGTGCCCACATTAAATTCACTAGAAAACTGAATCCTATTCTATCCGTCTACACCATTAATGAGATTCGATTAGGAGAAAAGACAGTAGTAAGGAATCTGGGGGTGCTTATAATAGTAAAATGACATTTGTCCCACATATTGACTACATCATAGGAAATGCGTCCAAGATGTTGGGTTTTATTATCAGGTACGCTAGAATATTCAAGCGCCATTCCTCAAAAATTGTGCTATACAATAGGTTGGTCAGATCGATCCTTGAGTATGGAAGTGTGGTCTGGCGTCCACATTATGCTACTCACACACTTCGTATTGAACGCATTCAAAAACGATTAGTAAAACACTTGGTGTTCTCATACTTATGGCATAAAAGATTTAGCCCATATAAGGAGCTACTAGAGTTCCTAAAGATGCAGAGCTTGCACAACCGCTGGGATCTACTTGACCTATCCTTCTTTTTCAAGATTATAAGATATCAGTTGCGTTGTCCTGCATTCCTAATGAAATTTAATTTTAAAGTTCCGTCACGAATGCCTCGTCAGCCCATTAAACCTCTCTCTCGTCTATTTCGCAAAACAGTTTTGGGAGCCAATTCACCGGTTTCCAGAATTTCCCAACTATATAATAAATGCGGAGGGTCAATAGATGTTAATGTTATGTTTCTAGCTAAGTTTAAGGCCACAGTAAACGATACATTATTAAAGTAACTAGGTGTAAGTTATTGTTTCATATACATAATATCATTTTGTTCTAATCTATGTTTTTGTATTTTATGTATTTGGAATTACTAGGTAACTTTTTAGTAACTTGAAGAATGTGGTGTATACCTTTAATTGATTGTACAATTAGTATATAAGTGGATATGTGTTTACTATTTCTGCATTTTTGTAACAGTCGTTGGTGTATGTACTTATATAAATAAATAAATAAATAAATGTATAGTATAGTACACCCGACACTGATTTAGATGCGGTTTCCTGTAAAGGGTTTGTGGCAATGGTTCTTAGATACCGTGAATCCTGGCAACTTTGCCACTTTTGGAAGAACTTAAAAGCTTAGGACCAATTTTCCAACAAAAAATGTACTGTCAGATTAGGCGTCAATATAAAACGTGACATTTTATTCTTCATTGATTTGATATTTATTAGTGATTTAAACGATACTAACATCAAATAGATAAAATACTCCAAAATAAATAAAATGGCAAATTTAACCTCACTTTGTGGCAACTTTTCATTCAGGGCTTATAATGAAAATAATAGGATTTGACTTCAAGGTTGAAGGTAAGTTTATTTTATAATATAATACACAACATAAGAGTTATGGTCTTAAGTGTGTTGCAAATAGCAGTTTACGCCTGTGGGAGTGTTGCACTCCCATTTTAAATTTTTCATAAAACTTTGTTGATATGTGTCAAGGTTGTCAAAACTTCTTGATTACGAAATTTACTTAATTTTTTTTTATTTAAATGTTTGTCACAATAATTTATTAAACAGAAATCTAAAATATTAAATAGAATTTTTTTCAAATAGTATCAAACATGTATATAATCTAAAATATATCAAAGAAAATATTGTCGTCTAAAATTTAAAATCAAATTGGTGTAATAATAAGCTTAAATCAGTTATAGTATAGATTTTTTTAAAAAACGTTACCCCCACACTAGGATTTTCTCCTGTATCGTGGAGGCAGTTTACAAACACAAATAGCACAAGGACAAACATCCAGACCCTGAACAATTATTTGTAGGCCATACAAATACTTGTTCCGTGCGGGATTCGAACCCGCGCCCCCCAGCACAGCAAGTCATTGCCAAACCACTGCGCCACGGATTTGTCTTTATCTTGTCACAATTATTTTAACAAGTATTAGTTTTTTTATTAGTCATCATCATCAATTATTTTTTTACCTGACATCATTTTATTACGATGTAATGACACTGTTTCTTGAGTGTACATTAATATCAATAAACTAATTTGAAATTATGAAAAATACTAAGTAGTAATAATACTATGAATACCCGACAACGCTGTAAAAATAATATACAATTTAATATAATATAATGTCAAGTACAGAACCCTTTCTTTAAATAGTTTTAATCTGTTAAAATATAGGTTGAAAGTGACAACCCTTGGCTGTAGCAAAACATGGCAAAGTAACCGTCATATCATGGCATCACGGTATAGAAACGTTTTCAAGTTAGTTTCTAGTTTCCACTTGCATCAGTCAAATTTTATTAATTAATTCCTTCCTGCTTGGTATGAACTCACAATATTTTTATACTAGCAATCCCGACACAAAGCTTTGCTTTGTCATATTTAAAAAATAAGAGGCAAGGACACAGCTTTATACAGGCCAATGCCATTTGCAGTGAAACCTCGATATAAAGTTGGGGACTGAACTGTAGTCAACAACAAAATATCTAGCGAACCAGTAAAAGAGAACTTGGCCCTTCGATAGTGCAAACACCGTATAGAATGCGACTAATCTATTCACTAGTAGCTGTACAACACACGTCGAATAATACGCACATTAACTATATGAAAGCCCTCCGTGAGTGCCATTACCTACCATAAACTCACCACTGGCACTGAAATGATATGCCTAGGACATATCGGTTATCGACTTCACATTTACGCGATACTATATAATAGTCATTTTCAAATCCCATTTTCATCATAATCATGTTCTTATATAGCTGTGACCTTCCATAACTGCTGTATTTCTGATATCATACTTTCGTATGTCTTTAGTATGGGATTTTATTTATTGTCTTTATTATTCCGTTTCAAGTCTCTAGTCTTATTATGTTTTCTTTTATATTGTCATTTTTATATCAAACTGTATCACCTAAGAGAATTTCTTATATAATTTATTTATTTCATGGACCTTAAGGGGACATTTAAAGTTAGTTTTTTTTTTAAAAAAAAAACGTTATCCCCACACTAGGATTTTCTCCTGTATCGCGGAGGCAGTTTACAAACACGAATTGCACAAAGACAAACATCCAGACCCGGAACAATTATTTGTAGGCCGTACAAATACTTGTTCCGTGCGGGATTCCAACCCGCGGCCCCAAGCGTTGCAACTCATTGCTAAACCACTACGCCACGGAGCCGTCGAAAAGTATTACATTAAGGAAACTTTTTATGATTTTAAGCAACCACCCGTCTTGTATAAGCAAAAATAAGAAAATTGTGAACTCCTTCCCCGAAATTATATGACGTAAGAATTTATCTTATATATTGTATCGTAAGTTTTTTCAAAACTTTTAAAAATATTAAAGTTAAAATTCAAAAGTCACAATTATTTTTAAAACTAAAGTATTAGTGTTTTAAGAAAATTATAAATTAAGAATCATTTATTTTCCACGGGAGTCGTATCTAAATTTCTACATCATTAACAATTGGAAGCTCATCTACACAATTCAGGCTAAACTTTTTTAAATCTGTTAGATTATTAATATCATCTTTGTTTAGCCTTACGGCGTTTTCGTTACCATCTGCATTTCTTATTATGGACATTCATTCTCGTGCACGTCGCGCAGCTATACGCGTTGGGCGAACTCTTTCGGCTCTACATTCCTGTTTGTATGTACAATTTCCAAATGATAATTTACCTACCATAGCGCGGTTGTATAAAGCTTTGCCTCTGTTAGGTTTTTTTACTCATGTGGTAGCGTAGATTAAAGTCAATTTTCGGTAAACTCATTTATTTATTTTTATTAAGAAATCTGAAAAGTAATTCCGTATACCATAACAAAATAATAAAATAATATTATTAATTTAGATTATAAAAATTGTCTTAAAATATATTTATTGTTTTATCCTACGTTAGACTTTTAATATTCTCCCCGCTCCGTTTGTCAGTAAAAGTAAGAAGAAATGACCGTTCACCTGATGGTAAGTGGATACTGCATTCCATGGACACCTGCAGCCATTTTCAAACAGGCAAAGTCACAGACGCGTTGTCACCTAACTAAGATGGAATGCCTGTAATTATACTCGCTCTCCATATTCTTCAGACCGAAACGCAACAATGCAAGCACTGCCGCTTGGCGGCAAAAAAGGGTAAGTGGGTGCTTTCCTATCCAGAAGGACTCCAAACAGAAAAAAATGTCCTACCTAGTAACGTATGGGACTTTTAGACGGTCGCGATCAACCTCCTTACTTACATAATATACTCAAAACTGCCTGCATGTATGTGTCTCGAACTGTTTACGAAAAACAAATTTCATGCATTACATAAATACCTACGCTCAACATAGAAATATTTCGACTCACTTTCCTATCATTGTTCAAAACTTATGACAGTTATTATTTAAATTGTAATATAATTAATTGCCTTGTATTTCTAATATAATATTTTATGTATTTTCAGTAATTTTGATAAATTTATTTTATACTACAATACTTAATGTACGAAATGAATGTATATTTATTATAGAGTTATATAAAATTTTACTTTTTGATATTTTTAAGAAAATTATTTTACCTATACAAAAAATTCGTCGTCTTACACTGTTAATGTAACTAAAAATCACAGATGTCTAAGAAATATTGCTGGCACAGTCGATCTTTGACTTATACAGGTGTTCTTTCCGGTTGACAGATTTATTTTTTTAATTTGAGTAAATAAGGACTCGTCAAAAATGCGAAATGTGTGGCCCTGGAATCGCTAATTCGCCTTCTAAGCGTGATGACTGACGAATTTTTTTTTATAAAAATAAGTTTTTAGGCTTGATTCTAACCCTTTGCAAGGAGCAAAGGGTTAGAATCATGCCCAACAGTCGAATTTTATGGGCGGAGGTAGAAACACATTTTTTGGAATTCTATAGTCGTGCCTTACTATGAAATGGGATTGTGAATTCTCCTACCCAGTAACTGCTGCTAAAAAACAATAGTACGCTACTACTATACGATACTTTCTTCCTTGTTGTAATTTTTACATATCTTGTTTTCGAATATATATTTTTATAAGAACTCACACTGTGATCTAGAGTAGAAGGCGACAAAGGGAAACAAAACAAAAGATTACACTTGGTAGAGACACGCTGCAGGTATATTGTAGCACGAATGGGTCGAGTCGACCGGGTCTCATACAAAATAGCAGCTGCTGTGTTTCATATGACGAGTTTAAAGAACCGGAAACCCTTTTTACTGGAAAGGTAGTATTCCAGCTCCAACTCAGGTGTGATAACGCATTTGCATTTGCCACAGCATCCACTTACCATCAAGTGAACTGTGTGCTCGTTTATCACCCTTAAACCATGAAATAAAATAGTAAATAAATAGCTATTTATGAGCCTCATATTATTAATAAGTAGAAAATAAAGAAATGCGGTTGCCAACCCACCTGCCAAGCGTGCCAACTATGGCAAATATTCCTCTTATGAATGACAATGACAATCTATGGAATAACGTATGTTAAGTTGTGAAATTTTATAGGCTGAAGTGTATAGACGAATGAATGAAATATGTTGGACCGAATACGGTATATTTTGAAAGCATGTTTGATGAACTGAATGGACTGCTTTGGTCTAATAAAACTTTTTACAGCATAAAATCTTGCCATTGCAACATCGAAAAGAGGATTTTATTGAAAGCTTATTTGAAAGAAAGCTTTTAGGAAATTTATACAATATTTCTCAGCACGTAACATTTTTACTTTTCTATCCAAACCTATTTCATCTCATTTTTTACGTTATTTGATAAAATAACTTTGGACTGCAAACTGCATCTTACTGCAATTTAACTGCAATTTATTGTGGGCAAAAGAAACTTCTTCTTTTGCCCACAATAAATTGAGCGTTACGAATAAATTTAAAACAAAAAAATATTGTCGCCGTTGTTCAGACATAATATAATAAAAACAAATATCTCGACAACACATCCATGAATACACCACTACGCCGCTATAGTGTCGCGCGATCTGCTCGCTGGTTTCGAGAACGAGTCTGCGTTGCCCGCCCCGCTCCCGCGTCGCCACCGTCGCCGCCCCGCTGCCCGCAAAATTCAAGGCAGAGGCCTTAGAGCCGTAGATCAGGTGGTTAGCGCTCGCTGTCCGCGCCCCGCCAACTAAATTTGAATTAAAAAATGAAATTGTTAATTGCAATTTTAATTGCTGATTTACCACGTGCTCGGCGGTGAAGGAAAACATAGTGAGGAATCCTGCATGTCTGAGAAATAAGAAAAACTATTTCGAAGACATTTGAAATTCGCCAACATGCATTGGAGCAGCGCGGCGGACACTTCTAAATCCCTCTCAGAAATGACAGGAAGCCTGTGTCCAGCAGTGGGACGTATATAGGCCGTAATTTTAACATTTTAACTTTATTTTGTTTGGTTTTTGTTTATCTAGTAACTCACTGGCTAGTAAGTAGTAACCCCTGAACCCCTACTACGTGCGCGATAGTGAAGTCAAACTTCGTGAGAAATGTGCAAGTTTTAGAAATAAAAAAAAAACTATCGAGAATATGACATGATACAATGATAATTTATTAAATGTACATATAAAAAAACTTAACGTTTGATGTTTTTCAAATATTGGAATTGAAGGGTGTTGGTAGTGCAAAAATAGGTCTTAAATTAGTGGGTTTCAATGTAGGTACCACCAGATTTAAATGAAGGTATTTGTTTTACTTATTTATTAAGAAACCAACAGCGTTCTATATAGTTTATATTACACAATATTATTCTTATAATAACGCCAATAACAGGTTTCCTTTAATTACTATGGGATAGCATACTACGGTCGTAATAATTAGTATCAGTAGGTATACAATTTTACACTTATAACATTAAATTGTTGCACCTGTTCCCACAGACAATACGCACATTCGAAAAGTCTCACACACACACAAATTCATAAACATATGTACATACATGCACACTATGGATTCGGTAACAGCACACAGTGTTCAACGGTAACAACACTCAGGAAAACACACATGTTACTTTTTTATACACTAGATTAGCAGTATATTATTTACTATTCTTTTACTATTATTTTTAATTTACTATAAATTATTACTTTACTATTTTTGTATTACTATTTTAAATTAAATCATGAAAATACTTAAAATCGTATTTGAGACTGTAAATTTAACAATGGTGGTAAAATAGCAAATTTTATTAACTACACAGAAATCTGCAATGCAAAAATAAATTTTGGCATTCACCTCGTAATAATCTACTAAATATGAATATGAAATGCTTTCACAGTAGTTGTAAAAAACATTAACGAAATTAACTTTATATAATATTTTTGGCAGATGTTCTGAAAATGTTTAATGTACACGTTTTAGAGATATTATTATCTGTTAAAGCATTTGCCCGTTGCTATTGGTTTCTTTTTTTTTGTATTTAATGACCATGTCTGTTTGTGGTATTTTCAAAGCGAATTCCGAAAACGAGATGGTTTTATGAACGACGGGTATGTTCATCGATTTTTGGGAAACAGCGTAACCGATTTTTATTTTATATTTAATGTGATATACTGTAGAGGTATATAAATTGTACGAAAATGCTCATGCCAATCGGTAAAAAAAATATGTGATGAAGATTTAAATGTGTAACTACTTAGACGACATTCCGGCTTACCTTGAACTTGTAATATTCAAAAGTACACTCAACAGGGCAAAATACTAAAAGTTTAAGAAAGTGAAACTGACGTATACATATTATATTTTTTTTATAGGATAAGGGCGACAAACGAGCACACAGTCCACCTGATGGTAAGTGGTTGCTGCGGCCCATAGACATCTACATCTATCCTCTATTACAAAGGAAAATATAGATGCGTTGTCACCCGTGAGGACTAAGATGTAATGCCTCATTTCCAGTAAAAAGGGCCTCCAGCCACCTGCACTCACCAAGCGAAACGCTACTTCACACTTGTTTTCTGTGAGGTCGTGGTACCACCCCGGTTCGAGCCGGCCCATCCGTGCGACAGCGAAAGCTGCCGCATGTTATATATAACTTAATTACTATGTAATAGCTTTAATTCATCGAAACACTATGTAAGACATAGTGTTTTTGGCCTATACTATATAAGTATTATACCAAAAAAAAAGTGGAACATGGATGATGGTAACTATGTACGATCTTCGACCAATTTAAATAATTGTACGATTTTATGAAAAGTGTGCAATATTTATTTTTGATAAGCAATTTTTAAGTAAGTAACTGGTTATTTGACCTCGAAAATCAATACCTCGTGGTGTCTAAATTCTAACGCGCTTGACTTGAATGCGTACGCAATGCTATTTGAAATTTGAGGCAGCACTTTCGAATCCAAAGTTTTCGAGAAAAAAATAGTGATCAAGAATCATCGAAACAATCGCCTTTAACATTTCATTGTCACTAATCACTAGGTGAGAAGATTTATAATGCCACCACAAAACGAAATCCAATGAGAAAGCTAAGAAAACATTTGACTTGCCAAGAAAAGAAAGGTTCTCAAGAAGCAGCCACGTACCGATGTGCGCTGTTAAGAGCACCTTCCAATGAGATTTTGTTTTTTACTTATAATAAACCAGTTGTTACGGCCTACGGCTGCTCCATTAAAGGATCCAATCCTCTGGGGCCCATGAGCAGAAGACTTCCCGAGCAGACGTAGGTCGGGCCTCAATGTAGCCACGTGGAAATTCCTAATTACACTAAACAATATGGGAGGACGCTAGAAAGACATAGTACTTACCATTATCCGAAGCTAACTTCGCACCAAGGCTTGGGCAGGCCGTGAGTGTGTGTAATAGTGGATGGAGAGTAGTGTACAGTGAGGCGTGAATGTGTGGGGCCTTGTCAAGCATAGGCGACCAGCCGCTGCCGAGTTCCAGGCTGCTCCAAAATGCTACAACACTGCTTCAGACTGCTTCGGCGCCGGACCACAGTCACTTTCCTCGTTCGTCACGATGACAGTCAATTAACTCTATCGTACGATTTACTACCTTACAGAAGCCACTAACTATCGCGGGTTATAAGGTTAACGCACAAAACGCAAACGGAGTTTACAGTTTATTAAAGGTCACTACCGTTTCGCGTCGCAACAGTTAGTTCTAGAATATCAGAGGCCGCACTAGCTAATATTGCCTAATGCACTTATGCAGATTCTGAGTCAAACACAATGAGTCCCTGGGAAGCTCTCCAGCAGGAATGCGCGTCACAATGGTAGACCGTATATTTACTGGCCGCGCCGAATTATTCCGAGTTCCCGACAAAATGACAGAGTGCCAATCGTGAGCACTGCCTAAGGACGACTAACTGCCCTTGGGTGTTTTACGCACGACCGAATGTCAAACCGGTATGACACTGAGCCGCGCGCCCTCTCGCGTTCGTTCTTGAAATTAGCGTTTAGCGCGAACACCAGTGCTTGACTACAATCCCACATGGCGGTGAGTGGTAATGCAGCCTTAGATAGTAGCACTTTCTTAGCGAAACAAAAGCCTTTTCCTCCTTGCCTTGAAGATGTCCAGATTCTAATCAGAGGGAAAGACAGACGAAAGATGAGGGCCGATTGTCGCAGGTTTGTGAGGACTTTGCTTCGTAGCAATTTAAGGAGAAGATTATTTTTCACGGGGAAATGCCTACGCATACCCTCCACTTAGACAATTACATCAACTTAAACCCCATGATATCCCACCATCGAATATATACGCGGCCCCATCATCATTATCCATCACTTGGCTAGCCCACTTCGGAGAAAGACGACACTTCCTCTTATCAATCTTAAGGCATCATCATCATCACCAACATTACAGCCCTTCATAAGTACACTGCTGAACTTAGATCTTTCCCCGAGGAATGCCGCAAAGCACGGTCCTGAGCCACCTGCATCCATCAACATCCTTTTCAGGCAGGCGCGCCGGAAATCTAGACATCTGTTTTGCCACAGCCTTCGTCTCCATATGCGCAAGGAAACTTACAAAAGACATTATGCTGTGGTGCTAATAGAACAGGTATATATCCGAACCCAGCGCTCATGAGGGTTAGGAGAGCGTCATATTCAATAAAAACATTCATCACGACTCCTCCACCATTGCTTCAGCGATGGTGCCTCACCAGAGTCGAATGAGCTCGCCAAGCCTAAGTGGCTGCCGTCACCTCGGACATACTCTGTACCTCAGGACAGCCATGAGGGTTTCTCTTCGTTCACCGTGACCGACCAAGAAGAGCGTATTAAAATAAATTTTAATATTTATAAAATTTACACGAAAAATAACTTTTCTTGATGTTGAAGAAAATATTTCTTATTTGTGTGCCTTCATCACATTTTTAAATGTCGGAGATAAAGTTTTTGTATCGTGTATTTTATATGTAATTAATGCAAAGTTCTTTTAAAGTGGGTAAGCATGAATTTAAAAAGCAACGCCGGATTGAAAACTTGATGCAAATGGGAAAAGGACAAATTTTTAAAGTCTATGTGAAAAGTGTGGGTCTTTAGTCCTGCATTAAAATTATATTATTTACCTATACTAAGCGAGAACGAAGAAGCAAGTATCAAGAACTTGAACAACCAAGAGTTTTTACAGCCTTGATGAATATTAATTCGTCCAAGATACTCCTAAAACAACTAAGTTATCAAATAAAACAACAAAGCTACATTCAAAGATTTTAATTTATGAGCAAAACCTCTACTTGTAACTGATAAACTTTGAGCTATTTTTTTATTATTTCACATTGGTTATTTTTTATTTTGTGAATAATTATAATTAAGGGGCACACCATTCACCTAATTTAAAGTACCATTAATAATTCTTGAAAGACGCAAAACGTAAGTATGACATATCTTGAATTAAGTATCTTAATATAGAATGATCCCGGATTTGTTTTTGAGGTCATATTAGGTTTTATACTAGTAACATACTTCGGGGGGACGCCTCTAAGATCCTGTACTCTTAACAAATAATTGTTTTATAGAAAAATGCTGACAAAAGTGCACACAATTTACTGATTGTAAAAATGCTGTGAATTATAAGCTACATCCATCCTCGATTACGAATTAAAATGCATTGTCACCCATGAGTACTTAAATAGAATGCTCAGTTACCAGTAAAACTGATTCCGGTTTTTGTTATAAACTTTATTAGAAATACACACACAATATTATTATGCTGATTGTTACGGCCCACAGCTCGGCTGTCCCATTTCAAAACCTAGCAAGGGCTTAAAACTAAATTTTACAGGAAAGCACTTAAACGTAAAATAGGTTAGCCTTTGAAAAGTATTTATGTTAAGTAAAAAATTTGCTGTTGTTTCCATAAAATACTAAATAATGCACATATAGTACTATCAGTATTTTAATATATGTGTATATTACAAAATTTAAAGCCCTTACTATCTTTGATAATTGATACGAAATGGTTAGGTTCATGTAACAACCAGTTTCATAACATAGTAAGAGCACTTGCTAGGTTTTGTTATGGTTTTACGGTACCCTACTTAGTATATCTCATTGATTGAATTCTAGTAACTCTAAAGCCTTGTAATTAAAAGCATTATGAATTGAATAGAAAAGTTTATTAATTTATAAAAAAGAGCTATTCAACTGCAGACATTTGTCCATCATTTGTCAAATCGGCAGACGAGTCATTGACGGGTAAATTATTCCAAAATGATTTTCTTGATTCCGGCATCAAACATACCAATTTATTTATAATTTCTTCTTTTTTATTTTGTTTAATACCTCTTGGGGTATCAAGACTTTTAGGGAGCTCAGTGCAATTAAATTTTTTTACCAGAAAGTCCAATTCTTGGAGGGGTTCATCAAATCTGAAAAAAAAAGTTAAAGTTCAGGCCAAAAAAGTCAAACAAATCTGACTTAAAATAAATATTATATTAAAATAAATAAGTAATACCTTGTCTTATAAAAAAGGTTTCTTGATCCAGCGCTAAATTCGACTTGCACAACAGAGTTCAAATTAAATTGCTTTAGCGGTTCATTAAGACGTGCCACTCTCTTTTTTTTAGGCCACTCATATCTACAATTGATTTCAATAGGTTTTATATTTCTCCTTGATTGCATCACTGTGTCTTTAAAATCCTGAAAATCATATATATTTCTTTGCCTCCTCATTTTCATTTCGATATTGCCATGAACAGCATCCGCGGACATGTCAGTATGGCCTTTGGTTAAATAGCTAATAGTTACTGATATAAGATTATTCAAGGAGTTATTGACTATTATAATCATTGCAGTATAAAGGGTCCAATTTTTGTTTTGCGCTGTACAATTATCAGCCCATATATACAAGTGCTCCATGTCCCTATTAGCCTGTATGAAAGCATATATGGCGTTCATTATATCACTCGCCTCTCGTCCAGCTTGAGCTTCATGCCAAAGGACACATATGGCAAAATCGCTCGACTTCTTTTCAATTGGAGCAAATGTTAAATTAAACGTAACCAAACGACTCATAAAAAAAGCATCTTTAATTTCAGGCATCTCTGGTAAAATAATCACCTTTTGTAAATCCATTGATAAATATTTAACTCTATTTGAATTTTTGCTTGATCCATCTAATCTGTATCTTTGTAAAGCAGAGTCAGCTTTGAACTTATGATTTTCATATTTCGTTCTTATTTTTTCAGGCATCGAATTAATATCGCTGTAATTCTTCAGTTCTTGTTCATACATTGAGCATTCTACACAGCTCTCACCTTTAGGCATATGAAATGATATTTTTAGTTTTTTTATATTTTGTCTGTATAATTCAATTCCACATTTAAAATTTGGATTTTTCTGCTTGAAATCTTTATACATTTGCTGTAATGTTAAGTGTCTCGGCAAATATTTAGTAAATGGTGCATTGTGACGGCGATAATGACTAACAGTGGGCTGAAAACTCATGATATGCTCAGTTATTATGCTTCCATCAACTTTTCTTCGATTGCCACCCCTATTTTCTTTGGAAGCAGATGCATTTAATATCCCTTTCTTTATAGTTTTACTAAGTTCTGTTATCACGCCATCAGTTTTATATCCAAGAGTTGCCAAAAAAAAAAGTTACGGCACACGGGAATCAACTCGTTGTCTTTATTTGGCAAAAAACAATAACGACTTTCGTTTTTAGAAAACGATTTATTAGAATTTGAGATTTGAACCTTACGTCGCTTTACAGAACATATAGTAATTATGCATTTATTGAGAAAATTACGCCTTGATACAAAATTTCGTTCCCAATATTTATCCCAAATCTCTTTCCGACTTTCAACTGAAAACTTTGCACATTGCCTCTTGCATTTGCCATCACAACTATTTACGATCATCGGATGCTTTATTTTATTTTTATTTGGTTCAGTGGCATTTACATATTGCGGATTTGCATTTTGTGTTGTACTGGTGTTTGATAAATTATCATGTTCATTATAAGTAAAGACTGGACCGGAATATGCAGCTACGAAGTGTATTTCGGGTTGTCTATTTTGATGCAGAGATTCAGCGGCAGATTGAGATATACCAGAACCCAAGAAGTCCCGGAATGTAAAATCAGTATCAGAAGAAGTATCTTTTACAGATTCAGGCAGCTCAAAATCAGGATCTTCAACTGAATCGTCCAAATCGCTAAATGTAATTAATTCTTCAGGGTCAATTACACTTAAGGTTTTAGGATTTATAGCAGTGTTATTTTGCGAAGATGAAGTGGATAGTGCTTTGAATTTAATTAGGCCGTTATTAGCAGGCAAACTGAAGCAAAGAAAAGAAAAATGCAACACACGACAAAAAGAAACCGCAACCAATTTTAAAATACCGCATACATCAATAATTCCATTTTCAAGCCAAAACAACAACTCATGGTAAACTTAAAACTAAACATGCCTATCAAACCAAAAACAAAATAATAATCACGTACAAACTAATAGGTTCAAAATATTAGTGTTAGTTACCATCATTAATTTACATAGGTATTTCAGTGCACGTGTATTATAAGGCAAAATAAATAGTTTAGATATAATGAACTTACCATTTTTCCGTCTCTGAATCACAGTTTATATTGTTATTTTTGGCGGCAGCCACAATCTTTTTGGAACGGTAAAATTGCATTTGGCGATTCATTTTTATGAAAAACAAATACAACGACACTTAAAAGTTACTGTGTTCACGCGCCGACGCCGATAATTGAATTGAAGCGAAAGCTTGCGCTTACGTGTTGTGACATGCTGTGAACAACGTGCATTATCCCTCTCTTTCTTCACGTTCGGACTTGTTTTCAAAAACCTAGTAAGTCACTTTAACCATTTTAAAACCTAGCAAGTCTCAGACACTTACTAGGTTTTGAAATGGTTAAAGTGACTTACTAGGTTTTTATGTGGTCACGAGGCGGTGAATGGTACACTTACTAGGTATCGATGCTTTAATATACCAGCTTTTTTGTGCGTTTTCAACGCTGGTGTTTTTGTATTGGGTAGGAACTTACTAGGTTAGGAAGAATATGCAATAAAACAATTTTTGTAAAAAGTGTCCCTTACTAGGTTTTGAAATGGGACAGCCGAGCTGCCCCTGCATAGGTTCAATATCCTGGGGCCCATGAGCGGAAGATTCAACGGGCAGCCGCGGTTCGAGCCGGAATGGCCTTATGGAAAATTTTCTATCTCACTACACTTTAATGGGAAGGCTAGTCAAATAAGGAGTACTTACTTGTATCTGAGGCGACGACTGTCTCAATGTTCGGTCAGGACGGAGGTGTGTATGTGCATGTGTGGTGGTGTTTTTTGTGGTGTGGTTTGTGATTGACCTGACTGGACCGTTGAAGTCTGCAGCTGCCCGGATTCCGGCACTGCTCCAAATTATGGTAATCTCCATCGACGGCAGCAATGGAGAATTTCTTCAATTCACTATGTCAGTCTATCAAATCTTTTGTACAATTAACTAACTTCAAAGCGAAACTAAATCCCGTTAATCACAATCAAAAGGGGAAGCACGCGGCGCGACCGACAACGGTGGGACAAAGTTCTCCTCCGTTCACCCCGCGGCAAATTACTTGGAAAACCAAACGCGACTGTACCGTTAGGGGTACAGAATAGGTGGGTTCTTAAAAAGCCAAGATTTACTGTAAATTATTTATTTATCTTACTTCCGTACACTTACAAATAAGTTCTATGAAGGGGATCACTGGCCTAACGTAGGGGCGAAGTCCAAGCGCTGTTCCCCCAGGGCCATAGACAGCCAGCTAGCAGAAGGAGCCGGTGAAGCCCAAGCCCGACAGTGATGATGGCCGTTGGTAGGAGGTTAGGTCAACACTCCGTTAGCTCGCAGCTCCGCAAGCAGTAGCCATTAGGTAGCAGGTAGATGCTTAGATAGCAGGTAGATGCTAGGTGGTAGTAGATCCTAGGCAGCAGTAGATCCTAGGCAGCAGTAGATCCTAGGCATCAGTAGATCCTGGAATTCCAGACGGAGGCCAGCATTAGGGAAACTTCCTATAGCACTATATGTGCCCTAGTCAATTCCAGCACCCCTTGTAGGAAGTTAAAATTTTTAAAGCTAAGCACTAAGCAGCCTCAGCAAAAGAGGTAATAATTAAGCAAAACAGTTACAAAGTTTCAATAAATAAGAACTCACCCCAGCGGGATCAACTGCACCTCGAATAATTTAGATTTTAATTGTAGGTAAGCCGGTTCAACGGTCGTTAGTAGGAGGGTCAGGCTCGTTGCGAACTTGAAGCGGTCTCGGGTAGAAATGAAGGAGGAATGGCCCGAACAGGGACTCGTCGTCGTGTCCGAATCCTACCGAGTCTTTTGTTTTAGAGATCGTTGAGCAAAATGGTTCACGCTGCGCGGGTTAAATTAACTAGTCTATGGTTCCGTAGAATAACTATTTTATATCAACAATATGTAATAATTCGTTACTTTTTATTTTTAGATTAGAATATTATATTACTATTATTTATTTAAGATTATATCCATATTACTATCTATTTAAGATCAATCAATTATAAGTATTTGTAAGGATGCATTCAGATGTACCGTTACACGACCCTTTAAGACACTTAACGCAACGGTACGATTACATTAACTTCCCAACAATTCGTCAACCAACAATTCCAACTACGAGGAATTGTAGTCTAGAATATAAGACGCCGTCTAATATTCTAGACTACAATTCCTCGTAGTTGCACAAATTCGCTAACAAAATCGCAATTATCAGAGGTAACGCTCGAGCGAGTTGACACACCGCAATGCAATGAACGGCAGCCGCTTGACGACAAAAAAATGCCCTTATCTCCGACGCGCTAAGCGCGTGCGGGCAGGCGGCCAGTGCAAGGTACATCGAAGCAGCGCGCCAACGCGCCTCCGTTATAAATTTTTTTAAATATTAGCGTTTTGCGCAATCAGACCCCCGTCCCGGGCATAAGGACTTATGTCCGCGAGTCAATTGGCAAACGGGACAGGGTCGCAACGGCACGCTGCAAGACAGAATCTCCAACCAAAACCTCGGCCACTCTAGGCACCCCATCAGATCCATACGACAACTTAACAATGCGTCCACGGCGCCAATACAAAGGCAAAGCGTTGGGTTCTTTAACTAACACGAGGTCTCCAACCCGCGGAGGATCCGTCTTGTCAGACCACTTAAACCGCTGCTGCAAAAGATGTAGGTACTCCAGAGACAGCAGGTCAAATCTGCTCAGCCGCGAAGAGTTTACTTCCCTGAAGGGGTACTCGGGTAGGGCGTTAAGCGGCTGGCCAATCAGGAAGTGTTACCCGTGGTTAGAACCTCCAAATCATTCGGATCGGACGAGAGGGGGCAGAGGGGCCGAGAGTTGAGTACCGCCTCAATTTTACAGAATACAGTGGCAAGCTCCTCAAACGTTATAATAGTTTCGCCAATAACGCGACGGAGATGCGTTTTTGCAACCTTAACCATCGCCTCAAAAATACCACCCCAGTGTGGGCAAGCCGGAGGATCGAATTTCCACTGGATGCCCTTCTTGGACATCGCAGTACCTAAATACGTCCTATTGTTGGACAGAAATTCGACGACCTCTTTCAAATATCTACCCGTGCCCTTATAATTCGTTCCGCAATCAGACCGGATCAGGTCTAGCAGCCCGCGACGCGATACGAAGCGGCCCAGCGTGGCCAGAAAGGCTTCAGTGCTGAGGGCACTTACAAGTTCTAAGTCAATGGCCTTAGTGGTGAGGCACACGAAAACGCACAGATAGGCCTTTGTGAACGCGCGTTACGAAGGTTGGAGTACTTGACGAGGAAGGGGCCAGCAATGTCTGTTCCGACTCCAGCAAATGGTGGGCCCTGACGCGGTCGGGTGGTAAGTACCCATCATAGGCTGCGATATGGTGGCCTTCAGTTTATAACATGGTATGCACTTAAAGATGACGCTCCGAATGGTGCGTCGGCCAGCCAAAATCCAAAACTCCCGCTGCAAAATAGCCGAAAGAGCGTTACACCTAGCGTGGGCATTCTTAACATGATGGTGGGTTACCAGCAACCGGACAAAGGCGCTGTCTTTGGGGAGCAGTAACAGGTATCGAGTCCCGTACGGCAGTTGGGAATTTTTCAAACGTCCGCCAACGCGCAGCATCCCATAGTCGTCCAGGAAGAGGTTCAGACGGGCCATAGCGCCCTTGACAACGGAGCCCGGCTTCAAGTTTTCAATCACGGGCTCAAAATGCTCCGCTTGGACCATACGGGTCCAATGCATCAAAGCTTCACGACGCTCGCTAGGGGACAAAACGAAATCAGAGATTCGGTTGGACGGGTTTCTCGAATAACGGACAAATCGGCGCAACCAAGCGGTCACTCCTAAGAGCTTATCGAGAGAGCTGTACCGTTCTAGAAGAGGGAGATCCCGAGTGGGCTTATCCTTGCCCACTCTCACTGGGGCTCGTAGGCTAGGTAATTTAATCGGTTCGGAGTAATTACCCTGAGGCCAGAATGACTGAGACTCAGTTAACCAACTAGGACCCCACCACAGCGGGTGGTTAACCAACGATCGGGCCTCACAGCCGCGAGAAGCGCATTCTGCGGGATTCAACTCCCCTGGGACATGTCTCCAGTATAGAGAAGTCTCAGAACTCTTGATTGGAGATACGCGGTTCGCCACAAAGACCTCAAGATTGTGTGGTGCAGCTCTGAGCCAACAAAGTACTATCTCACTGTCCGACTACGCGTAGACTTCCGTAATGTCAATTACAGACTTCAAAGATGAGTGAACGTGGTTGAGGAGTCGCGTGAGAAGAGCGGCTCCGGACAGTACCAATTTAGGGATAGTTAAGTAGGACCTAATGGGAGCAACCTTACTTTTCACAAGTACGAGATGGACTGCAGTATAGACCAGAAGAGCTTACAGTCCGCAAATATACAACAGCAACATAGCCTGTCTCAGAGGCGTCGCAAAACCCATGTAGGGTAGCCCTGCATTTCCCTGGACAGAGGAAGCACCTTGGCATGGAAACCCGGCTGATGTCCGGAAGGGAGGAGAGCATGGAGAGCCACTCTCACAAGAGGATTTCGCTAATAGGCTTGTCCCAACCCAATCCGGATATCCAGAGCTTTTGAAGAAAGCACTTAGCCAAAAAGATGAGCGGGGTGATCCATCCATTAGGGTCGAAGGTGCGGGCTACTGTAGACAGCACGGGGCGCTTGGTCCATGCTTTGGGAGGGGGAACGAGTTTTACTCGCTACGTGAAGGTATCCTGAACAGGCTGATATTGAATGCCCAGCACAGTCAACAAATTAGGATTTTCAGGGTGCTCGAATAGATGAGGGTCTTGTTGATCCTCTCCTGGGAGGTCCTTAAAAATATGAAGGGAGTTTGATAACCATTTACGCAGCTCATAAACTCCGGACATCAGGATGGCAATTAATTCGTCTCGCAAGACAAGAGCCTCCTCGACGGTGGAGGCGCCCGTACAAATGTCGTCCATGTAGACCGAAGTCTCCAAAATAGAAGCTCCCCGAGCGTATCTTAGACGCTCTCTCTCAGCGAGTTGAAGGAGGGTTCGCATGGCGATATACGGGCTGGACCGGAGTCCATAGGTGGTGGTGTTCAACTCAAACACCTGTATGGGATCGCTGGGCTTCTCGCGCCAGAATATCAGCTGTTATCGACGGTCATCACGATGGAACACTTATTGTCGAAACATCATCCGAATGTCGGGTACAAAAACCACTTGGTGTCGACGGAATTGGTTCAAAATGTCGGACATGTCCCTGATTAATTTGGGACCAGAGTGGAGACACTGATTCAGGGACACACCATTTGACGTGGGGGCGGAGCCATTAAAAACTATCCGAATTTTACTCTCAGGGGTCCTCAAGACCGCATGGTGAGGGAGGAAGTAGTGTTCCTGTGAACGCTATTCGAAGTTAGACGGTGACATGTGACCCAGCTCTTGATACTCGCGCATGAACTCGACATTTGTCGCGAAAGGCTGAGTCGCGCCGCATGCGGCGCTCTATGGAAAACAACCTCTTCTCAGCCAGTGCACGAGATTGGCACAAAGGGGGACGTGAGTCCAGAAAGGGTAAGCGAGTGACGAAACGACCGTCAACACGACGGCCGGTATTGTTCTGGTAGAACAACTCGCACTAACGGTCCAGAGGGTTGACTCGAGCCACGTGTGCTCCTCAATTTCCCACCGCTGGACGACGTCTGACAGGGAAACGCCCACAAAGGAGAGCGGTTCGGCCGCCTGAGGAGGTAGAGACCACAGAACCAGTCCAAAGAAACTGTGCCCGAATACAGTTGACATGTCATATAATAATTTTTAAATATTAGCGTTTTGCGCAAACACTGATATTTTACGTTGGTCTTGTTCTGTGCGAGGGTAGTAGTATGCAGCGGCGTTGTTATACGAGTACTACATAAGCCCGAAAAACTTGTCGAAGTTAGTTGAAATAAAAAATCGAATGGTCAAATGGACAGATCAAAAATTATTTGACGAAATGAAAAAGCTACGTGATCCGAAATTTTCTCTACCCTTTAAAAACCGGGTTTTTGGAATAACGGATAGAGGATTCCATGTTAATTTGGAAGGAAGCTTTTATGGAGCGGTGCTATTTTATTTCATACGTTGTAACAGTTTTTTCATTTTTATGTTGAAATAAATTTTATTTTTGGCCAGTATTTTTCTACAAATTTATGACCGTGATTTATAACTTCTAATTTATTTCAGGAAATTTTATACAGAACATGGTGCACTCTGTTGATTGATTTACTAGCATGATGGCAGACAATTATTCGGAAAATGCTTAACCTGAATTTAAATGAATACACAGATCTGACCTGACCTGAGATGAGACCTGAGCTGGACGATTGGTAAGGGTGTACCCTTACCAATCGTCCAGCTCAGGTCTAAGTCTAGCCGTGGAACCGTCTCGAAGTGTTGGTATGGCGATGCGCCACTCGCCCTATCCTCCGCGACTGTGACGGGGCCGCACCGTTGATGCGGTGGTGATTGGGCCGCGGGGGGAGACGAGTGTCGGTTTTGCAAGGCGCAGTTCTTTCTACCTTCCAAGGCCGAGACTTAGTTGGCGGCGGAGCCAGAGACCAGATCTGCCGCTGGGTTCAGGAAAGCTGGTGCTACCGAGCGCTTGATTTTTCTATCTCCATGGCCTCTGCGTATCGGACTCGGGGAGGGGCCCATAACGCAGGTAGAGTTGGAGGCCGTGGAAGGGGGCGTGCCTTGTGTTCCTGGTACGCCTTGTCTGAAAAGGAGAATGGGGAGGAGAGATCCTCCCCGAGGTGGGACTGCCATGGGATGGCCGGCACTGGTGGTGCTAGGGAGGTGTGCGAAAGCGCTCCCGTAGCCCTGCCAATATGCGGCGAACGTGGAACACCATGGGATTTTAGTCGGTGCGAGTCCGACACAACCTGTCTTCGTCCCCGCGAGGTGGGTATGCGTAGGCATTTCCCCGTGGTAAAAAACAAAGAAGTCTAGCCGTGGCCGTAAAATGGCTGTTGATGTGATTTACTTATGTTATTTTCTTTATTCTTTCCATCTAATCAGAATGTGGGTACCTTCTAGATAAGAGTGAATAGTTTTTTGCTAAGCTAAGTCAGTGCGCTATACCTTAAATACCGTTTGTCCATAAACTAACAATTTGGCTGACACCCCTTTGACTATCCTCGTTATTTATTTACGTTAAAAATAAATTTTCAAATGGGATAGCTACTTCTTCGTTGGACAGCTTTTGAGTTATTATAAATCACAGCAAATAACCCACCCTCCCCCTGCCCCCATTAGGTAATCTATGAAGGAGGCCTATATTCAGCAGTGGACTTTAATAAGCTGTAACAGTAACGGTGTGATAAAATCATTGAGTCTCTACAGTGGCAAGATATTCTTGGTTACACCTGATGTAATCTACCTAGACCGAAGACAAGGAGCAGTGCCAAAATCACGTGAAACATTTGGTATTGTGATCGCCAATCCGTCTACTAAGTGTGACGGTTGTATCAAATCTCTCCTACTGTGAGAATGGACTCATATCCAACTAGGGATTGTTATGTGCTTATAAAGGACAAGCGAAGTAGTCTCCGCGAAAAGAATTTATAACTAACAAACACGCCAAAGTGGCACGACATTTTACGCGGTACAGCCATGCTGGAGCTATATTACAACTGTAGCACAAATGGGTCAGCTCGACAGAGGAAGGACCACGCTCTTACATAATACCAGCGTAAAATAGCAGCTCAATGCTGCTGTGTTTCTTATGACGAGTGTAAAGAACCGGATACTCTTTTTACTGGAAACGAGACATTCCATCTCAGTCCTCAAGGGTGACAACGCATCTGCATTTTAATTCTTAATCTAGAATAGATATATGGGCCACAGTATCCACTTACCATGTGGACCATGTGGACTGTGTGCTCGTTTGTCACCCGAATTCAATAAAAAAATCAAAGAGATTGCATAATTGTTCCCTTTTATGTACACAGTAAAACGTACGTCATGAACATTAAGTCATGTATTTAGTCTCATTAGAGCCATGGAGCTACCATAGCTTAGCACTCGCCGTAAACTTCACATTACACGAGCAAACTGGGTGGCAACACCACTGGCACCAATATAATTATAAATTGCAATTTTAAGCGCGGGGAGGGGGGCGGAGATTCGCGGTGGGGAATCAACGCGGCAGACATTTCCTTGCCCTAAAACCTTCTCAGAGATGAGAGGAGACTTTTTTAACTTCAATTACTTATTTTCATTACTTGCCACCTATTTTTCCTTTCACAAATTTCCTTCAAAACACATATTTTTAGGCTAAACGCAGACCAAGTAGCTCGCTGCTTTTAGGCCTTTGTCTCTCTCAAGAATTACAGGCGTGACTTTATGTACACTCTCAGAAATACGAGAAAAACGGTACTCAGCAGTGAGAGATATTTAAATTATAACATAACTTTCTTCTTTATATTGTGTTTAATATTAAAATATATTGAACATCATCATATTATGCACATGGACATAATAAGGTCGCGTACTTGTTTCAAATATCATGCGAAATTGTTATTAAGCTCTCTCCGCGTTACAGGAATGCTTAATATGAGAATATTTGTGCCGTGCCTCATTGTTTTGTAAATCGTCATATTATTATATTCAACATTTTAATATTCTATTCATAGTATTTTATTTTTAATATTTTCGTCTGATAGAAATAAAAAAAAAACATTTGTTCATTACTACAACATTAAAGAAACAAGATATCATATTCTTAAATATATTACATTCAAATGTAGAATATATTTAGCCATAATATAAAATAAATAAAACTAAAATCATAAACTGTATAATTTATCAGGGAAGGATCATTCCTATGTAGTCGTAGGTTACTAGATATCACTTCTGGTGTTCCGCAAGGTTCACACCTAGGCCGTATCCTCTTTAGTATCTTTGTAAACGATATACCTAATTACATAAAATACTCGTCTTCGTCGATGTTTGTAGATGACCTAAAACTGTGGAAAGTCATTGGAACACAAGATGATGGTTTGCATTTACAAAAAGATCTTGACGCGCTAGTGAATTGGTGTCAATAAATGTGTCCACATTAAATTCACTAGAAAACTGAATCCTATTCCATCCGTCTACAGCATTAATGGGATTTGATTAGGAGAAAAGACAGTAGTAAGGGATCTGGCGGTGCTTATGATAGTAAAATGACATTTGTCCCACATATTGACTACATCATAGGAAAGGCGTCCAAGATGTTGGGTTTTATTATCAGGTACGCTAGAATATTCCAGCGCCATTCCTCAAAAATTGCGCTCTACAATAGGTTGGTCAGATCGATCCTTGAATATGGAAGTGTGGTCTGGCGTCCACATTATGCTACTCCACATTATGCTACTACTTCGTATTGAACGCATTCAAAAACGATTAGTAAAACATTTGGTGTTCTCACACTTCTGGCATTAAAGATTTAGCCCCTACAAGGAGCTACTAGAGTTCCTAAAGATGCAGAGCTTGCACAACCGCTGGGATCTACTTCACCTCTCCTTCTTTTTCAAGATTTTAAGATATCAGTTGCGTTGTCCTGCACTCCTAATGAAATTTAATTTTAAAGTTCCGTCACGAATGCCTCGTAAGCCCATTAAACCTCTCTCTCGTCCATTTCGCAAAACAGTTTTGGGAGCCAATTCACTGGTTTCCAGAATTTCTCAACTATATAATAAATGCGGAGGGTCAATATATGTTAATGTTATGTTTCTAGCTAAGTTTAAGGCCACAGTAAACGATATATTATTAAAGTAACTAGGTGTAAGTTATTGTTTCATATACATAATATTATTTTGTTCTATTCAAAGTTTTTGTATTTTATGTATTTGGAATTACTAGGTAACTTTTTAGTAACTTGAAGCATGTGTTGTATACCTTTAATTGATTGTACAATTAGTATATAAGTGGATGTGTGTTTACTATTTCTGCATTGTTGTAACAATCGTTGGTGTATGTACTTATATAAATAAATAAATAAATGTATAGTATAGTACACCCGACACTGATTTAGATGCGGTTTCCTGTAAAGGGTTTGTGGCAATGGTTCTTAGATGTGATGTGAATCCTGGCAACTTTGCCACTTTTGGAAGAAATTAAAAATTTAGGACCAATTTTCCAACAAAAAATGTGTCAGAGTGGGTGTCAGTGTAAAATGTGACATTATATTCTTCATTGATTTGGTATTTATTAGTGATTTAAACGATACTAACATTAAATAGATAAAATACTCAAAAATAAAAAAATGGCAAATTTAACCTCACTTTGTGGCAACTTTTCATTCGGGGCTTATAATGAAAATAATAGGATTTGACTTCAAGGTTGAAGGTAAGTTTATATTATAATATAAAACACAACATAAGAGTTATGGTCTGCTCCTTTAAGTGTGTTGAAAATAGCAGTTTACGCCTGTGGGAGTGTTGCCCTCCCATTTTAAATTTTTCATTAAAAATTTGATGATATGTGTCAAGGTTGTCAAAAATTCTTGATTACGAATTTTACTTAATTTTTTTATTTAAATTTTGTCACAATAATTTATTAAACAGAAATCTAAAATATTAAATATAATTTTTTTCTAATTATATCAAACATGTATTTAATCTAAAATATATCAAAGAAAATATTGTCGTCTAAAATTTAAAATCAAATTGGAGTAATAATAAGCTTAGATAATTTTTTTTAAAAGATTTTCTTCTGTATCGAGGAGGCAGTTTACAAACACAAATTGCACAAGGACAAACATCCAGACCCTGAACAATTATTTGTAGGCCATACAAATACTTGTTCCGTGCGTAATTTGAACCCGCGCACAGCAATTCATTGCTAAACCACTGCGCCACGGAGCCGTCTTTATCTTGTCACAATCATTTTAACAAGTATTCGTTTTTTTATTTGTCATCATCATCAAATTATTTTTTTACCTGACATCATTTTATTACGATGCAATGACACTGTTTCTTGAGTGCACATTAATATCAATAAACTAATTTGAAATTATGAAAAATACTGAGTAATAATAATACTATGAAAACCCGACAACGCCTTAAAAATAATACATAATGTAATATAATATAATGTCAAGTACAGAACCCTTTCTTTAAATAGTTTTAATCGGTTAAAATATAGGTTGAAAGTGACAACCCTTGGCTGTAGCTAAACATGGCAAAGTAACCGTCATATCATGGCATCACGGTATAGAAACATTGTCAAGTTAGTTTTATAGATAAATGTTAAGACTTACATGTTTAAAACGATATATTATATTTGATAGCCATTAATATTACGTTACTACAAAGATATCGATACCTACTTTCAGTATTTCAAAAAAGATAAAAAAAATCAACTAAGGTTATTTCACCGGTACAATTCCGCGTTAAAATAAAATGCCAAAACTTACTCTCACGTTGCTATATCAAAAGCAATGCTATCAATTAATTATTGTATTTTCATCTAAAAAATGGCATATCTCGAAAAACGTTACGTATTCCGTGTTAATCGTAATTTTGTGCCAGTACACCCCTGATAGCAAAGTTAACTTCCATTGGTCAAGTTGCCAGACTTGACGGTAGGAATTATGATGTTTACTCGCTAGGGGGCGCTGCTATAAACATTTTTGGTGTAAAAAAATGACACGGTTCCCATTTATCTCCGAAACGGTTATAACGACTTAGATACGGTTTTCTGTAAAGGGTTTGTGACTCATCGGCAATGATTCCTAGATAGGTGATATGATGTTAGCTTGCCAGAGGGCACCGCAATAAACATTTTTACGCAATCAAATATTCCCATAAAAAAATTGCGGTCGCTAACCTGCTCACCAAGCGTGGCAACTATGGCAATATACCCCCCATGATTAAAGTTACGAAGAGACGGCTCCCAGTCCCCGGCGGTCTCGCTATTCCTGGCTACGGTGGTGACCATGGTAACGACAGGGCAGGGGTGCTAAGAATCTCTGGTGGAGATTCAGTTGCCACGTAAGAAGACTCGACCTGGCAACATATAACGCACGCACCCAGAGGAATGACGAGAAGATCCTGGAGTACAGAAGCGGTAGACAAGTTGCGCTGGAATATTATAGGATTATCCAAGGTCCTAAGAGAGGGGGAGGACACGGTAATCCTCGAATCCGGCAACTTGTTCTATCAGCGGGAGGGCGACCATCTGTCCCAAGGAGGTTTCGGATTTATCGTCCTCAAGTCTCTCGTTGTAAAGATTGAAAGTGTGTCAACGAGGGTTGTGTACCTTATACTTAGAATCACCAAACGGTATTCGCTGAAGGTCATACAGTTTTACGCACCAACCTGAGCACATCCCAATGAGGATGTGGAAGAAATGTATAAGCCATGTATTCCTCCAAAATCCACTATACGGTGCTAATGGGAGACTTCAACGCAAAATTAGGCACAAAAAAGAACGTTGAGCTGAAAGTGGGGAAATTTTGAATAGGAGAACGGAGCCCAAGGGGCCAGCAGGTAGCCAACTTCATGGAGTGAAAGAGACTCTTTATGATGTATTGTTTTTTGTAGTAATAACATCAATGGCGAGTACATCACTCACCTTCGATTTGCCGACGATATAGTCCTTATAGCAGAATCTCTGGAGGACCTAAGATCTATGCTCAATGACCTCAACAGTGCATCCCAACAGATAGGTCTTAAGATGAACATAGATCGTGTATAACGTTCATGTCACACCTATGCCGGTAGTTGTTGGTAGCATTAAGCTCGAAGTTGTTGACGAGTATGTTTACCTGGGACAAATAGTTCGACTGGGTAAGTCCAATTTCGACCAAGGTATCTTCTCGTCAGGTATACCTTAAAACTTTAAAACGAAACTGTACAAGCAGTGCGTATTGCCAGTGATGACCTATGGAACTGAGACGTGGTCCTTTACTGCTGGCCGGATGAGGAAGCGCAACGTTGCTTAGCGAGCTGTGGAGAGGGCTATGGTCGTAGTTTCTCTTCGCAATAAACTTAGAAATGAGGATACCGTTGTAGAACCAGAGTGACCGACATAGCCCAAGTGGCAATGGGCCGGCCGATGGGTGAAAAAGGTTCTCCAATGGTGGCCTCGTAACGACGGACGAAGTGTAAGGCGCGCCCCCACTAGATGGAGCGACGACCTGGTAAGACATGCAGGGAGTCGATGAATGCAGTTGGCTCAGGACCGTGATTTGTAACACTTGGATGAGGCCAATGTTCAGCACTGGACTTATGAAGAGCTGTAATGATGATGATGATGAATAAATATATCCATTTATTTCCAAAACAGGTGGACCGATTTATGTACGATTTCCTTTTAAAAATGTGTGACTCATCCACAATGACTTTTAGATAAGTGTTATGATGTTAAATCCAATGATTGCAGTGAAATATTCCATATGAGACTTCTATGGTTTCACCATGGAAATCTCTGCGAAAATTATCCAGCGAATTTCTACGCTCTGATCAATTAATTATTGCCGAGTAATCGCTGAACCTTTTTCGATACCCATTTATAATATTCTGTGAAGTTTATGTCCATTTACAAGGTGTTCTTCTACTCCAGTAAGGGCAGTGGCTTCAACAAAACTGGCTGAAGTAAAGCAGATACTATGTTATTTTTTTACATGATCCTGCTTCTTTTGTTATTAATAATTTAATTGTATTATCTGGTGGCTCTTGGTTTCATAATTTTAGAGAGTGTAACGTAGGAATTCTCTAAAACGTCTAAAGTAAAAAGCAAAATTAAACGTTGTGAAAAAACCCACGACGGATATAAAGGTTTTAATCGAAAAAGGAATTAATAAAATCTTTGAAAAACCCCCGATTAAAAGACGGTAAGTCACGAAAGATAATAATAAAAAAGTGTTTTAAAGAGGGTTGATTTATCGCGAGGTCTGTTATAATTAACAACTTATTACGACTTTCTTTAATACTTTCTACCTTTCTGTACCTTATTTTATGTCGTTGCAATAAATACAGAAATAATATTTAATAAACGTACTATATATATTCACCTACCTATTAGATTAACTACCTAGAGGCATTAGGTAAATTCCGTCGGGGCTGCCATTCCCTGCCCTAAAATGAACTGAAATTTTGCATTTTTATGAGTTTGTGACTAATTGAAATTACTTTATGTAACGACACGTAACTAAATGTAGTCTTTAATTGATATAAATTGCTGCTTTTCTATATTCAAATAGAAAACAAAGATGGCAATGGAGGCCCCGACAGATTATTTTGGGTTTGTAACCAAGAATAAGCCCCCCTTTCGACCTGTTCTGCATAAGCTCACGAATATATTTACTAGATTTTTATAATTTACTCGCTTACCATCCCGCGGTTTCACCCACGTTAAATAAAAAATTTCCCGAGATTTAGGTATTTCCTCGTGGTAATAGGTACTTCCTCAGTATACAGTCAATCTATCTCACCGTCTAATGAAATCTGCTCAGCAGGTGTATAAAAGTAACAGACAGGTGCGTTGCCGGCCTTTTAAAAATGAGTAACCTCGTTTCTTAAACATCTTTAAGTCGAATCGGTTCGGAAAAATCGCTGGTGGTAGATAATTCTACATAGAAGTTTTGCCATGCCGAAAACTCCTAGTAAATCGCACATTCATGGTGGACCGTCAAGCAACCAGATGCGGTAGATCATACCATGAATTTTGTCCTGATTTACGTTGATGAAATTTGGACTTAGTGCGGCTAGAAACAATTCGGACGATTCCTCTGAGCACTCCTCGTAGTAAATGCGATAGAAAATGAAAATTTATACAACATCTCTTCGCAGCACTTATGAATCGAGAGGATCAGCAAAAACTCAATCGTCGACGATTAGAATTGACCAGGGTCACCAGGGTGTACCTGTCCAGAGATAAGAACAGTATTCCATCTGAGGCCGAACTGAAATATTGTCTCACTCTGCTGAGCACGCCAGACGTTTTAGAGACCAATTTAGCCTTCCCCTCCAAGTGACCTCGAAATTGCACACCACTCGATATTTTGACGCCTACGAGTCTGATGCTGGGCTGAGGCAACATAGAGTTAATAATGGAATGTTGCTAACTGGTAACATATCATAGGTGATAGCACACAGCCTTGTGGAACACCAGCGTTAATAGGCTTGTAGTCAGAACATGCACCGTCTACAACGACCTTGATGCTCCGATCTGCAAGGAAGCTGCTGATCCAATTGCACAATTTCTCGGGAAGCCCATAGGAAGGGAGCTTCGAAAGAAGCGCTTTATGCTAAACCCGATCGAAGGCCTTCGCAATGTCCAGACTAACGGCCAACGCCTCCCCCTTGGACTCTACTGCCTCCGCCCATCTATGGGTCAGGTAGACCAGAAGATCACCAGCTGATCGACCCCGACGAAAACCGTATTGGCGGTCACTAATCAGCTGGTGATCCTCAAGGTACCGGATGAGCTGGCAGTTAATAATGGATTCCATTATTAACTGCCAGTTACCAGATGATATGTTGCTAACTGGTAACATTCATTGCTATGCAGATGACAGCACTGGTGATGCTCTATACACCGGCCATGCCAATATTTCTCGGGAAAACGTCGCCGAGTACCGGAACAAACTTGTGTCTGAAGTCGAGTCTTTGCTGAACAAAGTCTCGGATTGGGGGCGACTAAATCTAGTCCAGTTTAATCCTCAGAAGACACAAATTTGCGCGTTTACCGCTTAAAAGAACCCCTTTGTCGTACTTCCTCAGTTTCAAGGCACTCCCCTTCTTGTCTAAGCCAGTATCGGTATCCTCGGAGTCGACATATCGAGTGACGTGTTTCGTGGTCACTTGGAAGAGAAGACCAAATTGGCCTCTAAAAAGCTTGGCGTGCTCAGCAGAGCGGGACAGTATTTCATGCCGGCACACCGCCTGCAACTTTACAAGGCGCAGGTTCGGCCTCACATGGAATACTGTTCCCATCTCTGGGCAGGGGCTCCCCAGTGCCAGCTCCTTCCACTTGACCGCATCCAGCGCAGAGCGGCTCGAATCATCGACGACCGACTCCTTTTCGATTGGCTCGATTCATTGGCACTGCGAAGAGATGTTGCATCTCTTTGCATTTTCTTTCGCATCTACCATGGGGAGTGCTCTGAGGAATTGTTCGGTTTAATCCCGGCCGCCAAATTTCACGAACGCATATCGCGGCAGAACTCCCGATACCATCCACACCATCTGGATGATTGGCGGTCCACCACTGTGCGATTTAGAAGATGTTTTCTTCCTGGCACGACTTCCTTGTGGAATCGATTACCATCAGCGATTTTTCCGGACCGATACGAATTAGGGACCTTCAAGAAAAGAGCGTACTCCTTTTTAAAAGGCCGGCAACGCATCTGCAATTCCCTCCCTGGTGTTGCAGTTGTTCATGGGCGGCGGTAGTCACTTACCATCAGGTGAGCCGCATGCTCGTTTGCCCCCTCTCCTATAAAAAAAAATGTGTCCTCAAACTGAGGATATACGACAAGGGGGTTCTTTTTAGCCGTAAACGCGCAATGTCTTATGGGGATTGAACTAGACTAGTTAGTCGCCCCCGATCCGAAACTTTATTCTACAAAGATTCGACTTTGACACAATTTTGTTCCGGTACTTGACCACGCAATCCCAAGAAATAGGCCGGTGTAAAAAGCATCACCAGTGCGTCTGCATAGCTATGAATATTACTGGTTTGCAACATATCATTGATATGCAGAAGAAACAGTATTTTGATTCTCCGATCTGCAAAAAATCTGGTGATCCATTTGCATAATTTCTCTGGAAGCCCAAAGCAAGGAGGCTTTGAAAGAAGCGCTTTGTGCTAAACTCCATAGAAGGCCTTCGCTATCTCCAAAGTAACGACCAAGGCCTCCTACTTGACCTCTACTGATTTCGCTTATCTATGATTTAGGTAAATTAGAAGATCATCAGCTGAACAACAGAGGAGTGTTTTCCGCTCTAAGCGCTGTGTAAACCGCAAATCCGGCGCACAACGCGGGATGGTCGACGGTGTGTAGCGTCCGTCATCGCAGAGTCGAGTTGGACGCAAAAAGAACACTTAAAAGATCAGCATTCTCCTTTGCAGCACGGACCAGTGAGACATCCTTCCCGTACAGAGATGGAGATATGGCTGCCATAAGTTCCTTTGGATAGCTTTGGCAAAATACCATAATTAAATAAGAGGTAGAGAAGAGAGCTTGAGCAATTTAAAATATTTGAATCACGGCCAGTTAGTCAACAAAAGACGAAGGGCACCAAATAATTGAAACCCTTTTTTAAATCTATTTATTTGTTTTGTACCAAAATTAAAGAAAGAGTAACAAGAAAAATGCTTGCGGCTCTATCCTATTATTTACTTCTATTGTTTATTAAAAAATATTTTACCAAATTTTAATCCTTATTAGCATGTGGGTAAATCAGGCCTGATTATCACACAATATTATTTTTATTTAATTGTGTCACATAAAGTAATATTGGGTTTGTTTTTTAATATAATTATTAACTAACATTTAAAACAAGTTTTCTTAGGTACATGTTTCTTTTTTTGAACTGCGATGAACAACACCGAAGTTTAGGTGTGCCAATTAAAAGTTACGTTTTCCTTACTTCATAATCTAAAGTTAATATTTTCGTTGTTTTTTTTATTTCTAATGATATCTTTTGAAAGATGTTCTTTGAATTTATGATGACAATGGAAGTTAATTAAAACTTTTTATTAAAACATAACGAGCACGAATTAAATAAATTTAAGCATTAATCAAAGAGTAACTTTCTAATTTAAATGGTACAAAAATATGAAAACATTAGCTTCATTGTAAACGTGCTCAGAAATCACTCCACTAGTTGGACTATGGCCATTTAATGGCAAAATATAATAATTATGGAATTATGGTATAATTATAAAAATAACTAGGAATCGATGGTAGTGTTCCATTTTAGCCTTGTCTAATTTAGAGTTTGGTTACTCTTATTTAAAGTTTTCGGATAAATAATTCTATTTTAATCCTCAGGATTGACAACACGTCTGTAGTCTTCTTTGTTTATAGTTTGCTGCAAGTGTTCACGGACTATAATAACTACTTACCATCAGGTGTACTGTTACCCTCTTTGTCATCTTATTAGGTGCTTAATTTATTTATGAGATTTTTTTACTGTAAACAAACGGTGCTAGTTCATATACTTACGTCATCATCATCATCATCATTACAGCCTATTAAAATCCACTGCAAATAGGCCTCCACTATAGATTGCATCAAGGGTGGATATTTACAATTAGTTGTCAAGCTTAACATGCTAGTTGGTAATTTTTTACTATTTTGTGTTGTTATCAGGAAGATGCTGCTGCCCATCTTTCATTTCAGTTTCACTCTGTTGCCTCTTTTGATAGACTTATGGCACCACTATACGCTGAACAGTAAAGTACTGCTGTGATAGGCAGTGTAAGAATATCCACTACCTCATGTCGTCCCGTGAATTTCGTAAGGGGAGACAGAGGAAAACTGAAACAGGAAGTGGGCAGCAGCTTATGAAAACCCCCCTGACAAGCGTAGCAACTATGGTTACAAATTTCCTGTGAAACAATCCATGGGGGAAGTCTATGTACAGCTGTGGACTTTTATAGGCTCTAATGGATGAATGGATGGAGCAGCATACTAAGTTTGGATATTACGGTAAATTTAATTAACTTAGGAGAGGCCTTTGTCCAACAGTTCAAAAGTAGAGCAAGGAAGTTATAACAAGCTAACGATTGAGTTATTATTAGCGACTAGCTGTTCCCCGTGACTTCGCCCGCGTGGATTTTTTTTTTTGCGCGGAACCCTTGTGTAATAGTAACCTAAGTTACTCCTTATTCCATCAGCTATCTGCCAGTGGAAGTTCCATCCAAATCGATTCACAAGTTTTTGCGTGATGGGTGTTCACACCAAAATAGCTCGAAGATGACATATTTTTTTCAGAGTTACTTAACATTTATCGTTATATTTTGGCCAATTTACACAATACTTTTAGGAATTGTAGCTTGTGTATTATTCTGATATAATTTGTGCTATATTATTGTAGAGTTTCATTAAAATCTATTTTGTAGTTTTTATGTGAAAGAGTAACAAACATCCATACATCCTCACAAACTTTCACATTTATATTATTGCTAGGATTGGGTGCTGACACAGTTCTAAGTTGCAATATAAATATCAGGTTGACTTTGTAGTCAATTACAAAGACGAACACCTGTAACCAGGTTATGACTGAATCAGTTGTACAGAAAGTACGCTCAATTTACATTATAATCATTAGTCCAATAATAGGTCCACCGCTATTAGATGAGCCTCTCACTCACACAACTTGCAAGATTTTTACCTTAGTTATACTAAAGCAGGTGACTTAACCGATCGAATTGAAGGTTTTGGTGTTAGAATTTTGAGTATTTTAAAATAATAGTGAGAAATAAAAACTAAAAATTGTTTATTTTCACAGAATACGGATGAAAAGCGAGAACAAAGTCCGCCTAGAGTAAGTAAATGCTGTGGCATATAGATATCTACATTTATCCTCGATTAAAAATTGAAATTCAGATCCGATTTCTTACTTTGTAGAGCCGTGCTGTAGTTATATTTGTAGTATAGTGGTAGCATGAATGGGTCGGCTCGACCGGGCGAAGGACCACGCTCTCACAGAATACCAGCGTAAAATAGCAGCCTAACGCTGCTGTGTTTCGTATGATGAGTGTAGAAAACCGAAGACCCATTCTACTGGAAAAGAGGCATTCTGTGAAAGCATGGTCCTTTCAACGGTCGAGGTAACTTATTCCTGCTACAACCATAACATGCTGCAGCATGGCACAGGTATACTGTGGCACTATCACCTACAAAAACCTCTTACCAAGTATAAAAATATTTAATATAGTACATTCCATTTAACATATCGTATTTAAACAATTATCGGTTTAGAATGAAAAACTATTATTGAAGAACGTCCAGCTAGATATCTGTAGGTGTGAAACTAATGTTACTCTTACGCGTGGACTATCGTTTGTTAAGGTTACATTCAGTCCGGCTTTTGACCCAGTTCCGACCACATATTTATTGCGGACACGTTTCTACGTGTACACATGAGACCCTCATACTAAGCTCTCGCTACACGGCTCTTAATTTGTTTAAGCTTTGATCTCTAAATATAAATAATTGCTCTCTTAAACTATTCAGTTGCGTTGAAATTTATTTTATTTATATAATATTTGTTTTTATATATTAAAGATTAGCTATAATAACGTTAAGCTTCGTAGGATTGTTGGCAATTCCAGCACCAGAGGTCTCGCAACTTTGTTGTAAGTCATCTTCAACGATCTGGGTGCTTTAAGTCTGTCGTGAACGATAATATGTTTATGCAACCACCTATGGAATCTATATCAAATTGCATCCTAAATTATTATTGTTAATTTCAGTGGTGTCGACAGGAATTTAATTAAACTCCAGGTAATAAACACTTCAGTACTTTTATTTAGATACCAAGATTTCTCTGGGAAGTCTATATACAAGGCAAATTTTACGCAAAGCTCTACTTATGTAAACTTTTCTTTAGTTATTTGACTGTAACACAAATAGGACGGCTCAACCGGAGAAGGACCACGCTCTTACAGAATACTAGCGAAAAATAGCTGCTTAATACTGCTGTGTTTTGTATGGTGATTGTAAAGAACCAGAGTCCATTCTTACTGGAAATGAGGCATCCCATCTCAGTTATAGAGGATAAATGTAGATGTCTATGGGTGACAGCAACCACTTACCATCAGGTGTGCTGTGTGCTCGTTTGTCAACCATATTTAATTAAAAAATGCTATATTTTTTATTCAGGGAGTAGTTTTCGTACTTTCATAATTTTTGGTTTCAAATGTTTGACCTAAATAAATGATAGCGCTATGAAAATATTTAACTTTTAATTGAATCATCGAAACCGACTAAACTTCATCCAGGTGTACGAAGTGTTAAACCAAATTGTACTTAAAATTAAATTACAAATTTTTGTCATCATGTTGTTTTAACAATTCATAATGATTAATTAAATATTTCTTTAAAGAAATACTAGCGATAGTGTTATATAACTTATTACGAGATGGTAAAAAAAACTAAGATTGTTCAATTCTTACATCCTTAGGATTTATAAAGAAAAAGTATTTTAAATTTAGTTTCAGATTCAACTAAAATCTGTTTCACGAAATAAGACCCGCGGAACTGCAGACTAAAACTTAATTTATGTATTTTGACAGCAAACGTAAAATTTCATGAAAACTGTGGCGCCACACCCAAGGGATGCCTTCTTTGGTTAGAAGGATTTTTCTTAAGTCGTACTTAAAATCCCAAAGTAACAATAAGCCATGTTTACATTCATAGGCGTTGAACTAGTGTCAGTTGTTAGGTAGACTTATAGCGGCGTTGTTGACATATTCTTTAGTTTACACAATCATTTGTTATAAATTCGGGTTTAGACTCAAGTCAGTTGAAATATTACTTAAGACCCCCCAAAATACAATAGATAATCCATAGAAATGTAACAATAGTAATTCAAGCTTGTTTTCAATAAAAAATACTTATTTTTAACTTTCAATAAAAATACTTATTTTTCAACCTTAGACAGTTAAATGTTTAACATAATTTGAAACAAATCTATGTTTAAGACTTTTTACTATTTAAATAAATAGTAAATAATTAGTTAGTATATTAATAAATAAAAAACTTATGAAACTATATATATATATATATTAATATGTATGTGTGTGGGTGTGTGTGTGTGTGTGTGTGTGTGTTTGTGTGTATGCGTGTGTGTGTGTGTGTGTGTAATGATTTTATTTGTAGACGCTTCGAAATTCTATTAACAATTATTATGTCACTGTTCTTTAACAAATATAGTAAAGTTATAGCCTATATATCCTACTCCTGTGTACAGGCCTATCTCATTTCTAAGAGGGTTTTAGGGCAAGGAAGTGAAAGTGTTGGCAAACATTGTGTCTTCAAAATATTTTTCTTTTATTTATCAGAAATAAAGGTTTCCTCGTGATGTTCTCTTCCACCGCGCTTGAAATACAATTTACGATTTCATTCATGGCGGTGAGGATTCAACCCAGGTTGCTCGAACACTGTGAAATTTACAGCGAGCGCTTATCCTCTGAGATACGAAGGCTCCACAATATAATCTTTTCATTCCTACATTTCTTATTATGAGAGCTGTTAAAAACAAGTAAAAGAGAATAGAAAAGTTAATTCTTAAGGCACTCGAAAGACGATGGTTTCACCATTCCAAAAAAAATGACGTTACGGTAAGTTTGAAATCAGTGTATAAGAAACAATATAATATAAATGCTAAAAATATAAAATACATTTAATTTTACAACAATCTACATGAATGAAATATTGTAATGCATAAAAATAGCACACATGCATAATATGTTACTGTCAGCCGTCATATTTATGACGTACATCCTCAGACAGCGAAACTCATGTTACTGTTTCTGCTGAATAAACTCTCGCAATGCGGTTTCATTTAACGCAACAGTTTCGCAAAATAAATACTTCATTTCCCTTTTTTATAAAACTCAAGTGGCAAACGAACTTACAGTCCGCCTGGTGGTAAGTGACTACAACGACAAATACGTTGTCACGTCTGAGGACTAAGATGGAATGTCTGTCAGGAACACAGCAGTGCAAGCACTGCTACTTGACAGCTGAATTAGGTAAGAGCGTGGCACCTACAAGTAAGGATTAAAGAGGATACGGCATAAAAGAAGTAATAACATTTAATAAAATCCATTAATACCTAACAGGAGTCACGTATTATTTTCGGACGTCTTATTAAATTCATGACAACAATGTAGTATGCTCACTAGGGCCCATGACAGCTACCTCCCCGAACGGGTTTCCGCGTTGTCGCAGCGGCGGGGGGGAGGGGGGACTTAGAAGCCGTGGCTTGGTCACCTGCGGTGAACAAAGAGGAATCCTTTGGCTGGCCCGTGGTGTAGGGCCGGCCTGAGGTGGCCACTCCGAGTGGGCTTGGTGAGCCCACTTTGGATGTGTGTCGGTGGACTGCGGCGAGAGGGGTGTCCTCTCCCCCTACCGCTGCAGCCGAGGTGGAGTCGGAGAGGAAGAGGAGTATTGGTATGGCGATGCGCCACTCACCCTATCCTCCGCGACTGACGGGGTCGCACCGTTGATGCGGTGATGGTGGGGCCGCCGGGAGTGTTGGTATTGCGAGGCGCTGCTCTCCCTACCCTACGTGGCCGAAACTTGGTTAGCGGCGGAGCCAGAGGCCAGATCTGCTGCTGGGGTCGGGAAAGCGGGTGCTACTAAGCGCTAGATTTTGCTGGCCATGGCCTCCGCGTATCTGACTCGGGGGGGCTCATTACGCAGGTGGAGTTGGAGGCCGTAGAGGGGGGCATGCCTTTCGTTCCTGGTGCGCCTTGCCTGAGAAGGAAAATGGGGAGAAGAGGTCCTTTCCCGAGAAAGGGCTATCATGGGGCGGCCTGCGCTGGTGGGGCTGCGGATCTGTGCGAAAGCGTTCCCATGGCCTTGTCAATATGCGGCGAAGGTGGAACACCATGGGATTTTAGTCAGTGCGAGTCCGACATAACGCGCCCTTGCCCCCGCGAGGCGGGTATGCGTAGGCATTTCCGCATGTAAAAAAAGAACCTATGACAGCTAAAGATATATGTGCGTTGAGTAAAAAATTTAAAATTCTTATTTTATTACTTATTAGCTATCCGCTCGGGTTTCGCACGGGTTATTTCTGGATCTCCACAACAGCGGCACCTACTGAGTTCAATAGTGAATCTAAACCATCCAGGAACTCACAAACACGTACAAAATATTTCATCAAAATCAGTAGAGCCATTTGCGAGTTTTAGCGAGACTAACAGACAGCAATTGATTTCTATATATAGAGATGTATATTTCATTTAAACCTGGCCGGTAAATATAACGATTCAACGAAACTGTCGCTAATATCCGGCTGTCTGGAATCTTCAATTGAACGAAGCATTTGCCTACTAAGAAAACATGTATTGTTTCCATGTTTTTGAGATGAACATTCTTCATACGGAAGTTGTAGTTTTCTTTCCTTTTTCGACTACAACAATTGAAAATGTTTGTATTTTAAGTATATAGTAGGTTGTATTTGCGAATAAACCACATATTTTCCCAAATGTCAACATTATCTGCATACGGTTTCCTTCTGTTGGTTGACGAACGCGAATCTGGTAACCATCCAGATTTGCGCTCGTCAATCAACAGGGTGAAATACCACCACCACCATAATTCGAGACATACCTTTCATTCAATTTAAAAGAGAATTTACAACTTTCTCAGTGAAAAGTCTTCTTACACTGTACAGGAATATTTGAACTAATAATTGAATTTGATGTAATAGGAACTTGAAAAACAAATTCAATGGACCAATTATGAAATGTTTATTAATTATTTCCTATTTATTAACTACTTGTTGACATTTTGTTATAGACACTACTCTTAAATATTATTATCCCGTATTTTATAGTTTTAAAGATTTGCATACTATTAATAATGGCTGATTATGCAGATGTTTAATTACTACGACCATCTTCAATGTGCCTTAAATAAACTCAAACGCAAATAAATATTTCAAATCTAATGGCTGACAATCCATCTAAAAGCACTCTGTGGAATTACTAATATGAGGCTTACCAGTTGGAAATCCGCTAATTTTAGCACGTCTTCTTTGAGAACAACCGAAGTAGTTAAGCAGCTAAGGCGAGAGTCAAGTACATGAAAGTATTTTAATTAGTAAATAATAATTTGGTTTTATTTCGGCTTATTACTTACGAAAGCCAGTGCTTGAAAATTCGCCTGGTGGTAAGCGGTGATGAAGCATTTTTCCTTGAAGACAACTAGCTCGTAATAGGACGTTAAGACAGAAGCCGGTAAATTATTCACACTTATCATTTTATTCATTGCTTAGCAGTACGCATGAAGAAAAACGGAGCTAACCGTGTGGTTCAAATGCGTGGAATATCGATAAAAAGGGGACAAGCAGACCCAATGAACATCTAACCGTTTTGGCATAAATATAAAAAAAAAATTAGAAAATATTTAAAACAAAAAATATGAATCCTAACAGGGCAATTTAATAAATTAAGAAAATTATTATTTTTTATATTGATGATTAATAAAAAATATTTCATAAGAAATTAAATGGCCTGAGGAAATAATATAAATATATTTCCCCCGATACAATTTAGTACTTCACAGTAATTAAGACTATAAAACCGAGGCGTGCGCCATGATAAGTCGATAACTGCAAATCTGTTAGTTAGCACCGATTGCTTAAGTTAATCAATGCCCCTTCGCTGTGCTCGTATATACAAATGGTTTATATGAAAGATTCATACATTTTTGTATTTGCATAACAAATATTGAACGTGGTAGAGCCACATTGCAGCTATGTTGTGGTTGCATCATGATTGGGGTGACATAAGCGAGTAAGGATCACGCTTTGACAGAATACCAGTTTAAAATAACCGCTTAATGCTGCTGCGTTTCGTGGAATTTCGTCTCCAAAATTATATGGGACCACCCCAGAAGTATAAGTAACTCATTAAGTAAAAAAGAAGAAGATATGGCGTAACATACATACAAAAAAAAGAACATACAAACTTTCTCTTTTTTGAAGTCAGCCAAAAGATAGAAAATTCTACATAGAGGATGCGGAAATACGAGTATATTGTACAACTATATATTATATTTCCACATTAACATAATTTTTTTTAATCTCCGTAGAAAATCAGTATGATATTTTTTTTCTTATAAAACTATCAATTTTTATAAAAAATTTAAAAATCTTATAAAGTCTAATTACTAGTAATCAGTGTTGCCACACATTATTTACACATCAACATCGACTGTTCATGCTTGAAATTAAATTGTCAATGTCTTGCAGTGGTATGAGGTAACATGTTCTTTGAAAGTGTTCGTAGTTGTTGTTCCGTCGTCAAATTTGGCGGGAAATCTCTCAAAGCTTTTCGTTCTAACATGTCCCAGTCATGCTTTATAGGATTTAAGTGTGTCTGTTCAGGCCAATCAAAAGCTTGAATATCGTGAGCGGCAGACAACAGCCGCGCCGTATGCAAGGTGCATTATCGTCCATGCGTAAACATTCCTGGCTCATTTGGATTCTGTGTGTAACAATAACAGGCTTTACAATCTCCTCGTGATATTTTGTGCAGTCATGCTGCCTTGGATCCAAACGACCTGGGTTTGCCAGCTAAGACGAATTTCTGCTTACACCATGATTGTGCCGTTGGTATGAGTGGACCTCCTGAGGATGCCGTAGACGGCTAACTCTCGCTGGAGTTCTCCAAACGCGTGTTATTCGTGAATCCGGATGAAACCCAAACTGGAACTCATCGGTGAATAGCACCAAAGACCATATTCCCGAGCCCATGAAAGCCGCCAATCGCGATAGCCACGTCGCTAGGACACGTAGCGTTCTTCGAGCATGAAGACTAACTTCACGCAACCTTCTTCGAACGGTTTGTTCGCTTACCAGCAGCTGGTGGTGCTCCTGGAGCCTTTGTAGTAGTTGCATCGCTGTGATATTGGGTTGTCTTCTGGCGGTCATTTCGGTAGTAACACGATATCTACCCGTGTGCCGTTCAGCCACATTCCCAGTACTGCGATCACGTGACCACAACCTTGATATCACGTTTTGACTGGTGTGTAGATATCACCATTTTCTGACATCCCCACGGCTCGTAACATTTCACATCGACTCAAATGACGACTTGACATGACTCTTAAAGCTCACACGGCACGTTAAATAAAAAAATAAAAACAATCTAATCCCTTTTCATTAATTTATATCAAAAGAACAATTTTAATTTTCCTTGACTTAACGAATTACCCACAGTTTTGCCAACGCATTTTTTTTTCTTTTGTTCTTTTTTCAAAATTTAAAAATTAATGTAAATAACATCAATTTTAAAAATTTTGAAAATATAAAATAAAAGAGGTTTCAATCTGTATATAAACTTTGTATGGAAACCAAAAAGATTTTAAAATATAAAATCGTAAATAATTTAGGATTAAAGTATCCCTAGATTTTGTTCATGTGTGGTATATACAGGGTATTTATGAGACGCTCCCGAAAACGAAGACAGACGACAGTACCAACTATACCTTTGATGATGAGTGACATATAAAATCGATCCTGATAAAAAAAATCATCTTTTCACAACGTTTTATTAGCTTTATTCATTCTCTATCATGTTAGTACAGCTAAATGAAACGATAATTTCATAAAATAAATCATGAAAATACTTAAACATAAAACCATCAGTGGAATTACTCAATTACAATCAGCTGACTAGAGGTCAACGTATGCGCGAACGCCGAATTTGCGCGGCCCAAAGCTAGCGGGCTATACCACAATACCTAATAATTTACAACACTTGTTTAAATACCTAACTTATCTACTTAACCTACTATTTTGCCACTGTGCTTGTCTCCACGTAACCTCTTTAATTCGAATTCAGAGGTTAAAACACTATTATACTCACGATTAAAAACCCTTTCTCTCACACACACTCACAGAAAGAAGTCTAGCTTGCTCTACTGGTTGGTTTGTCTCTATTCATAGCGCTATTCTTTTTTCCAGACACGTTGCGAATAATTTGAACATTGTTGGCAACATGCTGATGGGTCGATAGTTATTAATATCTGAAGGATCTCCCTTTTTATATAATAAAGTTATTCGATATTCTCCCAGTTCTTAGGAATTTTTTTGTACTTCTAGTATTTTATTAAATAGAGTCGTGATAGGAGTTTCCTTTCCAATTTTTAAGGCTTCGTTAGGAATATCCTGCCTCACTGCCTAGATCAGGACCTGGGCTTTTTTTATTTTTCAATTTTTTCCAATATATCTCTGCAGTCAAAAGGTGCGATGGGTGTGTATTTGTATTTAATATCTTTTATACTCATTTTCTTTGCTTCGTTCATCATGGTAGAGATTCCTGTAAAAGTCCATAGCAATGTTTATTATGTCTTTTCGCGTTTGTAATTTACCTGTAGCAGCACAGCTTTCAATGTGGGTATCCATTTATTTCCAGTACTTAGTTGTTTTGGCTTCCAGTGGTGGTCAGGTTCTTTTCGATAATTTCCATTCTGTAGTTTTCATAGTCCTTTGTTAACATTTTACTTGTAATTTTATAGAGATCTGTAAGTTCCTTTTTCTCCTCTTTGTTTTTACATGGTTTTGATTGAAGTGCAATACGTTTTTTAAGTTGTTGTTTAGTTACAATGGTAAGAATATCTTTGCTTATTCTCTTTGAGCTGGCAGTAGTTAGGCTTTATTTTATGGCTATCTCTACCTTAAGATTGAAGGACTTTACCATTCCATTTGTCGCATTTTTTCCTCTAAAGTCTTGAGGTATGCTCGTTGATTCTTGTCGCACGATAGATCAGCTCGAGTATCACTAAAAGTTCCTCTACTTTGTTCAAGTTTTTTCTGTTGTGCTGTGCCTCGCAGTAGTCTGTAATCTTTTGGAAAAGTATTATTATTTAAAATTTATATGTTGGTCAAAAGTTTTGGGAAGTTGCTCAATATAAAATCGATTTGACTTTTGTTATGCTTGTCTGGTGTAGGCCATGCCCATAAATTTTTACAATACATAAAATACAAGTATGTAACCTGCCATCTATCGAGAGTCATAAGATTTTTTGTTATTTTATACAAGATTATTTCGTATAATCGCCTCTTACAACAGCAACGATCACCACTATACTAGTCCCGGCAAAGTGTATCACAGTCTTTTTTTTTGTTGTTAAAAGTTACCCACACACTAGGATTTTCTCCTGTGTCGTGGAGGCAGTTTACAAACATAAATTGCACGAGAACAAACATCGAGACCCGGAACAATTATTTGTAGGCCATACAAATACTTGTTCCGTGCGGGATTCGAACCCAAGGCCCCCAGCGCAACAACTCATTGCTAAGCCACGGAGCTACGGAGCCGTAAATCGTTATTCATTAATATACATGTATTCACTATTGTTTTTATAACAGCCTATTGAAAACCCACTGCTGAAAATAGGCCTACTATATAGACTGTTGAGGCAAGCGGATTGGCAAGGGAAGATTTTATTAGTATTTTGAGTTGTCATCAGGAAGATGCTGCTCCTCATCTCCTGTTTTATTTCCCTCCAACGCCTCTTACGACACCCACATCATGATATAGGTGTATATATATATATATATATATATATATATATATATATATATATATATATGTCGTGGATCGATGGCGCCATAGTGCAACAAGCAGCGCCATCTAACAATTAGCTTTGCGAATCAATAATATCGTTACCGGAAACGCAAGCGCGCCCTACCGCTTGGACACGATCGTCGGTAGAGGGGATACAGCGAGGGCTAGAGAAGGAACTGAGTGTTGTGGCAGTCTGGTTCGGACAGCCGGAGCGGACGCTCGCTACCGATGCACGTGTTTGTTTCTCGTGTACAACCACTAGTCTAAATAAAGTTATTTTCATTTTAAATAATCTTTCGTTCGTGTGCCCACATTTACGTAAAACCATGTCGGAGCGTGAAGAAAACCCGAAGCTTCGCATCTCGGCCACCCATGATCCGACATCAGAAGTGGGATCTTCTGTTGTAATTCACCGACATAAGAAGTGGGATCTCCTGTTGTCATTTCCGATATCAGAAGTGGGATAAAGTCCCTGTTACTGCCCACCTATAAACTTAGAATAGTGTGAGGGTTATTACGTTGGTGAAATACTATGATACGCCTCGCGTTTTGTTTTTTGTGTTTAATTTCTTAAATCAAGTTTGTTGTCGATTTACAACACTGACGAATCATTAAAGTGTAGAGTGGAAGTTTACAGTGAAATGTTTTAAGCCAAAAGTTAAATCATTTTGTTCGATTTATAATAAAAAGTACCGGCAAGTACTTTCGTTATTTCTTAACGTACCCAAAATGGAGGTATTCTAAATGAGTTATAGTTGGTATTCAGTGGAAGCTTAACTTGCTCAAGTTATGCTATAATTTGATATACGAGATGTGATTTACATGGGCTAGTTTTAAAGTTCAAAATGTTTAAACAATGTACCGAAAACAAAATTGTTTAACTTTAACGTGCTATGAATTAAAAACACTAAGTAGTATTTTTGTGTTCTAATGTGTTGATAAGTGTTATAGTTCACTGCGAGTATTACGTAGTCGACAAAATTGGGATTTGATGTTGAGGGCTTCGTGGAAGATGTGGTGCTGTGGAAGATGTGGTGCTGTGGCAGTCGCTCTTGGGTGGAAATATGCTGTAGAATTATGACGCCGCGGACATTTTATTTGCCGCTGCTACCGATCACCGTTTGATACAACATGAGTAAAGTAAATTTATTCCTAAACATTGTCTTAAAAATATTTTGTGTTTAGAATAAGTGTTTACATTTTTAATTGGTTGCGAAAAATGCCGGAAAACCAAAGTATAACTGATGAAAGTGAAGTAGAGCCAATTAGTTCTGACATTGAAGAGAGTATTTAAGTTTACATGAGGATCGGACCATACCAGAGGTGGTCGTGTAGCCGCAGCTCAGTATTAAGTGCCCTAGAAAGGCTAATGGTGTCCCGAGAGTAGTGCTGCATTATTTTTTCAAAAGTTCCTACTGAGTCTTTTTAATTTGTTTTCTTTTGTGTTACAGTAGCACGTGTGATGTGATTACATGTGCGCGAGTGTGAGGCGAGAGTGTGCTTTGCTGTTCGGAACAGACTGCCGGGTCCAGCTGTAGCTTGGCCTGGTTTCGACAGACGCGTGTGCTGCACGCGTGGGGGGCAACGTCCCGAAGCGCGCGTATGCTGTACATGGTGGTGCCTCGAAAGTCTTATGTGTGCGCGGAAGTCGTACACTATATGTGCGCGGAAGTGTTATACTCTGTATGCGCGGAAGCTGTGTTCACTGAACATGCATCAGGCTCTGTCCTGACAGGCGCTATCCTGGTTCACGTTTTTAACGTGGTTCACGTGGTTAACGTGGGATCTCGCAAGTTCAAGTAAGAGTATGTGTGAGATACTTCGTATGGGGATGTATGCTTCTTGTGAAAGAGAAGTGCTTTATTATAGTCCACGGTATGAGAGCGTATTTCTGTTTGAGGGCCTCGTATGCGTGATGGATGAGAGGATAGGTAACTGTATACGTTGCCCTGATAATTAAAAACTTGTTTTTCACGCAGATCACGATGACTGCAACCCCGGCGATGCCTGTGAACCCTCAGGTGCTCCTGCTGCTCCCGTTGACGCTTATAGTGCTGCGCAGCGTCTCACTGGCGCTGGTGTGGCGCGACGGCTTGCAGTGCGAGTGCGGCCACGTGGTAGCTAAGTATGGCGTGTGCTGGTTTGTTTCAAATAGCCACGTGCGTTTGCCTTATGCCTGCCGCAACGGCGAGCAGTGAGTGATGTGTTGACGTTTGCTAGGTCAGCAATCCTAGCTGTATGCTGATGATACTGGTGAGTCGTACCCATTTTATTATGATTCTGGGCCGAATGCCCTCTCATCAAAGATTGTGTTGCGCCAAAGTTTAATGGCAAGAGTGAATAATATTGTAATTTCAACCGGAAGCGGTCATGTTAGTGTGCAAAGTACCCCACAAATACCCCCATGACCATGTGAGGAAGATCCCCGATCACCAAGTTCCTCTAGAGTTAGATGTCATAGTTGATGACAGTGGTAGTGAGACCAAATTTGATTAAGAATGCTTGTATACTCATACTCAAAACTTTAGACCGCACCTCATGAGTAACATGTGGCGATGGGTCTGTAGGAAATCGTTGGTGCGATTTCTGTCTGTGTTGGTGCATATTTGGCGGCAGATATGTAGGGAATCGTTGGTGCGATTCTGCCATATGTGGCGGCAGATGTGTTGTAGCATATTTGGCGGTGGATATGTGGGGAATCGTTGGTGCGATTCTGGCATATGTAACGGCAGATATGTAAAGAATCGTTGGTGCGATTCTGGCCTGTGTTGGTGCACAGAGCCCCTTGTGTATTGTACCATATGTGACGGCAGATATGTGGAGAATCGTTGGTGCGATTCTAGCATTTGTGACGGCGGATATGTGAAGAATCGTTGGTGCGATTCTGGTCTGTGTTGGTGCACAGATTTCAATGAAAGTTTCACGAGTTGAATATACATTGCTCATGAATTGTAAAGACTAACAAAATTGTTAAAATTACTGTGTTGGAACTTGTTGATCGGACCTTCCACGATAAATCATGTTGTGCAGGAAGCACTGTGTAAGAAGCCTTAATAACAGGGCATTGTCAATTATGACATTTGACTATTGTACTTAGACTTAGGAGAAGTAAAGTACCATTTAGGATCGACTAATTTTTATTGGCAGGATAGCCGAGCTATGTTATTCTCTGAGCTTATTTTGTCCATAGGCGCTGCACCCGAGGACGGGTGCTAGTCAGGGATGGCCGTGTCGTGGATCGATGGCGCCATAGTGCAACAAGCAGCGCCATCTAACAATTAGCTTTGCGAATCAATAATATCGTTACCGGAAACGCAAGCGCGCCCTACCGCTTGGACACGATCGTCGGTAGAGGGGATACAGCGAGGGCTAGAGAAGGAACTGAGTGTTGTGGCAGTCTGGTTCGGATGATGATGACATCAGAAGTGGGATCTTCTGTTGTCATTTCCGATATATATATATATATATATATATATATATATATATATATATATATATATATATATATATATATATATATATATTACGTTACGTTACGTTTACGTCACCACTATACTGCTTTATATATAGGCCCGATTGTGCACATGGCCTCACCATGAAACGGTGCCGGGTCTGGGCGTCTCCTGTTAACTGACGCCCAATTCATGGATGATGGATTTAAGAAATACGCGCAAAGGGCCGCTGCCTGGAGGTCGCCAGGGCGCGTCTGGAGCTGGCGCTGGACGCGGCAGCATGCGAACCGCCAGTCGACCGCGAGGTGCTGCACGATCACCCAGCAGCCCCTTGCATCCATCATCCCCACCAGCTGGCTTGGTGTTGGCAGGGTCTTCGTTGGCCCAGCAATCAGCACCCGCCACTGGTGGAGTACGCCGCATGCGTTGGTCAATGCAAATGAATAAAAATGCATTGCGGGCGTATTTTGGGGCGAAAGGTAGAGAAATTGGAGGTTTTGGGTATCAGGCTAGGATGCACCGACTATTTGCTGAGCTGGAGCCATCTATTACCGTTACCGAGCAAAACCTGGCAGACCGAGTTCGGTACATCATGCGCTCAAAAATATTTGATGACGCCGAACTCGAATGGCTACGACGTGAGGCTATTCCTTTGTCGAATGAAAATGCTACGACAGGAGATGCGGCTCTACGAGTTGCAGAGCAACCCGCACGAGCAACCCGCACATTAGATGCCGCCATAGATCTCCTTGTAGTTGACTAAGGCGACGATGGAATAGTCGCCCCAGAACTAGAGCAAATGAGGAGCATAGTGGAAGAGGCGATTAGGGAAACGCGCAGTACGCGTCTCAAGAATCGACCGCGACTTCCCCGTATACCCCTAAGCAAGCGGAATCGGGCTGTCGTGAGGGCTCTCAACCCAATGCTGGTGACCTATTTGGAAGCCAGCCGGGACCTTTGCGAGACGGACTCAATTCTTTTTGGCGCCGCACTGGCAGTTTGCCGTATTATTGGCGCCAAACTTCCCAAGGCTGGACGCGCTACTATACAAAGTAGCGCCATCCCAGCCTGGAGAAGAAGGATTGAGGACCGTATCGCAAAGGCAAGGGCCCTCATCGGCAGGCTGATAAGCTTCAGGTCGGGCAATAATAGGCCGAGAATTGTACGCACCGTAAGGATGGCGTTTGCTGGGACAAATATCAGTTTGTCCCAGCCGGATATAACGCAAAAACTGACGGAGCGCATAGACGACCTGAAGCAGAGAATCGCTGCTTGGGGGAAGCGGATTCGGCAATATACCGAGAGGTCGACACGGTTCAACCAGAATCGTCTCTTCCAGAGTGATCAGAAGAGGATCTATGAATCATTGGAGCGACCAATGGTACGTGGAACGGGCCCAGCACCGAATCAGGCCGACACTATCCCATTCTGGCGCGGCCTGTGGTCAGAGCCCGTAAACCACAGTGAGGGCCCTTGGACGGAAGTTGTGGCGAGTCAGTGTGCGAATGTTACGCCCATGGACCCCGTCATCATTACGCCGGATGACGTAGCTGAGGCGGTCCGTAGGGCCCCGAACTGGAAAAGTCCGGGACTCTACGGACTGCATCACTACTGGCTGAAGGGGTTCGTGGTGTGTCACGCTGTTCTCGCCCGACAGTTTCAAGAGGCTCTCGACCAAAAATCGCTCCCGAGCCTCTTCACTACTGGGATCACTCATTTGGTTCCTAAAGACCGAGATTCCACAGACCCGAGCAAATACCGCCCCATAGCGTGTCTACCTACCATATACAAGACACTGACATCCATTTTGAGCGCGAGAATCACTCGTCACCTGAACTCAAATCAGGTGATGTCGCGCGCTCAAAATGGATGTCGGGGCGGCGGTCATGGAACCAAGGAACCACTCCTCATTGACGCGGTCATTGGCAAGGTGGTTAAACGCAACCGTCGGAACCTCTCCGCCGCCTGGATAGACTACAAAAAGGCATTCGACTCGGTGCCTCATACATGGCTGAAGAGGGTCCTCGAGCTGTACAAGGTTGACTGTACAGTTCGAGACTTCCTCGGGCAGTGTATGGGGCAGTGGAGTACGATACTTTGTCATCTAGGCGAGCGGATGACGGCTGCGGAGAACACATAAGGATAAGAAGTGGTATCTTCCAGGGCGATTGTCTGAGTCCAATCTGGTTCTGCCTCTCTCTGAACCCTCTTAGTACCTTACTGGAGGGTTCCGGGAGGGGATTTCAGCTTCGGAGAGGAGGTACAAAAGTGACCCACCTTTTCTATATGGATGATCTCAAGTTATTCGCCTCCAGTCGCTCTCATCTTATGGAATTGCTAAACATCACTTGTGATTTTAGCAATTCTATTAGAATGGAGCTGGGGACGGATAAGTGTGCGGTCCTCCATGTCGAAAGGGGTAGGGTTGCTAACTCTGAGGGCATAGACTTATCTATGCCCATCAACATAAAGACCCTATCCGGGGCTGAAACATACCGATACCTGGGTATGTCACAGAACATAGGTATCGATGAGGCGGACATGAAACGGTCAGTTTGCAGTGTGTTTTATGCACGCTTGACAAAAGTGCTTAACAGTCTTTTGTCTGGCGTTAATAAGACACATGCATATAACGGTTGGATCATGCCTGTTCTCATGTATACCTTTGGCATGCTCAGGTGGACTCAGACCGAACTGAACGCTCTGGACAGAAAAGTCCGCACTATAATGACGTCCCACAGGATGCATCATCCGAGATCGTCAGTAATGAGGCTGTACTTGCCGCGGAAGCTTGGTGGGCGCGGCTTTTTAAACGCACTTACCATGCATAATCGCGAAGTGTGCAGCCTCCGTAATTACTTTCTGACGAGAGCGGATGATCCATTCTATAGGGACGTTATTTCTTGTGATAAAGGAATTACCCCTCTATCCTTAGCCAACGAGCAATGGCAAGACCCGGCAGTACAGAGCATTTCCGACCGGGAGACCGTATGGAAGGAGAAGGAGCTCCACGGGAGGTTCTACAAGGCTCTACATGAGCCTTGCGTAGACACAGTCGCCTCCCTCCACTGGCTACGTTTCGGTGACCTCATTGGGGAAATCGAGGGTTTTATCTGTGCGATACAGGATCAGGTTATTAAGACCAACAACTATCGGAAATACATCCTAAAGGATGGCGCCGTCGACATCTGTCGAGCTTGTCGCCATCCCGGTGAGTCACTTAGGCATGTCATCTCCGGTTGTTCGGCGCTTTCTAACTCTGAGTATTTGCACAGACACAACCTAGTAGCCAGGATTCTACACCAGGAGCTCGCTCTGAAATACGGTCTCGTGGATCGGAAACTGCCATATTATAATTACTTGCCGGAAGCCGTGCTCGAAAATGACCGCGCCAGGCTCTACTGGGACCGGGCCATCATCACGGACAGGACTATTCTTGCGAATAAGCCTGATATTGTGCTGATGGACCGGGCACAGTCAAGGATATTTTTGGTCGACATTACCATTCCTTATGACGAGAACCTCGTGAAAGCCGAAACAGATAAGTTGACAAAATATCTGGACCTGGCTCACAAGGTGACCGACATGTGGGGTGGTCTGCCGGCCGAAATTATTCCTGTGGTCGTCTCTGCGAACGGGTTAATCCCAGTCAGCCTCTCGGGTCATCTGAGGCGACTGGGACTCCGTGACGGATCGCTCCAAGCTCAAATGCAGAAGGCGGTGCTCCTCGATACCGCCCGCATCGTCCGCCGGTTTCTTTCCCTTTCTCCCTAACCCTCGGCCGTTTGGTCTCCCCTGCCGAGGGCTTCCATCTGGTTGGGTTTTTATATATTTATGTAATTATTATGTATTTATTTTATTTTATTGATATTTATGTAAGTTTATCATTTTCATTTACAATTATATATTTATACAGCCCAACCAGATGAGAAAACTATACAAATACCCCATAATAATAATCTTTATTTGCGTAAAACATGGTATATATGTTGTTCACAGGTAAAAATCGAGCGCTCATGTTTTTCTTATTTTACATAGCATGCAAATATATTTAAACAATGTCAAATTTTCTTTAACTATTTGAAGTATATTAGTCACCTGATTTAGTTAACAAAGAGATATAATATTATAATAATTAATTATATGTCAATTTCAATATCTAGTAATAGTCGCACAGCTTAATCAAAGATATATTGTTCAATAATATATTTTATTATTTTATATTTCTTACAATAATTAAATGAATTTTTTTTAATAAATGTTATCCAGTACATAATCTAATTTTTTTCCAAGAATTTTTTTACACTATAGAAATTATTTTCATTCAGCCATTTGTACAATTTCTTTTTGAACAATGTAATATGTAGGGTTTTAAGTTCGTCAGGGAGTTTGTTATATATTCGGACACACGTGGTAAGGCAACTTTTGCCATATTTTTGTGATTTAGGTATATCCTTAAGTACTAGCTTGTGTGGGTCCCTACGTGAGCAAGTAGTCTGTACCTCACAAGCTTTTTCAAATAATCGTTTGTATCTCTGCACAAAAATACAAACTTCTAAGATATATATCGTTGGTGGTGGCAGTATTCCAAGACCTTTAAATAGAGGCTGACACGATTCATCAGGTCGTACTCCGCAGATTGCCCTAATGCACTTTTTCTGCACAATAAAAGCCCGATTCCAATCCGAACTATTTCCCCACATCACCAGTCCATAACGGAGTATAGACTCGGCATATGCTCGGTAAGTCATAACAGATGTTTTTATGTCAGTCACTTTTTTATTTGGTTGAGCGCGTAAGAACATTTGTTTACTTTATTACAAACTTCATCGATATGTGCTTTCCAGTTCAGATTCTGGTCTATGACAACACCTAAAAATTTTGTTTTTTCTATTTGATTGATTTTTGTAATGTTTAGCTTGAAATTGTATTGGTTATGTTTTGACTTATTAAACTGAATAAAATTTGATTTTGTCAAGTTAATTTTTAAATTGTGAGCTTGTAGCCATTCAATTATATTATCAATTGTATTATTTATGTCGAATTCGTGATTATATATTTCTTATTTCTAAGTAATTATAATTTTTAGATATCTCAAAAAGATAATTTTTGCGTAAAACAGTATAAAAGTACAATAGGGATAAACAATTTCGTGCGAATGAAATATATATGTTTTTCATCGGAAATGATCAAATCTCTTTCCGATTCTTTCCTTTCCTTAATGTGATTATCGCGTGGTCTTTCAAATGGAACATGAAAAGCAAATATTTCTTTTACAATTGAGAAATTGTTCATCAAATACTGGTAGCTTAGCGGTATTTTATTTTTTGTTAATAATTTAACACACAGTCTTTACGTGGTAGAGCCACGCTGCGGCTACGCTAGCTGTGTATAACTGCAGTACAAATGGGTCGGCTCATCCGGAGTAGGAAAACGCTTACAGATAATACCAGCGTAGAATAACTGAAAATACTGTAGTGTTTTTATAGTGAGTGTCTCTCTATTAGGAGACGTTTTTACTGTAAACGAGGTATTCCATCTTAGTCCCCAGGAGTGACGACGCATCTGCAATTTGATTCTTAATTTCGGATAGATGAAGATGTTTTTAGGCCATAGCACCTACTTACGTCAGGTAAACTAACATGTTCTCGTTTGTCACCCTTATTTTCTATAAAAAAAATTCTACCTAACGGTAAGTGCATTCGTGTCCTTTCCCTCGAGTCTCGTCACAATTATCTTGTGTATCATATGTAAGTAGCATTAAGGTTGCGTCGATCCTATATTTTTTCACACTTTTAATCTCTTTATGTCGAATAAAACTAAATGTATAGAACTCAAATAATAAGAAAAAGTTGGCCTTAGTATTAAACAGATACTGTACTATGAGGTAGAATCACGCAGCAGTGTTTTATTGGTAGCTAGGCGTTTATTTATGAATGCTGCGACCCATAGACACCTACATCTATCATTTTTATTGAGGATCTAAATGCAGATACGTTATCACCACTGAAATTACAATTTACAGTGAATTGGATTGTAGTGGATTATATTAATGTTTCTAAAGGAACTGTTTTTGCGACTAGTCATCTCCGCAGGTGACAAGGGGGCTGGTATTTTTCTCGTTAAAAGGCTAAGCATATCATTTCAGCCAGGAAACGCATCCAACATTCTTGACAACACCGCTGCGGCGAGTAGGACTGTATTATAACATAATTTTTTGGTTTAATTTTTTTATTATTGTATTAAAATTTATCCCACTTTTGAAGTTAGAAATATATTAGGCAGTTATTTAAAAAAAATGTATTATCAAGCAATCATCAAGCAAAGAATTAATTATTATCGGCAATAAAATAACATATCGCAATAAAATTCAGTTTACCGCAGAAACAATTTGATCATACTGTACTTATTGTACATTATGATCGAATTGTTACTACATATTGTACTTGTAATACGTTAGTGTAACGTGATGTACGTAATTAGATAACTCTTTATTGCATTTATACAAAGTGTTACAATTACGGAATAACTTAAGAACTACAAACGGTGGTCATATCGCTTTAAGCGATTTCTACCTGACAAACCGAACGTAATAGGGAACAATGTAATATATTTTGACGGATAGGTGCAACGTGCAATATAAAATGAAACTGAGGACAAAAACTTATAATTAAACACGATTTATATAAATATATGAATTATATAATATATAATATTATAAAATTAATAAACATTAATAAATAAATATATACATATATATACATACATACATACATATATATATATATATATATATATATATATATATATATATATATATATATATGCAGAGAAAATTAAGCAAATAGAAAAAAAAACAAGTATTTATAAAAGGAGGAAATGCATATAATTTATAATTATGACGGGAAATTCAAATAATACTCCTTCAGTTGTTTTTTAAAAGTCTGTAAAGATTGCGCTTGCTGGATGTTAAGTGGTAATGAGTTCCAGAGTCTGGTTGCTTGTGAAGTAAATGACTTATTATAAAAAGAAGTTACGCTGTAAGGAGTGTTCAAAGCCAAGCTATACACTGAACGCAAACTACGATCATGAAATTCATATCGATAGTGAAATTGTTCCTTAAGGTACCTTGGAGATTACCAAACAGAACACAAAAAAGTAAGGAAAGTAAATGAACATTCCGGCGAAGGTGAATTGAGCCACTTGAGTTGATTTCGAAATTGGGATACATGGTCATATTTGCGTAAGCCAAATATGAACCGAATGGACAGATTTTGAAGACGCTCAAGCTTGTTTAATTGCTCCATGGTAATATCAGTGTAGCATATATCAGCATAGTCTAAAATAGGCAACAAAATGGAATGTGCTAACGCAATTTTGGTAGAAATGGGTAAGAAATTTCGAAGTCTTTTGAGACTTCCACAAGCTGCAAACATTTTCTTACTTATTTGTTCAATTTGTGGTGCCCAAGACATTGTACTGTCAATTAGAACCCCTAAATTTTTTACAACCTTACTGTAAGCAATAGCAGAATTTTCAAAACAAACGAAAGGCAGCGTATGCCAAGTAATTTTTTGTAGTAGTTTGTTGCTACCTATCACTATTACCTGCGTTTTACTAGGGTTAACCTTAATTCCATAAGATGTGCAAAGTTCTGAAATAATAGCGAGATCACGATTTGTGGATAGCACGGCAGATGGAAGATTATTGATACTTGTTTGAGAATATATTTGGAGATCGTCTGCATAAATATGGTAGAGAGAAGTTATTCCTGAAGTGATAGAGCGTATGAAAATTGAAAAGAGGAGAGGAGACAACACGCCACCTTGTGGTACGCCGGCATCCAGAGAACACCACGAGGAATAAGTGTCTACAATACGGATGCATTGACGGCGTCCAAACAAGTAACTACGAAACCAGTCAGTTGCCGCTGGAGATACGTTAATAGAACGGAGCACAGCTAGAAGTATATCAAAATCAACTGTGTTGAAGGCGTTGCTGAAATCAAGAAGAGTAAGAATAGTAACTTGCCGATTCTGCATTCCTGCGCGAATGTCGTCTGTGATTTTAACCAAAGCAGTGACCGTGCTATGGCCAGGACGAAAGCCTGATTGGAATGTATTTAAGAGGTTATTTTGATTAAGAAATAGATTAAGTTGCTGTTGGACAAGACGCTCAAGAATTTTAGAAAGAAAAGGTAATATGGAAATAGGACGATTATCACAGAAGGACTTGGGATTTGATTTCTTGGGTAGTGGAATAATCTGAGCATCTTTCCATAGAGTGGGAAAAGTTCCTGTATTTATAGAATTGTTGAAAATTTTAGTTATGATAGGAGTTAAGAGATCTAAAAGCGGGAGAATCATGTTTCGGCTGATATTATCATTACCAATTGCATTAGAAGTTACAGCTGTGATATTCTTTTTAACGTCACAATCAGCAACCTGACATAAAACGAATTCGGGGAAATCGGGATTTGGCAAAGAATGAAGGTGATTTAGTATCCTAGATTTACAACTGTTATGTGATAACATCAGAATAGATTAAAATATGCAATCCAACAGCAAGAGTGCTAATTAATCTCGATGTGACACAGGACAATCTCTCTGCAATGCGACTTAGGCTTCGATGTGTTTCGCTTGTGGCGCGATGACAGCGCCGCCACATCACCCCCCTACTCAGACCAGAGGTCGATAGTACAGTCTAGATGTCGACGAATTTGCAAGTGCCAGGGAATTGGAAAGATAAGTAATCTGCGAGAGTGCCGTGAAGCAGAGGCGAGCAGTAAGGCTCAGAGCCGTGCCGAATACTGTAGCGCAGAGAGTAGCTTCAAGGAACAGGAAGCATTATTATTCCAGTGCTGCGATGAACCTTTGTAAAGCTAGATGGCTTGCAGAATGTGAAGACTGCAGACAATATCCTGCTCGAAAGCGAATGAATGGGGTACTTGAGGATGATGAAGGTTTGAAGGTGTAGTTTCCGAACGTTTGTTGGTTGCGTGTTCATATCACGTCGAAAAGGGGAGATCTCCCGCCGGGCAAGGTGTTCTGCCCGGGGAGCGGCCAACGCTACGAGTGGTAGTTCGAAGCTATTCTATATATATTGCTTTAATTTCAGAACTTTGTTAGCGCGATTTAGGCTTCGATGTGTTTCGCTTGTGGCGCGATGACAGCGCCGCCACAGACAAATTTAAGAAATTGCTTTAGGGTTTTTTAATAGAAAAAGCATAAACGAATATTTTGATGACAAAATGAATAGTTTTTAGCACCTACAATTAATGTCCGATTTATTTATTATATTTTTATCATTATGTTATTAAGAATTAGGTAATAGATAATAAAAACAATAATTTATGCAAGTTTTCTTAAACATAATAATTATTATTGAAACTGTATTGTTAATCAATATTTATATTAGTAATGCATGATCATGTTAACCAAATATTTGTATGCCTTCTAAGGCGAAACATAGTGATACTTATCATACATTTTCCACCAAGCTTGTAACTTTTTTACCTATGTTTTACAAATAAATTATTTTGAATTTGAAAAATTTTTTTGCGACTGCCTGTATACACAGTACCAGGTGTACCCAGGTAGGCCAGGCAAACAGACAAATACCTGCTTATTGATTGGACTGATACTTTTCAACATAGTCGGTGTCAAATGCGTCATGAGCTCTCGGACCATATTACTCACCACGCAAAGGATCACCAGGATAATATTAAATAATTATAAGGATCATCACAACTCGTGCGTGTTGTTTATGTTTTTTTTAAACTCTATTGAAGTGATAAAATAATATAATGTCATTATTTATTACATCACTAAAGACCCTACTGATGACGTAACGTGATGGATATTACTGTTCTAGTATGCATTGCCTATTACTCACTCGGTGTTGAGAATTGCTTATTGCATAATGAACCGGGCAGATTAAAGGACAATCAATACAGCGCACTGTTGTTAATAATTAAGTACGGAAATTGGGTTAGACAATTTGAGCAATGGGTTTAAGTGGTTATACTTGCTAGACGTCAAAATATTTGTGGATATTAGTGATAATTTTGGTTGTTTAAGACCCCCTAAGGAAGTTGCTTTAATGGATCTGTAGTTTCGGGAAAATAAAGTAAAGTAAATAGTAGTCAAAACTCTTACATATTACTTTTATAACTGAGATATTGTCTGCAAAAAAACTTCATACGCTTCATTACATAATGAAGATCCAATAAATTATTTATTAAAAACGATTCTCGTAAAAAAGTACACAAAGTGAGAAGTTGGTGGTAAGTGTAAATCGATCTTAATTCATCTGAGCTAAAGATGATTGGTGTTTTATTGATCGATTAATATCACAGCAACAACTTTCTAAAACTATCAAAGCCTATTACTACTATACTGAGCAGAGATTTTTTAATTGATGTAACGGTGACAAACTAGCACACATTCGAGCTGTTGGTAAGTGAAGTCTGTGGTTAATAAACTATCTATATATATTATAATATCTATCATTGAATAGGAATCAAGGCGCAGTTAAGTTGTCAACGCTTTAGACTAGTATGAAAATCTTTGTTGTCCGTAAATAGGGGACCCTTAGGACAATCACCGTATAAGTACAGCAGCATGATGCAGCTGTTTAAGGTCTGAAGTCCTCCTACGCTGACGTCTGTCACGTACGTCGATCGCGCGTACTAATGTACATTGTGTTCTATATAGCCCCACACTACGACGCTGAAGACAGCGGCGCGTAGTTTGCTACGTACGCGTACGCGACCGACCGTACGCAACCGACGTCAGCGTAGGAGGAATTCAGGCCTAACACTAGCATTCAGTGAGAGCGGTCGAGCCGATCTATTCATGCTACAGCTACGGCTGAGAATTTGTCGTTATTGCCACGGTGGTGCAAATATAGCTGATTGTCGGACTTTTAACTCTACTCCACGTCACTGGTCTGTAATTTTATGACTTTTTTATATGGGACTGTTATAACACTGCCCTCTGTTAGTGGTCATCAGCAATGATCGTCCTCGAGACAACATGGATGATGGTAATTGATTCCTTTATATTAAGGATCGCTGTCAGTGCTCGACAATGGTTATACGTCAGTAGTTGTGCAAGTTTCCTCAGGAATATCGCAGCGTACAATCGGAAACTATGGGGTATACGGGTAGTCTCGGTGCCTACGCAGTCGTTTGGAGTACGTTTGACAAGTGTGGAATACGAATTACAATATTTATATATGTATATAGGATTGACGATTGAGAAAATACAAAGACGTTTTCTACAATTTAAGACACCACTTTAGACTGATAATATTTGAAAAAAAAAACATATTCTGCCCTTGTTTAAACGAAGGCAGATAGGACATATGACATATCTTTTTAAATTTGCGATTAACTCTTGATTAGGTTAAGGTTGAGAACAAGAGGTACTATATTAAGGAAGCATCTAAGGAAAATGCTTTTGCGATACGTGCGTACAGAACTTTTAATGAAGATTCCATTAACGTTAACTTCGACTTGTTTAATACCAGAGTTTCTCGAATCAATAATTTCTAAAATATATTTTAACAAAAATATTCTCTTGTCAAAACATAAGAACACTTAATCTTTTGTTAGATATTCTTCTGTTAAGTTTTATTAATTACTGTGTTTGTGTTTACCAATGTTTAGCTTTTGCCCATTTGAATTATTGAGCTCATATTGTCTAAAGGTGAAGACTTTGTTTCTAATTGTTATGTATTTTTACATGTATTATGTAAATTTAGCAGTAGGTTTTCAAAAGAGATTAGTTTACCATAACATTTCTCAAACATATAGGTTTTCTCATGATTTTTTTATAGGACTTACCAGACGGTAGTCACTTACCAGATGGTAAGTGACTACCGTCGCCCATGAACAACTGCAACACCAGGAGAATTGCAGATGCGATGCCGGCCTTTTAAAAAGATTTTGCACTACTGTGAAATTTACGACGAGTACTTAGCCACTGAGCTACTACAGTTCTAAAGTGTTGTACGTATATGTATTTATAAATAGGTAAATTTATTCGACCTTATCCAAAAAGCATGACTGATTTTAAGTAAAACAAGGTTTATTATTTTTTCTGGTATTACCCTTACTGGATAAAAATGCGGCGAGAAGTGACCACAAAATTATGGTTACTTGTTCTTGAAAGTGAACCGTAAGTTTATATGATATATGTTAGGGAGAAATATCATCATCATCATCATCATTACAGCCCTTCACAAGTCCACTGCTGAACATAGGCCTGCCCCAAAGAATGCCACAAAGCACGGTCCTGAGCCACCTGCATCCATCGACGTCCTGCATATCTTACCAGGTCGTCACTCCATCTAGTGTGGGGACGCCCTACACTTCGCCTGCCGGTACGAGGCTGCCACTCGAGAACCTTTCTTCCCCATCGGTTGTCGGTTCTTCGAGCTATATGGCCGGCCCATTGCCACTTCAGCTTACTAATATATAAAAATAAATATTATATAAATTAAATAAATTTCAACGCAACTGAATAGTTTAAGAGAGAAATTATTTATATTTAGAGATCAAAGCTTAAACAAATTAAGAGCCTCATTTGTGAGTTTATCACGCGGGAGAAATATATTATATTCTTATATATGGACTTAACAATACTAATTGCAGACTGTCTGTGAAAACACTTCAAGCACTAAAAGACATAGGACACGCCAAACGCTTATCTCGGTCTCCAAATCCCCGTCTTGACGTAGTTGTAAAGCACTCCACTAAATCAGCGTCTTAAAGGATGTGCGGTTATCCCAATGTGCGATATGGAACGCTATCTAGCACATTGTGACACGAAATGGTGGCCTAGATGACTTTTTCTATTGCGATGCGTCCTAGACCAAGGTCAAAGTCAACCCGGAAGGGAATGCAACACCCTATGCCATACGTCCACAAAGTAATTTCACAGAAAATACCATATTGCTAAATGTCATCTATAACAGGCGTGAACACTTATCATAAATAAATCGAATGCGGCTAATTCTAGTTTATGCAAATATTCAGATAAATACAAAAATTATTCCTCCGGTTAATCGTATAGCTAGATTCAGGCATTATATGACGGCTTAGTCGAAGGGTCTAGTGTTCGTTAATGCGATTGCAAATCCTAAGGCCCTGGGTTCAAAGCCCAGTTCGGGTTAAAATTTACCCCCAAGACTTGGAAAGCACGTAACGCTGTTGGTCCTACGCCTGACCTCACTCCAGGCGTGTTGGATTACCGTGCCATCGGACTATAAAAGTGAGTGAATAGAGAGAGCACCTGCGCTTGTGCATATACTGCCCTGCTCAGATGGCCAGTATCTGTTGAAACTGGCTACCGTGACCCAAATTGTGTCTGAAGAATATTATTACTATTATTATATACATGCAGAGAATAATTATAGATAGCTGGCGATATAATCGATTAATTACAAGCAAAATATAAATAAAAATACCAAATATTTGATAATGCAATCACCTTATTTCTGTAACGAAATTAAATCATTTTTTCAATCAGAAAGGTCCACGTCTAGCAGCGAACTGAATTAATTTTAGTTTAAATTTAATACCGAGCACGGCAAGGCGCAAAAACGAAATAAAATATCCCCATATCGTCCCGCGGATATCGTAGCATCGTAGCAGCGTCTTTCTGATAACAATTAAAATTAATTAAAAAAAATTACCAATCCGCATGCTAACCCAACTATGGCAAAATCTCCCCTATGAGGCAATATATGGGGGAACCCTATGTTCAGCAGTCGACTTTTATAGACTGTAAAATATAAATGCTGGGCATCCCCACTACACGAGTTACTCGAATTCAATTCCCTTTGGCACCACTCACACGCATACAAATTGTAAAATAATTTTAAGGGCTGATTTATCACGTAATCGGGGCGATGTAACATCGTACGAGAGCTGCATGTCTGAGCAATGAAATATTTCCAGGACATGTGGAGTTTGCCGACACGCACTGCAGCGCGGTAAATGATTGCTCCATAACTCTTTTAAATTTGAAGGGTAGGCCTGAGGGATATATTTAAGCTGTAACTTCGCTTTGATATACAATATGTAAAAACGGCTAGTTCAATCCAAAATAGGCATGTAATTACTGTATTATCAAAAAGAGCGTTATATTATTAATGAATAGAGGTTATGTTCGGAAGTGGACATTCAATAAACTGTAACGGTAACAGTAACAGCGGTATTAATTGCGGTGGATGAGATCATAATGTGACGAGCTTTGGGTTCCAGACAAATAAAAACTGCCGAGTGAATTACCAAAATTGACATTTTAATTACAACTTAAAACCACACTAACAACAAAACACAATTGTACTACTGATCACTTTAGTTCCTAGTTGTATCGCTTTGCAGTATTCGCTTGTATCGCCAACTCAACACTGACTCGGGTCGCGGTCTATACCGGCCTTATAATTCCAGAACCTTCTACTGTAGAAACATCTAGAATTTTCGAGTATATACCGGGCCTAGGAATTTGTTCCAAGGAAATTTTTCTAGAAGGATCTTGACTCTACTAGTTCTCCTACTCGATACTAGAAGGCGCTAGTGGTAACAAGTGTCGCCATGTACCGGGCATTAATTGTGGCGCGCAACAATAATATTGAAGCAGAATAATATGATAAATAGTGAAACGTTGTAGTGCCGGTGCAAGAATATCCACTATGGCATATCACCCTATGTGTGTCGTATGAGGCGACAGAGGGAAACAAACCATGAGCAAATATCTCACATATACGGCAATCTATGAGGAATTCCTATGGTTCCTATGGTTGTATTCTTATTCCACAGACACGAGTATGAAAATTTATGATGGGCAAGGTTAGGGCGTCTCCTGTAAGTTTTTTGGGCTTAAGAAAGGTACTTAAACCTTTCATTGCCAAGAAACCTATAAATTACGGAGAAGTCATCACCATGCGTATTAAATTACAAGTAGTTCAGTAATTTTATTTCGAAATAGACTTACACGAGCCCTGCGAGTCCGGCAACGTGTGATCTATAACCGAATGATAGAAATTGAATTACTTAGGGGGCCGAGGAAAACGTGGCTTTGATTTACGATGGATTGTACACGCAAATGATATTCGTTTTTCGCTTAGGCAGTTCATTGCGTTATGTCGCGACACGTTTCAAGCATTAGTAAAAGACATGGCTGGGTAGAATTAAGCGAACATTACATAGGAGTAGTAATAGGTATTTTGTAAGTGCGATTGTTTCACTGTACATACATACATATGTATGGGAACCGTGGTTAACTTTGTTTGACGTTTGACGTTTGATTACGCTGTTCTTTGTAAATATATCAGTATCCATTATAAACGTATGTCTTATATTAAGGTTTTATTTTAGGTTACAAAATATTTTCGTAATATATAAACATAATGCGTAATACTTAAACCAATGTTTGTTTAGTGACCCGTCATTGGGATTTAGAGGATAACTAGAAAATTGCTTTACTAGACAACTTTTAATATGCTTATTATAAACAATAGGATAAAAAGTTTTATTTGTGTTGTATGTTATCACACTAAGGTTTCATCATCATTATCACTACAGCCCTTCACAACCCCAAGGCTGAACATAGGCCTCCCCCAAGGAATGCTACAATGCACGGTGCTAAGCCACCTGCATCGACTTCCAGCATGTCTTACCATGACGTCACTCCATCTGGTGGAGGGCCACCCTACACTTCGTCCACTATTACGAGACTGCCACTCCAAAACCTTTCTTTCCATCGGTTGTAGGTTCTCCGATCTATAATGCCGGCCCATTGCCCCTTCAGCTTACTAAGGTTTAACCAGCTATAATTAGGTGCAACCGAACACGGTTAGTAAAAAAAAATATGCGTGAGTGTCATGGAACACTCGGTTGAAACGAAGTCCTTTTCGTAGTATATTATTATTGATAAATGTAATATAATATTGATTATAAACAAATACAAATAAATGAATTACTAACATCTATTAAAATGAAGCGTCATTTAAAGTAAAATAATATTTCTTTCATGGCAAGATAAGAAAAAGTTTGAGGAAGATGGATATTCGCGCTTACGCTTCCTTATAGCCGCCAAGAATATCTACCTCAGAAGGGGACTTGACGGAAAAATCTTAAAATTTTTCTCGTCTAGGCCCCATCCGCCAAATTAGTACCGTCCGATACGGAATTTCGATCCAATAATAAATTAAATAAATGTCCTCGGGTTTGTAACCGCACCCTAACCTACTATGGCTGATATTACTCGATATGTGCTTTCGTGTTTTTGACAAGTTTAGCATTACACTCAAGTATAACCAACAGCCAACAGATGGACTTAATTGTATCCGGCTTAATCTTGGTATTTCCGCAATTTAGCTTTAATCATAACATGCATATAATATAGAAAGAAAAACATAACAGTATTAAAATTAATCTCAGCCGCAGAAAAATTAAAATTACTTAGGAAGAACAATAGTTTCCTGTATTATGAGTCCACGAAATAATGAAGACACAGTGTCAGCCGTTTATAATTACGGCACTAATTTTTAGTCCGGTCCGCATCTCATATCAAACTGTGTGACTGTGTCTCACATAATGTTAAGCCGTAAAAAAATTTTCAGCTATGAGAAAATTATATTTGTTTTAACGAAAAAAGCATTCATTATTTTGAAGAAAATATATCAGGAGCTTTTTCATAACAATAGGTAATCAAATAATCAAAGAATGGTTGATTCCTTATATGCAAAGTTATTTCACTATCTCTCCTCATCTCATGACAGGATTCTACGTTCTTCTTCTAACATCAAAATCTGTATTCCTGTTCAATTCACCGAGTTCTATTTTAACTCTTTTACAGTTCAGGCTACACGTCTTTGGAACTCCTTGCCCGCTTCCGCTTTTAAAAAGTTTGTACGTCATCATTTATTAAAGACAGCGTTTCTTACATGAATCATCCATGTCTTATATGTTGCTAAACCAACGTATTTATTCACAGTTGTTTGTATGTACTAATTATGTGTGTATATTATACACAAGTACCTACATATGTACACACATTAAAAAGTTTGTGATCACTAGCAAAAGCTGATATATTTTTAAAATTTAACTTTATTAAGAGAAACTGCTTACGTTATACGTTTTTTATAAAACGTAAGCTGCGTTGTGTTACGCTTTATACTCTTTTTTATTTTTAATAACAAAAACCGGCAAAGTGCGAGTTGGACTCGCGCACCGAGGGTTTTGAACAAATCTGTAGGTATATAAGTTTAAAATTATTAAAAATATTTTTATTATATGATAAAACTAAAAATTTATGCTTTTCGCAATTTTTCCTTTATCTGTGCTATAAAACGTTGCTTCGTAACAAATTTCAAGATTCTGAGTTCACGGCAAGTACCCTGTAGGTTTGATTCACTTGCGAATGTCGAAAATTTATGGCATAAACGGCTGTATCTATTGATTGCGTTGGCTTAGAAGTTTGAGTTTTTCACAGCTCTAAGAGACAGTAGTCTTGAGTATTTGATATGAATTTCAGTTTGATACCTCCACACGTTCCTAAGAAAAAGGGTCTTGATAGACAGACAGACAGAAGGACAACAAAGTGATCCTATAAGGGTTCCGTTTTTTCTTTTGAGGTACGGAACCCTAAAAATTTAGTAATTCAATCCTAATATAATTGTAACAGAAATAGTGGAAAGAACGATATTGTTTAACCAAACTTATACAACAATTTATTAATAGGTTTTTATTTAATACAATATAACTCCTTCCCTGGCTCGAACACATGCGGAGATCCTCCTGGGCATCCTTCTGAGGGTCAAGTTATCCAGCATTTCTTGCACTAACCTGTCCCATTCTTGAATAGTGGTTCCTCTAATCTCTTCTACTGTCTGGGGAGTTGGCTGATGGTTCCAAACAGCTCCGCATGCTCTATCGGGTTAAGGTCAGGCGAGCCGGCAGGCCAGTCTAACCTTGTGGTGTCGTATAGACTCTATAGGACCATTGACCAGTAGGAATTGGTCTCCATGGTTTACTCGGAATGGTCTGACAATTTCATCAATAGCGAGTGTTTTGTACCTATCTGCCGTCATGGACCCTCAATAAGGGATCAAGGGCGTTCTAGCTCCAATCATAATTCCTCCCCAAAAGAACTACGATTTTCCGCCTCGCTGAAGGGCTCCAGTGGCATTTCTTTGCGTTTCAGTCTCCAGGTCTTCTCCAGACACGTATACGTCGGTTTATCTGGATGAGTACTAACTGATTCACGATTTGTCAATAAAGAAACAGTTTTGCCAAATTTTTTCCTCCTCATCTTCTTCATTTTACCGGAGCCTAGCCCACTGCAATTTCCTTCGCTGACGTTGCTGTGAATTTAGAGATGTTCGCCATACCTCCGTGCTTATAATCCAGCCTGGTGTAAGCAATTCCGAATAGTCTGAGTGCTTTTATTGTAGTGGCGTTGATTGTTGGGTCACGGACTACCGTCAACCTGATATAGCCCTACTGAGCAGTAGTCAGAACAGGTGGGTGACCGAGGTCGATCAGCTAAATTATCAACTTTACTCGAAAACATATTTAAAATCCGTTTAATTTGACAAAGTCTGATTTCTGAATGAGCGTAAGCTTGGATAGAATTTTCTTTTTATATGGAAAAAAAATGGCCGGCCCAATGCCACTTCAACTTACTAATCCGTTAGGCTATGTTGGTTACACTGGTTCTACTGAGGATATCCTCATTTCTAAGTTTATCACGCAGAGAAACCCCGAGCATAACCCTCTCCATAGCTCGCTGAGCGACCTTGAGCTTCCTCATACGGCCAGCATTGAAGGACCACGTCTCAGATCCGTAAGTCATCACTGGCAAGACGCACTGTACAATTTCGTTTTAAGGTTTTGAGGTATGTCTGACGAAAAGATGTGTCGTAGCCGAGTTGAATCCGTCGATTGAACTCTCGGTCGAAGTTGGACTTACTTAGTCATACTATTTGTCCCAGGTAAACATACTCGTCAACAACTTCGAGCTTAGTGCTCCCAACAACCACCGGCATAGGTGTGACATGGACGTTAAACATGATTTTTGTTTTGTCCATGTTCTTAAGACCTATCCGTTGGGAGACACTATTCAGGTCATTGAGCATAGTGATAAGGTCCTCCAGCGATTCTGCCATAAGGACTTTATCGTCGGCAAATCGAAGGTGAGTGATGTACTCGCCATTGATGTTGATACAGCATCCTTTCCAGTCTTGAAAACGTCTTCCAATGCCTTGACGGCTCCGTGGCGCAGTGGCTTAACAATCAGTTGTTGCGCTGGGGGCCGCGGGTTCGAATCCCGCACGGAACAAGTATTTGTATGGCCTACAAATAATTGTTCCGGGTCTGGATGTTTGTCCTTGTGCAATTTATGTTTGTAAACTGCCTTCACGACACAGGAGAAAATCCTAGTGTGGGGGTAACGTTTTTTTAAAAAAAAAATGCAGCGATAAAGAGTATCGGGGATATAACGTCACCCTGTCTTACACCTTTCTGCAGTTGGATAGGATTCGTACTCTGATTCTGTACTCGGATAGTCATCGTAGCTCTATTGTACAAACACTTCAGCACTTCGATATACCGACAGTCAACTTGGCACCGCTGCAGGGACTGCAGCACAGCCCGAATTTCGACGGAATCAAAGGCTTTCTCATAGTTCACATACGCAAGGCAAAGTTGCAGATTTTACTATTCTGTCTTCTGTATAATTTGCCGAAGGGTGTGTATGTGGTTTATGGTACTAAAGCCATTTCGGAAACCGGCTTGTTCAGGAGGCTGAAAGTCGTCAAGTCTGCATGCGAGACGATTCGTAATGACTCTTAAAAACAGCACGTAAACGCGGCTCAGAAGGGAAATCGGTCTGTAGTTTTTCAAGAGAGCGTTGTCGCCTTTCTTGAAGAACAAGACCACCGCACTTCTGCTCTACGCCTCTTGAGTAGTGCCACCATGGAGGACGGAATTAAAGACCTTCTGAAGGACTTCAAGTACCGGTTTTCCACCCGCTTTCAAAAGCTCCGCTGTAATTCCATCCTCGCCCGGGGACTTTCCGTTTTTATGGTGCAAAAGAGCCATTCTAATCTCGCTCAGACTGACGTGCGGGATATCTTCGGAATAGTGTTGGATAAGACTTGCTCTTGGATAGTTACTCACACTTACAGCTGCCCATAGAACCTCTCAATCTCACTCAAAATCTCAGGTGTCCCGGAAACGATGCGAGTTCTCCAGCTTCGACAGTTGGCTCTTTCTGGCAGACAGATTTCTGACAAAGACTTTGAAGACCTGGTCAGCTCGATTTGGCTCGATCTGTTTCCTCGATACGAGATGTACTTAAGTTGCTTAAGTCCCACCGCATGCACTTGGAGATCTGTATGTTCAGTTGCTTGTATGCTGTCAAATCTGTTGAAGAATGTAGCTTCATCTCCCGTCTAACAGCCATAAGATTAAGAGTGTGATCAGAGATGTTTTGTGTTCTCCTGCGGCGGGTCTTGCAGAACTTAGCTCCGACCGCATGGACAGTTTCCACGAGCTTGTCATTCATATCGTCCACTTCATTGCAGTCTTCTAGGCACTGAAAACGGTTTTGTAACTCGAGCTGAAAGGTTTCGGGACTTTGTAACAGAGCACGAGGGGAACGGAGCGTTGACTTCATTAGACGAGACCTCTCCAACTTAACGTTTAATTTCATGTGTGTGCCTCTAACCATGCGGTGATCGTTACCAGTTTTCACCCTCGCGATCACGGAGATATCACTAAACAGTTGTCGTCTGGTCGTCATAATGAAGTCAATCTCTTTTTTTGTCGAAACGTCGTGGCTCGACCAAGTCCACTTCCTGTGGGGCCGCTTCTGGAAGAAAGAGTTCATCATAAAGAGTCCCTCTTTCTCCATGAAGTCGGCCAGCTGATGTCCCCTTGGGTTCCGTTGCCCTATTCCAATTTTTCCTATTTTCAGCTCACCGTCCTCTCTTGTGCCTAGTTTTCATTGAAGTCTCCCATTAACACCGTATAGTGGGTTTGGGAGGAATGCATGGCTCTAGAGATATCCTCATACATTTCGTCCACCTCCTCCGACACACTCTCAATCTTTACAACGTTGTTAACGAGAGACTTGTGGACGATAAATCCGACACCTCCTTGGGACAGATGGTCGCCCTCCCGGTTATAGAGCAAGTTACCGGATTCGAGGATTACCGTGTCCTCCCCCTCTCTTCGGACCTCGGATAATCCTATAATATGCCAGCGCAACTTATCTATCTCTTCTTCCAGCTCCACGATCTTCTCGTCAGTCCTCAGGTTGCGTGCGTTGTATGTTGCCAGGTCGAGTCGTCTTAGGTGGCAACCGAACCTCCACTGGAGATTCTTAGCACCTCCTATAGTAGCTTATTAGTAAGCTGAAGTGGCAGTAGGCCGGCCATATAGCGCGAAGAACCGATAACCGATGGGGAAGAATGGTTCTTGAGTGGCAACCTCGTACCGGTAGGCGAAGTGTAGGGCGACCCCCCACGAGATGGAGTGACGATCTGGTAAGTTATGCGGGAAGTTTATGGATGCAGGTGGCTCAGAACCGTGCTTTGTGGCATTCCTTGGGGGAGGCCTATGTTCAGCAGTGGATTTGTTAAAGGCTGTAATGATGATGATGATGATGGAAAAACAATTGAATTTGTTTTATTGTTTTATATTCTAATTCTATATTTTTAAGTAAAGAATCTAAAAAGAAGAAGAAATTATAAAATAGTCTAACGTAACCAATTCTTTTGTTTTAAGTAATGGAATGGAAGGACGGCTCCGTGGCGTAGTGGCTTAGCAATGAGGTGTTGCGCTGGAGGCCGCGGGTTCGAATCCCGCATGGAACAAGATTTGGTTTTAAATATTTGGATTGGATTTGGATTTAAATAAATTATGGCCTACAAATAATTGTTCCGGTTCTGGATGTTTGTCCTTGTGCAATTTATGTTTGTAAACTGCCTCCACGATACAGGAGAAAATCCTAATGTGGGGGTAACGTTTTTTAAAAAAATTAAATAAAAAAAGGCAATAAAGAATATATATATATAAATAAATAAATAAAGTTGTTTCTTAAAATCTGAAAAAAATGTTTAAGTGCCTATTAAATCCCTTCAAAGAACAACAGGTTGGAGGCAGACGTTCATTGTTCCAAATGGACTTTCGGCGTCTTTTGTTAGGGATACTGAATCTTGATTCATGTAACTTCTTGTACTACGGTCTTACGACAAAAAATAAGTAGCTTAGATTTAGCTGCCACTCAAACTGAGATTTTGTTTTACGAAAAATGTTCGGTGGAAATATGCAATCTCAATAATACTACTATATTATTATACTGTATGATAATTTAAGCTTTTAGTTTTTTCCTTATTATAATTTTTTAATATAGATATTACAATGTAATGTACCTAACCAAAACACAAAACAAGAAATTGGTCAGCAATTGTGAACTTTCGCAATGACTGTGGCAAAACCGGCTTCTTTTGTGAGAAGGACTCTTCATATACAAAAGTTTATGCCCAAAACTATCAACAAACCACGTTTTGTAACAAGACTGCTTTTTTTATCGAAATAAAGTATGGATTAAGTACGAATGGACGGCGCCATTTGTTACGAATACTGAATCATGAATCTTTAAATATTTAAATTCCAAAAACAATTAGTTACCAATCTGTTTGCCGTGTGGTAGCGGTGTTAGACAACCATTACGCCATTACGTTAGACAATAATTCGTCCGTGTGTGTCGTCATAAGAGGTGACTATGGAAAAAGACAGGAGAATCTTATGGCTTCCTTTAGGGCGTTATAACCAACTCGTTTACACCAGATATAAAACCCAGGCTGGCAACTGGCACCAGGTGTGAAACGTCTGTTACTGCCACCGTTAATCCTCCCTGGGAGATGTCTATGTCCATCCGTGTACTCTTATAGGTTGATGAAGAATTGACGATATGTATTTAATTTAGACTATATACAGTATATTATATATAATAATTAAAACATTAAATAAAATTATCACTGTGATCTATAACCATACTTTTAAACAAATTGAAGTGTCTGTATGTAACTTGATGTGCGATTCACACAGTGGTTAGTACGCAAAGGACTCTTCTTCCTAAACATCCACAAGTCGAGTGGGACTGACGGAATACCAAAATAGTGTTGAAAAGATGTGCTCCAGAGTTGGCACCGGTTCTAACGCGTCTTTTCCGATACTCCTACTGCCTAGGCGTAGTCCCAAATTCTTCCATTTGATCGCGTCTAGCGCAGAGCTATTTAAATCGTTGGCAACCGAGCTCTTTCCGGTCAGTTTAACTCACAGACTCTACGTAGAGATTTTGCATCTCTTGATCGATGATGATTGAGCGATTTTTCCGGGCTGATACAACTTAGGGACCTTCAAGGACAAAGCCTACTCCACAAGGCTGCGTGCTATCACCAACGCTGTTCCTTCTGTATATCAATGATATGTTATAAACCGGTAACATTCATTGCTATGCGGATGTCAGCACTGGTGATGCTCTACACACCGGCCGTGCCAATATTTCTAGGGAAAACTTTGCCGAGTACTGGAACAAACTTGTGTCTGAAGTCAAATCTTTGCTGAACAAAGTCTCGGATTGGGGGCGAAAAAATCTAGTCCAGTTTAATCTTCACAAAACACAAGTTTGCACATTCACCGCTATAAAGAACCCCTTTGTCGTATCTCCTCAGTTTCAAGGCACTACCCTTGTTGCCTCAGCCAGTATCGGAATCATCGGCGTTGACATATCGAGTGACGTGCAGTTTCGTGTTCACTTGTAAGAGAAGGCCAAATTTGCCTTTAAAAAGCTTGGCGTGCCCAGTAGAGCGGGACAGTATTTCATGCAGGCACAACGCCTGCAACTTTACAAGGGGCAGGTTCGGCGTCACACGGAATACTGTTGCCATCTCTGGGCTGGGGCTCCCCACTGCCAACTCCTTCCACTTGACCGCATCCAGCACAGAGCGGCAGGGATCGTCGACGACCGAGTCCTTTCCGATTGGCTGGATTCATTGACGCTGCGAAGAGATGTTGCATCCTTTACCCATTTTCTTTCGCATTTGCCACGGGGAGTGCTCTGAGGAATTGTTCGGATTAATCCCAGCCGCCAACTTTCACGAACGCACATCGCGGCAGAACTCCCGATACCATCCACACCATCTGTATGTGTTACGGCCCACAGCTGCCTCTGCAAAGGTCGCCTTGGCTAGGGCCCATAGTAGCCTCCTCGACGGGCAGCCGTCGGTTCGGGCCCAAATGGCCATATGGAGAAATATCCTATCATACTATACTATAGGGATAAGACTAAGAAAATAATTAGTACGTACCTGTATCCGAATCTAAGACCACCCCAAGGCTCGGTCAGGCTGTAGGTGGGTGTAAGGTGCATGGAAAGTAGTGTTTAGTGATGTGTATGTGTATGTACCAGGTCCAGCTGAGGTGACCGGGCAGCGGCCGATTTTCATGCTGCCCCACAATGCTGCATCACTCCAGCAGGCTTCACCGCTGAACCATTTCTTTCTTCATCTCACTATTTCAGTCTATCAACTTTTATTGTACAGTTAACTAACTTCAACTCAACTAATTCAACGTTCATCGGAGAATCAAACACGTGATAACCGACTCAAGTAACAAAGAGTAGTTCAAAGTTCAACATTCAATATTCCGGATTCATTTATCACCAAATTACTACTACGGAACTAACGCGATCTCTTCACGAGTCACAAAGTTCAGCGTTACAAAATACAACTAAATTCCTTCGTTCTATATCAAATACTACGCCGCGATAAGAATTCAAAATCCACCTCGTTGACGTTGACACGTAAAACGAACAAAACGGTCAACACACAAAAAAGGGCACTTAACGCGACGGCACAATTACAATGATCTCCAAAACAATCAACTGAGCGACGCCCTCGAAAAGGAATGCGCTGGTCAAAATTTCAGACCGTATCTCCACTCGGCGCGCGCGCAAAATTCCACGTCACACGAGCAAGTTAAGTATTGCAAAATGTTTTCTTCCTCGCACAACTTCCTTGTGGAATCAATTACCACCAGCGATTTTTCAGGACCGATACGTTTTAGGGACCTTCAAGAAAAGAGCCTACTCCTTTTTAGAAGGCCGACAACGCATCTGCAACTCCCCTGGTGTTGCAGTTTTTCATGGGCAGCAGTAGTCACTCACCACCGTAAGCCGCCTGGTCGTTTACCTCCTCTCATATAAAAACTTAGCTTATACATAAGCATAGCTTGCTTAATATACAAAAACATGCCTTAAGTTCTATATTGTTTTAATTACTTACTTCTTTTAAACTCAGAGAGTTATTTAAAATATCCATATTTAAAAAAAATTGTCCGTCTGTCTGTATGGGCTATGCTTGGAGGGATCTGGGTATTTCATCTGAAAAACTTGTAGATTTTTTTAAACGAATATGTCTTTGATTATCTTAAATATATGTAACGCTACATGAACAGATACTACTCGTATCCAGGCGAAGCCGGAGCTGGTTGCTAGTTTAAAATAAAAGAGTGAAAATACCCAATTTTTTCATAAAACGCATATATAACCCATTAAAATATTGTAATAGTACAAAAATATTTCTCAGTACATACATAAACCCTAAAAAATGTTATTGTGTCTCCAGAATAAATGATATTTACATATTTATGAGTTTTTGAAATATGAAAGTGAATATATTATAATTTCGTACGTGTTGCATAATAAATAAAATAAAATAACATTATTAACAATTTTTATTGGCCATAGAGCTTTAATTACATTTCACTGCCCGAATTTTGAGCCACAGAATAAATAATAGCACTAACTATACTCCGTGATATTATATCAATGCCGCTTTATACTGCCGAGGACGTTGTTAACTCAGCGCCAACATTCAGTGGCAATGTAATGCAAATTGTATAAATCAATATATTCACATAAAAAGAAACAAATGTTTCTTGTATTTAAAGCTTTCGCATTAAGTGAAAACTAGTTTTACGGATTTTATCGTGAGTTGTTTTGCAATATAAACATAATACAAATAAAACATAATAAAAAAAACTCACATTATTTGTCATTTTTACCTTTTATATTCGAAATGTATGGAAATGCATTATTTTGACTGATTTTCATTCATATATGTAGCGTCTACTATTTTATTACGCACGCACACATTTGTAAGGAACTGTTGAATTTGGAAACAGTCGCTGGCATTCGGCGCTCGCGCTCAGTTACAGATTACAATCTCCTTGGTTACAGATTAACGAAAGAATGCGATCCTGACGTCTGTCAGTTGATCATAAATAATAATCGGAAATAATTAACACTATTATTTGCTTTTTAACTGACCCAATAAAAAGTAACCTAAGTTTCATTACTTACTTGTTTGTTTGGTTTCTAATTTCTGAACGTAACTAAAGTAATAAAGAAATATAAATACCATAACAATATTCAGAAATATTTACTAAATAATTTAATATTAAAAATTTTGTACAACCGACTTTAATATAAATTATTAAGAATAGCTCAAACTATTGGTCAGACCTTGTTCAAATTTATACTGAACTACATGAAAAGCACCAGCTTTCAAAGAAGAAGAAAAAGAATTATCAAAATTAGCTCACCCAAAAAAAAAATTATGAAGTAACACACATAAAAAAAACATACAGTCGAATTGAGTACCGTCTCCTTTTTGAAGTCGGTGGAAAATATAACAATACCTCGAAAAGAGTTGCGACTAGCACATTTAATTCGATTCCGATTTGCTTGAGGAGCTCTGTCTTCTTCATCATCTTCGCCTACATGTATTTTGATATCTCTGTCAGTTTCCGAAAATAAGAGTTTTCGTTTTTTCGACGAGCTTCGCTCAGTTATATTTTGTGACTTTCCCGCAGGCTTTTTTACAATAGAAGCCCAGATTAGCATAATGGCAATGTAATCTAAATGATAGAGAGAAATTCTGAGAACCTGAGGTAATTCATCTATTTCATAACGCACTTTTGCCGGCTTGTTGTTTTTAAATAATTTGATTAGTTCTGTTTTCAGCAATTACATACTTGCGACAATGCCGTTCGTTTGTAGCCAAGCCACCAATTCTTCTTTTCTATTGGGTTGAGTGCTTTCTATGTCTGTTTGAGGTACTTTCTGTACTTGCACCAAATGTTGAGGGGCATTATCCATAAATATTACGGAAGGCTCTGGCGGGCTAGGCAATAGCACAGTCTGGAACCACTCTTTAAATGTGGCGGCATTAATTGATTCATGGCAGTCAGTAGTAGTTTTTTATGCAAATACCAGTAAGCCGTTCTCTACGAAACCGAATTTTACAGAACTGGCGTGGCATATTATAAGCTGGGCTCTGTACCCATTGAGACTTTCGACTTAGGCGCTTGTCTAAGAATCTGTCCAAGAACGGAAAAGCGTGTGATTGACATTTAGCCATTTCTCATCTATGAATACGTAGCTATCCCAGGTATCGCTTTTTTCACTTCCCTTAAAAATGTTATTCGTTTTAAAATTATATCATAATGTTCTCAAAGAACATTTCTTTTGTCTGTTTTTTATACCGAAAACCAATATTATTCAAAATATTGCATAATTTAGTTTTACTTCCCTTAAACAAATCAAATGCTTTCAAAGTTTGGTCCTGTTAATGTATTCATTCCTAGAGTAATAACCATATATATTATTCCTTATTGCATCGGCGTCAAAGGTATCAATATTTGTCATAGGTTTTGTTCTGCGTGTCTTCTTCGGAGTGCGGAAAATATTTTCTTCCATACCAGTTGAGCTGAACCTTTTTTATTAGTAGTTGTAATTGTTTGTAACTAACTCCAAGAACTTGAGAAATCTTTTTCGTTTTTCATTGGTATCAAGGGTCCACCATTTTGTCTTTTACACTCAAATAAAACTTTAAGCTTGATGATTAATTAGCTCACGGGTTTCACTTTTCAATGTTTTTCCAAATTTCAGCATTATTTTGCACCAAACAAGGTACGGCACAACGCAATGAGGGCTAATAATTTTCTGTTCACTCAATTGTTGTGTGTTCTGATAATAGTTTTGCTCGAACGGGGAAGGACCATGCTCTCACAAAATACCAGCGTGAAATAGCAATTTAATGTTGTTGTGTATCGTATTAAAAATGCAGACTTATTGTCACCGCAGAGGACTAAAACGGTATGGCTTATTTCCATTATAAAATTTTATTATAAAATTTTTATGTATGTAAAATGTCCTACACTCGCCATAGGAAACAGTAGTAGTAAGCTGCTATTTTACGCCGGTATTCTGTGGAAGCATGGTTCTCACCCAATCGATCCGACCCATTCGTGTCGCTAACATAACATATATTTAGCAGTACAAAATACCTATGAAAAATTTAATGCCTCACCTCCAACTGATTACATCAAGAAGGGCATCAATAAAATGCCACTGCGTTAGCAAAGATGCATTGATTGCATGGGTGATTACTCTGAAATAAAATATATAGAAAAAAAATTGCTAAACTTATTTAATAAAAAACTGCAATTTCATAGGTAAAGACTCTGTATTTATAGACTGTACTTTTACTTTCAATTTATTGGAAGATATGGCTTTAAAACACGAGGATTATCAAGTCAAATTTTTATGACCTTTCGCGATTATACTAACAAATCAACAAAATAAAGAAACCACCAACGATTAAATCCAACATCGAAGGTAATCCAACATTGAAACCAATCCAACATCGAAGAACATCATCAAGGGACATGAAATATCTAAAATCCAACGTTCGATAATTTAAAGTCGCAAGACTGATTTGTCTTCAAAAGCTTTTAGATAACGCATGTCCTAATATGGGGGAAAGCGGCAGCGTAAGAATATCAACGAAGCAGATAAACTGATACACGAGTGGGCGGCAGCATCTTCTTGATAATTTTTTTTTTATAGGATAAGGGTGACAAACAAGCACACAGTCCACCTGATGGTAAGTGGTTGCTACGGCCCATAGACATCTACATCTATCCTCTATCACAAATCAAAATGTAGATGCGTTGTCACCCGTGAGGACTAATATGCAATGCCTCATTTCCAGTAAAAAGGGCCTCCGACCATCTGCACTCACCAAGCGAAATTCAGCGGTAAACCTCTACTTCACGCTGGTTTTCTTTGAGGTCGTGATACCACCCCGGTTCGAGCCGGCCCATCCGTGCGACAGCAAAAGCTGCCGCGTGGCTCTACCACTGTTTAAAAATTACTTAAAATAGTTAAAATCTGCGGTTGCGACCCGCCTGCCAAGTAAGGCTAAACCCTTTGAGATAATTTACGTTAAGCTGTGCACTTTTAATGAGCTGTAATGAATTGATGTAGGTACAAATTTTCTAATGTAACCTTTTTGTGATTTGGTTTGGATACGAATATAAGTTGCTGGCTTTAATCAGTCCATAAGGCCACTACCTCAAATTTAACGACATAAGTAATCTGTCTTATAAATGCAAAATCTTTACTATTAGAAGCTGAACAGGTAACAACATTTTTTTTACTTTGTAACTTAAATAACTTGTTGCAAGTGCTTTATAAGTTTCCCGTGGGAAATCACTTAAGAAAACTCCGCTTTAAAAAGTAAGTTAGATTTCCTTATGTGAAGCGTATGAAAAACAAGCAAAAAATATATGTTTTAATCATATCGCTCTTCGTCGTGCCATGGCTTATAGAGGCCTTAGCGTTCGCTGTAAATTAATTTCACAGTACGAGAGAAACTCGAATGCAATTCTCAGCGGCATCAATAAAATTGCTTATTGCAGCTTTCAGAGCTGATTTAATTTGAATGAAACCGGCATTTTTTTATAGAACAAGGGTGACAAATGAGCATACAGTCCACCTAATGTTAAGTGGATACTGTGGCCCATAGACATTTATATATGTCCTCAATTAAGAATGAAAATGTAGATGCGTTGTCACGCCTGAGAACTGAGATGGAATGCTTCATTTCTAGTAAAATGAGTATCTAGGTCCTGGTGACCAGGTAGGTAACAACGCCACTGTTCAAGATCCAGAAATTACCCGTGTGAAGCCGGAGAGCATCGCTAGTATTTATTAAACATAATTATAAGACTTAATGTTAACTTTGATCAAGACTTTAATGATTATAATTTTTGTAATAATAAATAATGTACTAAATTATGTCCAGCGATTGCCCGCGAGTCGACTTAATATGTGGCTCCGACAGAATATCAGCTAATTCAGTTATTATATAAAAAGCCTTTTTGTTACTACAAGTCATTTCATTTTATTTTTACTTTTATAGGGAAACTCCTTTAGTATCGTTAAGATTTGAAAACGCGATGAAACGAAAACATCAAATATATAATATATACAGAAACTAAAAAAAATGCGGTTGCCAACACTCCCGCCTAGCGTGGCAACTATGTCGTATATCCCCCATGAGACAATCTATAGGAGAGGCCTAATTTCAGCAGTGGACTTTTGATAGGCTGTAGCGGTAACAGTTTGTTAACTTTGTATGAATTAGACAAATGAAAAGCTCTATTATTTAAAAAAAAAAGCTCACAAAAAAGGGATATGCCCATGTCCATCAGTGGCCTTTTTCGAGATGATAATTAAGAAGAAAATAGCGTTGCTTCTAATAAAAGTAATAGGCTTTTTTTTTCGGGCATATCTCATATGCAATAACTTAAATTGAAATTTAAAAAAACCAAAACAAAAGCAGCTGTGATCTTCAAACGGCTGAACAGATTTTCTTGTAACATAGCTAAAACACTCTCGATTAAGATAACTCTTCAAACGAGAAAAACTTAATCAAAATTGGCGATGACACAGTCAGACACAAATACACAAATACACAGATACACAGATACACACTACAAACATATAGCACCGTTTTCGTCGGGGGTAATAAATACAAAAAATACACAAATAAAAATCTACAAACAAAAACACACAACAATAATTATAGAACAAAAGCAGAAAGTATAACATTATTTGTACGCAGAAACGAAACTACAACACAAAACAAGAAATAATTTCGTAATATAATATAGTTTAAAGTTAATGCTTTGTTATTTCATCTGAAAAGGAGAAATTTACTCCTTATGGAGTTGGTAGCATGATTACAATAAATAATCCCTCGATAACTATATACTCTGTACTCAAAATTATTTACTATATACTCTATCTTAACCTTTTACACCGTAGACTTAGAATATACTGGCGTAAAAGTTTAAGTTTTACACGGACATTTGACATTTAACGACCTACACGGTTTATGACTTTTTTTTATAGACTAAGTAGTATATGCTCCTTTGTCAACATATGTCTATAAAAGCTTTTGACATTTTTTAAACGCGGTAAAATAAATAAATTAACTGCATTCAGTAAAAATTTTGCCTTTTACAATTTACATTTTTCTTCTCTCACGGTTGAGATCTCTAACGTAAAATGCCTTGTGATTGGAAGGTATTCCATTGCTTCAATACTTTTTGTATGCAAGCTGCGACTTGCAAATCAAACGAGAGCAAGATGTTGATTATTCGTTTGATTACACATTGTGATTTCGTTGAAAATTTTATTTTTCTATCTATGTGACGGAATTTTTAAATGTAATTTTCAACAATTTGTAAAGGACAGATTGACTTGAAAATTTACACTCATATCGAAAACCGATCACAATATATCGTATATTTAAAAAATTTAACCTAGTATCCTGATTAGGATCAACAGGATAAAATAAAATAATTATCAGCATCGTCACAACTCATCATCGATGCGTGTTGTTAGTGTTTTTTAAAGTTTTTTTTTTTATATAGGATAGGGTGACGAACGAGCACACAGTACACCCGATGGTAAGTGGTTGCTGTGGCCCATAGACATCTACATTTATCCTCGTTTGCGAATCAAAATGCAGATGCGTTGTCACCCGTGAGGACTAAGATGGAATGCCTCTTTTCGAGTAAAATGGGTATCCGGTTCTCTACACTCACCATACGAAACACAGCAGTGTTAAGCTGCTATTTTACGCTGGTATTCTGTGAGAGCGTGGTCCTTCCCGGGTCGACTCGATTCATTCGTTTTTTAAAGTCATATCATATATGAGATTAAGAAACTTATAATAAACAATATAAAAAAAAATTACTAGGTGGAAACTTCATTAAATTGGTGGTCCAACTTACTCTGGTCTTTTTCTGCTTAAGAGTCTATGTGGGTTATATAGTTATTACCCTCTTACCTACATTGCCACCAAGCAGTAGTGCGTGCACTACTGTGTTTTGATATGAAGGGTATAGGGTGGTGTAATTATAAACTGTGAGGTTTCAGTCCTCAGAGATGACAACGCATCTGTAGCCTTCCTTGTTTGAAGATGGTTGCAGGTGTCCATGGACTGCAGTGGCCACTTATCATCAGGTTCCCTATAACTCAGGTAAGTTAGTTCGTCATTCCAGTTTTATCAAAGAAATCAATTCTTAAGGGTTTATGTCAACAGATGAACTGGTACAAATAATGGTTACTAAAAAAAACAATTATAACAAAGGCTTGCTAGAGAGAATTGCCGTGTAGTGGCGTAGGAGGCGACTATATTAAGTCCAGACAATGACAGCACCATCAAAATGCAAGAGACTATACTATGATCCAGGAAAGTTTGAGTAATTAAGGTTGTCAAAGCCTGTTTAGTATATAGGCTATTATTAAGGTACATATTAATATAGTGATGAGATATAATTTAATATAGAGTGTCGTTTTTTCCGTAAATAAGTTTCGCTGCAGTAAAGAATAACGTCTTGGCTACTTTAAAAAATACTTCTTTAAATTTCTAACTTTTTTTTATAGGATAGGGTGACAAACGAGCACACAGTCCACTTGATGGTAAGTGGTTGCTCTGACCTATAGTCATCGACATCGATCCTTAATAAAAAATCAAAATGCAGATGCGTTGTCACCCGTGAGGACTAAGATGAAATGGCTCTTTCCTTTCTTTCTTTCTTTTCCTTTGAAAAAAGGGTCTCCGGTTCCCGAAACTCACCATAGGAAACTTGCCTTTTGCTCTGTTTTACCTTTTATGAAATATTTTAATATGCATTGTTTTTTTTTTACCAAATAAAATTTAACTTTAAAACAACAACCTTTAATTTGAATCTTGAAATTATCCTTAATTGCATTATTAATTCATCCCTTTTAATTAATTCATTCCTTCTTTAAATACTTTTATTCTTAAATTCTCCTTAATTACTTACAAAATGTTTGTTTCACGATGTTTTTAATTTTTTTTTAATTAGATCACTAGAGACAAGCGTCCCGAACGCTACTGTTCCCCAATGCCTAATAATACTCGTTCAGAACCATTACCATTACAGCTTGTCAAAAGTTCATTGCTGAACATAGCCCCCTCCCCACAGATTATTTTATAGGGAGGATATTTGCCATAACTGCCACGCCAGGCAAGCGGTTTCGCAATACAGTTTTTTAATTTTATTTTACTGTTATTATTGTCTCTGTCGGCTCTTACGATATGAAATATTTTAATATGCAGTGTTTTTTTTACCAAATTAAATTTATTGGCGAGCTAGTATATATATATACTAGCTCGTCAGGCAGACGTTGTTCTGCCCTATCCAACGACCCTTCCTATAAAAATCCTTAAATTCGCAATTAAAGTTTTTGAGGGTGATTTATCGGGATAAAAACTATCCTATCTCTCAAGTTGGACCAAAATGCATACAATGTACAAAATTTCATTGTAATCAGTTTAGTATATATATATATATATATATATATATACTAAACTGATTTCAATGAAATTTTGTTTAGTATATATATATATACTTCTCTACCGCTAACCGGCCAGCCTCCGAAGAGTCTACTTCACCTGAGGATGCCTCGTGTAGAGACGAAACACTTGTCGTATTTTCGAGAGTGGTGTGTCGTGCCTAGTGTGGTAGTGCTGGGGATTGTAGTGCTGGGATTGACGGCGACGTATAGTGCGCGCGATTGAGGGAGGGTGGGAGGTCCCCTTAAAACTGTCCAGGACACATCATTTTCTTTCTATACGCGGAATTAATCAAATTAGTTTATAACAACCTCATTATAATGGATTTCCGCAAAGTGACGCCTGATTCTATTAATTATCTTAGTAAGTAATGTATCTTAATTTTCACTTTATAGTAAAATTTTTAATGATAATGGTGATAGTTACAAAAACAACACTACGTAAGCTTATGAATTCTATATCGGCAACTTCTATACTGCCTCAACAGTCCTCGGGATGTTTTGGTAGCCTCCGAGATGCCGAGACATGTTTAAAATTGCGTGTTCGTTAGGAAACTGTTGATACTATGCCTGTAAAATATATTCCAAAAACTAACTAACAGTCGGCCTGATGGTAAGTGTTTATCACAATCCATGGACACCTGCAGCTAATTTCGAACAAATGAGTCTGAAGATGCGTTGTAAATTCTGAGGATTAAGATGAAATGCCTCACACCCTGTCACTATACTGACTTTCTATGCTTTTCAGACGGGAACACAGATATGCGAGCACAGCTGTTTGGAGGCGGAAATAAAACTGACCTATCCAAATGGACTCCTAGACAGAAAAGGAGTTCGAATAAAATATCTCTTTGATATAAGAATGGCTCATGGTAGAGCCATGTTGCGATGGGAGCGTGAGTGGCACCGTACTTCGGATCAGACAATGGTCCGAAGAGCCCAGAGGGGCATCGACTGAGATCTGATCCGTGCGTCCGGATGAGAGGTGAGCAGAAAGTCTAACAGGGAACATGATCCTCACACATCTGGGATCCGCGTAGTCGAAGTAACTAGTTGTGTTAGACCATATGCCAAGGCAATGTCATAGACAGATCTACCCGCATGATCGGTTAAACGGGATCCAAGTCATTCAGCGTGGTGGGCGTTAAAATCACCGAGTATTACGTGGTAAAACCATGCTGCAGCTATATTAGTAGTATATTTTTAGCACGAATGGGTCGCCTCAACCGGGGAAGGACCACGCTCTCACAGTATACCAGCGTTAAATAGCAGCTTAACACTGCTGTGTTTCGGTCGGTGGTGAGTGTAGAGAACCGGAGACCCATTTTACTGGAAAAGAGGCATTCTAACTTAATTTTCACGGGTGATAACGCATCTGCATTTAGATTCGCAAACGAGGATAGATGTCTATGGACCACAGAAACCACTTACCATCAGGTGGGCTGCGTGCTCATTTGTCACCCTATCCTATAAAAAGAAAAGAAAAAATTGAGTCTCTGACTTTCACTTCATAAGCTCTCCAACCATTATACAACGTCTAGTTTGTTGAATAGAAACTGAACTGATATTAATGGAAAAACTTTTCTAGTTTGCGTTGCAAGCGCAACTTGTCACACTGTTTGCAGTACAAGAGAAACCAGGTGATATTATTTAAATTATTATATTTATTATAAATATCGATTAATTATCTATCACACAGTTACTTTTCCAGTTTGCGTTGTTTCACGACTCCATGGCGCAGTGGCTTGGCATTGAGTTGCGGCAGTGAGGGCCTCGGGTTCGAATCCCGCAAGGAACAAGTATTTCTATAGCCTACAAATATTTTTTTCCCGCGTCTGGACGTTTGTCCTTGTGTACATATAAAAATCTTTGTGTGAGGTCACACGTTTTATTTAAAAAAAAAAAACTTTTGTTACAATTGTTTTTTCAAACGGGTATGACAAAAATTCTGTCAAAACTTTGATTTTTATTACACTTGACTCCACCACCTCTTCTCCTTCCCCTTCCCGACACTCTCCTCTTATAACTAACAAGATTTAATTAGAACTACATCCCATTTGATGGTAAGTCTAGCCATATATGGTAAAGCGTACTTACTGACCTTAACAAAAGTTTATTTAAATTTGTGAAGGGAATGACTGCAATGATCATGATGACGACAGTGAAATTACATTTGCTTTGATGATGAATATAAAATATATAATTTCAGAATATTTTTTTAAGAATAATGGTGACAAATAAGCGCACAGTCCATTTGATGGTAAGAAGATGCTGTGGCCTGAAGACATGTACATCTTTACTCGATAAATAATCAAAATGTAGACGTGTTTTCACTATGAAGGACTAAGATGCAATGCCTCGTTTTCAGTAAAAATGGTCTGCGGTTCTCTGCACTTACCATACGAAACACAGCAGAATCGAGCTGCTATTTTACGCTGATATTCTGTATTAATATTTTCGTAATCTTTTTTTTTAATTTGATTTAAAAGCGAAAGTTATACTGCAAAACTAGAAAGCAAGAAGAGGCTAAAAACATAATGTTGCAATTTAGATTATACGTATGTGTGTACTAAAAAACGCAATCTAAAAATTCCCTCAGTACAGTAAATGGTGAAATTGAGAGGTATACGTGGTAGAACCATGCTGCAGCTATATTAGTAGTATAGTTGTAGCACGAATGGGTCGGCTTGACCGGGGAAGTACCACGCTCTTACAAAATACCAACGTAAAATAGCAGCCTAATGCTGCTGTGTTTCGTATGGTGAGTGTAGAGAACCGGAGACCCTATTTACTGGAAAAGAGGCATTCCATCTTAGTCCTCACGAGCAACGGATCTGCATTTTGCTTTGTAATCGAGGATAGATGTAGATGTCTATGGTCTATCAGGTGGACTGTGTGGTCGTTTGTCACCCTTATCCTATAAAAAAACTAGGGACATGAAGTTATCTTATTGGTAGTTTTTGCCTCGTATATTTCTTAGTTACCTTGCTACTTTGTTAGTTCGCTTGCCACTTCAATTTTATTAAAAAATAATGTCGAATATTCCCGATTCCAATTTTATTCTGCTATACAATATATAAACAAAATCATCTTCAAGAGTAAATCATAGAAAAGAAAAAGAAACAATAACTTCATTAAATTATAAAATACACCTTAAATCGTTTCTTAAAGTAATTTTGCTATTGAAGCGATAACTAATTAATTTACTCAATAAACAATAAGCATCTTAGCGCTTACAGTGCAAAGTTAATGTCTAAATAAATATTTTCGCTGGTAGTGATTAACTTTAACTCATAATAAATTTGACATGATAAATAAATAATGAACTGTTTAAGGCTTATAAACACCGTTTTTAAAGCGTCATAAAAGTCAAAATTAAAACTAAAGTTAGTTTGCTTAGTTATATTGTTACTGGCCATCTATGTTGGTGATTAGTATCAAAATTAAAAAAAAAACATCCAGATTAGCAGGCGTATTAGTACGTTACAGTAACAAAAGTCTCCATCTTTGATGTTTCTTTAGTCACCGGACTATATAATTTACATCTTTTTTTATATAGGATGGGGTAACAAACGAGCACACAGTCCACCTGATGGTAAGTGATTGCTGTGAGCCATAGACATCTACATTTATCCTCAGTGAAGAGTCAAAATGCAGAAGTCTTCGCGCGAGACGATTCGTAATAACTCTCGAAAACAGCACGTAGACGCGGCTCAGAAGGGAAATCGGTCTGTAGTTCTTTAAGAGAGCGTTGCCACCTTTCTTGAAGAATAAGACAACCGCACTTCTGCTCCACGCCTCCGGTGTAGTGCCGCCATGGAGGACGGAATTAAAGAGCCTCTGAAGGACTTCAAGTACCGCTTTTCCACCCGCTTTCAGAAGCTCCGCTGTAATTCCATTCTCGCCTGGGGCCTTGCCGTTTTTAAGGTGCTGGAGAGTCATTCTAATCTCGCTCAGACTGACGTCCGGGATATCAACGGAATAATGTCGGATAACACTCGCCCTTCGATCGTTACTCACATCACGTGTGGCTCCAACGACAATGTGTACAGCTGCCCATAGAACCTCTCAATCTCACTCAAAATCTCAGGTGTCCCAGAAACGACGCTGCCACACTCGGTCTTCAGCTTCGACAGTGGGTTCTTTCTGGCAGACAGATCTCTAGCAAAGAATTTGGAGCCCTGGTTCCGCTCGATCGCTTCTTTAATTCGAGCAGTATTAAAGTTGCGTAAGTCCCGCCGGATGCATTTGGAGATCTGTCTGTTCAGTTGCCTGTGTGCTGTCAAATCCACTGAAGAATGTAGCTTTATCTCCCGTCTAACAGCCATGAGATTAAGAGTGTGATCGGAGAGTTTTTGTGTTCTTCTGCGGCGGATCTTGCAGAACTTAGCTCCGACCGCATGGACAGTTTCTACGAGCTTGTCATTCATATCGTCCTCTTCATTGCAGTGTTATAGGCACTGAAAACGATTTTGTTACTCGAGCTGAAAGCTTTCGGGACTTTGGATTAAAGCACGAGGGGGACGGAGCATTGACTTCATTAGACGTGACCTCTCCAACTTAACGTTTAGGTTCAGTGTGCCTCTCACCATTCGGTGATCGCTGCCGGTTTTCACCCTCGCAATCACTGAGACATCACTGAACAGTTGTCGTCTGGTCGTCATAATGAAGTCAGTCTCATTTTTGTCGAACCGTCTGGGCTTGACCAGGTCCACTTCCTGTGGGGCCGCTTCTGGAAGAAAGAGTTCATCATAAAGAGTCCCTCTTTCTTCATGAAGTCGGCCAGGTGCTGGCCCCTTGGGTTCCGTTGCCCTAATCCGAAATTCCCTAATTTCAGCTCACCGTTCTCTCTTGTGCCTAGTTTTGCGTTGAAGTCTCCCATTAACACCGTATAGTGGGGTTTGGAGGAATGCATGGCTCTAGAGATATCCTCATACATTTCCTCCACCTTCTCATCGAGGTGTGCCGAGGTTGGTGCGTAAACCTGTATGACCTTCAGCGAATACCGTTTGGTGATTCTGAGTGTAAGGTACGCAACGCTCGTCGACATACTCCCAATCTTTACAACGTTGTTAACGAGAGACTTGTGGACGATAAATCAGACACCTTCTTGGGACAGATGGTCGCCCTCCCGGTGATAGATAGAGCAAATTGCCGGATTCGAGGATTGCCGTGTCCTCCCCCTCTCTTCGGACTTCGGATAATCCTATAATATTCCAGCGCAACTTGTCTATCTCATCTTCTAGCTCCAGTATCTTCTCGTTAGTCCTCAGGGTGCGTGCGTTATAAGTTGCCAGGTCAAGTCGTCATAGGTGGCAACCGAACCTCCACCGGAGATTTATAGCAGCCCCTGCCCCGCCGTTACCATGGTCGCCACCGTAGCCAGGAATAGTGGAGCCGCCGGGGACGGGGGGCCGTCTCTTCGTTACTTTCATAGGGGGTATATTGCCATCGTTGCCACGCTTGGCGAGCGTGTTGGCAACCGCAGTTATTTTTATTGATGTTTTGCTGTTATCAGAAAGATGCTGCTGCCCATCTTCTGTCTCAGGTTCCCTCTGTCGCCTTTTGCGACACCCACGGGAAGATATGGGGTAGTGAGTATTCTTACCCGCCACTACATGGGGACACACAGTCACAGTTACTTTGACTTAAAGTGATAGAGACTGCACTAGATTTAACGGAGTCTTAAAATTGAGTAGTGTTCGAGTATTTGACCATATGTACCCTTATGGCCAATATGGCCAAATACTCAAACATTACTTAATTATAAGACGCCGTTAAGTCTACTGCTGTCCCTTCCACCACCCGTCCACCTAATGGTTAGTATATGCTGTGGCCCATAGACATCTAAATCTTTCCTGAGTTAAGATGCATATGCCATCTCACCCCTTAGGACTAATATGGAATATCTCGTTTCCAATAATAGGGCCTACGGTTCTCTTTTTTTAAAGAATTAGAGTGAATAACGAGCACACAGTCCTCCTGATGGTAAGTGGTTGCTGTGGCCCATAGACATCTACATCTATCTTTGCTTGCGAATTAAAATGTAGATGCGTTGTCAGCCGTGAGGACTAAGATAGAATGCTTCTTTTCCAGTAAAATAGGTCTCCGGTTTTCTACACTCACCATACGGAACACAACAGCATTAAGCTGCTATTTTACGCTGGTATTTTGTGAGAGCGTCGTCGGTCCCCGATCGAGCCGACCCATTCGTGCTACAACTATACTATTAATATAGCTGCAACTTAGCTCTACCACGTGTCTCTACATTCACTCTACAAAACACAGCAGCATTAAACTGCTATTTCACGTCGGTATTTTTTGAAAGCGTGGTGTTTCCAAGAGGGGGTCGACCCATTCGTGCAATTTTATGCAGATGCACTGTCACTCCTGAGGCCTAAGATGAAGTGTATCATTTCCAATAAAAACGGTCTCTTTTTCAGGGGCCGTAACTCGTTGTTGGACTGGGTATTTAACGTTTGGTATAAACGTAATGGCTATACTGTTGTAGTGTGCTAGGCTTTCATCTGTCTGAAACTACAAAAGTTTTAGGCATACCCATGAGATATATTAGTAGGCCGAATTCTCTAACGCTACCACCAAATAGCAAATTCTGAAAATTAGAGTAAGCTATGATAGTATTAAGGTTTCGATATTCGCCTCTCACGACACAAATAGATGAAATAGTATCATGTTTTCACAGTTTAAATATTTTCTTTTTTGGTAATTTTTAAATGACTAATCCATGCTAGCAACTCCTATGATTTAATTAAGATTAGCACAGCATCGTCATTCGTCTACTTTTCGGACACGGGAGAGTTTTTTTTTTTTATAGCAATATAGGTGACAGTGTAGGGAAATTTGGGAATGGCGCTCGTTTCGTAAAGTTTATCGCCCAAATTGGCGATATATTGAAATGGGCCCTATTAAAAGTGTCCTTAATCGACGAGCATGTAAGCGTAGTTATATAGACGTAAAGGAGGCGGGAAATATGTGTCAAGATAGTGCCAAATGGAAGCCCGTGGTATACACCTACCCCTTTAGGTGACATGAGTGAGTGTTTATGTTTTATGTATTTGTATAGGTGACAAACGAGCACACATTCCACCAGTCCCAGACTTGCAATACGCAAATTCTCTTTACAACGGAAGAGGTCTATATCCAGCAGTGGACCCTTTCGGGTTGAAGAGGAAGTTTATGACAATAAAGTTCGTAAATCAGTTTTATAAATTTATTGAATAAAATTATTCTTATGGATTTTATCGCGTTTTATTTACTTATTTTAATTCCCGACGTTTCGAGTGCTTTACAGCAATTTTATTCAATGTGTAGTTTTCGCGTAAATATAAGAAATCATTTGTAAATTTATTTAAAATTTATGATGCATTCAAAATTTTTGTGTTATAAGCAAAAATATTATCAATAATTCTTTGTCTGACTTAGTGAAATAATACTTCAGTAATACGGCAAACAAAAAATGATCAGTCAGATATTATGATATTATATACATTGGAAAAGAAAAAAATATTTGAAAAGCTGAACTTGTCAAAATTTCTGACAGTATTTTCCAGTAAATTTATTATTTATTTATTTATTTATTCAAACTTTTATGCACAAAAGAAAAATCGTAAATATGGCGGACTTAATTAGCCATTTCTCATCTATGAATACGTAGCTATACCAGGTATCGCTTTTTTCACTTCCCTTAAAAATGTTATTCGTTTTAAAATTATACCATAATGTTCTCAAAGAACATTTCTTTTGTCTGTTTTTATACCGAAAACCAATATTATTCAAAATATTGCATAATTTAGTTTTACTTCCCTTAAACAAATCAAATGTTTTCAAAGTTTGGTCCTGTTAATGTATTCATTCCTAGAATAATAACCATATATATTATTCCTTATTGCATCGGCGTCAAAGGTATCAATATTTGTCACAGGTTTTGTTCTGCGTGTCTTCTTCGGAGTTCGGAAAATATTTTTTTCCATGCCAGTTGAGCTGAACCTTTTTTATTAGTAGTTGTAATTGTTTGTTACTAACTCCAAGAACTTGAGAAATCTTTTTCGTGTTCCATTGGTGTCAAGGGTCCACCATTTTGTCTTTTACACTCAAATAAAACTTTAAGCTTGATGATTAATTAGCTCACGGGTTTCACTTTTCAATGTTTGTCCAAATTTCAGCATTATTATGCACTAAACAAGGTACGGCACAACGCAATGAGAGCTAACAATTTTCTGTTCACTCAATTGTTGTGTGTTCTGATAATAGTTTTGCTCGAACGGGGAAGGACCATGCTCTCACAAAGTACCAGCGTGAAATAGCAGTTTAATGTTGTTGTGTATCGTTTTAAAAATTATTTATAATAAATACTTATTGTCACCGTAGAGGACTAAAACGGTATGGCTCATTTCTATTATAAAATGTCCTTTACACTCGCAACAGGAAACAGTAGTAGTATGCTGCTATTTTACGCTGGTATTCTGTGGAAGCATAGTTCTCACCCAATCGATCCGACCCATTCGTGTCGCTAACATAACATATATTTAGCAGTACAAAATACCTATGAAAAATTTTATGCCTCACCTCCAACTGATTACATCAAGTAGGGCATCAATAAAATGCCACTGCGTTGGGACCGATACATTGATTGCATGGGTGATTACTCTGAAATAAAATATATAGAAAAAAAATTGCTAAACTTATTTAATAAAAAACTGCAATTTCATAGGTAAAGACTCTGTGTTTAAAGACTGTACTTTTACTTTCAATTTATTGGAAGATATGGCTTTAAAACACGAAGATTATCAAGTCAAATTTTATGACCTTTCGCGATTATGCTAACAAATCAACAAAATAAAGAAACTACCAACCTTTAAATCCAACATCAAAGGTAATCCAACATTCAAGCCAATCCAACATCGAAGAACATCATCAAAGGACATGAAATATCTAAAATCCAACGTTCGGTAATTTAAAGTCGCAAGACTTATTTGACTTGAAAAGCTTTTAGATAACGTTTGCCGTATAGCGGCAGCGTAAGAATATCAACGAAGCAGAGAAACTGATACACGAGTGGGCGGCAGCATCTTCTTGATATTTTTTTTAAGGGTGACAAACGAGCACACAGTCCAACTGATGGTAAGTGGTTGTTGCGGCCCATAGATATCTACATATATCCTCTATTACAAATCAAAATGTAGATGCATTGTCACCCGTGAGGACTAATATGCAATGCCTCATTTCCAGTAAAAAGCGCCTCCGGCCATCTGCACTCACCAAGCGAAATGCAGCGGTAAACCTCTACTTCACGCTGGTTTTCTTTGAGGTCGTGGTACCACCCCGGTTCGAGCCGGCCCATCCGTGCAACAGCAAAAGCTGCCGCGTGGCTCTACCACTGTTTAAAGATAATTTACGTTAAGCTGTGCAATTTTAATGAGCTGTAATAAATTGATGTAGGTACAAATTTTCTAATGTAACGTTTTTGTGATTTGGTTTGGATACGAATATAAGTTGCTGGCTTTAATCAGTCCATAAGGCCACTACCTCAAATTTAACGACATATGTAATCTGTCTTATAAATGCAAAATCTTTACTATTAGAAGCTGAACAGGTAACAACATTTTTTCTACTTTGTAACTTAAATAACTTGTTGCAAGTGCTTTATAAGTTTCCCGTGGGAAATCACTTAAGAAAACTCCGCTTTAAAAAGTAAGTTAGATTTCCTTATGTGAAGCGTATGAAAAACAAGCAAAAAATATATGTTTTAATAATATCGCTCTTCGTCGTGCCGCGGCTTACAGAGGCCTTAGCGTTCGCTGTAAATTAATTTCACAGTACGAGAGAAACTCGAATGCAATTCTCAGCGGCATCAATAAAATTGCTTATTGCAGCTTTCAGAGCTGATTTAATTTGAATGAAACCGGCATTTTTTTATAGAACAAGGGTGACAAATGAGCATACAGTCCACCTAATGATAAGTGGAGACTGTGGCCCATAGACATTTATATATGTCCTCAATTAAGAATGAAAATATAGATGCGTTGTCACGCCTGAGAACTGAGATGGAATGCTTCATTTCTAGTAAAATGAGTCTCCAGGACCTGGTGACCAGATAGGTAACAGCGCCACTATTCAAGATCCAGAAATCACCCGTGTGAAGCCGGAGAGTATCGCTAGTATTTATTAAACATAAATATAAGACTTAATGTTAACTTTGATCAAGACTTTAATGATTATAATTTTTGTAATAATAAATAATGTGCTAAATTATGTCCAGCGATTGCCCGCGAGTCGACTTAATATGTGGCTCCGACAGAATATCAGTTAATTCAGTTATTGTAGCATTATGCTGAGTCCGTAGCTTTTTTGTTACTACAAGTCATTTCATTTTATGTTTACTTTTATAGGGAAACTCCTTTAGTATCGTTGAGATTTGAAAACGCGATGAAACGAAAAAATCAAATGTATAATATATAGTCTAGCGTGGCAACTATGTCATATATCTCCCATGAGAAAATCTATAGGAGAGGCCAATTATCAGAAGTGGACTTTTGATAGGCTGTAGCGGTAACAATTTGTTAACCTTGTGTGAATTAGACAAATGAAAAGCTCTATTATTTAAAAAAAAAGCTCTCAAAAAAGGGATATGCCCACGTCCATCAGTGGCCTTTTACGAGATGATAATTAAGAAGAAAATAGCGTTGCTTCTAATAAAAGTAATAAACTTTTTTTTTCAGGCATATCTCATATGCAATAACTTAAATTGAAATTAAAAAAAAAAACGAAAACAAAAGCAGCTGTAATCTTCAAACGGCTGAACAGATTTTCTTGTAACATAGCTAAAACACTCTCGATTAAGATAACCCTTCAAACGAGAAAAACTTAATCAAAATTGGTTGATCCGTTTAGGGCATACGATGACACAGTCAGACACAAATACACAGATACTCACTACAAACTTATAACACCGTTTTCGTCGGGGGTAATACATACAAAAAATACACAAATAAAAATCTACAAACAAAAACACACAACAATAATTATAGAATAAAAGCAGAAAGCATGACATTATGTGTACGCAGAAACGAAACAACAAAACACAAAACAAGAAATAATTTCGTAATATAATATACTCGTAGTTTAAAGTTAATGCTTTGTTATTACATCTGAAAAGGAGAAATTCGCTCTTTATGGAGTTGGTAGCATGATTACAATAAATAATCTCCAATCAATAAAAAATATATAAAGATATAACATCAATAAAAAATCCCTCGGTAACTATATACTCTGTACTCAAAATTATTTACTATATACTCTATCTTAACCTTTTACACCGTAGACATAGAATATACTGGCGTAAAAGTTTAAGTTTTACACGGACATTTGACCTTAAACAACCTACACGGTTTATGACTTTTTTATAGACTAAGTAGTATATGCTCTTTTGTCAACATATGTCTATAAAAGCTTTTGACATTTTTTAAACGCGGTAAAATAAATAAATTAACTGCATTCAGTAAAAATTTTGCCTTTTACAATTTACATTTTTCTTCTCTCACGGTTGAGATCTCTAACGTAAAATGCCTTGTGATTGGAAGGTATTCCATTGCTTCAATACTTTTTGTATGCAAGCTGCGACTTGCAAATCAAACGAGAGCAAGATGTTGATTATTCGTTTGATTACACATTGTGATTTCGTTGAAAATTTTATTTTTCTATCTATGTGATGGAATTTTTAAATGTAACTTTCAACAATTTGTAAAGGACATATTGACTTGAAAATTTACACTCATATCGAAAACCGATCACAAAATATCGTATATTTAAAAAATTTATCCTAGTATCCTGATTAGGATCAACAGGATAAAATAAAATAATTATCAGGACCGTCACAACTCATCATCGATACGTGTTGTTTGTGTTTTTTAAAGTTTTTTTTTTATATAGGATAGGGTGACGAACGAGCACACAGTACACCCGATGGTAAGTGGTTGCTGTGGCCCATAGACATCTACATTTATCCTCGTTTGCGAATCAAAATGCAGATGCGTTGTCACCCGTAAGGACTAAGATGGAATGCCTCTTTTCGAGTAAAAAGGGTATCCGGTTCTCTACACTCACCATACGAAACACAGCAGTGTTAAGCTGCTATTTTACGCTGGTATTCTGTGAGAGCGTGGTCCTTCCCCGGTCGAGCCGACCCATTCGTTTTTTAAAGTCATATCATATATGAGATTAAGAAACTAAAACAATATATAAAAAAATTACTAGGTGGAAACTTCATTAAATTGGTGGTCCCACTTACTCTGGTCTTTTTCTGCTTAAGAGTCTATGTGGGTTATATAGTTATTACCCTCTTACCTACATTGCCACCAAGCAGTAGTGCGTGCACTACTGTGTTTTGATATGAAGGGTATAGGGTGGTGTAATTATAAACTGTGAGGTTTCAGTCCTCAGAGATGACAACGCATCTGTAGCCTTCCTTGTTTGAAGATGGTTGCAGGTGTCCATGGTCTGCAGTTGCCACTTACCATCAAGGTTCCCTATAATTCAGGTAAGTTAGTTCGTCATTCCAGTTTTATCAAACAAATCAATACTTAAGGGTTTATGTCCACAGATGAACTGGTACAAATAATGGTTACTAAAAAAACAATTATAACAAAGGCTTGCTAGAGAGAATTGCCGTGTAGTGGCGTAGGAGGCGACTATTTTAAGTCCAGACACTGACAGCACCATCAAAATGCAAGAGACTATACTATGATCCAGGAAAGTTTGAGTAATTAAGGTTGTGAAAGCCTGTATCGTATATAGGCTGTTATTAAGGTACATATTATTATATTATGAGATATAATTTAATATAGAGTGTCGTTTTTTCCGTAAATAAGTTTCGCTGCAGTAGAGAATGACGCCTTGGCTACTTTAAAAATTACATCTTTAAATTTCTAACTTTTTTTTTATAGGATAGGGTGACAAACGAGCACACAGTCCACTTGATGGTAAGTGGTTGCTCTGACCTATAGTCATCGACATCGATCCTTAATAAAGAATCAAAATGCAGTTGCGTTGTCACCCGTGAGGACTAAGATGGAATGCCTCTTTTCCAGAAAAAAGGGTCTCCGGTTCCCTACACTCACCATACGAAACTTGCCTTTTGCTCTGTTTTACCTTTTATGAAATATTTTAATATGCATTGTTTTTTTTACCAAATTAAATTTAACTTTAAAACAACAACCTTTCATTTAAATCTCGAAATTATCCTTAATTGCATTATTGCTTCGTCCCTTTTAATTAATTCATTCCTTCTTTAAATACTTTTATTCTTAAATTCTCCTTAATTACTTACAAAATGTTTGTTTCACGATGTTTTTAATTTTTTTCTAATTAGATCATTAGAGACAAGCGTCCCGAACGCTACTGTTCCCCAATGCCTAATAATACTCGTTCAGTACCATTACCATTACAGCTTGTCAAAAGTTCATTGCTGAACATAGCCCCCTCCCCACAGATTATTTTATAGGGAGGATATTTGCCATAACTGCCACGCCAGGCAACCGATTTTGCAATACAGTTTATTAATTTTATTTTGCTGTTATTATTGTCTCTGTCGGCTCTTACGGTATGAAATATTTTAATATGCATTGTTTTTTTTTTACCAAATTAAATTTATTGGCGAGCTAGTATATATATATACACACTAGCTCGTAAGGCAGACGTTGTTCTACCCTATCCAACAACCCTTCCTATAAAAATCATTAAATTCGCAATTAAAGTTTTTGAGGGTGATTTATCGGGATAAAAACTATCCTATCACTCAAGTTGGACCAAAATGCATACAATGTACAAAATTTCATTGAAATCAGTTTAGTATATATATATATATATATATATATATATATATATATATATATATATATATATATATATATATATACTTCTCTACCGCTAACCCGCCAGCCTCCGAAGAGTCTACTTCACCTGAGGATGCCTCGTGTAGAGACGAAACACTTGTGTCGTGCCTAGTGTGGTGGTGCTGGGGATTGTAGTGCTGGGATTGAAGGCGACGGATATAGTGCGCGCGATTGAGGGAGGGTGGGAGGTCCCCTTAAAACTGTTCGGGACACATCATTTTTTTTCTATTCGCGGAATTAATCAAATTAGTTTATAACAACCTCATTTTCGCGAAGTGACGCCTGATTCTATTAATTATCTTAGTAAGTAATGTATCTTAATTTTCACTATAATAGTTATATTTTTAAGGATAATGGTCATAGTTATAAAAACAACGCTACGTAAGCTCATAAATGCTATATCGGCAACTTCTATACTGCCTCAATAGTCCTCGGGATGCTTCGGCAGCCTTCGATATGCCGAGGCATGTTTAAAATTGCATGTTTATTAGCAAACTGTTGATACTAAACTGTTGATACTATACATATAAAGTATATTCCAAAAACTAACTAACAGTCTGCCTAATAGTAAGTGTTTATCACACCATGGACACCTGCGGCTCAAACAAATGAGTCTGAAGATGCGTTGTAAATTCTGAGGATTAAGATGAAATTCCTCACATCCAGTCACTATACTGACTCTCTATACTTTTCAGACAGGAACACAGAAATGCGAGCGCAGCTGTTTGGTGGCAGAAATTGAACTGACCTACCCAAACGGACTACTAGGCAGAAAAGGAGTTCCAATAAAATATCTCTTTGATATAAGAATGGCTCATGGTAGAGCCATGTTGCGATTGGAGCGTGAGTGGCACCGTACTCCGGATCAGGCAATGGTCCGAAGAGCCCAGAGGGGCATCTTCTGAGATCTGATTCGTGCGTCTGGATGAGAGGTGAGCAGAAGGTCCAACAGGGAGGTGCATGATCCTCACACATCTGGGATCCGCGTAGGCGAAGTAACTAGTTGTGTTAGACCATATGCCAAGGCAATGTCATAGACAGATCTACCCGCATGATTGGTTAAACGGGAACCAAGTCATTCAGCGTGGTGGGCGCTAAAATCACAGAGTTTTACGTGGTAGAACCATGCTGCAGCTATATTAGTAGCATTATAATTGTAGCACGAATGGGCCGCCTCAAGCGGGGAAGGACCACGCTCTCACAGAATACCAGCGTTAAATAGCAATTTAACACTGCTGTGTTTCGGTCGGTGGTGAGTGTAGAGAACCGGAGACCCGTTTTACTGGAAAAGAGGCATTCTAACTTAATTCTCACGGGTGATAACGCATCTGCATTTAGATTCGCAAACGAGGATAGATGTCTATGGACCACAGAAACCACTTACCATCAGGTGGGCTGCGTGCTCATTTGTCACCCTATCCTATAAAAAGAAAAGAAAAAATTGAGTCTCTGACTTTCACTTCATAAGCTCTCCAACCATTATACAACGTCTAGTTTGTTGAATAGAAACTGTACTGATATTAATGGAAAAACTTTTCTAGTTTGCGTTGCAAGCGCAACTTGTCACATTGTTTGCAGTACAAGGGAAACCAGGTGATATTATTTAAATTATTATATTTATTATAAATATCGATTAATTATCTATCACACAGTTACTTTTCCAGTTTGCGTTGTTTCACGACTCCATGGCGCAGTGGCTTGGCATTGAGTTGCGGCAGTGAGGGCCTCGGGTTCGAATCCCGCAAGGAACAAGTATTTCTATAGCCTACAAATATTTTTTCCGCGTCTGGACGTTTGTCCTTGTGTACATAGAAAAATCTTTGTGTGAAGGTCACACGTTTTATTTAAAAAAAAACTTTTGTTACAATTGTTTTTCCAAACGGGTATGACAAAAATTCTGTCAAAACTTTGATTTTTTATACACTTGACTCCACCACCTCTTCTCCTTCCCCTTCCCGACACTCTTCTCTTATAACTAACAAGATTTACTTAGAACTACATCCCATTTGATGGTAAGTCTAGCCAAATATGGTAAAGCGTACTTACTGACCTTAACAAAAGTTTAGTTAAACTTGTGAAGGGAATTACAGCAATGATCATAATGACGACAGTGAAATTACATTTGCTTTGATGATGAATATACAATATATAATTTCAGAATATTTTTTTAAGAATAATGTTGACAAATGAGCGCACAGTCCATTTGATGGTAAGTAGATGCTGTGGCCTGAAGACATGTACATCTTTACTCGATAAATAATCAAAATATAGACGCGTTTTCACTATGAAGGACTAAGATGCAATGCCTCGTTTTCAGTAAATATGGTCTCCGGTTCTCTGCACTCACCATACGAAACACAGCAGAATCGAGCTGCTATTTTACGCTGGTATTCTGACTTAATATTTTCGTAATCTTTTTTTTTTTATTTGAGTGTAAAAGCGAAAGTTATACTGCAATACTAGAAAGCAAGAAGAGGCCAAAAACATAATGTTGCAATTTAGATTATACGTATGTGTGTATTAAAAAACGCAATCAAAAATTCCCTCAGTACAGTAAATGGTGAAATTGAGAGGTATGCGTGGTAGAACCATGCTACAGCTATATTAGTAGTATAGTTGTAGCACGAATGGGTCGGCTTGACCGGGGAAGTACCACGCTCTTACAAAATACCAACGTAAAATAGCAGTTTAATGCTGCTGTGTTTCGTATGGTGAGTGTAGAGAACCGGAGACCCTATTTACTGGAAAAGAGGCATTCCATCTTAGTCCTCACGAGCAAAGCATCTGCATTTTTATTATTTATTGAGCATAGATGTAGATGTCTATGGGTCACAGCAACCACTTATCATCAGATGGACTGTGAGCTCTTTGTGTGCTGTTTGTCATCCCATCCTATAAAAAAATATCTATGTTAAACGTGTCAATGAGTATCATCTATCTACTTCGAATACAAGGAAGTGAAACTGGCAGTTACCTAACGGAACACAACTTGATTAATAAAGGTTGAGAAAGTTGAGATTTAAAAAAAATGTAATACCATTATTAAGTCGAAGAAAGAAGAATATATTAAGACTGTGTTTCATTTTGTATGTACTAATACCCCTCTTCTTCACCAGAGCTGTGCTGAACGAAACATAGTTTACGTGGTAGAGCCATGCTGCAGCTATATTAGTAGTATAGTTGTAGCACGAATGGGTCCGCTCGACCGGGGAAGGACCACGCTCTCACAGAATACCAGCGTAAAATAGCAGCTTAACGCTGCTGTGTTTCGTATGGTGAGTGTAGAGAACCGAAGACCCTGTTTTACTGGGCTCTTTTAAATGAGACATTCCATCTTAGTCCTCACGAGTGACAACGCATCTGCATTTTGATTTGTAATCGAGGATAGATGTAGATGTCTATGGTCTATCAGGTGGACTGTGTGGTCGTTTGTTACCCTTATCCTATAAAAAAACTAGGGATATGAAGTTATCTTATTGGTAGATTTTTTTCTCGTATATTCTCGTATACCTTGCTACTTTGTTAGTTCGCTTGCCACTTCAATTTTATTAAAAAATAATGTCTAATATTCCCGATTCCAATTTTATTCTGCTATAATAAACAAAATCATCTTGAAGAGTAAATCAAAGAAAAGAAAAAGAAACAACAACTTCATTAAATTATAAAATACACCTTAAATCGTTTCTTAAAGTAATTTTGCAATTGAAGCGATAACTAATTAATTTACACAATAAATAATAAGCATCTTAGCGCTTACAGTGCAATGTTAATGTCTAAATCAATATTTTCGCTGGTAGTATTTAACTTATAACTCTTAATAAATTTGACAGGATAAATAAATTATGAACTGGTTAAGGCTTATAAACACCGTCTTTAAAGCGTCATAAAAGTCAAATTTAAAACTAAAGCTAGTTTGCTTAGTTATATTGTTACTGGCCATCTATGTTAGTGGTTAGTATCAAAAGTAAAAAAAAAACCATCCAGCTTAGCAGGAGTATTAGTACGTTACAGTAACAGAAGTCTCCATCTTTGATGTTTCTTTAGTCGCCGGACTATATAATTTTCATCTTTTTTTTTTATATAGGATGGGGTAAAAAACGAGCACACAGTCCACATGATGGTAAGTGGTTGCTGTGACCCATAGACATCTACACTTATCCTCAGTGAAGAGTCAAAATGCAGATGCGTCGTCACCCGTAAGCACTAGGATAGAATGCCTCTTTTCCAGTAAAATGGGTCTCCAAATCTCTACACTCACTAAACGAAACACAGCAGTGTCAAGCTGCCATTTTACGCTGGTATTCTGTGAGAGCGTGGTCCTTCCCCGGTCTAGCTGACCCATTCGTGCTAACACTATACTACTAATATAGCTGCAGCATGGCTCTACCACGTATAAAATCATCTTCATCATCATCATCATTACAGCCCTTCATAAGTCCACTGCTGAACATAGGCCTCCCCCAAGGAATGCCACAAAGCACGGTCCTAAGCCACCTGCATCCATCGACTTCCTGCATATCTTACCAGGTCGTCACTCCATCTAGTGGGGGACGCCCTACACTTCGTCCGCCGGTACGAGGCCGCAACTCGAGAACCGTTTTTCCCCATCGGCTGTCGGTTCTTCGAGCTATATGGCCAGACCATTACCACTTCAGCTTACTAATCCGTTGGGCTATGTCGGTCACTCTGGTTCTACTGCGGATATCCTCATTTCTAAGTTTATCACTCAGAGAAGCTCCGAGCACAGCCCTCTTTATAGCTCGCTGAGCGAACTTGAGCTTCCTTATCCGGCCAGTAGTAAAGGACCACGTCTCAGTTCCATAGGTCATCACTAGGAACACGCACTGGTTGTACAGTCTTGTTATAAGTCTTGAGGTAAACCTGACGAGAAGATGTGCCGTAATTTCCTGAACGCTGCCCAAACGATCTTTGTTTTGTCCATGTTCATCTTAAGACCTATCCGTTGGGAAACACTATTGAGGTCATTGAGTATAATGATTAGATCCTCCAGCGAAACTGCCATAAGGACTATATCGTCCGCAAATTGAAGGTGAGTGATGGACTTGCCATTGATGTTAATACCGTGTCCTTTCCAGTCCCGAAGCTTGAAAACGTCTTCCAATGCAGCAGTGAAGGGTTCCGGGGATACAACGTCACCCTTTCTTACACTTCTCTGCAATTGGATAGGTTTCGTACTCTGGTTCTGTACTCGGATAGCCATCGTTACCCTACTGTACAAACACTTCAGCACTTCGATATACCGACAGTCAACTTGGCATCGCTGAAGGGACTGCAGCACCGCCCAAATTTCAAAGGTATGAAAGGCTTTCTCATAGTCCATATACGCCAGATATAGTGGCAAATTGTACTCCTCGGACTTCTGTACAATTTGCCGAAGGGGGTGTATGTGGTCTATGGTGCTAAGGCCTTTTCAGAAACTGGCTTGTTCGGGAGGCTGGAAGTCGTCAAGTCTTCGCGCGAAACGATTCGTAATGACTTTCGAAAACAGCACGTAGACGCGGCTCAGAAGGGTAATCGGCCTGTAGCTCTTCAAGAGAGCGTTGTCACCTTTCTTGAAGAATAAGACAACCGCACTTCTGCTCCACGCCTCCGATGTAGTGCCACCATGGAGGACGGAATTGAAGAGCTTCTGAAGGACTTCAAGTACCGGTTTTCCACCCGCTTTCAGAAGCTCTGCTGTAATTCCATCCTCGCCTGAGGCCTTGCCGTTTTTAAGGTGCTGGAGAGCCATTCTAATCTCGCTCAGACTGACGTCCGGGATATCAACGGAATAATGTCGGATAAGACTCGCCCTTGGATCGTTACTCACACTCACGTGTGGCTCCAACGATGATGTGTACAGCTGCCCATATAACCTCTCAATCTCACTCAAAATCTCAGGTGTCCCAGAAACGACGCTGCCATACTCGGTCTTCAGCTTCGACAGTTGGCGCTTTCTGGCAGACAGATCTCTAGCAAAGAATTTGAAGCCCTGGTTCCGCTCGATCGCTTCTTTAATACGAACAGTATTAAAGTTGCGTAAGTCCCGCCGGATGCATTTGGAGATCTGTCTGTTCAGTTGCCTGTGTGCTATTAAATCCACTGAAGACTGCAGCTACATATCCCGTCTAACAGCCATGAGATTAAGAGTGTAATCGAAGAGTTTTTGCGTTCTTCTGCGGTGGGTCTTGTAAACCTTAGCTCGAACCGCATGGACAGTTTCCACGAGCTTGTCATTTATATCGTCCACTGCATTGCAATCTTCTAGGGACTGAAAACGGTTTCGTAGCTCGAGCTGAAAAGTTTGGGGACATTGGATTAGAGCACGAGGGGGACAGAGTGTTGACTTCATTCGACGTGACCTCTCCAACTTAACGTTTAGATTCAGTGTGCCTCTAACCATTCGGTGATCGCTACCAGTTTTCACCCTCGCGATCACGGAGACATCACTGAACAGTTGTCGTCTGGTCGTCATAATGAAGTCAGTCTCATTTTTTGTCAAACTGTCGGGGCTCGACCAGGTCCACTTCCTGTGGGGCCGCTTCTGGAAGAAAGAGTTCATCATAAAGAGTCCCTCTTTCTTCATGAAGTCGGCCAGCTGCTGGCCCCTTGGGTTCCGTTGCCCTAATCCGAAATTCCCTACTTTCAGCTTACCGTTCTCTCTTGTGCCTAGTTTTGCGATGAAGTCTCCCATTAACACCGTATATTGGGTTTTGGAGGAATGCATGGCTCTAGAGATATCCTCATACATTTCCTCCACCTCCTCATCGGGCTTTGCCGGTGTTGGCGCGTAAACCTGTATGACCTTCAGCGAATACCGTTTGGTGATTCTGAGTATAAGGTACGCAACCCTCGTCGACATACTCCCAATCTTTACAACGTTGTTAACGAGAGGTTTGTGGACGATAAATTCGACACCTTCATGAGACAGATGGTCGCCGTGCCGGTAATAGATAGAGCAAATTGCCGGATTCAAGGATTACCGTGTCCTCCCCCTCTCTTCGAACTTCGGATAATCCTATAATATTCCAACGCAACTTTTCTATCTCATCTTCTAGCTCCAGGATCTTCTCGTCAGTCCACAGGGTGCGTGCGTTGTAAGTCGACGAAAGCCAGGTCGAGTCGTCGTAGGTGGCAACCGAACCTCCGACGAAGATTTTTAGCACCCCCTGCCCCGCCGTTACCATGGCCGCCACCGTAGCCAGGAATAGCGGAGCCGCCGGGGACGGGGGTCGTCTCTTCGTTACTTTCATGGGGGTATATTGCCATCGTTGCCACGCTTGGCGAGCGGGTTGGCAACCGCAGTTTTTTTATTGTTGTTTTTCTGTTATCAGAAAGATGCTGCTGCCCATCTTCTGTCTCAGGTTCCCTCTGTCGCCTTTTACGACACCCAAGGGAAGATATGGGGTAGTGAGTATTCTTACCCGCCACTACACGGGGAGACACAGTCGCAGTCACTTTGACTTAAAGTGATAGTGACAGCCCTAGATTTAATGGAGTCTTAAAATTAAGTAGTGTTTGAGTATTTGACCATATGTACCCATATGGCCAATATGGCCAAATACGCAAACACTACTTAATTATAAGACGCCGTTAAGTCTACTGCTGTTCCTTCCACCACCCGTCCACCTAATGGCTAGTATATGCTGGGACCCATAGACATCTAAATCTTTCCTGAATTAAGATGCATATGCGATCTCACCCCTTTGGACTAAGATGGAAAATCTCGTTTCCAATAATAGGGTCTCCGGTTCTCTTTTTTTATAGAATTAGAGTGAATAACGAGCACACAGTCCACCTGATGGTAAGTGGTTGCTGTGGCCCATAGACATCTACATCTATCTTTGCTTGCGAATTAAAATGTAGATGCGTTGTCAGCCGTGAGGACTAAGATAGAACGCCTCTTTTCCAGTAAAATAGGTCTCCGGTTTTCTACACTCACCATACGAAACACAGCAGCATTAAGCTGCTATTTTACGCTGGTATTCTGTGAAAGCGTCGACGGTCCCCGGTCGTGCTACAACTATACTATTAATATAGCTGCAGCATAGCTCTACCACGTGTCTCTACATTCACTCTACGAAACACAGCAGCATTAAACTGCTATTTCACGTCGGTGTTTTTTGAAAGCGTGGTCTTTCCAAGAGGGGGTCGACCTATTCGTGCAATTTTATGCAGATGCACTGTCACTCCTGAGGCCTGAGATGAAATGTCTCATTTCCAATAAAAACGGTCTCTTATTCAGGGGCCGCACCTCGTCTTTGGACTGGGTATTTAACGTTTGGTATAAACGTAATGGCTATACTGCTGTAGTGTGCTAGGCTGTCATCTGTCTGAAACCACAAAAGTTTTTGGCATATCCGAAAGTCCCCTCTTACGACACCCATGAGATATAATAGTAGGCTGAATTCTCTAACGCTACCACCAAATAGCAAATTCGGAAAATTAGAGTAAGCTATGATAGTATTAAGGTTTCGATATTCGCCTCTCACGACATTGGTAGAGCCACGTGGCGGCTTTTGCTGTCGCACGGTTGGGCCGGCTCGAACCGGGGTGGTACCACGACCTCACAGAATACCAGCGTGAAGAAAAGGTTTACCTCTGCGTTTCGCTTGGTGAGTGCAAGTGGCCGGAAGCCCTTTTTACTGGAATTTTTTTTTATAGGATTGGGTGACAAACGAGCACACAGTCCACCTGATGGTAAGTAGTTACTGTGACCCATAGACATCTACATCTATACTCAATAAAGACTCAAGATGCAGATGCGTTGTCACCCGTGAGGACTAAGATGGAATGCCTCTTTGCCAGTAAAAAGGGTCTCCGGTTCTCTACACTCACCATACGAAACACAGCAGCGTTAAGCTGCTATTTTACGCTGGTTTTCTGTGAGAGCGTGGTCCTTCCCCGTTCGAGCCGACCCATTCATGCTACAACCATAATATAGCTGCGGCATGGCTCTACCATGTAGAAAAGGAAATGAGGCATTCTATCTTAGTCCTCACGGATGACAACGCATCTGCGTTTTGATTTGTAATAGAGGATGTAGATGTCTATAGGCCGCAGCAACCACTTACCATCAGGTGGACTGTGTGCTCGTTTATCACACGTATCCTATAAAAAAACGACACAAATAGATAAAATAGTATCATGGTTTTTCAGTTTAAATATTTTCTTTTTTGGTAATTTTTAAATGACTAATCCATGCTAGCAACTCCTATGATTTACATAAGATTAGCACAGCATCGTCATTCGTCTACTTTTCGGACACGGGAGAGTTTTTTTTTTATAGCAATATAGGTGACAGTGTAGGGAAATTCGGGAATGGCGCTCGTTTCGTAAAGTTTATCGACCAAATTGGCGATATATTGAAATGGGCTATATTAAGAGTATCCTTAATCGACGAGCATGTAAGCGTAAGTATATAGATGTAAAGGAGGCGGGAAAGATGTGTCAAGATAGTGCCAAATGGAAGTCCGTAGTCTCCACCTACCCCTTTGGGTGACAAGCGTGAGTGTTTATTTTATGTATATGCATAGGTACCGGCGGTTTTAAGGTTTAATATATGTATAGGTGACAAACGAGCACACATTCCATCAGGCACAAACTTCCAGTACTGGGATCATCAATCCGCCAACTAATCGTGACGCAAATTATCTTTACAACGGAAGAGGTCTACATCCAGCAGTGGACTCTTTCGGGTAGAAGAGGAAGTTTATGTCAGTAAAGTACGTAAATTTTTTTTATAAATTTATTGAATAAAACGATTTTACGGATTTTATCGCGTTTTATTTACTTATTTTAATTCCCAACGTTTCGGGTGCTTTACAACAATTTTATTCAATGTGTAGTTTTCGCATAAATATAGCAAAATAATATATAAATTTATTTAAAATATTTATTTTTATGATGCATTTAAAACTGTTGTGTTATGAGCAAAAATATTATCACTATCTCATATACTATATATATATAGAAGATATTCTATACATATTTCAGAAAATGTAAATATATTATTACAGACGTACACATACATAAATCTGCTTAAGTACATTAAATATACACATTATGTTATATACATATTATATATACATATTACATATATTATATATCTTGGCCATGATAAAGAAGGAAACTATGTGACGATAGAATCATTCTTTAGGAAAAAGCGTTAATTCACACTTGCAATGCTTTACTAATATGTTCACAAACTTTGTTTTTAAAAAAAAACTTGTTGGAAGACGTTTTAATTTCAAGAGGTATTTCGTTCCAGAGTCTTGTGAACGAAAGAATAGGACATATAACCAATACAGTGTAAAGGTATTAGCATTAAGGCGTAAGCTAAAAGTTAACGACTTCCATAATAAAAATACAATATTGCACGCCCTATTTAATTTTTGCATTGATTTGAACACAAGTTTTATAAAAAGTAAAAGTCAGTCTAAAATCAGTGTGCAGACACATTGTATGGAAACATTGACGCTCTTAACATTAGAGTGTGATTTTTTTTTCGTTCTTTGTCGGCTTCTACTTTTTATTAAAAGTTATTTCATTTCCCTTTTTGAGTGGAATAAGGAATATCACAATTCAAATATCTTTTAAACAGTAACATTAAAATCTTCATCCCCTATTATGCGGAACCACTCCTGAAGTATAATATATTAAAAAAAAAAGAATTATCAAAACTGGTCCATAATTGACAAAGATATCGCGTAACATGAAAAAATTTAAATTTAAAAAAGGAAAAGCTCCTTTTTTGAAGTTTAAAAAATAATATTAAATTATGTAGCTGAAAGTTTTCTCAATATTACAGTTATTTTTTATCAATAGAAATTGTTGTAATGGGTCTGATTTTCGGAATACCAAATTTGAAAATATTCTCAACATCGTTTTGACGTCCACAGAGATTGATTGCATTATATTTAACAGAGTTCAAAAATGAGCAGATTCTATTTTCAACGTGCATGTTTTGTTTATGTATGATTACCCATTTTTTAAATAACGATTGAACCGATCCAAAGAGTAGGATTGTAATCAAGGACCAGCTGATTGCTAAAAATTTGCAATATAAAAATAAGACTGTATGATAATTTCACTTTCTAGTCTTAGTTTTTTTTATTATTATATAATATATCAAAGTCATAAAAAATAAGAGTTCCATTTAAAAAGTTTCATGTCGTATGAAGCGGAACAAGAAAGCCAATTTTCTTGACTAGCGGGAACTCAAGAGGTTTTCAATAATATTATGCATACGCTTAGATATTCCACGCAGCGATTATATTTGCCATGTAAAGTATTGTATGCAAGGTAAATATTTAGTCTTGGATTTTTCTTCTGAAAATTTCTAAATCGCCATACGAGTTCACATTGCAGTAGTAGCCACGATGCTATTTATTTACCCAAATTTTAAATTATGGTGGAATTTCTATCATCCTGTCTTTGAAATCGTTACCACGCTCACACTAGATATAGCCTGGTTTTTTTATAGAATAAGAATGGCAGATGAGCATATAGTCTTCCTCGTGCTAAGTGGATTTTGTGGCCCTTAGACATTTACTTCTATCCTCTACATAGAATCAAAAAGATTTTTTTATAGGAGTGGAGGCAAACGAGCATGCGACTCATCTGATGGTAAGTGACTACCGCCGCCTATGAACAACTGCAACACCAGGGGAATTGCAGATGCGTTAACGGCCTTCTAAAAAGAAGTAGGCTCTTTTTTGAAGGTCCCTACGTCGTATCGGTCCGGAAAAATCGCGGGTGCTAATCGATTCGACAAGGAAGTTGTGCGAGGGAGAAATCTTCTTCTAAATCGCACAGTGGTGGATCGGCAATCATCCAGATGGTATGAATAGTATCGCGAGGTTGTCTTGATGTGCGATGGTTAAATTGAGCGACTGGAATTAGTCCGAACAATTCCTTACATCACCCGTGATAGATACGATAAAATACGCAAAGAGATGCAACATCTCTACGCAGTGCCAGTGAGTCAAGCCGATCGGAAAGAACTCGATCGTCGACGATCGGAACTGCTCTGCGCTGGATGCAGTCAAGTGGAAGGAGCTGGCACTGGGGAGCACCTGCATAGAGATGGGAACAGTATTCCATGTGAGGCCGAACCTGCGCCTTGTAAAGTAAAGTTGCAAGCGGTGTGCCGGCATGAAAAACTGTCTCGCTCTGCTGAGCACGCCAAGCTTTTTAGAGGCCAATTTGGCCTTCTCTTCCAAGTGACCACGAAACTCCACGTTACTCGATATGTCGACAACGAGGATTCCGATACTGGCTGAGGCAAGAAGGGGAGTACCTTGAAACTGAGGAGATACGACAAAGGGATTCTTTTTAGCGGTAAATGCGCAAACTTGTGTCTTCTGGGGATTGAACTGAACTAGATTTAGTCGAACCCAGTCTGAGACCTTGTTCAATAAAGTCTCGACTTCAGACACAAGTTTGTCCCGTTACTCGGCGACGTTTGCCCGAGAAATATTGGTACGACCGGTGTATAAAACTAACGTGGTAGAGCCATGCTGCAGCTATATTAGAAGCATAGTTGTAGCACGAATGGGTCGGCTCGACCAGGGAAGGACCACGCTCTCACAGAATACCAGCGTAAAGTAGCAACTTAACACTGCTGTGTTTCGTATGGTGAGTGTAGAGAACCAGAGACCCTTTTTATTGGAAAAGAAGCATTACATCTTATTCCTCACGGGTGACAACGCATCTGCATTTTGATTTGCAAACGTAGATAAATGTAGATGTCTATGGGCCACAGCAACCACTTACCATCAGGTGAATTGTGTGCTCGTTAGTCACCCTATCCTATAAAAAAAATAAAAAAAATAAAGCATCACCAGTGCTGTCGTCCGCATAGCAATAAATGTTACTGGTTAGCAACATATCATTGATATGCAGAAGAAACAGCGTTGGTGATAGCACGAAGCCTTGTGGAACACCAGCGTTAATGGGCTTGTATTAGGAGCATGCATCGTCTACTACGACCTGCTCCGATCTGCAAGAAAACTAGTGAACCAATTGCACAATTTCTCGGGAAGCCCATAGGAAGGCAACTTCGAAAGAAGTGCTTTGTGCCAAACCCGATCGACGGCCTTTGCTATGTCCAAACTAACGGTCAACGCCTCTCGTTTGGACTCCACTGCCTCCGCCCATCTATGAGTTAGGTAACCTAAAAGATCACCAGCTGAGCGACCTCGACGGAAACCATACTGGCGGTCACTAATCAACTGGTGATCCTCAAGGTACCGCATGGGCTGGCTGTTAATAATGGTTTCCATTACTTTGGAGAACAAGGAGGTGATAGCGATAGGCCTGTAGTTGAGTGGATCTGAGCGGTCGCCTTTTTTAGGGATCGGCACCAAAGTGCTGTGTAAACAGCACTTCCTGCATGGAGCACTCACACCTCGGGATGGTCGGCGGTGTGTTCACCCCGTCATATAGAGTCGAGTTGGAAGCAAAAAGAGAGCCTAGCAGATCGGGTTTCTGTTTTGCGTCATGGGCCAGTGAGTCGTCCACCCTGTGCAGAGACAGCAGAGATGGCTGACAGAAGTTCCCTTGGGCAGCCTTGTCGAGAGACTAGTATGCACGTGTTCTCAAAGGGAGGCGAACTAGTATCTTGCCAATTCTGCCGATGTGCTCTGACTTCGCCTTGACAATGACTCTTTTGAAAGAACTGGAGGCGGAATTTTACTTCTTTTTAAGAGCGCTGGTATTTATATCCCGGGACGTTGATGCGTCAGCTCAGGTTTGGTAGCACACCTGCTTATAGCGTGATGCAATTTTATAGGAGTGACCAAACCATGGCTGATTTCTGCCCCCGATAGGCACCACAGATAATGGAATAAATAATTCCATTCCCTGAAGTACCACATCAGCGACAGAATTAGCAACAACGTTGGGATCATCCGGCGAGAAGCAAACCCGCCCCCAAGGCTAGGATGCAAAAAAGACCGCATCCCGTCCCAATCAGCTGACCTATAGTGCCAAACACGGCGGCAAGCTGCAGATCGCAACTGCGATGGGAGCGTGAGTGGCACCGTACTCGGGATCAGACAATGGTCCGAAGAGCCCAGAGGGGCATCGACTGAGATCTGATCCGTGCGTCCGGATAAGAGTTGAGCAGAAGGTCCAACAGGAAAGGTACATGATCCTCACACATCTGGGATCCGCGTAGGTGAAGTAACTAGTTGTGTTAGACCACATGCCAAGGCAAAGTCATAGACAGATCTACCCACATGATCGGTTAAACGGGAACCAAGTCATTCAGCGTGTTGGGCGTTAAAATCACCGTGTTTTACGTGGTAGAGCCATGCTGCAGCTATATTAGTAGTATAGTTGTAGCACGAATGGGTCGGCTCGACCGGGGAAGGACCACGCTCTCACAGAAAACCAGCGTAAAATAGCAGCTTAACGCTGCTGTGTTTCGTATGGTGAGTGTAGAGAACCGGGGACCCTTCTTACTGGCATAGAGGCATTCCATCTTAGTCCTCACGGGTGACAACGCATCTGCATCTTGAGTCTTTATTGACAATAGATGTAGATGTCATGGGTCACAGTAACTACTTACCATCAGGTGGGCTGTGTGCTCGTTTGTCACCCTATCCTATTAAAAAAAAGGAGTATCACGATCTCTGCGGATGGGACCTGTTGTAGCACGGAGTCTGCAGCCATTTGGACGTGATTGATGAGTCGGTCTATATCGGCATTACCGCTATGGGACCTATAGATGCACCCGTAGACGCGGGAATGGTCGTCGCTGTCTTCGCGTAGCCATAGGATGGACAAGTCCTTACTTTTAAGACTGCCGAGGCGTCGAAAACAGATCTCTGACGTACACGCAAACTTCAGCCCGGGGCACAAACGAGTGTTCTAATTTATATCCCGGGTAGGAGAGATACGAAGTATCAGCCGGAGGAAACACCTGTGTCTCGGTTAGAAAGAGCAAGGCCGGCTTTGCTATCTCCAGATGGTAGTGGACGGCGTTAAGGTTTGAATGAAGTCCCCTGATATTGCAGAAATTCACGGAAAGCGTGGCAGTGGTTGCCTTTGTCTTCTTGCTCCGCTTGCCCCGAGCAGGTTTCGTCATGAGCGGAATTCCGCCCCACCCCCAGAATACGCGGAGTAGATTGAGCACCCACGCTCAGAAAAAGTAGGGTAGCTTGGGCGTGAATGCCCAGGGATTCTGGTACCCTCCTGGAGTAGTGGTCCTTTTAATTCCACTACCATGTTGATGGGGGTAGGGGGGGGCGGTGATTGGTGAGTTCACCTGCACTCACTAGGCGAAATGCAGAAGTAAACTTCTATTTCACGCTGGTATTCTGTGAGGTCGTGATACCACACCGGTTCGAGCCGGCCCATTCATGCGACAGGAAAAGCTGCCGCGTGGCTCTACCACTGTTAAAACAAAGCTAAGATGGAATGACTTGATTCGAGAAAAATGAGTTTTGTTTACCTGTTTATATTTTAAAAACAGGGCCAGGTATATGAATCTTTACTGTGTCGCAGATGCATTTTAAATACATATTATATATTTAAAATGCATCTGCGATATAAATTTTATAAAAATTTTACACGGACAAAGACCCAGTTCCAGAAAAATAATTTGTTGCCTGCGATAAATTATTTTATCTGTGTGTTTCCAAAGTATTTTAAACAGTACACGATCGCTTTTAAGTTGCCTTAGGCAATATCACCGTACATTTCAAAGTAAACATAAACACTTAAATTTATGATCTTTATAAACAAGCGACTGTCGCTTGTTTATAAATATCCGAGTAATTCAATTATGAGGTAATTTTTGATGACTTTTCTTTGTGCGATCAACATTTAAAAGGGCTCTTTTATTTCTTTGTGTTAGGAACACACTTTCACTTTTATTTTAAATTATATTATATCATTGTATTTATATTTTGTGTTATTTTATACTAGTGATGGCCCAGTTTTAGAAATTTGACCTTAATTCATGGAATATTTATGTTTGTATTTCACTTTTAACGTGCAGTGTAAACGTAAATGATAAAAAAATATTCATTTATTTTATATAAGTTTTTACCCATATTTTATATAAATTTTAGCTTTCTGCACTCCTTCTCCACATAATATTTTAATATTCCAAATCTCACACTCCTCCGTATTCTAATCTGTATGTCGTATCGTAATCTGCTTAAAAAGGCGTACAAAGTTTTCTCCTCGCGTATTAATTTTATATGTAGATGCGTATCGGCAAGTGTAGTGGAAGTACGAGAGAATGTATCACCCCATCAATTCGTAGGTATCATAAGCCAAGATTTAGGGATATGGATTTAATGTCCTGTAAATGACGTCAGATGGCAGTATTACCATTTCGCAATCATACCAATGCTCTTCAACGCCAATAGAAAAGTTTCACAAATCGTATAATTAAAAATTTTGTACAACCGACTTTTATATAAATTTAATTTTTTTTTATTTTATATAAATAACTCAAAGCTTCCGGTCAGACCTTGACCAAATTTATATGGAACTACTTGCGAAGTACCCTTTGAAACTTGGTTCAGGCGTCTTCGAGTAATCGGTGAACATACATAAAAAAAGACTCCGACGAATTGAGAACTTCCTCCTTTTTGAAGTTGGTTAAAAAACGAATGGGAATGTCTTTACTCAACATTAAGTCAATGATGTTTAAATCCGTGTTTATGTTTATATTTGTGTAAAGTCAACGTTAGCGTCTCGCTGTTGTAAAACATGCAGATCCGCTGTTTACGTAGCGTGTTTACGAAGCACTAGTGCTCTCTCTATTCGCTTACTCTCATAATTCGATGTGATGGTTATCCGACAAGACCGGAGAGAAATCGGGCTGAAGAGCAACGGCTTTACGTGCTTTTCAAGGCATAGGGGTGAAACACAGCCAACCTCTTGACTGGACCGCTACTGATAATTTCTTGACAAGTGCGAGACGCATGGTACAATGATCACTCTTCTTTCGCAAAGTGCAGTAATAATGGCAAAGCGCTACAATATATTACTACTTACATTGAGTGTACAAAAAGATCAATGAAAACTCGTGTAGAAGAACACAATGATAATGTTTTTTTATTCAATTAGTCTCTCGGTCTCTGCGGCCAGTCGCAAGGGAGACCAGCCTTCTACGCAGTACATGATTATAGTGCAAGAGTGTGTGCGCAAACACAGGTGCACTCCGGAATGTTACTAAGAATTCCATACAGAAAATCCCAACAACTAATTTTAGAAAATCTTCAAAGTTACTCTTTATTTTATAGCGTTTATATTGGATAAAAATGATATTGGTAAAGGTGGTACCAGTTAATTATTAAGGCCTTAACAGTGGTTGAAATGCCTAAATCTAGTAATTTAAGTAAAAAAATCTCAATAACTGTTCATTTAATCCACAAACAAAAAATACAGGGTAACAGAAGAAGATTTGGTAAATGTTTTTAATTTAACAAAATTGTATTTTTGTCAACCCCTTATTAGAAAAAAAATCCCCAAAAAGTACCTATCTTTGTCATATTTTGCAAAATTTCTCCAAAACGGCAAAAGCTTTTTAAATAGTTCTTACACTAAAAGAAAGATCTTAAAAATATTAATATTTTTAATTGAGAGTTTTATTTTTATTACCCGTTTTATAAGAGAATATATCATTTTTCCCTGAAATTGAATATATTTACGCGAGCGCGCATGCTCCGTCGCCATGTAAGCTCTGTCACAGTCCGTTTTCGGACATCGTCGAGGGTGGACCGCACGTCGGTGTTGGAGCGACTTCGTTCAAATATATATTAGTTTTTTAAAAGTTTATACTCAATTATAAATATTTTTATGACTCGAAATACTTAATTTAGTTAATATCTGTACACTGGTAACTGTAAATATTATTTTCTAAATAAATGAATTTTTAAAGTGCCCAAAGAAGAAAAAATTTTTGCGGCGACGTTGATTAGTGAAATTGAAAAATGCATTTTTATATAATTTAGATGTGGAACGACGAACATGCTCTCGATACTTAGATTGCGATAGTTTTTAATACCTTCGTAATTTTATTATTGCATATTTTTATTAATTAGTTGATAATGAATTTTATAATTATGTATAACAATAAAACGCTGTTTTTATCATTGAGATATAATGTACTACGTACTAGAGAAGCTATTCCGAACAAAAACTGTGCACTACTCTATGTCTTCGCGCATGCGCGGTAAATAGTACAGTCGCGCATGCGCGGTTTTTGTCATCATAGATTATATACGTAGGTAGAATGATCAGTATGTAGTTAGTAAATGTTTATTTAGATTGTATTGTAAATTGTATCGAGTACAATTTTTCAAATTGTTATTTATATTGCATAATGTGTTAATATAATGTAACATAATATTATGTCAGAATTACTTTTTATTTATATTTTATTTAATACTTTAAAAGGTAAATATGTATAATATACAAATATGCATTTATTTTCAAAGATCATTATTATTACATTTCTAGCATTCTCTAACGTATTTATACGCAGCTGGTGAATAATAGTGTAAAATCAATGCGAATTTACGTAAAGGTGCATGCAGTGTATAATTAATAATTCGTGCTCTGTTTATTCTTTTTCGTTAAAGATTTATGTTACTCCATAAATTCTGCTTTACCCATTAAATCAATCTCAGCATTTAAGTTGAGACCGACTTTATGTTTCAAATTTTCCACAATTGATTTGTAAGAAGCACATTTTTTCTTTAGATAAATATTTTGTCATAAATTTCTCAGTAAGTTTCTTTCTAGCTGCAGATTCCTTGCTATTAAATACAAACACAATATTACAACGTGCTTATATTTTATTCTTTTTATAATAACCTAGAATTATTGATTCCGTTATTAAAGTAGAACTATATTTAAAAGCTTAGGCTTCGTATACATCACTCAAACTTAGCTTAGGAGACATCACTTGCGTAATTTTTTTTTAAGTACAATTTTACTCGGACTATCTAAAATTGAATTTGTACTGCTTATTGATTCAGACAACGGTTCTGATACTTCCTGTTCACCATATCTTTTGGCTGAAAAAAAGATACTAGTTATTTGGGAAGCCTGCAAAAATTCTAGTGTTACAGTATTAAAAAACCGTCATATACTAGAATGACTCGCGCGCCGAGGTTTCCGTCTCTCTTAAGCCCCGTAAATATACTGAACATTACAAAACATTCGTTCGTCGTCTAATCAAAAAATAAAACAAAAACCGCAGCAATGTTATATAATTATATAATTACATTGTCGCATGGTACTGCTTATTTCTTGAAGTACACTCTTCCTGTTTTTGCGGTGTATTTGTCATTTTTTTTTTGAACTGCACAGAAAATGTGCGTGAATAATCTGACGTTTCTTCGCTGCAATTCTTCTGAACAAATTTGATCCATGATTATTTTGTTTCATGACACAGCCGAGGAAAACATTAAATAAAAATAATAATAAAAAGTATTAATTTTAATGCATTAACATTTCATACAGTGATTATATATAAATATTTTACTGTTCATAATCACTTAACATTATACGTCGATAGTGTCAAGTCTGCGCATAAAAATGTTTTACTCTTTGACATTCACGTATACGTTGAAGTTGATAAAATATAATTAAATTAAGCGTGTTTTAAAGATAATAATAAGTTTAAATTACTGGTGAAAATTCACTCCTAGACTTTTCCTTATATTTCTCGAGTAGTTTGAACAGTATCTCAATGCACACGAAGGCATATTAATTTAAAAATAATTCTTCACTCTAACTTCTCACGTTGCAACAACCGCTTGACACAGACTAAGTGAGTTTGAGAGCGCGCACTCTAACTCATGTTACAAACAATCGAGTTGAGGCGTCTTCTCTAGTACGTAGTACATTATATCTCAATGGTTTTTATGAGTATGACTTTATAAAATATTATTGGGAAGAGAAATAAAGATACAGATACTTACATTTAGGTACACTGTTATCAAATTAAATCTAACAACTTAAATAAATAAAAGAATGGTGCTTACCTAAGTATAAATAACTATATAAAGACATTCTTGGGTTTATGGTTTTTTTTTTGTTAGACAAACTATCATATAAAAATGTAAAAATTTTAAATTGGAGAGGGGTTTCACTACGTGATAAAGTTAGAAATGAAGGTATTTGCATTAGAACCAGAGTAACTGACATAGCTCAACGGAATATTACAGTGAAATGGCAATGGGCTAGCTATATAACTTGGAAAACATAAAAAATAGGAAGAAAGGTCCTCGAGTGGCAACCTCGTACAGGTAAGCGAATAAGTACTCAACCTTTTTTCCTCTTCACGTATTCTCATACGCTTTTCTTCACACATACACACACACACACACACACACACACACACACACACACACACACACACACACGCGCAAGCTCGCACGCACACACACACACACACACACACACAATAGGTCGCATATAATACTTACCTAGTATATTAGGCAAGAGTGAATAGGTTTTTGTTAAGTCAGTGCAATTCACCATCTTAGACTACATAACCACTTACTGATGGGATTGTAGTTGCTTTACTACTTGCTGGGTAAAAATAGTAAAAAAAAATTTACCCTGTGAAAGTTTGCATTTAGATATAATTTTTCTAACCAACCATAAAATATGACGAGAATATGTATATAAGTATAAAGGTTGCCTCACACGGAACAGTAATAATATAATATTATATCTTCCATTATCTCTGAAATCCGAGGTATGTTCATATTAAGAGGCTGAATAGAGCCACATTGAAATGCATGGGGATGGTTTTGTAATTTCACGTCATTATCGAAAAAAAAATTGTACGTATTTCAGGTGGCGGTTTGCAAAACACGATTCCACAAAAATTTACTCAATAGAAAATAATTGCAATGTTGCTTCTAAAAATACTTAAATTTTCAACGTCAATTTTTTTTACGTGGTAGAACCATGCTACAGCTATATTTATTAGGTATAGTTGTAACACGAATGGGTCGGCTCGACCGGGGAAGGGCCACGCTCTCACGTAATAACATGTAAAATAGCAGTTTAACCCTGCTGTGTTTCGTATGGTGAGTGTAGAGAACCGGAGGAACTTTTTACTGAAAACGAGGCATTACATCTTAGTCCTCACGGGTGACAACGCATCTACATTTTGATACGTAATCGAGGATAGATGTAGATGTGTATGGGCCGTAGCAACCACTTACCATCAGGTGGACTGTGTGCTCGTTTGTCACCCTTATTCTATTTAAAAAAAAAACTTTCTGAGATTTCAGTAAAATAATGTTAAGTATTGTAAGCACTCGTACAATTATGTCTTATGTTAATAAAGCTATTGGACTATTTTGATTTGTAATAAAGTGATTTTACTTTATAGGTTAAATAATTTATTTACCTTTTATATTAAGAACCGTTTTCCTGTCACTCCTATTGAATTTGACAGTGCTTGCTGAAATTTAGCATCTTTAGATGGATCAGAATCGCCCGCTGATCCGGCTGTTAGATATTGCAAAAATAATCGAAAATATTTATTTTTACTTTCATGCCCAAGACTACCTTGTTTTATTTTATTACGGTCAAATAATAATATTTATAAGGTTATAAATCAAGTATTTTTGTAAATGTTTTGTATGTAAATGTAAATGTTTTCATTATTTTGTTATTCTATTGTTTACAGTTATAATCACGTCTTGATGGGATGCGATGTAACGCGCATACATTATTTTCATCAAGAACTATTATATATATATATATATATTTGTTTTTTTTACCAGTAGAGTTGCAACAAAATCTTAAAAAAGTTCAATGAATTAAAAAATGCCGATAGTTATATAATTTCAAGTCAGTGTTTTACATTTAAAGATCAGTTATAAAAAGCCAAAGTTCTTATTTTCATTTTGATTCATTTAATTCGAGACTAAAATAAATGTGAAAGGGCTTTTATCTGCAATAATAATTTTCATCAAAAATAACATAGACTTATAAAAGTCATATACACGGTCAATCATACTGAAGATTATCAATTGTACTACAAAATATTTAAAAGACTATTTCCAGTATAATGACCCGAATATCATCATTAATGTTTGACTGGCAAACTTAAAAGTTTTATCACATGGCTAAATGATTAACTATTATATTATGATAAGGTCATGCTTTTCTATAAAAAGTTGCAAGAAATTTTAAATCACGGACCTATTGGTTTGTTTTACTTTTCACTTAATTAGTGAAAAACAAGATGGACTGATCTAGAAGTTTACTTTCTTGTGTAGAAAGTGCTATTTAGAATTTTATGCAAATGATAATTAAAGTTTATATGTAAATAAGTGTAACATAGCGGGAATTATATTCAATGGTAGCGGCCATCCGTATTTGCAAAGCCAGCATCATTTTCTGTACAGAAACCGGCAAAGTGTTGCTCAAGGCACTATAAACAAAGCAGCTGATAAAATGTTACACTCATAACTGTTAACAAAAACTGTTTTCCCAAATAGTCTTATAGATAATAATAACTATTCTGCCGTGTTAGGTGCAGGAGTTATTATTAGAAGAAGAAGAGGTAAAATTTTGTTTTAGAAATGCGCAATCAATATTGTTTTGTCTGCAATTGAGCATAAAATAAAAAAATAACTTCAACCAAAGAGCATAACTGGCATTATACTCAGGTCCATCAATTGGTATGGAAAAAAGTAATTTTACAAGGCTTCAAAATATCAATCAAAATTCAAAAAACATAAATATTAAAATCAAAAAATGTATATATGTATGTCTATACATACGTATAATGATTTATGGCCGCTTAGTAACTGACGGTGACTCACTATAACATCCTACAGTCACGCCGAAACTAAGAGGAGAGAATCACTGTAGAAAAGGTAATAATTTATTGCGGAAATTTTGTGATAAAATTAAAAAAAATATAAACTTATCCAAGTTAATCTAACTAAGTCTAATTTATCCTTATGCGTACAAAAAAAAAACAAATAATAAAATAGTGAGATGGCGTCAGTTTTTAAAAAGATATAACAAAAATAAATAAAAAAATAAATTTCAATAAAGTTCAGTATTTAATTGATTATATACCGCTGACAATCACGCTTTTCGAAACCACGCCAGTTGTAAACAATACTTGTGCGAAAAGACAAAATCTTCTTTTCAAATTTCCGCCGAGTTGTAAGTAGAAGGCCAAATAGGTCACGTGTCAATTTTAATTAAATATATCTTATATGAAGTGATCTTGACTATGTTTCATCAATTAACCATTGGTAAAAATTAAAACAGGAATTTTACGATTGTGTTTACAAAAAACATTATTAGTTGAACCTTGCAGCTTGTTCATTATTTTTATTATAAATACCTATAAATGTATATATTATTAATAAATAGTTCCCATAATATATTGTATTATTTTTTATTTTGCCCTATCTGCAATGTTCTACGCTCTATAGAAAATGTGGCGTATGACATGACTGACAATCTTTCGAACGTTTTATCTAGGTACAACGATGTTTTACGTTTTCGTCGCCTCCACATGATATTTTTGTCAGCATAAGGTACCCTTCTATATCTGAAACGAATATAAATATTGCTACAAAGTAAAGTAATAGGCTATACAAGTCCCTCTACTGGGCACAGGACTCTTTTTTTTATTTCTGAGAGGGTTTTAGGGCAAGGAAATGCCCGCCGTGCTTCCCCAATGCGTGTTGACGAAAATTGCAATTACAAATTTCATTCGTGCTGTCGGGATCAAACCCGGGAAAATTTACAGCGAACGCTTTGACGACATATTTTTAATACGACACAAATAAATATGATTTAACATATATAATAAAAATTCTTACGTACTTGAAACTTGAACACTTGATAGCTCGTGATTCCTACCGGACAAAGCTACAGCACCAGACCGTGCAATGTAATTGAAGATGCGTAACCGCGACATAATTCTCAGTGATGCGCAAGCATAACAGGCAGTATGTCACTTATATAATTGTCATCTCTGCAGTCTATTAATCTTTGCACTTTTATAAGTAATACAGAAAGTAGTTGCTAGACGGTGTTGACATCGGCTAAAATCTCTGCGATCGCCGTTTCGTCAAGGTCATTCAGGCTAGTTAAAGCCTTAAACCTAGACATCAAAAGGCTTACACAATTAGAGCTAAAAGAAATAAAACTATTAATTTTCCTTTCAACTATGAACTATGATTTAAAGAAATAAGTAATCTGTGTTTTTCGAAACATTTATATGTTTCGTTTTGGAGTGAAAAATACTGTGAAGTATTGTTCGAGTGAATGCAATATTCAATACGGTGCACATATCTGCGAACCTTAATATTTCGAACACACGTTAAGTTCACCGATACTCATTGCAGGTGCTTCCTGCTTTATCCTATCAAAACGACTTTAGGAGGACTTTCATTAATTAATTCATTACAGCCTATCAAAAGTTCCCCATAAATAGACTACAAGTGCTGAACAAGCGGAAATAGAAGTTTTTAATTATTTTCACTTGTTATCAAAAAGATGCTTATCCTGTTTCGGTTTTCTTTTGTCATCTCTTACGAAACCCACATTATAAGAGAAAGTGGATATTTTTACGCCGCCACTACACGTTATGTAGGCAGTTATAATAAAATTAAACTTTAATAAAGCTGCTGCAGCACGAGCGGTTCGGCTCAATCAAAGAAACACCGTGAAATATAAGAACAGCATAAGGTTGCTGTGTTTCATAAGGTTAGTGACGAATCAATACCTATATTACTGATTTCCATTTCATTTTAGTCCTTAAGGATTGATCGGTCGATTGATCATCTTATATGTAGGTACATAGATAGGAAAACTCCGTGGCGCAGTGGCTTAGCAATGAGTTACAGCGCTGAGAGCTGCGTGTTCGAATCCCACACAGAACAAGTATTTGTATGGCCTGCAAATTATTGTTCCGGGTCTGGATGTTTGCACTTGTGCAATATCCCAGTTACAGGTGAAAATCGTAATATAAAGTCTTGTAAAGAAAGATGACTATGGGCCCTAGCCTCCTCTTACCACCAGGTGAGATATTATGACCTCTTTATTCAACCTTATTTCTAAAAGTATTATCTACCTTTACATATATTACTTTTAATATATGCTCTCTACCATGAGAAAGGCCCATGTTCAGCAGGTGAAGTTAAGGGATGTGATAAATAAGAAAAGGAAAATTTATAAATAGACAAAATTATAAAACTATGAAAAGAATATTCAATAAGGCATGCAGGTAAGCGCTCATATTCTGGTCTAGTATCTACATGAGACGCGTTTTATGCGGAAATTATTCTGGGATGGATTTGGATATTGTTGCAGGCATGGGAGCTAATTTATAATGTAAATTGTTTTGCTAGTACGAATTAGTAGGTAAAATATTGAAATTCAAATTCAAATCATTTATTGCGAATATAGGTTGATACAGTTGGTGTTTACGTAGTTTATCACTTATAGAACAAACATTTAGTACAGCTATATTCCGCCATTTGGCATGCAATGTTCATCACATTTTATTACTTTTATATTAAATTACTTAAACATACTCTAGTAAAAAATGTAATTCACATGATACAAAATCAAAAATAATAGCGATAAGTCAATTTAGATAATATTGTATAAGTCAAGTCAATTTAGTTATTCTCAGTCATGTAACAGTCAATTATTGAATTTCATATGTGTCTTCGAAATATTCTTTCACACTGTAGTATGCCTTATTAAGAAGAAATTGCTTCAATAGTATTTTAAAGTTGTCTATATTGGAGCATCTCAAAATGTGTAATGGTAAATGGTTATAAATTCTAGGGGCCATACAAAATACACTGTTGTTAAATTGGGCTGTTTTGTTTGATGGAAAACATATTTTTTGATTATTACGTTTACTGTGTAGGCACTCAAATAAAGAAATATGCGTAATAACAAAAACGGCTATCTCATATATATAAAGGCACGGAAGTGTTAACAGTTTCAGACTAATAAAAAACGTGGTTGTTGTTGTTGTTGAAGGTTTACAACTATCCGTCTGTTTTAACTTAATCTAAATATCAGCTATAAATATCATTTCATTATCTACAGAGTTACGCAGTGATGACGGCAGATTGATTCACAATTGTTCCAAGTCTATATAGAGCATAAAAGAACCGGTTGAGTTTAGTACAAATATCTTCCACTTGAGATTTTCATTTTAAGTTTGAATCGAGATTGAGGCCTAAAAATTTTGCATTTTCGACTACATTAATTTGTTGTCCGTTGTAGCAAATATTAATATTTATTAAATTATTTTTCACGTTTCTGAATGTCATTAGATTTGTTTTATTTAGATTAATCAATAAATTATTATTTGATAACCATTGAATTATTATGTCTAGTGTTTGATTTATGTCAGATATCATTTGATTTTTGCTTGTGCTTGTAAACATCACTGTGCTATCGTTTGCAAATAGTACCATATCTTGATTTATATAATTTGGTAAATCGTTTATATAAACAAGGAATAACAATGGACCAAGAATACTTCCCTGGGGTACTCCTTGAGTTACTTCGCGATATGAGGATGAGTAAACTATTTATCTATAAGTTTTTGAGTCTATTTATTAAGTATGTTTTTATGAGATTGAGGACATTTCCTCGGACTCCGTATGCTTCTAGTTTACTTAAGAGGATACTGTGATTAACATAGTCAAAAGCTTTAGTTAAATCCATATATAGAGCAGATACTAAGTGCTTATTATTAAGGCTTGTCATTACAGTACGCAGAAATTGAAATACAGCTAAATTTATACTTTTATTCTTTCGAAATCCGACTTGTTTCTCTGTGAATATTTTATATTTTTCAAAGAAATCATTGAGGTTGTGACTTATTACCTTTTCAAAAATTTTAGAGAATATTGGTATGAGTGCTATGGGTTTATAATTTGCAACATCACTCTTGTCTTTTTTTCTTAAATATAGGTTTAACTACCGTTTTTTTTAAATTTATTTGGGAATATTCCAGAGGCTATACTTAAATTTACGATGTAGGATAAAACGGATGAGATGATGGTTGATACATTTTTTAATACCTTTGTGCTAACGTCATCATAACCTGTGCTATTTGTATTATTTAATGATTTAATTATATTATTAATATCGAAAGGAGTAGTTGGGTTCATAAATAATGAATTATAAGAATTCGGTACTTTGGAGTTAACATTCATTGCTCTTATATTACTGTCATTTCCACTTATGAAGTAATTGTTAAATAACTCTGCGATATCTTTGGGGTGATCAATGAGACATATCAATAATAATGGAGTGATCAGTGATCACTCCATTATTATTGATATGTCTGATTTCCTCTTTAATCACATTCCTGTTATTATAATTGATGATTGACCAAGTAACTTTAGATTTGTTTGAAGTTGTTTTGATTTTATAGTCATTCTGTGCCCTTTGTGTTAACTTTATTATTTTGTTTAAACGTTTTGTGTAACATTTGAACAAATTTCTGTTGTGTGTAGTCGGATGTTTTCTATATTGCCAAAGTAAATTTCTTTTTTGTTTTGAACATATTCTTATACCTTTCGATATCCAGGAAGGTTTTTCCGAGGTGCTCTTTTTATTAATATAAAAAGAGCACCTCGGAAAACATAGGTCATAAAATAAGATGAATAATTCGTGAAAATAATTCGTGAAAATATTAAAATTTAAATTTAAATTTCCTAAACATTTATATAATATTTTTTTATATCTATAAATATATCTCTAAATATGTGGTAGAGCCACGCTGCACAGAATACCGGCGTGAAATAGCAGCTTAATGCTGCTGTGTTTCATATGGTGAGTGTAGAGATCACGCGACACTTTTCACTAGAAACGCATTCCATCTCAGTCTTCAGAGGTGACAACGCATATGCATTTTGATTCTTATACCATTGTGCATTAACCGTTCTTTGTCCCTCAAGAGGAATAGTCGTAACATGGCCGGTTTTGGAAACAAACGTGGCCACCATTTTTTTTGCAACACTCCGTGAACGAACAATTTTTGTTGGCTTTAACTCATTTTCGAACACCCAAACTCGTGACTGGTTTTTTGTTTCGGGTTCGTACGCGTATATCCAGAATTCGTCAGCTGATACGATGTTGTATTCAGCATTTGAGGATCCTGCGTGGAATCTTTCGAGAGTTCTGACGCACCGAGTAACGCGAGCAGCTTTTTGCTCTTCACAGAGCGAATGCGGTATCCATCGGGAAAACAACTTTTTACAACTAATTGTTCATGCCAGATTATTTGTATTTGACTCATGCCAATGTCGAAAGTTGCCTGAATTTCGCGGTATGTCACATGTGGTAGAGTCATGTTGCAACTATATCAATAGTACATTTGTAGTACGAATGGGTCGGCTCGACCGGGGAAAGACCACGCTCTCACAGAATGCCAGCGGATAATAGCAGCTTAATGCATCCTGTGTTTCGTATGGTGCGGGTAGAGAACCGGAGATCATTTTTATTGAAAAAGTGGCATTCTATCTTAGTCCTCACGGCTTATGACGCATTTGCATTTTGATTCGCGAACGAGGATAGATGTAGATGTCTATAGGCCACAGCAACCATTTACCATCAGGTGGACTGTACGCTCACTTGTCACCCTTGTAGTATACAAATGTCTATGGGCCACAACATCCACTTACCATCAGGTGGGCTCTTTGCTCGTTTTCACACTTATTCTATACAAAAAATCTCCTACATCTTGGAGGAGTTCTGCATCCATAAATTGTACACGAGCAAACATCTAGACACAGAATGGTTTTAGACACTTCAAACTTGTTCTGACCGGGAATCGAACCCGCGGCCAATATTGTCGCAGGCGAACGCTTAGCCACTGCTCTGCCGTGCCGTCATATCCTGTGAAACTGCAAAACTTATTTTCCTTATGTATACAAATAAATTAAATTTAATTGTCTGTTTGTAATATCAAAATAGTAGGTTTTTACTGAATGCATATGAAAGTATATACTGTACTTATAACAAAAACACAATTTTTGCAAACACATAGTTGGCGTGAAACACCATCGTTCCGGGAAGTCTGCAGTTTGTGATCATATCCTAGACGGCCCCCACCATTATATTCCATTTAATAAACCACTAATTCTCGCAAAAGAACATATCGAGTCCTACTCAGGATGATACGTGAGGCTATTGAAATTAAAAAAAAAACATCCTAATTTCAATAGAGAGGGAGGCTGGGTGGGACCACCTGCTTGGGACTTGTAATTAATAAAATTAAAACTAAACCCAAGCATATCACTGCAAGACTTCAAGACACAGTAAGTGCATTATGCGTAGATCGGACCAAAATTAATAATTAAAAAAGCTGAAGGTACTCCGGGTTAACTCAGACATCGGCACGTCAATCACTTCAGTCCCCCGTGACCATCGGTGCGGTAAAGCACCCGAAACGTCGGGAGTTAATAAAAAAATAAGTTAATTAAACGCGATAGAATCCGTAAAAGTAGTCTTATACAACACTCTTAGATATGAGAAAAGTCATGTGTTTTTTTTTCTAAAAGTGTATGCTGTTGACCCTGCGGCCTTTACAGTTTCATCAAAATAGACTCGTAAGCGATGACTTATGAGCTATTGAGTGCAGCGATTCTGCCGGATGCGGAATGACGCGACGACGACTGCAGTCCCGAGGCAGCCCAGTCCCTGTTCTTGAAGTAAGGCTCCTTGATATGGGTGGGGGGGGGGGGGCTCGATATGATTCAATGGCCCCTTAGAAACGAACCCTGGCTTAAACCAATGTCGGAATGAGAGAAACTGGTCGAAAAACTAAAAATGCCCCGTAGCACGTCCGAATGATTCGAGCTACAACAGTAATAAAGCTGCAGCTTGTCTCTGCCATGGTTGAAACAATCAACAATCATTTTAAAATTTCCTTAGACCATAGTCTAAACCCATTGAGTTATATGTACTACGTACTAGAGAAGCCATTCCGAACATTGACTATGTTCAACTGAACTGTAGTGCAATCCATACAAACTAAATATTGCGTAAATTGAAGATTTGTGAATTCCATAAAATAATTGTTATTACATTTTATTTAGAAATATGTTTGTTTAGAATAAATTAAGATATTTTATATTAAATTCTTATATTTACTTTATATTAATATCTTATTTTATATTAAATTAAAGTCGTCGAGCATGCGCGACTACTACTCCCGCGCATGCGCGAAGACATAGAGTAGGACACAATTCTTGTTTGGAATGACTTCTCTAGTACGTAGTACATATAACTCAATGTCTAAACCCATTTGAACCAAACGGAACGCAAGCTGGTGATACCAGTTTCTCCAATCAGATCCAAGAAAATATACGAGATAATATACAAGGCTCTATTACTACGTATACTCACACAGAATACCCTACCGTACGGTAGCTAAATGCTGTTGTGTTTCGTGTGGTGGGTGTAGAGAACTGGAGAATATTTTTAGCATAAAATAGCAGCTTACGGATTAGTAAGCTGAAGTGGCAATGGGCCGGCCATATAGCTCGAAGAACCGACAACCGATGGGGAAAAAAGGTTCTCGAGTGGCAGCCTCGTACCGGCGGACGAAGTGTAGGGCGTCCCCCCACTAGATGGAGTGACGACCTGGTAAGACGTGCGGGAGGTCGATGGATGCAGGTGGCTCAGGACCGTGCTTTGTGGCATTCCTTGGGGGAGGCCTATGTTCAGCAGTGGACTTGTGAAGGGCTGTAATGATGATGATGATGAGCAGCTTAATGCCGTTTACACTGGAAATGAGGCTTTCTATCTTAGCCCTCAAGGGTAACAGAGTATCTGCATTTTGATTCTTATAGGACAGGTCTATGGGCCACAGCATACTTTTTCCATCAGGTGGACTGTGTGCTCGTTTATGGCGGTTATTCTATATAAAATAAAAAAACCTAAAACTATCAATAAACCACGTTTTAAGTCCGAATAACTGTCTTTTCAATTTGTTGATAACAACCAGTGAACCTGATTTGTATGTAGGAATCACAAAATATAAAGCGAAGTGTAAAAAGAATTTTTGCACGTAGTTCAACTAAAAACAAAAAAAAATAATCCATTTATATGAGAACCATAAACTTTTATTACAAGGACCTTTTACTTTTGTCAACACGTTGAACTGCGTGTCCGCCTCATTATCACTTTTATATAAGTACTTTAAAAATATTAAAATTTTGCTGAATTGTACTGTCGAGTATTAATGGGAGTAATTTGTATAAAATGTATTTATATGTCATATGAAAGTGCAGAGTTTATATGATGTCATAAATTTTTACAAATTTTATAGCGTTAAAATTAAGTTCTTACCACTGAAGTGACTAGCTTCTAAGTGGCTCATGAATACCTGGAACCAACTTCAAACAAAAAAGTAATGCATATACAGTATAAGTTTTGGGGGATGCCTTTGCAGCGGTGGAATTCACAGGCTATAATGATGATGATGACGATAATGATGACAATAGTGCGACCTATTAGTCAGTTCTAGGCTAAATTGGAGATCCTGGTTTCTTACACAAGCCAGCGCCAACATTATTGGTAAAAATAAATTGTTGTTTCCATGTTAATATCGGATCGTGCCAAATGGAAGTCCATAATCTCTGCCTACCCCTCTGGGTGACAGGCGTGAGTGTTTATGTTATGTTATGTTATGTTTCCATGTCTGGTAGTGTAGAGGAGCCGTACTAACTCAGAGACTAAACGCTGAACGTTTTACTATACGCAAACAACCTCAGTTCGATCTTTGCCAGCATCAATGAAATTGTTGATTTCATTTTTTTAATTGTTAAGTACTGATTTACCACGCTTGGCGATGAAGGAAAATTGCATGACGAAACCTACAAGTGTGAGGAATAAAATAATTCGAGGACATGTGAATTCCGCTATTATTCACTGGAGCAATTATACCATAACCCTAAAAATTAGATGGGGCCTAGGTCTAGCAGTGTGACGAATAAGCTATAATTTTTATATTGCGGTTTGATCCATACAGTTTACTTTTAGCTAGATAAATTATGCCTAAAACGTTAAGAGCCTGTGCTCATATATAGCATGGCATGGCACGGCGTCGCAAGGCACACTTCGGCATGCCGAAAGATCCTCCACGAAAAAAATCCTTTGATACGCCGTGCCGTGCCGTGCTGTTTGTGAGAGCAGGCCCTAATTCTGTATTTTCTAAAAAATTTAATATAGTGTGATATAAAAAATATTGTAGCAATCCGTCATGATTTCTCAAAAACATTCACAGTAAATCAGATCTTGAAATTGTGACTTTTAAAAATTTGATTAGTATCGTTTAAGGTAATATTTTTGCTCGAATACTGTAAAATGTTTAAGTATTAGTTTATCGCCGGAGCTTCAAAATTCGACGTCCCTAACGAGCTTAGTTTATAGAATTACTCTAATTTTATATACTAGCTTATATTGGCGGTGTAAGAATATCTCCTACGAGGGAAAATTAAACAAGGGATGTGCAGCAGCATATCCCAACTCAAAATAATAAAAACAATTCAGATGCCATACATGCCAAGCGTGGCAACTATGACAAAATCCCTATAGGCCTATGTTCAGCAGTGGACTTTTATAAGCTGTAATGGTAATAGTAATTGTATAATATATTTCTTTATGGATAGCTCAATCGGGAAAGCGACTTAATATAATTACATACATATCTTCATTTACTGTTTCTTCCATTAATTTGTTGCTTTGTGTTCATATCTTCATTTAGTTAGAAATGAAGAGGCATAACAAAGTAATTTTTGTTGCGGAAAATAACAACGGACCTAATTATTATCGGCCATATCGGGTATAAGCGAATCAGATCAATTTATCAGATTCCTTATTACGTTTCTCAGAGACTTTCCACGCCACGGTAGTATCAAATATCTTAGGAATATTTCGTGTAATTAAATTTTCGATAATGTTTTCCTATTCTTATTTTTCTGGTTTTGATTATAGCTCGCATGATTGCGTTCCTTGCTCAAGCAAAATATAGAAGGCATTAATTTGCGTAAATTTATTATAAATATAAATTTGTTAAGATCCGCGTTAGAAATAAAATGTTTTTTTTTTATAAAACTGAAATGAAAAATGAACTTATAATCTTACAGTAGTAAGTATCTAAAGCAATCCACAGGCACCTATAATAAACTTCAAACAAAGAAGACTACAGATGAGTTGTCATCTCTGACTAAGATGGATACCTTACACAGTCAGTAATTATACTGGTACTTTATATTCAGAACTCATTCCTTCAGAGACGAAGAACGTGCTACGAGTGCAAGCACTTCTGTTTGGGGTCATAAGTAGGTAAGAAAGTGGTCCCAACTTGACGGTTTCCTTGGCAGAAATGAAGCCCTATTATTTTGTGATTATGTAATAGTATTAAGTAATAGCAATAATTTATACGTGGTAGAGCCATGCTGCAGCTATATTAGTAATGTATTTGTAGCACGAATGGGTTGACTCGACCGGAAAGGACCACGCTCTCAAAGAATACCGGTGTAAAATAGCAGCTTAACGCTGCTGTGTTTCGTATGGTGAGTGAAGAGACCGGGAGACCCTTTTTACTGGAATCTGCATTTTGATTCTTTATTGGGGATAGATGTAGATGTCTATGGATCAACCACTTACCATCAGAAGGACTGTGTGCTTGTTGGTTACCCTATTCTAAAAAAAATGATTTTAATATAGTTTTATAAGTATTCTTGCATTCCAACCAAAAAGAACACTAGGAACATAGAAATATATTGTAAATAAAGTCAGCATATTATTTAACGGTGGTAGAGCCACGCAGCAGCTTTTGCTGTTGCACGTATGAGCCGGCTCGAGCCGGGTTAGTACCATGACCTCACAGAATACCGGCGTGAAATGGAAGCTCTGCTTCCGCGTTTCGTCTGGTGAATGCAGGTGACTGGAGGCCCAATCCCCCCCCCCCAATCAACAAGGTATCGGAATTACATCATAGGGGGGGGGGCAAAATTTCGCTCAACACAATAACTGCTCGGGGCAAACTAAGCAACAAGACCAAGGCGACCCCTGCCACGCTATCCGTGAATTTCTGCAACATCAAGGGACTTCACTCGAACCTTAACGCCGTCCACTACCATCTCAAGACGGCGAAGTCAGCCTTGCTCTTTCTGACCGAGACACAGGTGTCCTCTCCGGCTGATACTACGTATCTCTCCTACCTGGGGTACAAATTGGAGTACTCCTTTGTGCCTCGGGCTGGAGTTTGCGTATACGTCAGAGAGGACATCTGTTCTCGACGCCTCGGCAGTCTTGAAGGTTCGGACCTGTCAATCCTTTGGCTACACGTAGACAGCGACGACCATCCGCGCGTCTATGGGTGCCTCTATAGGTCCCATAGCGGTAATGCCGATACAGACCGACTCATCGACCATGTCCAAATGGCTACAGATTCCTTGCTACAACAGGTCCCATCCGCAGAGATCGTGATCCTTGGCGATTTTAACGCCCACCACGCCGAATAGCTCGGTTTACGTTTAACCGATCATGCGGGGAGATTTGTTTATGACTTTGCCTTGGCATATGGTCTGACACAGCTGGCTACATCGCCTACGTCGATTCCATATGTTGAGGATCATACACCTTCCCTGTTGGACCTTCTGCTGACCTCTCATCCGGACGGATGTCAGGTTTCAGTCAATGCCCCTCTTGGCTCTTCGGGCCATTGTCTGATACGGAGTGTGGTGCCATTTACGCTCCTCTCGCGGTTGCGTTCTGCAGATTGCCGCTGTGTTTGGCATTACAGGTCGGCGGATTGCGACGGAATGCGGTCTTTTTTTGCTTCCTACCCATGGGGACGGGTTCGCTTCTCGCCAGATGATCCCAGCGCTGTTGCTGACTCAGTCGCTGATGTGGTGCTACAGGGAATGGAACTAATTATTCCATCATCTGTGGTACCCATTGCAGGCAGGTCTCAGTCTTGATTTGGTCGCTCCTGTAATACTGAATTACGCATTAAGCAAGAGTGTTATCAAGCTTGGGCTGCGGCTTCGGCGACTCGGGATGTAAAAACCAGCATACTTAAAAAGAAGTATAACTTCGCCTCCAGGTCCTTCAATAGAGTTATTGCCAAGGCAAAGTCAAAGCACATAGGCAGAATTGGCGAGAAACTAGTTCGCCTTCCTTCGGAAACCCGTGCATTCTGGTCTCTCGCCAAGGCTGTCCAAGGGAATTTCGGTAAGCCATCACTACCATCTCTGCACAGGGAGGTCGACTCACTGGTCCACGCCGCAAAAGAGAAAGCCGACCTTTTAGGCTCCCTTTTTAAGTCCAACTCGACTGTTGATGACGGGGAGAACACACCACCGCCGACCATCCCGCGGTGTGAGTGCTCCATGCCGGATGTGCGGTTCTCACAGCGCTCGGTTCGCAGAGTACTCCTCTCCCTGGATATCCACAAGTCGAGTAGGCCTGACGGAATCCCCACAATTGTTCTGAGAACGTGTGCTGCGGAATTCGCAACGGTTCTAACGCGTCTTTTTCGGTACTCTTACTCCCTAGGCGTAGTCCCGAAATCATGGAAGACAGCCTTTGTACACCCAATCCCTAAAAAAGGCGACCGCTCCGACCCGTCCAACTACAGGCCTATCGCCATCACCCCCTTGTTCTCCAAAATAATGGAATCCGTTATAAAGTGCCACCTCATGTGGTACCTTGAGGATCACCAGCTGATTAGTGACCGCCAATACGGTTATGGTCGGGGCTGATCAGCTCGTGATCTTCTGGTATACTTAACTCATAGATGGGCGGAGGCAGTAGAGTTCAAGGGGGAGGCATTGGCCGTTAGTTTGGACATTGCGAAGGCCTTCGATTGGGTTTGGCACAAAGCGCTTCTTTCGAAACTCCCTTACTATGGGCTTCCCGAGAAATTGTGCAATTGGATCACCAGCTTTCTTGCAGATAGGAGCATAAAGGTCGTTGTAGACAGTGCATGCTCCTACTACAAGCCTATTAACGCTGGTGTTTCACAAGGCTGCGTGCTATCACCAACGCTGTTTCTTCTGCATATCAATGATATGTTGCAAACCGGTAGTGTAGCGGACAGCGAGGAGGCCGCCGCCCCGTCGCCCCTTCACACCCCGGTGCGCCCCGCGCACCCCGCACACCGGTAGCAGATCACGCGATGTCGCCGACCAATGAGCGCGCGGCATCGCGGACGACGCTACGCACGACCCGAGACGCTCTCCGGCGAGATATAAGAAGGGCGTCTCGGTCGGTGAGCTGTTCATTTCGGAAGCGGCACTCGAAGAGAAGAAAACAGCAAGAGAAATCAAGAAAATCAAGACTCAAGAAGACTCCATTAAGAAGACTCCCCTCTGTATAATAGTGTAATTAATTGTGCCACATTTGTAAATAGTTAGAATACAGTATAGTTCGACAGTACCATCTTTTCTTTAAGCAGTTGTCCCTAGCGTACCTCAATAATACAGTCCACTGCGATCCATAACAAGTTCTTGGTTCATCGTCGCCGGATTCAAGCCAGAAGAAAGAAGAAAGAAAATAATTATTGAAGAAAGAACATAATTATTGAAGAAAGAACATAATTATTGAAGAAATAACATAATTATAGAAGAGAGAACATAATTACAGAAGAAAGAAGATCATTATAGAAGATCTTCGAGGAAGAAAGAAGTACGTCGACGAAGAGAGAAGATCGTCGGTGCTAACTCCTTCCTCGTTTCTTATTTACATCGACGTCATATATATATATATTGTCTGTTTCCAGACAATTCCTGTTTCTTAACCGCGTTTACGCGGCCGGGTGGTTGCTCCCTAACGGTGCCAAACTGTGACCATCCGGTAACGCCCTTGAGGCGGGAACGGCGTCCAATACGTGCGTCTTTTTGAAGACGATCGGAGGTCGCAACGAGGGATACCATCATGCGGAAGACAAGAAGCCAGAAGACACGGAACGACGACGAAACGCCAGTAGGAATGCGGATATTCGAGGAAGCACCCGCGTCCCCGTCTGATTATCTCGCGTTGGCAGAAGCGCCGCCCGCCGCGCCGCCGCGCCCCGCTATGTCCGTGTCTACAACCGATCACTTGGGAGAAGTTAGCACATCCGCGCCGCGCACAGAAACGCTCGCCGCGATAATAGAAGATCTTCCGACTACGGAAACTAGTTCGATAGTGCGTACCGTCGCGCCTGTAGCAGACGTTGTACATAGGCCCGCGTCCCGCGCCCCGTCGGTCCGTTCAGTCCGTTCAGCCCGGTCGACAGCTAGCGCAGTAGCAAGATTAAAACAAATCGAATATAATGCCGCGGAGGAACTAGCTGCAATTAGGAGGAAGCAATTGCAAATAGAGGAAGATCTCGTCAAGAAGAAATATGCTAGGGATATCGCGCAACTGCAAGAAGAAACCGATAGGGAAAGCCTTAACGAGGACGAATTAGTCGAAAATAGGGTACGCGTTGATAGGTGGTTAGAAAACGTAGAGACTGTGCGGGGGGAGCCGCCCTACCGCCCGCCTCAGCCCGCGCCCCGCATCGAGATAGAGCAGGCCCCACCGAGAAGGGGAACCGGTTACGACCACGCTGAAGATGCCCAGGGGAAGTCGGTCGCGAATGACGTTCAACCGCGCCGCGTAAATAGGATACAGAGGGATAATGGAGTCGCCGTAGAAATGAACCAGGTGGATCGTCGTGTACGGGCTACGTCGCCGTCGCGCGTCCAACGCCGCACTCTATCGCCTACACATAAATCGCCACATCGCCTTACGGATCGTAGATTACCGTCGCCGTGTCATAGGGATGTAGGTGTACATAGATCGCCATCGCCACATCACCACGCGGATCGTTGATCACCGTCGCCGTGTAATGATGTAGGCAGAAATAAATCGCCACATCGCCTTGCGGATCGTAGATTACCGTCGCCGTGTCATAGGGATGTAGGTGTACATAGGTCGCCGGCGCCACAGCGTAGGTTAGAAGAAAATAGGGATAGGGATAGGTCGCTCACCCCGCGAGGGAAGGATAGGGAACGGCTAGCGGAAGCTTTAGAAAATATGGTTAGGGTTAGACCAGCCGTCGCGAAACAGACGCAGGACTTGTCTATTTTTAACGGCTCGGCCGCGGAATGGTTAGCATTTAAAGCCGCGATGAATGAATCCACGCGTTTATATGGATTCACAAATACGGAAAATATGGCAAGATTAAGGAACTGTTTGCGCGGTGAGGCTAGAGACGTAGTATCGGCTCTGCTGTTTACCGCGAAGGATCCAGCAGACATTATGCGGACACTGGAGCAGTGTTTCGGCCGCCCGGAAGTAATTATAGATCGTGCGTTAGAAGAATTGAAACGCCTTCCGCGCCCGGGTCATACCTCCCAGGAATTAAACTCGTTCGCAATTAAGTTACAGAATATAGTGTGCATCATGCAGAACATCGACGTTGCCGTGGGTTATTTGCGTAATCCAATGCTGACTAGGGAAGTTACTAGCAAACTTAGCCCTCACTTACGGTCGCGTTGGTGCGATTATGCGGAGCACTACGGAAGTGCGGACGGACCGGACATCGTTACGTTATCCCGGTTCATGATGAGAGAGGCTGACCGTCCGTTAAGTCATGCCTATACGTCCGTAGCGTCGAATAAGGAATCGCCCGTAAGACGAGAAACGCCGCCGTCGAAAAGAATAGTGTTAACACGCCGCGTAGAAGATAGGGCCCGTGACGTAAAGACGTTCACCGCCCAGGAGGACACCGGTAGTGCCTCATGTATGTGTTGCGGGGGTGAACACCCTATCGTCAAGTGTAAGAAGTTAGAGCAAATGGGCTCGGACGACCGGTGGAAGTGGGTTAGGGAAGATGGGGTATGTTTCAAGTGCTTGAGCAGCAAGCACCGACGTATACACTGAAAAGCCAGGAAGTGCGGCGTCGACGGTTGTAACGCCCCCCACCACGCTCTTCTTCACACCCGTAAGGCCCGTACGCCTGCAGCGTCGGTTAAACCGGACGAAACCGTGCTCGTCGCGTCGAGTGTTAGCAATAGTGCGTCCGTATTGTTAAAAGTGTGTCCGATAACCGTGCGCGGACCACGCGGAAAGGAAGTAAACACGTACGCGCTACTTGACGAAGGCTCTACGATATCGCTAATCGACGACGACTTAGCTCGCGAGTTAGGAGCGGAAGGACCGATAAAGCCGCTCAATATTAAAGGCGTAGGTAACAGTCAACGCGAGGCTAATAGTAGATTAGTCAGTATAGGGATACGTGGCAAGACACGCAGCGAGATGTTTAACATAAACGCGCGAACAATAACCGACTTAAAGATAGGCTCGCAGTCTGTGAGTAGGGAGTGCTTACGATTAAAGCACTTACGTGACTTACCGAGTTCGGTGTGTTACGACGACGCGAAGCCGAGATTGCTATTAGGCGCCGACAATTGGCATTTGATAATTACCCGTGCTTTAAGGATAGGACGTCAAAGGCAGCCTATAGCTGCACGAACGTTATTAGGATGGGTAATTCAGGGAACCGTGCCGCGGTTAACGTGTAGGGAAGACGGCGAGACCGTATTACACGTAGAGAGCGCTAGCGGACGGTCAGATAGGGACATCCGAACGTTTGCTAGTCGGGACGAGGAGGTAACGGAACTCCTCAAACGGCAGTACGAAATAGACTCTATAGGTATCTCGCTGAAGAGTAGGCCGCGACGGGATGAGGAGCGCGCTGTCGACATATTCCAGCGCACCGTCAAGAAGGTCGGCGAGCAATACCAAGTTGGACTGCCATGGAAGGACGACAACGTGCGGATGCCACCCAGCTACGAGATGGCAGCGCGAAGACTACGGACGATCGAGAGGAAGATGGACCAGTCGCCGGAGTTTCGTGACGCCTACACAGCCCAGATAGACAACCTCCTGGCGAAGGGATACGCAAGGGAAGCCGAAGGGACAGAGCGAGAGGATCCCAAGAGCTGGTACCTGCCACACTTCGCAATACGGAATCCGAACAAGCCGGGGAAGACGAGATCAGTGTTCGACGCGGCAGCGCGTGCATCCGGCAGATGCCTTAACGATTATTTACTCGACGGCCCCGACTTATTACGGAACCTACCGGGCATACTATTTCGATTTAGGGAAAACGAGATAGCGTTGTCCGCGGATATTAGGGAAATGTTCTTGCGTGTAAAGATCGACCGTCGCGATCAGCCCGCGCAGTTGTTTCTTTGGCGAGGAGACGAGCGACACAGCCCACCGCGGGAGTACGTTATGACATCAATGATTTTCGGTGCGAGGAGCTCGCCGTTTCTCGCACACAGTGTTAGGGATCATAACGCGCGCGCACACGCAGAGACACACCCGTTGGCACTTAACGCTATCGTACGTAGCCATTATATGGACGACTATTTAGACAGTTATGCCACGGTAGAGGAAGCGATAAATACGGCGAAGCAGGTTTCGGAAGTGCACCAGCAGGCCGGTTTCACCTTGGCAGGATGGAACTCTAACCACGCAGCCCTGTTAGAAGACAAGCCGGAGGACTTACTGGCGCGTAAGCCTAAAGAAGTAGGCTTAAGACAAGACAGCCCAGGCAGAACCTTAGGGTTATTGTGGATGGCTGATGAAGACGCCCTAACATTCAACACGTCAATGAATAGGGTGCCGCAAGAAGTAAAGGCGCTACAGCGACCACCGACCAAGAGGGAAGCATTAAGCGCAGTCATGTCCGTTTTTGACCCGCTTGGACTGCTAAGTTACCTCACCATCACCGCCAAGATCCTGCTACAAGACCTATGGCGTATGAAGAAGGTCGGATGGGACGACGAACTATCCGAGGAGGCAGCAGAGGAATTCCAGCGATGGCTGCGAGTCGTCGAGGAGATATCACGACTACGACTGCTAAGGTGCTATGCTCCTACGGGGGAGTGGTAGAGCGTCAACTTCACGTGTTCAATGATGCGAGCGAACGTGCGTACGCATCCGCGGCGTATTGGCGTATACGATATCGCGACGGAACGATTAGTGTAAGATTAGTGGCGGCTAAGGCGAAAGTCGCTCCAATTAAAGCGCAAAGTATACCGCGATTAGAGTTGCAGGCGAACTTAATAGGCGCGCGACTCGCGGAATTCGTGCAGGACGAACACAGAGTGGTAGCAGATAGGGTCGTATATTGGACGGACTCTACTACGGCGCTCCACTGGATACAAAACGATACGGCGCGTTACACTCCATACGTTGCTCACCGGTTAGGGGAGATAACTGAGAAGACATCACCCGAGCAATGGAGGTGGATACCGACTGCGGAAAACGTAGCGGATCAAGCAACGCGGATGAATTTCACAACCAAGGAAGAGAGCGACAAGTGGTTTACCGGACCACCCTTCCTCTACGAGCATGAAGACAGATGGCCTCACCGACAGGAAGAGAATACGGGGGATGATGAAGAGTTGGAGGAAATCGTGGCGCACCAGAGCGACACCCAGGAAGCTCCACACCTGCCAGACATGGGGAGATTCTCTGCCTACGAGAAGTTAATCAGGGTCACTGCAAGAGTACTACAATTCCTCGATGCGGCACGAGGAAGAGCACGAGGACTGACCTTACAGCACATCCAGAGAGCAGAACGGATGTGGATACAACACAGCCAGCAGGAAAGCTTCGCTGAAGACATCAGCCGCCTTCAGCGGGGAAAGAATTTGACCACCGGCAGCGCACTAAGGAAGCTCGACCCCATATTGGAGGATGGAGTGCTACGAGCCAGGGGAAGGATCGACGCAGCCGACGTGGACGGTCAAATGAAGAGACCCATTATCCTGAATGGACGTCACCAATTTGTGAAGCTGCTTGTGGAGAAGGCGCATCAGGAAGCAAGCCACGCCAATAGGGAGAGAGTGGTGAACGACCTGCGCACTAGGTATCATATCCTCCGATTACGACCCACAGTACGAGAAGCGGAGCGGAGATGCCTACGATGCAGAATACGGAAGGCGACACCACGACCTGCGGTTACAGGAGACCTACCACCTGAACGGTTAGGGGCGTTTGCGCGACCATTTACGAACACCGGGATTGATTATTTCGGACCTCTGACGGTTACGATAGGACGACGGCACGAAAAACGGTGGGTGGCACTGTTCACGTGCCTAACGACGCGCACAGTACATCTAGAGATAGTCTATTCTCTGACCGCGGACTCGGCGATATCGGCATTGCGGCGCATGGCGGCTAGGCGTGGGTGGCCACGGGTTATTTATTCGGATAATGGGACTAATTTTCATGGGGCAAACACAGAATTACGACGGGCAATGGAAGAGTGGGCGCCGCAGTTGAAGGATTACGCGCTGATTCGGCGCGTCGACTGGAAGTTCATCGCACCGGGCGCGCCTAACCAGGGAGGCGCATGGGAGCGTCTCGTGCGCTCAGTGAATACCGCACTCGAAGCTCTCGACTCGACTCTCCATCAGAAGAGCCCACGAGAAGAAACGCTGGCAACACTTCTGACTGAAGCCGAAAATACTATAAATTCTCGACCGTTGACGCACGTACCGGTCGACATCGACGATGAAGAGGCGCTGACACCCAACCACTTCCTACTGTTGGGACCATCGGGCCTGCCAGTCACCGCGCCGTGCACACCCATGGATCGTCGGGCGTGGAGAGCGGCGCAGGGGCTCGCCGACGAGTACTGGAGGCGCTGGGTGAAGGAGTACCTGCCGACGCTGGTCGCGCGCGGGGACTCCAGAGATGCTCGGCAGCGCCAAATACAGGAAGAGGACCTCGTCGTGGTTGCAGACGGCAACCTACCCAGGAACGTGTGGCCGCGGGGCATCGTAACGAAGACGTTTCCTGGACCAGACGGCGTGGTGCGAAACGTGGAGGTCCGGACCAAGGGAGGAGTGCTGCGGCGGCCCGTCAGGAAGATCGCCGTCCTCCCGAGAGAAGCTTAGGCTCGCAGGCTACGCCGGGAGGAGGATGTAGCGGACAGCGAGGAGGCCGCCGCCCCGTCGCCCCTTCACACTCCGGTGCGCCCCGCGCACCCCGCACACCGGCAGCAGATCACGCGATGTCGCCGACCAATGAGCGCGCGGCATCGCGGACGACGCTACGCACGACCCGAGACGCTCTCCGGCGAGATATAAGAAGGGCGTCTCGGTCGGTGAGCTGTTAATTTCGGAAGCGGCACTCGAAGAGAAGAAAACAGCAAGAGAAATCAAGAAAATCAAGACTCAAGAAGACTCCATTAAGAAGACTCCCCTCTGTATAATAGTGTAATTAATAGTGCCACATTTGTAAATAGTTAGAATACAGTATAGTTCGACAGTACCATCTTTTCTTTAAGCAGTTGTCCCTAGCGTACCTCAATAATACAGTCCACTGCGATCCATAACAGGTAGCATTCATTGCTATGCGGATTACAACACTGGTGATGCTCTATACACCGGTCGTGCCAATATTTCTCGGGAAAACGTCATCGAGTACCGGAACAAACTTGTGTCTGAAGTCGAGTCTTTGCTAAACAAAGTCTCGGATTGGGGTCTAAATCTAGTCCAGTTTAATCCTCAGAAGATACAAGTTTTCGCGTTTACCGCTAAAAAGAACCCCTTTGTCGTATCTCCTCAGTTTCAAGGTACTCCCCTTGTTGCCTCAGCCAGTATCGGAATCCTCGGCGTCGACATATCGAGTGACGTGCAGTTTCGTGGTCACTTGGAAGAGAAGGCCAAATTGGCCTCTAACAAGCTTGGCGTGCACAGCAGAGCGAGACAGTATTTCATGCCGGCACAACGCCTGGAACTTTACAAGGCGCAGATTCGGCCTCACATGGAATACTATTCCCATCTCTGGGCTGGGGCTCCCCAGTACCAGCTCCTTCCACTTGACCGCACCCAGCGCAGAGCGGCTCGAATCGTCGACGACCGAGTCTTTTCCGATCGGCTCGACTCATTGGCGCTGCGAAGAGATGTTGCATCTCTTTGCATTTTCTTTCGCATTTACCACGGGGAGTGCTCTGAGGAATTGTTCGGATTAATCCCAGCCGCCAAATTTCACGAACGCACATCGCGGCAGAACTTCCGATACCATCCACACCATCTGGATGATTGGCGGTACACCACTGTGCGATTTAGAAGATGTTTCCTTCCTCGCACAACTTCCTTGTGGAATAGTTTACCACCAGCGATTTTTCCAGACCAATACGACTTAGGGACCTTCAATAAAAGAGCCTACTCCTTTTTAAAAGGCCGGCAACGCATATGCAATTCCCCTAGTATTGCGGTTGTTCATGGGCAGCGTTAGTCACTTACCATCAGGTGAGCCGCATGCTCGTTTGCCCCCTCTCTAAAAAAAAATATTTCCCTCGCTTACAAATAAAACTAGAACTAAGTGTAGGTTGGTGTGGCTATAAAATACTGGATGGAACAAGAGTGAGGGAGAGGTGAGATAGATAGATAGATAGATAACGATCGGCTGTTTTCCGCAACTCGACGTTTTGCGCGAATTTTGTGTGTGGGCAGGAATAATGTAAATATTTGAGCCATGAAATATCTCCGAAGAAGTTCAATAGTCAATTGATGTTGCAAGCAACTTCGGGGAGAGATCCCGGCGTGCCGAGATGTTTAGCCCTGTATGAAGCGACCTCTGGACATGTTTGTAATATATGGGCCGCCGTTTCTTCCTCCCCCATACATGCCATTCACAGGAGACTATCTGTAACGCCTATGGTAAATAAATGTTTGTTAGAGCCATATCCTGTGATAGCACTTGTTACTATCCTGATCTCTAACTTGTTCAATCTCATTAGAATCTTGGTTAAACGACTGTTCATTTCATGCAGGGCCATCCTGGCTTGTCTTCAGTCTACCAATTTTTTACAAAGCTGAGAGTATTGATTAGTGAAGTTTCTACGTGTGTGTACGAACGTTACCAAAGAGGATTGGAAAGATTGGTTCCGGCCTTATAGAAGCCAAAGCCGATCCTCTTATGGCCAGTTCATCTGCTGCATCGTTGCCCCTGGATCCACTATGACCTTTTATCCATTGCAGAGTCACAATGTTGTGTTTATATACCTTATTTAGACCGGTATTTTTCGATCATCTGCATAACCTACTGTGTATAAGTGATTGGCATTTAATATGCTAATTAACATAACTTAAAAAACTTATCTTCACGCACAATCCCTGACGGGGTAGCCAGAGAGAACAGATCGCCAAGTGTCACGATCCTTACAAATCTCTTTCGCTTCTTTCAGATTCATTATCTTCTTCATGCATGCACGTCTAGGTATCCGAGTACTTTTGACCCTACCCTCTTCGAGCAATTTGCTCACATGGTCTTCGAAAGTTAGTCTCGGTTTACCTCGACACCTTTTAATATTAACTTTCGCGCTATATATTTTCTTCACCATTCGGTCTTCACTCATTCGCTCAACGTGCCCAAACCACCGAAGCACGCCCTTATCAATTTTTGTGATAAGGTCATCTTTCAAACCTGCCATATTGCGAATCTCTTCGTTTCGCTTTCGGTCGGCCATGGTAACGCCGCACATTTTACGAAGAGATCGCATCTCCACTGCATTCAACTTACTTTTATGCTTCTTCTGGCATACCCAGGTTTCGCTGCCATATAACAAAGTCGGTACCAACACTGCGTTATGTATTGCAAGGCGTGCACTCTTCGCTACGCCTTGCCTTTTGACTAACGCAGTCAGGGCACCATTGACTTTGTTCCCGGCAGCGACACGCCTGTCCACATCTAAATCACATCTTCCATCCCGGCTAAAAGCACTCCCCAAGTATACAATTTCATTTACCTGTTCTAGACATTCCTGATTTACCCATATTTCACACTTCGTTCTCTCTTCGTCCCTTTCAAATACCAGAACCTTAGTTTTATTAGCATTCAAACGGAGACCTTTAATTTCACATTCCTCTTTCATACACGTGACTAATGCCTGCAGTTCTGCCTCTGATGGTGCAATAAGCACTGCATCATCAGCATACAGCAGACAATTTACTTTAATGTCACCCAATTTCACACCCAAACAACTATCTTTCAGCTTCTGTAAACAGCTGTCGAGATACAGTATGAACAGCCAGGAAGACATGACACAACCCTGCTTTACGCCCGTTTGGACGTTAAACATGGGTGACAGGTCATGCCCTACCTGCACACAGGCTTTACAGTCACAGTAAAGAGACTGCACAGCCCTTAGCAATCGACCATCCACACCATACCCCGGCAACAGCTCCCACATTTTCTTCCTTACAACCTTATCAAATGCTTTCTCAAGATCCACAAAAGCACAGAAAATCTTCTGGTTAGCAGCCAGAAGCTTCTCCGTGATCATGCGGAGAGAAAACATTTGATCCGTGCATCCTCTTCCAGGTCTAAATCCGCATTGTGCCTCCCATAGAAATCTTTCCGATTTCTCTTGCATCCTACGTGTCAAAACCTTCGAGTTAACTTTACTTGCTAAACTGGTCAAGCTGATCGCCCGATAGCACCCGCAGTCAAAATGTGAACCTTTACCTTTATATAAAGGCACAATGACTGCGGATCGCCAATCATCCGGGACATCCCCCGTCCGCCAGCACAAATTGCACAGCAGATGAAAGATGTCCCAGACGCGAGGCCCACCATACTTGACCATTTCAGCAGTAACTCTGTCTAGTCCCGCAGCCTTACCACATTTCAAACTTCGAATCGCACGTTCAATCTCTTTCATCCTGATGACCTCAGTGTCATCAAGGTCCGGGTCTGGCGTACCAGTCACGGCGTCATCCCCGGATCCCTCACTAAGATCATCACACGCATACATTTCTCTATAAAATTCGCTCCATCGCTGCATAACGTTCGATTTTTCTGAGAGGACGTCATTAGTTCTCGAAAGCACTTTGTTCATTCTTAAGGCCGTCACACCACTTCGGGTTCTTCCAATATGCTAATTAGATGATTAATGACCATATTCCACAGGAGACGTGAAAGAACCCCAACCTGCGGGCAGCCTTTCTTTATCTGGATTGTTTGAGATTCACCAGCAATATTTATTGTTCGTGCACTGAGCATGTTTACAATCCAGTCAATCAGTGCTGGTTCAACTTTATGTCTTCTTACTGCAACTTTTATTCTGGAGAAATTCATTCTGTCAAAAGCACCTTCTATATCTATGAAGGAACCTAGACATATAATTATGTTTTGGATGGCCTTTTCAATGTTTGTTAATTACCTAATTGAATACCAGCTTAAAATATCGACCGCGGAAGTACTACACTCTCTCAAAATACCAACGTAAAATAGCGGCTTAACGCTCCTGTGTTTCGTATGGTGAGTGAAATGGAGACCCTTTTTACTGGAAACAAGGCATTCCAACTTAGACCTTAGGTGACAACGCATGTGCATTTTGAATCGTAATCGAATATAGATGTAAATGTCAATGGGCCATAGCAACCACTTACCATGAGGTGGACTGTGTGCTCGTTCGCCGACCGCCTTAATTCCCTTTCACACATCCATTCCATTATCTTTAGGAGAAAGGATGTGAGGCTAATGGGTCTTTTAGGATTTAGGGTCTCTATAGTTGCTCTTAACTGGTTTGGGTATTTTTTTATATTATATTAACTTCAATCCCATCTGATGCCTAAAATGGTCAAGCGCACTGACTTAACAAAAGCCTATTTACTCTTGCCTTGAAGACACTCACATTATACTCGGATGGAAACACAGATGCTGGCAACTTATTCCACTCCTTTGCTGTACGCATGATGAACGATGTAGCAAACCGTTTGGTTCGAATACGTGGTAAGTCAACAACGAAGGGGTGGACTCTGGATGAACATCTGGTTGTCCGATTGTGGAAGGGAGAGGATGCAACTCCTGCGCATACTCTCGGAAATGCATCCTGTAGAAAAACTTTCTGTACTGGCACCAAATGTTAAGGGGCATTATCCATAAATATTACGGAAGGCTCTGGTAGGCTAGGCAATAGCACAGTCTGGAACCACTCTTTAAATGTGGCGGCATTAGTTGATTCATGGTAGTCACTAGTGGTTTTTTATGCAAATACCAGTAAGCTGTTCTCTGCGAAACCGAATTTTACAGAACCGGCGTGGCATATTGTAAGCTGGGCTCTGTACCCATTGAGACTTTCGACTTAGACGCTTGTCTAAGAATCTGTCCAAGTACGGAAAAGCATGTGATTGGCATTTAGCCATTTCTCATATATGAATACGTAGCTATCCCAGGTATCGCATTTTTCACTTCCCTTAAAAATGTTATTCGTTTTAAAATTATATTATAATGCTCTCAAAGAACATTTATTTTGTCTGTTTTTTATACCGAAAACCAATATTATTCAAAATATTGCATAATTTAGTTTTACTTCCCTTAAACAAATCAAATGCTTTCAAAGTTTGGTCCTGTTAATGTATTCATTCCTAGAGTAATAAACATATATATTATTCCTTATTGCATCAGCGTCAAATGTATCAATATTTGTCACAGGTTTTGTTCTGCGTGTCTTCTTCGGAGTTCGAAAAATATTTTCTTCCATGCCAGTTGAGCTGAACCTTTTTTATTAGTAGTTGTAATTATTTGTTACTAACTCCAAGAACTTGAGAAATATTTTTCGTTTTCCATTGGTATCAAGGGTCCACCATTTTGTCTTTTACACTCAAATAAAACTTTAAGTTTGATGATTAATTAGCTCACGGGATTCACTTTTCAATGTTTGTCCAAATTTCAGCATTATTATGCACCAAACAAGGTACGGCACAACGCAATGAGGGCTAATAATTTTCAGTTCACTCAATTGTTGTGTGTTCTGATAATAGTTTTGCTCGAACGGGGAAGGACCATGCTCTCACAAAATACCAGCGTGAAATAGCAGTTTAATGTTGTTGTGTATCGTTTTAAAAATGCAGACTTATTGTCACCGCAGGGGACTAAAACGGTATGGCTCATTTCCATTATAAAATGTCCTACACTCGTCATAGGAAACAGTAGTAGTAAGCTGCTATTTTACGCTGGTATTCTGTGGGAGCATGGTTCTCACCCAATCGATCCGACCCATTCGTGTCGCTAACATAACATATATTTAGCAGTACAAAATACCTATGAAAAGCCTCACCTCCAACTGATTACATCAAGTAGGGCATCAATAAAATGCCACTGCGTTGGCAAAGATGCATTGATTGCATGGGTGATTACTCTGAAATAAAATATATAGAAAAAAAAATTGCTAAACTTATTTAATAAAAAACTGCAATTTCATAGGTAAAGACTCTGTGTTTAAAGACTGTACTTTTACTTTCAATTTATTGGAAGATATGGCTTTAAAACACGAGGATTATCAAGTCAATTTTTTATGACATTTCGCGATTATACTAACAAATCATAAAATAAAGAAACTACCAACCTTTAAATCCAACATCGAAGGTAATCCAACATTCAAGCCAATCCAACATCGAAGAACATCATCAAAGGACATAAAATATTTAAAATCCAAGGTTCGATAATTTAAAGTCGCAAGACTGATTTGTTTTGAAAAGCTTTTAGATAACGCTTGCCGTATAGCGGCAGCTTAAGAATATCAATGAAGCAGAGAAACTGATACACGAGTGGGCGGCAGCATCTTCTTGATATTTTTTTTATAGGATAAGGGTGACAAACGAGCACACAGTCCAACTGATGGTAAGTGGTTGCTGCGGTCCATAGACATCTACATCTATCCTCTATTACAAATCAAAATGTAGATGCGTTGTCACCCGTGAGGACTAATATGCAATGCCTCATTTCTAGTAAAAAGGGCCTCCGGCCATCTGCACTCAGCAAGCGAAATGCAACGGTAAACCTCTACTTCACGCTGGTTTTCTGTGAGGTCGTGGTACCCCGGTTCGAGCCGGCCCATCCGTGCGACAGCAAAAGCTGCCGCGTGGCTCTACCACTGTTTAAAAATTACTTAAAATAGTAAAAATCTGCGGTTGCGACCCGCCTGTAAAGTAAGGCTAAACCCTCTGAGATAATTTACGTTAAGCTGTGCACTTTTAATGAGCTATAATGAATTGATGTAGGTACAAATTTTCTAATGTAACGTTTTTGTGATTTGATTTGTATACGAATTTAAGTTGCTGGCTTTAATCAGTCCATAAGGCCACTACCTCAAATGTAACGACATAAGTAATCTGTCTTATAAATGCAAAATCTTTACTATTTTCTAATAGCTGAACAGGTAACAACATTTTTTCTACTTTGTAACTTAAATAACTTGTTGCAAGTGCTTTATAAGTTTCCCGTGGGAAATCACTTAAGAAAACTCCGCTTTAAAAAGTAAGTTAGATTTCCTTATGTGAAGCGTATGAAAAACAAGCAAAAAGTATGTTTTAATAATATCACTCTTCGTCGTGCCGCGGCTTATAGAGGCCTTAGCGTTCGCTGTAAATTAATTTCACAGTACGAGAGAAACTCGAATGCAATTCTCAGCGGCATCAATAAAATTGCTTATTGCAGCTTTCAGAGCTGATTTAATTTGAATGAAACCGGCATTTTTTTATAGAACAAGGGTGACAAATGAGCATACAGTCCACCTAATGTTAAGTGGATACTGTGGCCCATAGACATTTATATATGTCCTCAATTAAGAATGAAAATGTAGATGCGTTGTCACGCCTGAGAACTGAGATGGAATGCTTCATTTCTAGTAAAATGAGTATCTAGGTCCTGGTGACCAGGTAGGTAACAACGCCACTGTTCAAGATCCAGAAATTACCCGTGTGAAGCCGGAGAGCATCGCTAGTATTTATTAAACATAATTATAAGACTTAATGTTAACTTTGATCAAGACTTTAATGATTATAATTTTTGTAATAATAAATAATGTACTAAATTATGTCCAGCGATTGCCCGCGAGTCGACTTAATATGTGGCTCCGACAGAATATCAGCTAATTCAGTTATTATATAAAAAGCCTTTTTGTTACTACAAGTCATTTCATTTTATTTTTACTTTTATAGGGAAACTCCTTTAGTATCGTTAAGATTTGAAAACGCGATGAAACGAAAACATCAAATATATAATATATACAGAAACTAAAAAAATTGCGGTTGCCAACACTCCCGCCTAGCGTGGCAACTATGTCGTATATCCCCCATGAGACAATCTATAGGAGAGGCCTAATTTCAGCAGTGGACTTTTGATAGGCTGTAGCGGTAACAGTTTGTTAACTTTGTATGAATTAGACAAATGAAAAGCTCTATTATTTAAAAAAAAAAGCTCACAAAAAAGGGATATGCCCATGTCCATCAGTGGCCTTTTTCGAGATGATAATTAAGAAGAAAATAGCGTTGCTTCTAATAAAAGTAATAGGCTTTTTTTTTCGGGCATATCTCATATGCAATAACTTAAATTGAAATTTAAAAAAACCAAAACAAAAGCAGCTGTGATCTTCAAACGGCTGAACAGATTTTCTTGTAACATAGCTAAAACACTCTCGATTAAGATAACTCTTCAAACGAGAAAAACTTAATCAAAATTGGCGATGACACAGTCAGACACAAATACACAAATACACAGATACACAGATACACACTACAAACATATAGCACCGTTTTCGTCGGGGGTAATAAATACAAAAAATACACAAATAAAAATCTACAAACAAAAACACACAACAATAATTATAGAACAAAAGCAGAAAGTATAACATTATTTGTACGCAGAAACGAAACTACAACACAAAACAAGAAATAATTTCGTAATATAATATAGTTTAAAGTTAATGCTTTGTTATTTTATCTGAAAAGGAGAAATTTACTCCTTATGGAGTTGGTAGCATGATTACAATAAATAATCCCTCGATAACTATATACTCTGTACTCAAAATTATTTACTATATACTCTATCTTAACCTTTTACACCGTAGACTTAGAATATACTGGCGTAAAAGTTTAAGTTTTACACGGACATTTGACATTTAACGACCTACACGGTTTATGACTTTTTTTTATAGACTAAGTAGTATATGCTCCTTTGTCAACATATGTCTATAAAAGCTTTTGACATTTTTTAAACGCGGTAAAATAAATAAATTAACTGCATTCAGTAAAAATTTTGCCTTTTACAATTTACATTTTTCTTCTCTCACGGTTGAGATCTCTAACGTAAAATGCCTTGTGATTGGAAGGTATTCCATTGCTTCAATACTTTTTGTATGCAAGCTGCGACTTGCAAATCAAACGAGAGCAAGATGTTGATTATTCGTTTGATTACACATTGTGATTTCGTTGAAAATTTTATTTTTCTATCTATGTGACGGAATTTTTAAATGTAATTTTCAACAATTTGTAAAGGACAGATTGACTTGAAAATTTACACTCATATCGAAAACCGATCACAATATATCGTATATTTAAAAAATTTAACCTAGTATCCTGATTAGGATCAACAGGATAAAATAAAATAATTATCAGCATCGTCACAACTCATCATCGATGCGTGTTGTTAGTGTTTTTTAAAGTTTTTTTTTTTATATAGGATAGGGTGACGAACGAGCACACAGTACACCCGATGGTAAGTGGTTGCTGTGGCCCATAGACATCTACATTTATCCTCGTTTGCGAATCAAAATGCAGATGCGTTGTCACCCGTGAGGACTAAGATGGAATGCCTCTTTTCGAGTAAAATGGGTATCCGGTTCTCTACACTCACCATACGAAACACAGCAGTGTTAAGCTGCTATTTTACGCTGGTATTCTGTGAGAGCGTGGTCCTTCCCGGGTCGACTCGATTCATTCGTTTTTTAAAGTCATATCATATATGAGATTAAGAAACTTATAATAAACAATATAAAAAAAAATTACTAGGTGGAAACTTCATTAAATTGGTGGTCCAACTTACTCTGGTCTTTTTCTGCTTAAGAGTCTATGTGGGTTATATAGTTATTACCCTCTTACCTACATTGCCACCAAGCAGTAGTGCGTGCACTACTGTGTTTTGATATGAAGGGTATAGGGTGGTGTAATTATAAACTGTGAGGTTTCAGTCCTCAGAGATGACAACGCATCTGTAGCCTTCCTTGTTTGAAGATGGTTGCAGGTGTCCATGGACTGCAGTGGCCACTTATCATCAGGTTCCCTATAACTCAGGTAAGTTAGTTCGTCATTCCAGTTTTATCAAAGAAATCAATTCTTAAGGGTTTATGTCAACAGATGAACTGGTACAAATAATGGTTACTAAAAAAACAATTATAACAAAGGCTTGCTAGAGAGAATTGCCGTGTAGTGGCGTAGGAGGCGACTATATTAAGTCCAGACAATGACAGCACCATCAAAATGCAAGAGACTATACTATGATCCAGGAAAGTTTGAGTAATTAAGGTTGTCAAAGCCTGTTTAGTATATAGGCTATTATTAAGGTACATATTAATATAGTGATGAGATATAATTTAATATAGAGTGTCGTTTTTTCCGTAAATAAGTTTCGCTGCAGTAAAGAATAACGTCTTGGCTACTTTAAAAAATACTTCTTTAAATTTCTAACTTTTTTTTATAGGATAGGGTGACAAACGAGCACACAGTCCACTTGATGGTAAGTGGTTGCTCTGACCTATAGTCATCGACATCGATCCTTAATAAAAAATCAAAATGCAGATGCGTTGTCACCCGTGAGGACTAAGATGAAATGGCTCTTTCCTTTCTTTCTTTCTTTTCCTTTGAAAAAAGGGTCTCCGGTTCCCTAAACTCACCATAGGAAACTTGCCTTTTGCTCTGTTTTACCTTTTATGAAATATTTTAATATGCATTGTTTTTTTTTACCAAATAAAATTTAACTTTAAAACAACAACCTTTAATTTGAATCTTGAAATTATCCTTAATTGCATTATTAATTCATCCCTTTTAATTAATTCATTCCTTCTTTAAATACTTTTATTCTTAAATTCTCCTTAATTACTTACAAAATGTTTGTTTCACGATGTTTTTAATTTTTTTTTAATTAGATCACTAGAGACAAGCGTCCCGAACGCTACTGTTCCCCAATGCCTAATAATACTCGTTCAGCACCATTACCATTACAGCTTGTCAAAAGTTCATTGCTGAACATAGCCCCCTCCCCACAGATTATTTTATAGGGAGGATATTTGCCATAACTGCCACGCCAGGCAAGCGGTTTCGCAATACAGTTTTTTAATTTTATTTTGCTGTTATTATTGTCTCTGTCGGCTCTTACGATATGAAATATTTTAATATGCAGTGTTTTTTTTACCAAATTAAATTTATTGGCGAGCTAGTATATATATATACTAGCTCGTCAGGCAGACGTTGTTCTGCCCTATCCAACGACCCTTCCTATAAAAATCCTTAAATTCGCAATTAAAGTTTTTGAGGGTGATTTATCGGGATAAAAACTATCCTATCTCTCAAGTTGGACCAAAATGCATACAATGTACAAAATTTCATTGTAATCAGTTTAGTATATATATATATATACTATATATATACTAATACTAAACTGATTTCAATGAAATTTTGTTTAGTATATATATATATACTTCTCTACCGCTAACCGGCCAGCCTCCGAAGAGTCTACTTCACCTGAGGATGCCTCGTGTAGAGACGAAACACTTGTCGTATTTTCGAGAGTGGTGTGTCGTGCCTAGTGTGGTAGTGCTGGGGATTGTAGTGCTGGGATTGACGGCGACGTATAGTGCGCGCGATTGAGGGAGGGTGGGAGGTCCCCTTAAAACTGTCCAGGACACATCATTTTCTTTCTATACGCGGAATTAATCAAATTAGTTTATAACAACCTCATTATAATGGATTTCCGCAAAGTGACGCCTGATTCTATTAATTATCTTAGTAAGTAATGTATCTTAATTTTCACTTTATAGTAAATTTTTTAATGATAATGGTGATAGTTACAAAAACAACACTACGTAAGCTTATGAATTCTATATCGGCAACTTCTATACTGCCTCAACAGTCCTCGGGATGTTTTGGTAGCCTCCGAGATGCCGAGACATGTTTAAAATTGCGTGTTCGTTAGGAAACTGTTGATACTATGCCTGTAAAATATATTCCAAAAACTAACTAACAGTCGGCCTGATGGTAAGTGTTTATCACAATCCATGGACACCTGCAGCTAATTTCGAACAAATGAGTCTGAAGATGCGTTGTAAATTCTGAGGATTAAGATGAAATGCCTCACACCCTGTCACTATACTGACTTTCTATGCTTTTCAGACGGGAACACAGATATGCGAGCACAGCTGTTTGGAGGCGGAAATAAAACTGACCTATCCAAATGGACTCCTAGACAGAAAAGGAGTTCGAATAAAATATCTCTTTGATATAAGAATGGCTCATGGTAGAGCCATGTTGCGATGGGAGCGTGAGTGGCACCGTACTTCGGATCAGACAATGGTCCGAAGAGCCCAGAGGGGCATCGACTGAGATCTGATCCGTGCGTCCGGATGAGAGGTGAGCAGAAAGTCTAACAGGGAACATGATCCTCACACATCTGGGATCCGCGTAGTCGAAGTAACTAGTTGTGTTAGACCATATGCCAAGGCAATGTCATAGACAGATCTACCCGCATGATCGGTTAAACGGGATCCAAGTCATTCAGCGTGGTGGGCGTTAAAATCACCGAGTATTACGTGGTAAAACCATGCTGCAGCTATATTAGTAGTATATTTTTAGCACGAATGGGTCGCCTCAACCGGGGAAGGACCACGCTCTCACAGTATACCAGCGTTAAATAGCAGCTTAACACTGCTGTGTTTCGGTCGGTGGTGAGTGTAGAGAACCGGAGACCCATTTTACTGGAAAAGAGGCATTCTAACTTAATTTTCACGGGTGATAACGCATCTGCATTTAGATTCGCAAACGAGGATAGATGTCTATGGACCACAGAAACCACTTACCATCAGGTGGGCTGCGTGCTCATTTGTCACCCTATCCTATAAAAAGAAAAGAAAAAATTGAGTCTCTGACTTTCACTTCATAAGCTCTCCAACCATTATACAACGTCTAGTTTGTTGAATAGAAACTGAACTGATATTAATGGAAAAACTTTTCTAGTTTGCGTTGCAAGCGCAACTTGTCACACTGTTTGCAGTACAAGAGAAACCAGGTGATATTATTTAAATTATTATATTTATTATAAATATCGATTAATTATCTATCACACAGTTACTTTTCCAGTTTGCGTTGTTTCACGACTCCATGGCGCAGTGGCTTGGCATTGAGTTGCGGCAGTGAGGGCCTCGGGTTCGAATCCCGCAAGGAACAAGTATTTCTATAGCCTACAAATATTTTTTCCCGCGTCTGGACGTTTGTCCTTGTGTACATATAAAAATCTTTGTGTGAGGTCACACGTTTTATTTAAAAAAAAACTTTTGTTACAATTGTTTTTCCAAACGGGTATGACAAAAATTCTGTCAAAACTTTGATTTTTTATACACTTGACTCCACCACCTCTTCTCCTTCCCCTTCCCGACACTCTCCTCTTATAACTAACAAGATTTAATTAGAACTACATCCCATTTGATGGTAAGTCTAGCCATATATGGTAAAGCGTACTTACTGACCTTAACAAAAGTTTAGTTAAATTTGTGAAGGGAATGACTGCAATGATCATGATGACGACAGTGAAATTACATTTGCTTTGATGATGAATATAAAATATATAATTTCAGAATATTTTTTTAAGAATAATGGTGACAAATAAGCGCACAGTCCATTTGATGGTAAGAAGATGCTGTGGCCTGAAGACATGTACATCTTTACTCGATAAATAATCAAAATGTAGACGTGTTTTCACTATGAAGGACTAAGATGCAATGCCTCGTTTTCAGTAAAAATGGTCTGCGGTTCTCTGCACTTACCATACGAAACACAGCAGAATCGAGCTGCTATTTTACGCTGATATTCTGTATTAATATTTTCGTAATCTTTTTTTTTAATTTGATTTAAAAGCGAAAGTTATACTGCAAAACTAGAAAGCAAGAAGAGGCTAAAAACATAATGTTGCAATTTAGATTATACGTATGTGTGTACTAAAAAACGCAATCTAAAAATTCCCTCAGTACAGTAAATGGTGAAATTGAGAGGTATACGTGGTAGAACCATGCTGCAGCTATATTAGTAGTATAGTTGTAGCACGAATGGGTCGGCTTGACCGGGGAAGTACCACGCTCTTACAAAATACCAACGTAAAATAGCAGCCTAATGCTGCTGTGTTTCGTATGGTGATTGTAGAGAACCGGAGACCCTATTTACTGGAAAAGAGGCATTCCATCTTAGTCCTCACGAGCAACGGATCTGCATTTTGCTTTGTAATCGAGGATAGATGTAGATGTCTATGGTCTATCAGGTGGACTGTGTGGTCGTTTGTCACCCTTATCCTATAAAAAAACTAGGGACATGAAGTTATCTTATTGGTAGTTTTTGCCTCGTATATTTCTTAGTTACCTTGCTACTTTGTTAGTTCGCTTGCCACTTCAATTTTATTAAAAAATAATGTCGAAAATTCCCGATTCCAATTTTATTCTGCTATACAATATATAAACAAAATCATCTTCAAGAGTAAATCATAGAAAAGAAAAAGAAACAATAACTTCATTAAATTATAAAATACACCTTAAATCGTTTCTTAAAGTAATTTTGCTATTGAAGCGATAACTAATTAATTTACTCAATAAACAATAAGCATCTTAGCGCTTACAGTGCAAAGTTAATGTCTAAATAAATATTTTCGCTGGTAGTGATTAACTTTAACTCATAATAAATTTGACATGATAAATAAATAATGAACTGTTTAAGGCTTATAAACACCGTTTTTAAAGCGTCATAAAAGTCAAAATTAAAACTAAAGTTAGTTTGCTTAGTTATATTGTTACTGGCCATCTATGTTGGTGATTAGTATCAAAATTAAAAAAAAAACATCCAGATTAGCAGGCGTATTAGTACGTTACAGTAACAAAAGTCTCCATCTTTGATGTTTCTTTAGTCACCGGACTATATAATTTACATCTTTTTTTATATAGGATGGGGTAACAAACGAGCACACAGTCCACCTGATGGTAAGTGATTGCTGTGAGCCATAGACATCTACATTTATCCTCAGTGAAGAGTCAAAATGCAGAAGTCTTCGCGCGAGACGATTCGTAATAACTCTCGAAAACAGCACGTAGACGCGGCTCAGAAGGGAAATCGGTCTGTAGTTCTTTAAGAGAGCGTTGCCACCTTTCTTGAAGAATAAGACAACCGCACTTCTGCTCCACGCCTCCGGTGTAGTGCCGCCATGGAGGACGGAATTAAAGAGCCTCTGAAGGACTTCAAGTACCGCTTTTCCACCCGCTTTCAGAAGCTCCGCTGTAATTCCATTCTCGCCTGGGGCCTTGCCGTTTTTAAGGTGCTGGAGAGTCATTCTAATCTCGCTCAGACTGACGTCCGGGATATCAACGGAATAATGTCGGATAACACTCGCCCTTCGATCGTTACTCACATCACGTGTGGCTCCAACGACAATGTGTACAGCTGCCCATAGAACCTCTCAATCTCACTCAAAATCTCAGGTGTCCCAGAAACGACGCTGCCACACTCGGTCTTCAGCTTCGACAGTGGGTTCTTTCTGGCAGACAGATCTCTAGCAAAGAATTTGGAGCCCTGGTTCCGCTCGATCGCTTCTTTAATTCGAGCAGTATTAAAGTTGCGTAAGTCCCGCCGGATGCATTTGGAGATCTGTCTGTTCAGTTGCCTGTGTGCTGTCAAATCCACTGAAGAATGTAGCTTTATCTCCCGTCTAACAGCCATGAGATTAAGAGTGTGATCGGAGAGTTTTTGTGTTCTTCTGCGGCGGATCTTGCAGAACTTAGCTCCGACCGCATGGACAGTTTCTACGAGCTTGTCATTCATATCGTCCTCTTCATTGCAGTGTTATAGGCACTGAAAACGATTTTGTTACTCGAGCTGAAAGCTTTCGGGACTTTGGATTAAAGCACGAGGGGGACGGAGCATTGACTTCATTAGACGTGACCTCTCCAACTTAACGTTTAGGTTCAGTGTGCCTCTCACCATTCGGTGATCGCTGCCGGTTTTCACCCTCGCAATCACTGAGACATCACTGAACAGTTGTCGTCTGGTCGTCATAATGAAGTCAGTCTCATTTTTGTCGAACCGTCTGGGCTTGACCAGGTCCACTTCCTGTGGGGCCGCTTCTGGAAGAAAGAGTTCATCATAAAGAGTCCCTCTTTCTTCATGAAGTCGGCCAGGTGCTGGCCCCTTGGGTTCCGTTGCCCTAATCCGAAATTCCCTAATTTCAGCTCACCGTTCTCTCTTGTGCCTAGTTTTGCGTTGAAGTCTCCCATTAACACCGTATAGTGGGGTTTGGAGGAATGCATGGCTCTAGAGATATCCTCATACATTTCCTCCACCTTCTCATCGAGGTGTGCCGAGGTTGGTGCGTAAACCTGTATGACCTTCAGCGAATACCGTTTGGTGATTCTGAGTGTAAGGTACGCAACCCTCGTCGACATACTCCCAATCTTTACAACGTTGTTAACGAGAGACTTGTGGACGATAAATCAGACACCTTCTTGGGACAGATGGTCGCCCTCCCGGTGATAGATAGAGCAAATTGCCGGATTCGAGTATTGCCGTGTCCTCCCCCTCTCTTCGGACTTCGGATAATCCTATAATATTCCAGCGCAACTTGTCTATCTCATCTTCTAGCTCCAGTATCTTCTCGTTAGTCCTCAGGGTGCGTGCGTTATAAGTTGCCAGGTCAAGTCGTCGTAGGTGGCAACCGAACCTCCACCGGAGATTTATAGCAGCCCCTGCCCCGCCGTTACCATGGTCGCCACCGTAGCCAGGAATAGTGGAGCCGCCGGGGACGGGGGGCCGTCTCTTCGTTACTTTCATAGGGGGTATATTGCCATCGTTGCCACGCTTGGCGAGCGTGTTGGCAACCGCAGTTATTTTTATTGTTGTTTTGCTGTTATCAGAAAGATGCTGCTGCCCATCTTCTGTCTCAGGTTCCCTCTGTCGCCTTTTGCGACACCCACGGGAAGATATGGGGTAGTGAGTATTCTTACCCGCCACTACATGGGGACACACAGTCACAGTTACTTTGACTTAAAGTGATAGAGACTGCACTAGATTTAACGGAGTCTTAAAATTGAGTAGTGTTCGAGTATTTGACCATATGTACCCTTATGGCCAATATGGCCAAATACGCAAACACTACTTAATTATAAGACGCCGTTAAGTCTACTGCTGTTCCTTCCACCACCCGTCCACCTAATGGCTAGTATATGCTGGGACCCATAGACATCTAAATCTTTCCTGAATTAAGATGCATATGCGATCTCACCCCTTTGGACTAAGATGGAAAATCTCGTTTCCAATAATAGGGCCTACGGTTCTCTTTTTTTAAAGAATTAGAGTGAATAACGAGCACACAGTCCTCCTGATGGTAAGTGGTTGCTGTGGCCCATAGACATCTACATCTATCTTTGCTTGCGAATTAAAATGTAGATGCGTTGTCAGCCGTGAGGACTAAGATAGAATGCTTCTTTTCCAGTAAAATAGGTCTCCGGTTTTCTACACTCACCATACGGAACACAACAGCATTAAGCTGCTATTTTACGCTGGTATTTTGTGAGAGCGTCGTCGGTCCCCGATCGAGCCGACCCATTCGTGCTACAACTATACTATTAATATAGCTGCAACTTAGCTCTACCACGTGTCTCTACATTCACTCTACAAAACACAGCAGCATTAAACTGCTATTTCACGTCGGTATTTTTTGAAAGCGTGGTGTTTCCAAGAGGGGGTCGACCCATTCGTGCAATTTTATGCAGATGCACTGTCACTCCTGAGGCCTAAGATGAAGTGTATCATTTCCAATAAAAACGGTCTCTTTTTCAGGGGCCGTAACTCGTTGTTGGACTGGGTATTTAACGTTTGGTATAAACGTAATGGCTATACTGTTGTAGTGTGCTAGGCTTTCATCTGTCTGAAACTACAAAAGTTTTAGGCATACCCATGAGATATATTAGTAGGCCGAATTCTCTAACGCTACCACCAAATAGCAAATTCTGAAAATTAGAGTAAGCTATGATAGTATTAAGGTTTCGATACTCGCCTCTCACGACACAAATAGATGAAATAGTATCATGTTTTCACAGTTTAAATATTTTCTTTTTTGGTAATTTTTAAATGACTAATCCATGCTAGCAACTCCTATGATTTAATTAAGATTAGCACAGCATCGTCATTCGTCTACTTTTCGGACACGGGAGAGTTTTTTTTTTTTTATAGCAATATAGGTGACAGTGTAGGGAAATTTGGGAATGGCGCTCGTTTCGTAAAGTTTATCGCCCAAATTGGCGATATATTGAAATGGGCCCTATTAAAAGTGTCCTTAATCGACGAGCATGTAAGCGTAGTTATATAGACGTAAAGGAGGCGGGAAATATGTGTCAAGATAGTGCCAAATGGAAGCCCGTGGTATACACCTACCCCTTTAGGTGACATGAGTGAGTGTTTATGTTTTATGTATTTGTATAGGTGACAAACGAGCACACATTCCACCAGTCCCAGACTTGCAATACGCAAATTCTCTTTACAACGGAAGAGGTCTATATCCAGCAGTGGGCCCTTTCGGGTTGAAGAGGAAGTTTATGACAATAAAGTCCGTAAATCAGTTTTATAAATTTATTGAATAAAATTATTCTTATGGATTTTATCGCGTTTTATTTACTTATTTTAATTCCCGACGTTTCGAGTGCTTTACAGCAATTTTATTCAATGTGTAGTTTTCGCGTAAATATAAGAAATCATTTGTAAATTTATTTAAAATTTATGATGCATTCAAAATTTTTGTGTTATAAGCAAAAATATTATCAATAATTCTTTGTCTGACTTAGTGAAATAATACTTCAGTAATACGGCAAACAAAAAATGATCAGTCAGATATTATGATATTATATACATTGGAAAAGAAAAAAATATTTGAAAAGCTGAACTTGTCAAAATTTCTGACAGTATTTTCCAGTAAATTTATTATTTATTTATTTATTTATTCAAACTTTTATGCACAAAAGAAAAATCGTAAATATGGCGGACTTAATTAGCCATTTCTCATCTATGAATACGTAGCTATACCAGGTATCGCTTTTTTCACTTCCCTTAAAAATGTTATTCGTTTTAAAATTATACCATAATGTTCTCAAAGAACATTTCTTTTGTCTGTTTTTATACCGAAAACCAATATTATTCAAAATATTGCATAATTTAGTTTTACTTCCCTTAAACAAATCAAATGTTTTCAAAGTTTGGTCCTGTTAATGTATTCATTCCTAGAATAATAACCCTATATATTATTCCTTATTGCATCGGCGTCAAAGGTATCAATATTTGTCACAGGTTTTGTTCTGCGTGTCTTCTTCGGAGTTCGGAAAATATTTTTTTCCATGCCAGTTGAGCTGAACCTTTTTTATTAGTAGTTGTAATTGTTTGTTACTAACTCCAAGAACTTGAGAAATCTTTTTCGTGTTCCATTGGTGTCAAGGGTCCACCATTTTGTCTTTTACACTCAAATAAAACTTTAAGCTTGATGATTAATTAGCTCACGGGTTTCACTTTTCAATGTTTGTCCAAATTTCAGCATTATTATGCACTAAACAAGGTACGGCACAACGCAATGAGAGCTAACAATTTTCTGTTCACTCAATTGTTGTGTGTTCTGATAATAGTTTTGCTCGAACGGGGAAGGACCATGCTCTCACAAAGTACCAGCGTGAAATAGCAGTTTAATGTTGTTGTGTATCGTTTTAAAAATTATTTATAATAAATACTTATTGTCACCGTAGAGGACTAAAACGGTATGGCTCATTTCTATTATAAAATGTCCTTTACACTCGCAACAGGAAACAGTAGTAGTATGCTGCTATTTTACGCTGGTATTCTGTGGAAGCATAGTTCTCACCCAATCGATCCGACCCATTCGTGTCGCTAACATAACATATATTTAGCAGTACAAAATACCTATGAAAAATTTTATGCCTCACCTCCAACTGATTACATCAAGTAGGGCATCAATAAAATGCCACTGCGTTGGGACCGATACATTGATTGCATGGGTGATTACTCTGAAATAAAATATATAGAAAAAAAATTGCTAAACTTATTTAATAAAAAACTGCAATTTCATAGGTAAAGACTCTGTGTTTAAAGACTGTACTTTTACTTTCAATTTATTGGAAGATATGGCTTTAAAACACGAAGATTATCAAGTCAAATTTTATGACCTTTCGCGATTATGCTAACAAATCAACAAAATAAAGAAACTACCAACCTTTAAATCCAACATCAAAGGTAATCCAACATTCAAGCCAATCCAACATCGAAGAACATCATCAAAGGACATGAAATATCTAAAATCCAACGTTCGGTAATTTAAAGTCGCAAGACTTATTTGACTTGAAAAGCTTTTAGATAACGTTTGCCGTATAGCGGCAGCGTAAGAATATCAACGAAGCAGAGAAACTGATACACGAGTGGGCGGCAGCATCTTCTTGATATTTTTTTAAGGGTGACAAACGAGCACACAGTCCAACTGATGGTAAGTGGTTGTTGCGGCCCATAGATATCTACATATATCCTCTATTACAAATCAAAATGTAGATGCATTGTCACCCGTGAGGACTAATATGCAATGCCTCATTTCCAGTAAAAAGCGCCTCCGGCCATCTGCACTCACCAAGCGAAATGCAGCGGTAAACCTCTACTTCACGCTGGTTTTCTTTGAGGTCGTGGTACCACCCCGGTTCGAGCCGGCCCATCCGTGCAACAGCAAAAGCTGCCGCGTGGCTCTACCACTGTTTAAAGATAATTTACGTTAAGCTGTGCAATTTTAATGAGCTGTAATAAATTGATGTAGGTACAAATTTTCTAATGTAACGTTTTTGTGATTTGGTTTGGATACGAATATAAGTTGCTGGCTTTAATCAGTCCATAAGGCCACTACCTCAAATTTAACGACATATGTAATCTGTCTTATAAATGCAAAATCTTTACTATTAGAAGCTGAACAGGTAACAACATTTTTTCTACTTTGTAACTTAAATAACTTGTTGCAAGTGCTTTATAAGTTTCCCGTGGGAAATCACTTAAGAAAACTCCGCTTTAAAAAGTAAGTTAGATTTCCTTATGTGAAGCGTATGAAAAACAAGCAAAAAATATATGTTTTAATAATATCACTCTTTGTCGTGCCGTGGCTTATAGAGGCCTTAGCGTTCGCTGTAAATTAATTTCATAGTACGAGAGAAACTCGAATGCAATTCTCAGCGGCATCAATAAAATTGCTTATTGCAGCTTTCAGAGCTGATTTAATTTGAATGAAACCGGCATTTTTTTATAGAACAAGGGTGACAAATGAGCATACAGTCCACCTAATGTTAAGTGGATACTGTGGCCCATAGACATTTATATATGTCCTCAATTAAGAATGAAAATGTAGATGCGTTGTCACGCCTGAGAACTGAGATGGAATGCTTCATTTCTAGTAAAATGAGTCTCCAGGACCCGGTGACCAGGTAAGTAACAGTGCCACTGTTCAAGATCTAGAAATCACCCGTGTGAAGCCGGAGAGCATCGCTAGTATTTATTAAACATAAATAAACTTAATGTAAAAGACTTAATGTTAACTTTGATTAAGACTTTAATGATTATAATTTTTGTAATAGGTGCTAAATTATGTCCAGCGATTGCCCGCGAGTCGACTTAATATGTGGCTCCGACAGAATATCAGCTAATTCAGTTATTGTAGCATTATGCTGAGTCCGTAGCCTTTTTGTTACTACAAGTCATTTCATTTTATTTTTACTTTTATAGGGAAACTCATTTAGTATCGTTGAGATTTGAAAACGCGATGAAACAAAAACATCAAATATATAATATATACAGAAACTAAAAAAATTGCGGTTGCCAACCCTCCCGCCTAGCGTGGCAACTATGTCGTATAACCCCCATGATACAATCTATAGGAGATGCCTATTTTCAGAAGTGGACTTTTGATAGGCTGTAGCGGTAACAATTTGTTAACCTTGTGTGAATTAGACAAATGAAAAGCTCTATTATTTAAAAAAAAAGCTCACAAAAAAGGGATATGCCCATGTCCATCAGTGGCCTTTTTCGAGATGATAATTAAGAAGAAAATAGCGTTGCTTCTAATAAAAGTAATAGGCTTTTTTTTCAGGCATATCTCATATGCAATAACTTAAATTGAAATTTAAAAAAAAACCAAAACAAAAGCAGCTGTGATCTTCAAACGGCTGAAGAGATTTTCTTGAAACATAGCTAAAACACTCTCGATTATGATAACCCTTCAAACGAGAAAAACTTAATCAAAATTGGTTGATCCGTTCAGGGGATACGATGACGCAGTCAGACACAAATACACAAATACACAGATACACACTACAAACTTATAACACCGTTTTGGTCGGGGGTAATAAATACAAAAAATACACAAATAAAAATCTACAAACAAAAACACACAACAATAATTATAGAATAAAAGCAGAAAGTATAACATTATGTGTACGCAGAAACGAAACAACAAAACACAAAACAAGAAATAATTTCGTAACATAATATAGTTTAAAGTTAATGCTTTGTTATTTCATCTGAAAAGGAGAAATTCGCTCTTTATGGAGTTGGTAGCATGACTACAATAAATAATCCCTCGATAACTATATACTCTGTACTCAAAATTATTTACTATATACTCTATCTTAACCTTTTACACCGTAGACTTAGAATATACTGGTGTAAAATTTTAAGTTTTACACGGACATTTGACATTTAACGACCTACACGGTTTATGACTTTTTTTATTGATTAGTAGTATATGCACCTTTGTCAACATACGTCTATAAAAGCTTTTGACATTTTTTAAACGCGGTAAAATAAATAAATTAACTGCATTCAGTAAAAATTTTGCCTTTTACACTTTACATTTTTCTATTCTCACGGTTCAGATCTCTAACGTAAAATGCCTTGTGATTGGAAGGTATTCCATTGCTTCAATACTTTTTGTATGCAAGCTGCGACTTGCAAATCAAACGAGAGCAAGATGTTGATTATTCGTTTGATTACACATTGTGATTTCGTTGAAAATTTTATTTTTCTATCTATGTGACGGAATTTTTAAATGTAATTTTCAACAATTTGTAAAGGACAGATTGACTTGAAAATTTACACTCATATCGAAAACCGATCACAATGTATCGTATATTTATAAAATTTATCCTAGTATCCTGATTAGGATCAACAGGATAAAATAAAATAATTATCAGCGTCGTCACAACTCATCATCGATGCGTGTTGTTTGTGTTTTTTAAAGTTTTTTTTATATAGGATAGGGTGACGAACGAGCGCACGCAGCACATCCGATGGTAAGTGGTTGCTGTGGCCCATAGACATCTACATTTATCCTCGTTTGCGAATCAAAATGCAGATGCGTTGTCACCCATGAGGACTAAGATGGAATGCCTCTTTTCGAGTAAAAAGGGTATCCGGTTCTCTACACTCACCATACGAAACACAGCAGTGTTAAGCTGCTATTTTACGCTGGTATTCTGTATATATCGTATATAGGCTGTTATTTAGGTACATATTAATATAGTGATGAGATATAATTTAATATAGAGTGTCGTTTTTTCCGTAAATAAGTTTCGCTGCAGTAAAGAATGACGCCTTGGCTACTTTAAAAATTACTTCTTTATACTTCTAACTTTTTTTTATAGGATAGGGTGACAAACGAGCACACAGTCCACCTGATGGTAAGTGATTGCTGTGACCTATAGACATCTACATCAATCCTCAATAAAGAATCAAAATGTAGATGCGTTGTCACCCGTGAGGACTAAGATGGAATGCCTCTTTTCCAGTAAAAAGGGTCTCCGGTTCCCTAAACTCACCATACAAAACTTGCCTTTTGCTCTGTTTTACCTTTTATGAAATATTTTAATATGCATTGTTTCTTTTTTTTACCAAATTAAATTTAACTTTAAACAACAATTTTCATGCCGGCTCAACGCCTGCAACTTTAAAAGGCGCAAGTTCGGCCTCACATGGAATACTGTTCCCATCTCTGGGCTGGGGCTCCCCAGTGCCAGCTTCTTCCACTTGACCGCATCCAGCGCAGAGCGGCTCGAATCATCGACGACCGAGTCCTTTCCGATCGGCTCGACTCATTGGCACTGCGAAGAGATGTTGCATCTCTTAGCATTTTCTTTCGCATTTACCATGGGGAGTGCTCTGAGGAATTGTTCGGATTAATCCCAGCCGCCAAATTTCACGAACGCACATCGCGGCAGAACTCCCGATACCATCCACACCATCTGGATGATTGGCGGTCCACCACTGTGCGATTTAGAAGATGTTTTCTTCCTCGCACAACTTCCTTGTGGAATAGTTTACCACCAGCGATTTTTCCGGACCGATACGACTTAGGGACCTTCAAGAAAAGAGCCTACTCCTTTTTAAAAGGCCGGCAACGTATCTGCAATTCCCCTGGTGTTGCGGTTGTTCATGGGCGGCGGTAGTCACTTACCATCAGGTGAGCCGCATGCTCGTTTGCCCCCTCTCCTATAAAAAAAAAAACAACCTTTAATTTAAATCTTGAAATTATCCTTAATTGCATTATTGCTTCGTCCCTTTTAATTAATTAATTCTTTCTTTAAATACTTTTATTTTTAAAATACTCGTTAATTACTTACAAAATGTTTGTTTCTAATTTTTTTTAATTATATCATTAGAGACAAGCGTCCCGACCGCTACTGTTCCCCAATGCCTAATAATACTCGTTCAGCACCATTACCATTACAGCTTGTCAAAAGTTCATTGCTGAACATAGCCACCTCCCCACAGATTATTTTATAGGGAGGATGTTTGCCATAACTGCCACGCCAGGCAAGCGGTTTCGCAATACAGTTTATTAATTTTAATTTGGTGTTATTATTGTCTCTGTCGGCTCTTACGACACCCACAGGATGATATAGTGTACTAGATATACCTACACCGCCACTATATATAATATAATATATATATATATATATATATATAATTATACTAGCTCGCCAGGCAGACGTTGTTCTGCGCTTTCCAACGACCCTTCCTATAAAAATCCTTAAATTCGCAATTAAAGTTTTTGAGGGTGATTTATCGGGATAAAAACTATCCTATCTCTCAAGTTGGACCAAAATGCATATAGTGTACAAAATTTAATTGAAATCAGTTTAGTAGTTGCGGATTCCATCGCAGACAAACAACGTGACACGTAATTTTTATATATAAAGATATATATATATATATATATATATATATATATATATATATATATATATACTCCTCTATCGCTAACCGGCCAGCCTCCGCAGAGTCTACTTCACCTGAGGATGCCTCGTGTAGAGGCGAAACACGTGTCGTATTTTCGAGAGTGGTGTGTCGTGCCTAGTGTGGTGGTGCTGGGGATTGTAGTGCTGGGATTGACGGGCATAGGGCGCGTAATTGAGGGAGGATGGAAGGTCCCCTTAAAACTGTCCAGGACACATCATTTTCTTTCTATACGCGGAATTAATCAAATTAGTTTATAACAACCTCATTATAATGGATTTCCGCAAAGTGACGCCTGATTCTATTAATTATCTTAGTAAGTAATGTATATTAATTTTTCATTTTATAGTTAAATTTTTAATGATAATGGTCATAGTTACAAAAACAACACTACGTAAGCTTATGAATTCTATATCGGCAACTTCTATACTGCCTCAACAGTCCTCGGGATGTTTTGGTAGCCTCCGAGATGCCGAGACATGTTTAAAATTGCGTGTTCGTTAGCAAACTGTTGATACTATGCCTGTAAAATATATTCCAAAAACTAACTAACAGTCGGCCTGATGGTAAGTGTTTATCACAATCCATGGACACCTGCAGCTAACTGCAAACAAATGAATCTGAAGATGCGTTGTAAATTCTGAGGATTAATATGAAATGCCTCACACCCTGTCACTATACTGACTCTCTATGCTTTTCAGGCGGGAACACAGATATGCGAGCACAGTTGTTTGGCGGCAGAAATTTAACTGACCTACCCAAACGGACTCCTAGGTAGAAAAGGAGTTCCAATAAAATGGCTCATGGTAGAGCCATGTTGCGATGGGAGCGTGAGTGGCACCGTACTCCAGATCAGACAATAGTCCGAAGAGCCCAGAGGGGCATCGACTGAGATTTGATCCGTGCGTCCGGATGAGAGGTGAGCAGAAAGTCCAACAGGGAAGGTACATGATCCTCACACATCTGGGATCCGCGTAGGCGAAGTAACTAGTTGTGTTAGACCATATGCCAAAGCAAAGTCATAGACAGATCTACCCGCATGATCGGTTAAACGGGAACCAAGTTATTCAGCGTGGTGGGCGTTAAAATCACCGAGTTTTACGTGGTAGAACCAAGCTGCAGCTATATTAGTAGTATAGTTGTAGCACGAATGGGTCGCCTCAACCGGGGAAGGACCACGCTCTCACAGAATACCAGCGTTAAATAGCAGCTTAACACTGCTGTGTTTCGGTCGGTGGTGAGTGTAGAGAACCGGAGACCCATTTTACTGGAAAAGAGGCATTCTAACTGAATTCTCACGGGTGATAACGCATCTGCATTTAGATTCGCAAACGAGGATAGATGTCTATGGACCACAGAAACTACCTACCATCAGGTGGGCTGCGTGCTCATTTGTCACCCTATCCTATAAAAAGAAAAGAAAAAATTGAGTCTCTGACTTTCACTTCATAAGCTCTCCAACCATTATACAACGTCTAGTTTGTTGAATAGAAACTGAACTGATATTAATGGAAAAACTTTTCTAGTTTGCGTTGCAAGCGCAACTTGTCACACTGTTTGCAGTACAAGGGAAACCAGGTGATATTATTTAAATTATTATATTTATTATAAATATCGATTAATTATCTATCACACAGTTACTTTTCCAGTTTGCGTTGTTTCACGACTCCATGGCGCAGTGGCTTGGCATTGAGTTGCGGCAGTGAGGGCCTCGGGTTCGAATCCCGCAAGGAACAAGTATTTTTATAGCCTACAAATATTTTTTCTGCGTCTGGACATTTGTCCTTGTGTACATATAAAAATCTTTGTGTGAGGTCACACGTTTTATTTAAAAAAAAAAAAAAAACTTTTGTTACAATTGTTTTTCCAAACGGGTATGACAAAAATTCTGTCAAAACTTTGATTTTTATTACACTTGACTCCACCACCTCTTCTCCTTCCCCTTCCCGACACTCTTCTCTTATAACTAACGAGATTTACTTAGAACTACATCCCATTTGATGATAAGTCTAGCCAAATATGGTAAAGCGTACTTACTGACCTTAACAAAAGTTTAGTTAAACTTGTGAAGGGAATGACTGCAATGATCATGATGACCACTGTGAAATTACATTTGCTTTGATGATGAATATACAATATATAATTTCAGAATATTTTTTTAAGAATAATGGTGACAAATAAGCGCACAGTTCATTTGATGGTAAGGAGATGCTGAGGCCTGAAGATATGTACATCTTTACTCGATAATTAATCAAAATGTAGACGCGTTTTCACTATGAAGGACGAAGATGCAATGCCTCGTTTTAGTAAAAATGGTCTTCGGTTCTCTGCACTCACCATACGAAACACAGCAGAATCGAGCTACTATTTTACGCTGGTATTCTGTGTTAATATTTTCGTAATCTTTTTTTTTTAATTTGAGTTAAATGCGAAAGTTATATTGCAATACTAGAAAGCAAGAAGAGGCCAAAAACATAATGTTGCAATTTAGATTATACGTATGTGTGTACTAAAAAACGCAATCTAAAAATTCCCTCAGTACAGTAAATGGTGAAATTAAGAGGTATACGTGGTAGAACCATGCTGCAGCTATATTAGTAGTATAGTTGTAGCACGAATGGGTCGGCTTGACCGGGGAAGTACCACGCTTTTACAAAATACCAACGTAAAATAGCAGCTTAATGCTGCTGTGTTTCGTATGGTGAGTGTAGAGAACCGGAGTATTTACTGGAAAAGAGGCATTCCATCTTAGTCCTCACGAGCAACGGATCTGCATTTTGCTTTGTAATCGAGGATAGATGTAGATGTCTATGGTCTATCAGGTGGACTGTGTGGTCGTTTGTCACCCTTATCCTATAAAAACTATATACTAGGGACATGAAGTTATCTTATTGGTAGATTTTTTCCTCGTATATTTCTTAGTTACCTTGCTACTTTGTTAGTTCGCTTGCCACTTCAACTTTATTAAAAAATAATGTCGAATATTCCCGATTCCAATTTTATTCTGCTATACAATATATAAACAAAATCATCTTCAAGAGTAAATCACAGAAAAGAAAAAAAAACAATAACTTCATTAAATTATAAAATACACCTTAAATCGTTTCTTAAAGTAAGTAAGTGTTTTGCTATTGAAGCGATAACTAATTAATTTACTCAATAATCAATAAGCATCTTAGCGCTTACAGTGCAAAGTTAATGTCTAAATAAATATTTTCGCTGGTAGTGATTAACTTTAACTCTTAATAAATTTGACATGATAAATAAATTATGAACTGTTTAAGGCTTATAAACACCGTTTTTAAAGCGTCATAAAAGCCAAAATTAAAACGAAAGTTAGTTTGCTTAGTTACATTGTTACTGGCCATCTATGTTAGTGATTAGTATCAAAAGTAAAAAAAAAACCATCCACCTTAGCAGGAGTATTAGTACGTTACAGTAACAGAAGTCTCCATCATTGATGTTTCTTTAGTCGCCGGACTATATAATTTACATCTTTTTTTTATATAGGATGGGGTAAAAAACGAGCACACAGTCCACCTGATGGTAAGTGGTTGCTGTGACCCATAGACATCTACACTTATCCTCAGTGAAGAGTCAAAATGCAGATGCGTCGTCACCCGTGAGGACTAAGATGGAATGCCTCTTTTCCAGTAAAATGGGTCTCCAGTTTTCTACACTCACCAAAGGAAACACAGCAGTGTCAAGCTGCCATTTTACGCTGGTATTCTATGAGAGCGTGGTCCTTCCCCGGTCTAGCCGACCCATTCGTGATAACACTATACTACTAATACAGCTACAGCATGGCTCTACAACGTATAAAATCATCTTCATCATCATCATCATTACAGCCCTTCATAAGTCCACTGCTGAACATAGGCCTCCCCCAATGAATGCCACAAAGCACGGTCCTGAGCCACCTGCATTCATGGACTTTCTGCATATTTTACCAGGTCGTCATCATCTAGTGCACTGCTAATAACTGCTAGTCATCGGCCTCTTTTTATAGAATAATGCCGAGACACTCAAACATTAGAAGACTAAACTACATCTTAAAATTGAGTAGGATGCCGTTAAGTCTCGCGGTGTCACAGTCATCATTCATCATCAACACAGCCATTCACAAGTCCACTGCTGAACATAGGCCTCCCCCAAGGAATGGTACAAAGCACGGTCCTGAGCCACCTGCATCCATCGACTTCCTGCATGTCTTACCAGGTCGTCACTCCATCTCGTGGTCCACGTCTCAGTTCCATAGATCATCACTGGCAACACGCACTGGTTGTACAGTCTTGTTATCTGTTTTGAGGTAAACCTGACGAGAAGATGTGCCGTAATTTCCTGAACGCTGCCCAAACGAGTTGAATCCGTCGATTGACCTCTCGGTCGAAGTTGGTCTTACCTAGTCGGACTATTTGTCCCAGGTAAACATACTCATCAACAACTTCGAGCTTAGTGCTCCCAACAACTACCGGCATAGAATAACATGGACAAAACAAAGATCATGTTTAATATCCATGTCACAACATGGATATTAAACATGATCTTTGTTATGTCCATGTTCATCTTAAGATCTATCCGTTGGGAAACACTATTGAGGTCATTGAGCATAATAATAAGGTCCTCCAGCGATTCTGCCATAATGACTATATCGTCGGCAAATTGAAGGTGAGTGATGTACTTGCCATTGATGTTAATACCGTATCCTTTCCAGTCCATAAGCTTGAAAACATCTTCCAATGCAGCGGTGAAGAGTTCCGGGGATATAACGTCACCCTTTCTTACACCTCTCTGCAATTGGATAGATTTCGTACTCTGGTACTGTACTCGGATAGCCATCGTAGCCCTACTGTACAAACACTTCAGCACTTCGATATACCGACAGTCAACTTAGCATCGCTGAATGGACTGCAGCACTGCCCACATTTCGACGGAATGAAAGGCTTTCTCATAGTCCATATACGCCAGACATAGTAGCAAATTGTACTCTTCGGACTTCTGTACAATTTGCCGAAGGGGATGTATGTGGTCTATGGTGCTAAGGCCTTTTCAGAAACTGACTTGTTCGGGAGGCTGGAAGTCGTCAAGTCTTCCTGCGAGACGATTCGTAATGACTCTCGAAAACAGCACGTAGACGCGGCTCAGAAGGGAAATCGGTCTGTAGTTCTTCATGAGAGCGTTGTCACCTTTCTTGAAGAATAAGACAACCGCACTTCTGCTCCACGCCTCCGGTGTAGTGCCACCATGGATGACGGAATTGAAGAGCTTCTGAAGGACTTCAAGTACCGGTTTTCCACCCGCTTTCAGAAGCTCCGCTGTAATTCCATCCTCGCCTGGGGCCTTACCGTTTTTAAGGTGCTGGAGAGCCATTCTAATCTATCTCAGAATGACGTCCGGGAAATCAACGAAATAATGTCGGATAAGACTCGCCCTTGGATCGTTACTCACACTCACGTGTGGCTCCAACGATGATGTGTACAGCTGCCCATAGAGCCTCTCAATCTCACTCAAAATCTCAGGTGTCCCAGAAACTACGCTGCCACACTCGGTCTTCAGCTTTTACAGTTGGCTCTTTTAGGCAGACAGATCTCTAGCAAAGAATTTGGAGCCCTGGTTCCGTTCGATCGCTTCTTTAATACGAGCAGTATTAAAGTTGCGTAAGTCCCGCCGAATGCATTTGGAGATCTGTCTGTTCAGTTGCCTGTGTGCTGTTAAATCCACTGAAGACTGCAGCTTCATATCCCATCTAACAGCGATGAGATTAAGAGTGTAATCGGAGAGTTTTTGCGTTCTTCTGCGGCGGGTCTTGCAAAACTTAGCTGCGACTGCATGGACAGTTTGCACGACCTTATCATTTATATCGTCCACTGCATTGCAATCTTCTAGGGACTGAAAACGGTTTCGTAGCTCGAGCTGAAAGGTTTGGGGACTTTGGATTAGAGCACGAGGGGGATGGAGCGTTGATGTCATTAGACGTGACTTATCCAACTTAACGTTTAGGTTCAGTGTGCCTCTCACCATTCGGTGATCGCTGCCGGTTTTCACCCTCGCAATTACTGAGACATCACTGAACAGTTGTCATCTGGTCGTCATAATGAAGTCAGTCTCATTTTTTGTCAAACTCTCGGGTCTCGACCAGGTCCACTTTCTGTGGGACCGCTTTTGGAAGAAAGAGTTCATCATAAAGAGTCCCTATTTCTTCATGAAGTCTGCCAGCTGCTGGCCCCTTGGATTCCGTTGCCCTAATCCGAAATTCCCTACTTTCAGCTCACCGTTCTCTCTTGTGCCTAGTTTTGCGTTGAAGTCTCCCATTAACACCGTATATTGGGTTTTGGAGGAATGCATGGCTCTAGAGATATCCTCATACATTCCCTCCACCTCCTCATTGGGGTGTGCCGAGGTTGGTGCGTAAACCTGTATGACCTTCAGCGAATACCGTTTGGTGATACTGAGTGTAAAGTACGCAACCCTCGTCGACATACTCCCAATCTTTACAACGTTGTTAACGAGAGACTTGTGAACGATAAATCTGACACCTGCTTGGGACAGATGGTCGCCCTCCCGGTGATAGATAGAGCAAATTGCCGGATTCAAAGATTACCGTGTCCTCCCCCTCTCTTCGGAATTCGGATAATCCTATAATATTCCAGCGCAACTTGTCTATCTCATCTTCTAGCTCTAGGATCTTGTCGTCAGTCGTCAGGGTGCCTGCGTTATAAGTTGCCAGGTCGAGTCATCGTAGGTGGCAGCCGAACCTCCACCGGAGATTTTTAGCACCCCCTGCCCCACCGTCACCATGGTCGCCACCGTAGCCAGGAATAGCGGAGCTGCCGGGGACGGGGGCCGTCTCTTCGTTACTTTCATAGGGGTATATTGCCATCGTTGCCACGCTTGGCGAGCGGGTTGGCAAGCGCAGTTGTTGTTTTTATTGTTGTTTTGCTGTTATCAGAAAGATGCTGCTGTCCATCTTCTGGCTTAGGTACCCTCTGTCGCCTTTTACGATTCCCACGGGAAGATATGGGGTAGTGAGTATTCTTACCCGCCACTACACGGGGACACACAGTCACAGTCACTTTGACTTAAAGTTACAGAGACAGCACCAGATTTAACGGAGTCTTAAAATTGAGTAGTGTTTGAGTATTTGACCATATGTACCCATATGGCCAATATGGCCAAATACGCAAACACTACTTAATTATAAGACGCCGTTAAGTCTACTGCTGTTCCTTCCACCACCCGTCCACCTAATGGTTAGTATATGCTGTGGCTCATAGACATCTAAATCTTTCCTGAATTAAGATGCATATGCAATCTTACCCCTTAGGACTAAGATGGAAATTCTCGTTTCCAATAATAGGGTCTCCGGTTCTCTTTTTTATAGAATTAGAGTGAATAACGAGCACACAGTCCACCTGATGGTAAGTAGTTGCTGTAGCCCATAGACATTTACTTCTATCTTTGCTTGCGAATTAAAATGTAGATGCGTTGTCAGCCGTGAGGACTAAGATAGAATGCCTCTTTTCCAGTAAAATAGGTCTCCGGTTTTCTACATTCACAATACGAAACACAGCAGCATTAAGCTGCTATTTTACGCTGGTATTTTGTGAGAGCGTCGTCGGTCCCCGGTCGAGCCGACCCATTCGTGCTACAACTGTACTATTAATATAGTTGCAGCATAGCTCTACTACGTGTCTCTACATTCACTTTACGAAACACAGCAGCATTAAACTGCTATTTCACATCGGTATTTTTGAAAGCGTGATGTTTCCAAGAGGGCTCAACACATTCGTGCAATTTTATGCAGATGCACTGTCACTCCTGAGGCCTAAGATGAAAAGTCTCGTTTGCAATAAAAACGGTCTCTTATTCAGGGGCCGCACGTCGTCGTTGGACTGGGTATTTAACGTATGGTATAAACATAATGGCTATACTGCCATCTGTCTGAAACCACAAAAGTTTTTGGCATATTCCGAAGTCGCCTCTTACGACACCCACGCGATATAATAGTATGCTGAATTCTCTAACGCTACCACCAAATAACAAATTCGGAATATTAGGGTAAGCTATGATAGTATTAAGGTTTCGATATTCGCCTCTCACTATACAAATAGATGAAATAGTATCATGGTTTCACAGTTTAAATATTATATTACACAATTTAATATCTTTTTTGGTAATTTTTTAAATGACTAATCCATGCTAGCAATTCCTATGATTTACATAAGATTAGCACAGCATCGTCTTTAGTCTACTTTTCGGACACGGGAGAGTTTTTTTTTATAGCAATATAGGTGACAGTGTAGGGAAATTCGGGAATGGCGCTCGTTTCGTAAAGTTTATCGACCAAATTGGCGATATATTGAAATGGGCCATATTAAGAGTATCCTTAATCGACGAGCATGTAAGCGTAGTTATATAGACGTAAAGGAGGCGGGAAAGATGTGTCAAGATAGTGCCAAATGGAAGCCCATGATATCCACCTATCCCTTTAGGTGACATGAGTAAGTGTTTATTTTTATGTATTTGCATAGGTGACAAACGAGCACACATTCCACCAATCACAGACTTGCAATACGCAAATTCTCTTTACAACGGAAGAGGTCTACATCCAGCAGTGGACCCTTTCGGGTTGAAGAGGAAGTTTATAACAACAAAATCCGTAAATCAGTTTAATAAATTTATTGAATAAAACTATTCTTACGGATTTTATCGCGTTTTATTTACTTATTTTAATTCCCGACGTTTCGAGAACTGTACAGCAATTTTATTCAATGTGTAGTTTTCGCATAAATATAAGAAATCATTTATAAATTTATTTAAAATTTATGATGCATTCAAAATTTCTGTGTTATAAGCAAAAACTAGATGGAGTGACGACCTGGTAAGATATGCAGGAAGTCGATGGATGCAGGTGGCTCAGGACCGTGCTTTGTGGCATTCTTTGGGGGAGGCCTATGTTCAGCAGTGGACTTGTGAAGGGCTGTAATGATGATGATGAAGCAAAAATATTATCAATAATTCTTTGTCTGACTTAGTGAAATAATACTTCAGTAATACGGCAAACAAAAAATGATCAGTCATATATTATATACATTGAAAAAGAAAAAAAATATTTGAAAAGCTGAATTTCTGACAATATTCTACAGTAAATTTATTTTTTATTTATTTATTTATTCAAACTTTTATGCACAAAAGAAAAATGGTAAATATGGCGGACTTAATGCCTTAAGGCATTCTCTCCCAGTCAACCATTAGGCTAAGCAGAGATAAAACATATGGGAGGTAGTAACTAATAATGAGAAAAAAAGGTAACAAAATTTCGAATAAACCAGAATATATAATATATATATATATATATATATATATATATTATAGGATAGGGGTAAACGAGCATGCGGCTCACCTGATAGTAAGTGACTACCGCCGCCCAAGAACAATTGCAACACCAAGAGAACCAGGGGAAATGCAGATGCGTTGCCGGCCTTTTAAAAAGGAGTAGGCTCCTTTCTTGAAGGTCGCTAAGTCGTATCGGTCCGGAAAAATCGCTCGTGGTAATCGATTCCACCAGGAACTTCTTCTAAATCGCACAGTGGTGGACCGCCAATCATCCAGGTGGTATGGATGGTTTCAAAGTTTTGTCGCGATGTGCGATGGTGAAATTGAGCGGGTGGAATTAGTCCGAACAATTCCTCAAAGCACTCCTCGTGGTAAATGCGATAAAATACACAAAGAGATGCAACATCTCTACGCAGTGCCAGTGAGTCAAGCTGATTGGAAAGAACTCAGTCGTCGACGATTCGAACCGCTCTGCGCTGGATGCGGTCAAGTGGAATTAGCAGGCAGCTCAGTATTTCATGTGAGGACGAACCTGCGCCATGTTAAGTTGCAGGCGGTGTTTCGGCATGAAATACTGTCCCGCTCTGCTGAGCACGCCAAACTTTTTAGAGGCCAATTTGGCCTTCTCTTCCAAGTGACCACGAAATGCACGTCACTCGATATGACATACACACATACATAAATCTACTTAAATACATTAAATATATACATTATATTATATACATATATATATATATATATGCACATATATATATATATATATATATATATATATATATACATATATCTGTGCTATGATAAATAAGGAAAATATGTGACGATAGAATCATTAAAAAGCGTTTATTCACACTTGCAATGCTTTACTAAATTGTTCACGAACTTTGTTTTTAAAAAGAAACTTGTTGGAAGCTTTTCTAATGTCAAAAGGTATATTTTGTTTCAGTCTTGCAGCCATTAGAGAGGAAGAGTAGGACATATAACCAATACGGTTTAAAGGTGTTAGTATTAAGGCGTAAGCTAAAAGTTAACGACTTCCATAATAAAAATACAATATTGCACGCCACGTGTTTTATAAAAAGTAAAAGTCAGTCTGAAGTCGGTGCGCAGACACATTATATGAAAGTATTAAAGCTCTGAACATCACAATGTGATTTTTTTTCGTTCTTTGTCGGATTTTACTTTTTATTAAATGTTATTTTATTTTCCTTTTTGAGTGGAATAAGGATTATCACAATTCTAATATCTTTTAAATAGTAACATTAAAATATTCATCCCCTATTATAGCACCCTTAGATGTGATTTTTTTTAATTTATACGGAACCACTCCTGAAGTATAACCTATTTAAAAAAAAGAATTATCAAAACTGGTCCATAATTGACAAAGATATCGCGTAACATGAAAAAATTTAAATTTAAAAAAGGAAAAACTCCTTTTTCGAAGTTTAAAAAATAATATTAAATTATGAAGCCGAAAGTTTTCTCAGTATTAGTTATTTTTTATCAATTTCCTATTTGGAAATTGTTATAATGGGTCTGATTTTCGGAATACCAAATTTGAAAATATTCTCGACATCGTTTTGACGTCCACAGAGATCGATTGCATTATATTTAACAGAGTTCAAAAATGTATGATTACCGATTTTTTAAATAACGATTGAACCGATCCAAAGGGTAGGATTGTAATCAAGGACCAGCTGATTGCTAAAAATTTGCAATATAAAAATAAGACTGTATGATAATTTCAATTTCTAGTCTTAGTTTTTTTTAAATTATTATATAATATATCAAAGTCATAAAAAATGATAGTTTCATTTAAAAAGTTTCATGTCGTATGAAGCGGAACAAGAAAGCCAATTTTCTTGACTAACGGGAACTCAAGAGGTTTTCAAAGATAATATTATGCATACGCTTAGATATTCCACGCAGCGATTATATTTGCCATGTAAAGTATTGTATGCAAGGTAAATATTTAGTCTTGGATTTTTTTTCTAAAAATTTCTAAATCGCCATACGAGTTCACATTGCAGTAGTAGCGACCATGCTATTTATCTGCCCAAATTTTAAATTATGGTGGAATTTTCTATCATCCTGTCTTTGAAATCGTTACCACGCTCACACTAGATATAGCCTGGTTTTTTTTTATAGAATAAGGATGGCAGGTGAGCATATAGTCTTCCTCATGCTAAGTGGATTTTGTGGCCCTTAGACATTTACTTCTATCCTCTAATAAGAATCAAAAAGCTAAGATGGAATGCCTAGATATAATAAGAATGAGTTTTGTTTACCTGTATATATTTTAAAAACTGGGCCAGGTATAGGAATTTTTCCTGTTAAATACATATTAAATTTTATACGGAGAAAGACCCAGTTCCAGAAAAATAATTTGTTGCCTGCGACAAATTATTTTATCCGTGTGCTTCCAAAGTATTGTATACACCAGTACACGGTCGCTTTTAAGTTACCTTAGGCAATATCACCGTACATTTCAAAAGAAACATTAACACTTAAATTTATGATCTTTATAAACAAGCGACAGTATGTATTCAATTATATAAGGTCGTTTTTGATGACTTTTTTTTGTGCGATCAACATTTAAAAGAGCTCTTTTATTTCTTTGTGATCCTATTATTTCACTTTTATTTTATATAATATTATATCATTAGTTTTGGGAGAATGTAAGAGAAGTTCTAGATTTGGCTAGGGGAAACGAAAGAATTGTTGTATGTGGTGATTTGAATGGATGGGTTGGTACCGCTCGACCAGGGTACGAGTCGGTACTTGGAAAGTTTGGCGATAAAAGGGTAAACGATGCTGGCAAGCTTATACTGGCGGTATGCAAGGAAAAGGGTCTTCTTGTGACAAACACTATGTTTAATCACAAGAAAATCCATATGTATACTAGAGAAAGAAAGAATGAGAGAAGTATGATCGATTTGTTCCTGGTGGATGACCGACTGCGAAAACAGGTTATGGATACGCGAGTGTTCAGGGGTGCTGACCTGGGAACGGATCACTATCTAGTGATTACTAGATTTAGGGGTCTGTTCGCGGGTTGGCGCTACCGGACGGCAGTGACAGAACCACAGTCGGTCTGTCGCATCCGAAGCTGGAAGCTTCAGGAAGCGGATACTAGGGACAAATATCATGCGAGGGTAGCCGAAAAGCTTGACACCATCGATGGCAGAAACGAATGTGTAGAAAGAACATGGCAGAACCTTAGGGATGGAATGGTAAGTGCAGCGGAAGAAGTGTGTGGAACAATAAAAAGAGGCAGTAGTAAAAGAAGAGATGCATGGTGGAATGATGAAGTGAAAGAAGCTGTAAAGAAGAAGAAGAAAGCATGGTTAGACTACTTGGCCTCTAGTAATGATAAGGATATGAGAGAGATGATGAAAGAAATATAGGCTGCAGAAAGTACACACGAAAGCATTGATTGAGGAAGTGCGTGAAAGGTGTAGAATGGAAGCGGACGAAAGGTTGTCGCACAACTTTAAGGAGAACTCCAAACTCTTCTGGAAAGAGGTTAGAAGGACCCGAAGTGGTGCGACGGCCTTAAGAATGAACAAAGTGTGCTGTGCAATTTGTGCTGGCGGACGGGGGATGTCCCGGATGATTGGCGAATCGCAGTCATTGTGCCTTTATATAAAGGTAAAGGTTCACATTTTGACTGCGGGTGCTATCGGGCGATCAGCTTGACCAGTTTAGCAAGTAAAGTTTACTCGAAGGTATTGACACGTAGGATGCAAGAGAAATCGGAAAGATTTCTATGGGAGGCACAATGCGGATTTAGACCTGGAAGAGGATGCACGGATCAAATGTTTTATCTCGGCATGATCACGGAAAAGCTTCTGGTTGCTAACCAGAAGATTTTCTGTGCTTTTGTGGATCTTGAGAAAGCATTTGATAAGGTTGTAAGGAAGAAAATGTGGGAACTGTTGCCGGGGTATGGTGTGGATGGTCGATTGCTAAGGGCTGTGCAGTCTCTTTACTGTGACTGTAAAGCCTGTGTGCGGGTAGGGCATGACCTGTCACCCATGTTTAGCGTCCAAACGGGCGTAAAACAGGGTTGTGTCATGTCTTCCTGGCTGTTCATACTGTATCTCGACAGCTGTTTACAAAAGCTGAAAGATAGCTGTTTGGGTGTGAAATTGGGTGACATAAAAATAAATTGTCTGCTGTATGCTGATGATGCAGTGCTTATTGCACCATCAGAGGCAGAACTGCAGGCATTAGTCACGTGTATGAAAGAGGAATGTGAAATTAAAGGTCTCCGTTTGAACGCTAATAAAACTAAGGTTCTGGTATTTGAAAGGGACGAAGAGAGAACGAAGTGTGAAATATGGGTAAATCAGGAATGTCTAGAACAAGTAAATGAAACTGTATACTTGGGGAGTGCTTTTAGCCGGGATGGAAGATGTCATTTAGATGTGGACAGGCGTGTTGCTGCCGGGAACAAAGTCAATGGTGCCCTGACTGCGTTAGTCAAAAGGCAAGGCGTAGCGAAGAGTGCACGCCTTGCAATACATAACGCAGTGTTGGTACCGACTTTGTTATATGGCAGCGAAACCTGGTTATGCCAGAAGAAGCATAAAAGCAAGTTGAATGCAGTAGAGATGCGATCATGTCGTTTGTGGTGAGAAATAAATAAATAAATAAAAAATAAATCTCTTCGTAAAATGTGCGGCGTTACCTTGGCCGACGAAACGAAGAGATTCGCAATATGGCAGGTTTGAAAGATGACCTTATCACAAAAATTGATAAGGGCGTGCTTCGGTGGTTTGGGCACGTTGAGCGAATGAGTGAAGACCGAATGGTGAAGAAAATATATAGCGCGACAGTTAATATTAAAAGGTGTCGAGGTAGACAGAGACTAACTTTCGAAGACAATGTGAGCAAATTGCTCGAAGAGGGTAGGGTCAAGAGTAATCGGATACATAGACGTGCATGTATGAAGAAGATAGTGAATCTGAAAGAAGCGAAAGAGGTATGTAAGGATCGTGACACTTGGCGATCTGTTCTCTCTGGCTACCCCGTCAGGGATTGTGCGTGAAGATAAGTAAGTAAGTTATATCATTGCATTTATATCGTGTGTAGTAATCGCTTAGTTTTCGAAATTTGACCTTGATTCATGGAATATTTATGTTTTTATTTCACTTTAAACTTGCAGTGTAAACGTAAATAATAAAAAAAATATTCATTTATTTTGTATAAATTTTAGCTTTCTGCACTCCCTCTCCACATAATATTTTAATATTCCAAATCTCACACTCCTCCGTATGCGCAATCTGCTTAAAAAGGCGTACAAAGTTTTCTCCTCACGTATTAATTTTATATGTAGATGCGTATCGGCAAGTGTAGTGGAAGTACGAAAGAATGTATCACCCCATCAATTCATAGGTATCATAAGCCATGATTTAGGGATATGGATTTAATGCCCTGTAAATGACGACAGATGGCAGTATTACCATTTCGCAATCATACCAGTGCTCATCAACACCGATAGAAAAGTACGTAACGTAAAATTAAAAATTTTGTACAACCGACTTTTATATACATTATTAAGGATAACTCAAAGCTACTGGTCAGACCTTGACTAAATTTATATGGAACCACTTGGGAAGTACCTTAATACCCTTTAAAAAAAAAGGATTTTCCATATTGGTTCAGGCGTCTTCGAGTAATCGGTGAACATACATAAAAAAAGATTCCGACGAATTGAGAACCTCCTCCTTTTTGAAGTCGGTTAAAAAACGAATGGGAATGTCTTTACTTAACATTAAGTCAATGATATTTAAATCCGTGTTTATAGTTTATATTTGCGTAAAGTCAACTTTAGCGTCTCGCTGTTGTAAAACATGCAGATCCACTGTTTACGTAGCGTGTTTACGAAGCACTAGTGCTCTCTCTATTCGCTTACTCTCATAGTCCGATGTGATGGTTATCCGACAAGACCGGAGAGAAATCAGGCTTAGGAGCAACGGCTTTACGTGCTTTTCAATGGGGGTGAAACACTGCCAACCTCTTGACTGGACCGCTACTGATAATTTCTTGACAAGTGCGAGACGCATGGTACAATGATCACTCTTCTTTCGCAAAGTGCAGTAATTACGGCAAACCTCTACAATATATATATATATATATATATATATATATATATATATAAATAAATAAATATATATATTACTACTTACATTGAGTGTACAAAAAGATCAATGAAAACTCGTGTAGAAGAATACAATGATAATGTTTTTTTCATTTAGTATATCGGTCTCTGCGGCCAGTCGCAAGGGAGAACAGCCTTCTACGCAGTACATGGTTATAGTGTACGAATGTGTGCGCAAACACAGGTGCACTCCGGAATGTTACTAAGAATTCAAATACAGAAAACCCCAACAACTAATTTTAGAAAATCTTCAAAGTTACTATTTATTTTATAGCGTTTCTATTGGATAAAAATAATATTGGTAAAGGTGGTACCAGTTAATTATTAAACCAAGACATCAAAAGGCTTACATAATTAGAAATAAAAGAAATAAAACTATTAATTTTCCTTTCAACTATGAACTATGATTTAAAGAAATAAGTAATCTGTGTTTTTCGAAACAAGTATGTTTCGTTTTGGAGTGAAAAATACTGTGAAGTATTGTTCGAGTGAATGCAATATTCAATACGATGCACATATCTGCGAACCTTAATATTTCGAACACACGTTAAGTTCACCGACACTCATTGCAAGTGCTTCCTGCTTTATCCTATCAAAACGACTGGAGGAGGACTTTCATTAATTAATTCATTACAGCCTATAAATAGTTCCCCATAAATAGACTACAGGTGCTGAACAAGCGGAAATAGAAGTTTTTAATTATTTTCACTTGTTATCAAAAAGATGCTTACCCTGTTTCAGTTTTCTTCTGTCATCTCTTACGAAACCCACATTATATGAGAAAGTGGATATTTTTACGCCGCCACTACACGTTATGTAGGCAGTTACTTTACAATTATTATAATAAAATTAAACTTTAATAAAGCTGCTGCAGCACGAGCGGTTCGGCTCAATCTAAGAAACACCGTGAAATATAAGAACAGCATAAGGTTGCTGTGTTTCATAAGGTTAGTGACGAATCAATACCTATTTTACTGATTTCCATTTCATTTTAGTCCTTAAGGATCGATCGGTCGATTGATCATCTTATATGTAGGTACATAGATAGGAAAACTCCGTGGCGCAGTGGCTTAGCAATGAGTTACGGCGCTGAGAGCTGCGTGTTCGAATCCCACACAGAACAAGTATTTGTATGGCCTGCAAATTATTGTTCCGGGTCTGGATGTTTGCACTTGTGCAATATCCCAGTTACGAGTGAAAATCGTAATATAAAGTCTTATAAAGAAAAATGACTATGGGCCATTTTTTTTATAGAATAAGTGTGACAAACGAGCACACAGTCCACCTGATGGTAAGTGGTTGCTGCGGCCCATAGACATCTACATCTATCCTCTATGACAAATCAAAATGTAGATGCGTTGTCACCCGTGAGGACTAAGATGGAAAGCCTCATTTCCAGTAAAAAGGGCCTCCGGCCACCTGCACTAACCAAGCGAAACGCAGAGGTAAATCTCTACTTCACGCTGGTTTTCTGTGAGGTCGTGGTACCACCCCGGTTCGAGTCGGCCCATCCGTGCGACGGCAAAAGCTGCCGCGTGGCTCTACCACTGTTAATGGCCATATCGTCCTCTTACCATCAGGTGAGATATGATGAACTCTTTATTCAACCTTATTTCTAAAAGTATTATCTACCTTTACATATATTACTTTTAATATATGCTCTTTACCATGTTCAGCAGGTGAAATTAAGGGATTTGATAAATAAGAAAAGGGAAATTTATAAATAGACAAAATTATAAAACTATGAAAAGAATATTCAATGAGGCATGCAGGTAAGCGCTCATATTCTGGTCTAGTATCTAAATGAGACGCGTTTTATGCGGAAATTATTCTGGGATGGATTTGGATATTGTTGCAGGCATGGGAGCTAATTTATAATGTAAATTGTTTTGCTAGTACGAATTAGTAGGTAAAATATTTCCTAAACATTTATATAATTTTTTTTTATATCTATAATATCTCTAAATATGTGGTAGAGCCACGCTGCACAGAATACCGGCGTCAAATAGCAGCTTAATGCTGCTGTGTTTCATATGGTGAGTGTAGAGATCACGAGACACTTTTCACTAGAAACGCATTCCATCTTAGTCTTCAGAGGTGACAACGCATCTGCATTTTGATTCCTAATTGATTAAATGCTAGCATACCATTCTGCATTAACCGTTCTTTGTCCCTCAAGAGGAATAATCGTAACATGGCCGGTTTTGGAGACAAACGTGGCCACCATTTTTTTTGCAACACTCCGTGAACGAACAATTTTTGTTGGCTTTAACTCATTTTCGAACACCCAAACTCGTGACTGCTTTTTTGTTTTGGGTTCGTACGCGTATATCCAGGATTCGTCACTTTGAAAATTGAAAAAGAGAATTGAAAAAGAGGCATTCTATTTTAGTCCTCACGGCTTATAACGCATTTGCATTTTGATTCGCAAACGAGGAGAGATGTAGTTGTCTATAGGCCACAGCAACCACTTACCATCAGATGGACTCTACGCTCGCTTTTCACCCTTGTAGTATACAAATGTCTATTGGCCACAACATCCACTTACCATCAGGTGGGCTCTTTGCTCGTTTGTCACACTTATTCTATACAAAAAATCTCCTACATCGTGGAGGGGTTCTGCATACATAAATTGTACACGAGCAAACATCTAGACACAGAATGGTTTTAGGCACTTCAAACTTGTTCTGACCGGGAATCGAACCCGCGGCCAACATTGTCGCAGGCGAACGCTTAGCCACTGCTCTGCCGTGCCGTCATATCCTGTGAAACTGCAAAACTTATTTTCCTTATGTATACAAATAAATTAAATTAAATTGTCTGTTTGTAATATCAAAATAGTAGGTTTTTACTGAATGCATATGAAAGTATATATTGTACTTATAACATAAAAATAATTTTTGCAAACACATAGTTGGCGTGAAACACCATAGTTCCGGGAAGTCTGCAGTTTGTGATCATATCCTAGACGGCCCCCACCATTATATTACATTTAATAAACCACAAATTCTCGCGAAAGAACATATCGAGTCCTGCTCAGGATGATACGTGAGGCTATTGAAATTTAAAAAAAAAACATCCTAATTTCCATAGAGAGGGAGGCTGGGTGGGACCACCTGCTTGGGACTTGTAATTAATAAAATTAAAACTAAACCCAAGCATATCACTGCAAGACTTCAAGACACAGTAAGTGCATTATGCGTAGATCGGACCAAAATTAATAATTAAAAAAGCTGAAGGTACTCCGGGTTAACTCAGACATCGGCACGTCAATCACTTCAGTCCCCCGTGACCATGGGTGCGGTAAAGCACCCGAAACGTCGGGAGTTAATAATAAAATAAGTTAATTAAACGCGATAGAATCCGTAAAAGTAGTCTTATTCAACACTGTTAGATATGAGAGAAGTGTTTTTTTTTTCTTCTAAAAGTGTATGCTGTTGACCCTGCGGCCTTTACAGTTTCATCAAAATAGACTCATAAGCGATGACTTACGAGCTATTGAGTCGTCGCGTCATTCCGCATCTGCCGGATGCGGAATGACGCGACGACGACTGCAGTCCCGAGGCAGCACAGTCCCTGTTCTTGAAATAAGGCTTCTTGATATGGGGGGGGGGCTGGATGTGATTCAAGGGCCTCTTAGAAACGAACCTTGGCTTAAACCAATGTCGGAATGAGAGAAACTGGTCGAAAAATTAAAAACGCCCCGTAGCACGTCCGAATGATTCGAGCTACAACAGTAATAAATCTGCATCTTGTCTATGCCATTGAGTTATATGTACTACGTACTAGAGAAGCCATTCCGAACATTGACTATGTTCAACTGAACTGTATTGCAATCCATACAAACTAAATATTGCGTAAATTGAAGATTTGTGAATTCCATAAAATAATTATTATTACATTTTGTTTAGAAATATGTTTGTTAAGATTAAATTAAGATATTTTATATTAAATTCTTATATTTATTTTATATTAATATCTTATTTTATAGTAAATTAAAGTCGTCGAGCATGCGCGACTACTACTCCCGCGCATGCGCGAAGACATAGAGTAAGACACAATTCTTGGTTGGAATGACTTCTCTAGTACGTAGTACATATAACTCAATATCTAAACTCATTTGAACCAAACGGAACGCAAGCTGGTGATACCAGTTTCTCCAATCAGATCCAAGAAAATATACGAGATAATATACAAGGCTCTATTACTACGTATACTCACACAGAATACCCTACCGTACGGTAGCTAAATGCTGTTGTGTTTCGTATGGTGGGTGTAGAGAACTGGAGAATATTTTTAGCATAAAATAGCAGCTTACATATTAGTAAGCTGAAGTGGCAATGGGCCGGCCATATAGCTCGAAGAACCGACAACCGATGGGGAAAAAAGGTTCTCGAGTGGCAGCCTCGTACCGGCGGACGAAGTGTAGGGCGTCCCCCCACTAGATGGACTGACGACCTGGTAAGACGTGCGGGAGGTCGATGGATGCAGGTGGCTCAGGACCGTGCTTTGTGGCATTCCTTGGGGGAGGCCTATGTTCAGCAGTGGACTTGTGAAGGGCTGTAATGATGATGATGATGAGCAACTTAATGCCGTTTACACTGGAAATGAGGCTTTCTATCTTAGCCCTTAAGGGTAACAGAGTATCTGCATTTTGATTCTTATAGGACAGGTCTATGGGCCACAGCATACTTTTTCCATCAGGTGGACTGTGTGCTCGTTTATAGCGGTTATTCTATATAAAAAAAAAAAACTAAAACTATCAATAAACCACGTTTTATGTCCGAATAACTGTCTTTTCAATTTGTTGATAACAACCAGTGAACCTGATTTGTATGTAGGCATCACAAAATATAAAGCGAAATGTAAAAAGAATTTTTGCACGAAGTTCAACTGAAAACAAAAAAAATTAATCCATTTATATGAGAACCATAAACTTTTATTACGAGGACCTTTTACTTTTGTCAACACTTTGAACTGCGTGTCCGCCTCAGTATCTCTTTTTATATAAGTACTTTAAAAATATTAAAATTTTGCTGAATTGTACTGTCGAGTATTAATGGGAGTAATTTGTATAAAATGTATTTATATTACGTCATATGAAAGTGCAAAATTTGTTTGATGTCATAAATTTTTACCAATTTTATGGCGTTAAAGTTAAGTTCTTATCACTGAAGTGACAAACGAACTTAGAGTCCACCTGCTTCTAAGTGGCTTCTAAGTGGCTCATGTATACCTGGAACCAACTTCAAACAAAGACGTAATGCCTATGCAGCAGAAGTTTTGGGGGATGCCTTTGCAGCAGTGGAATTCACAGGCTATAATGATGATGATGATAATGATGACAATAGTGCGACCTATTAGTCAGTTCTAGGCTAAATTGGAGATCCTGGTTTCTTACACAAGCCAGCGCCAACATTATTGGTAAAAATAAATTGTTGTTTCCATGTCTGGTAGTGTAGAGGAGCCGTACTAGGTCAGAGACTAAACGCTGTACGTTTTACTATACGCAAACAACCTCAGTTCGATCTTTGCCAGCATCAATGAAATTATTAAATTCATATTTTTTTCATTGTTAAGTACTGATTTACCACGCTTGGCGATGAAGGAAAATGTCATGATGAAACCTACAAGTGTGAGGAATAAAATAATTCGAGGACATGTGAATTCCGCTATTATTCACTGGAGAAAATTATAGTATAATTGCTCCAGTGAATAATTATTATACCGTAACCCTAAAAATTAGGGGGGCCAAGATCCAGCAGTGTGACGAATAAGCTATAATTTTTATATTGCGGTTTGATCCATAAAGTTTACTTTTCGCTAGATAAATTATGCCTAAAACGATAAGAGCCTGTGCTCATATATAGCACGGCATGGCACGGCGTCGCAAGGCACACTTCGGCATGCCGAAAGATCCTGTGACATCCCGCAGTTTGCCAAAGAATCCTGTTAATAAGGGCCTGCGCTCACAGAGCGCACGGCATGGCATGGCATGGCAAGGCACACTTCAGCATGAAGAAAGATCCTCCACGAAAAAAATCCTTTGACACGCCGTGCCGTGCCGTGCTGTTTGTGAGAGCAGGCCCTAATTCTGTATTTTCTAAAAAATATAATATAGTGTGATACAAAAAATAATTGTAGCAATCCGCCATGATTTCTCAAGAAATCATCGATTTCATGATTTCTTCAGTTGCATGTAGCTTAAAAAATAAAGCCTATATACGCCCCACTTCTGATCACACACCTCCTCCGCCACGCAGCGTATTTAAAGATTTGGCATGTCTTCGATGTATTTTTTTTAAATAGAATAGAATGTCATTATTTTATTTACCACTGGTTCGGAAAATACCTCTGTCCTCGGAAGAACCAGCAAGAAACCCAGCGGGACTTTTTTTTTTAAACATAATTTCACTTAACAATAATTTTGTTTATACATTTTTAAATGAATTTTCATAGAACCAGCATGGTGGCGATCACCTTATTCCCAGGGGTTATTTTCATTCATATATTCCTTGATATTATAATAACCCTTTTTGTACAGTTTTTCTTTCATAAAACTTTTAAACTTGTTTATTGACAAACTTTGAACATGTTCTGGGATTTTGTTGTAAAAGCGTATACATTGCCCCATAAATGAATTACTAATTCTGTGGAGTCTAGTAAGTGCCATTACAAGCTTATGTTTGTTCCTAGTGTTTAAGGTATCAACATCCTTATTCTTATTAAAGCTATTTATGTTTTTATGTACATACATTACATTTTCATAAATATATTGCGATGCTAAAGTTAATATGTTTATTTCTTTAAATTTTTCTTTCTTTACAATTTAGATTATAAATCGCCCGTACGGCTCTCTTTTGCAAAACAAATATAGCTTTAATATCAGTCGCATTACCCCATAGCAAAATTCTATAAGACATTACGCTATGAAAGTAACTAAAATACACTAACCTAGCTGTCTCAACATCTGTGAGACTTCTAATCTTTCTTACAGCATATGCTGCAGAACTAAGTCTGCTTGCTAATTTAGATATATGGGGGCCCCATTGGAGTTTCGCGTCAATAGTAATACCGAGAAAAACAGTGGTATCCACAAGACTCAACTCCTCCCCGTTTAAAAGCACATTGATTTTCGAATATTCGTAAGAAGTGTAAGTTCCCTCACCATGCTTAATTTCACCACTTAACATTCACAGCAAATATGCTCTTGAAATTGTGACTTTTAACAATTTGATTAGCATCGCTTAAGATAGAACTATTTTTGCTCGAATACTGTAAAATGTTTAAGCAGTAGCTTATCGCCGGAGCTTCGAAGTTCGACGTTCCTAACGAGCTTAGTTTAGAGAATTACACTAATTTTATATACTAGCTTATACTGGCGGTGTAAGAATATCTCCTACGAGGGAAAATGAAACAAGAGATGGGCAGCATCATCTTCCGACTCAAACTAATAAAAAAAATCAGATGCCATACGTGCCAAGCGTGGCAACTATGGGAAAATCCCTATAGGCCTATGTTCAGCAGAGGACTTTTATAAGCTGTAATGGTAATAGTAATTGTATAATAAATTTCTTTGTGGATAGCTCAATCGGGAAAGCGACTTAATATGATTACATACATATCTTCATTTACTGTTTCTTTCATTAATTTGTTGCTTTGTGTTCATATCTTCATTTAGTTAGAAATGAAGAGACATAACAAAGTAATTTTTGTTGCGGAAAATAACAACGGACCCAATTATTATCGGCCATATTGGGTATAAGCGAATCAGATCAATTTATCAGATTCCTTATTATGTTTCTCAGAGGCTTTCCACGCCACGGTAGTATCAAATATCTTCGGAATATTTCGTGTAATTAAATTTTCGATAATGTTTTCCTATTCTTATTTTTCTGGTTTTGATTATAGTTCGCATGATTGCGTTCCTTGCTTAAGCAAAATATAGAAGGCATTAATTTGCGCAAATTTATTATAAATATAAATTTGTTAAGATCCGTGTTAGAAATAAAATGTTTTTTTTTTTTTATAAAACTGAAATGAAAAATGAACTTATAATCTTACGTAAGTATCTAAAGCAATCCACAGGCACCTATAATAAACTTCAAACAAAGAAGACTACAGATGAGTTGTCATCTCTGACTAAGATGGATACCTTACACAGTCAGTAACTATACTGGTGCTTTATATTCAGAACTCATTCCCTCAGAGACGAAGAACGTGCTACAAGTGCAAGCACTTCTGTTTGAGGTCATAAGTAGGTAAGAAAGTGGTCCCAACTTGACGGTTTCCTTGGCAGAAATGAAGCCCTATTATTTTGTGATTATGTAATAGTATTAAGTAATAGCAATAATTTATACGTGGTAGAGCCATGCTGCAGCTATATTAGTAATGTATTTGTAGCACGAATGGGTTGACTCGACCGGAAAGGACCACGCTCTCAAAGAATACCGGCGTAAAATAGCAGCTTAACGCTGCTGTGTTTCGTATGGTGAGTGAAGAGAACGGGAGACCCTTTTTACTGGAATCTGCATTTTGATTCTTTATTGGGGATAGATGTAGATGTCTATGGATCAACCACTTACCATAAGAAGGCCTGTGTGCTTGTTTGTCACCCTATTCTAAAAAAAATGCTTTTAATATAGTTTTATAAGTATTCTTGCATTACAACCAAAAAGAACACTAGGAACATAGAAATATATTGTAAATAAAGTCAGCATATTATTTAACGGTGGTAGAGCCACGCAGCAGCTTTTGCTGTTGCACGTATGAGCCGGCTCGAGCCGGGTTAGTACCATGACCTCACAGAATACCGGCGTGAAATGGAAGCTCTGCTTCCGCGTTTCGTCTGGTGAATGCAGGTGACTGGAGGCCCAATCCCCCCCCCCCCCCAATCAACAAGGTATCGGAATTACATCATAGGGGGGGGGGGCAAAATTCCGCTCAACACAATAACTGCTCGGGGCAAACTGAGCAACAAGACCAAGGCGACCCCTGCCACGCTATCCGTGAATTTCTGCAACATCAAGGGACTTCACTCGAACCTTAACGCCGTCCACTACCATCTCAAGACGGCGAAGTCAGCCTTGCTCTTTCTGACCGAGACACAGGTGTCCTCTCCGGCTGATATTACGTATCTCTCCTACCTGGGGTACAAATTGGAGTACTCCTTTGTGCCTCGGGCTGGAGTTTGCATATACGTCAGAGAGGACATCTGTTCTCGACGCCTCGGCAGTCTTGAAGGTTCGGACCTGTCAATCCTTTGGCTACACGTAGACAGCGACGACCATCCGCGCGTCTATGGGTGCCTCTATAGGTCCCATAGCGGTAATGCCGAAACAGACCGACTCATCGACCATGTCCAAATGGCTACAGATTCCTTGCTACAACAGGTCCCATCCGCAGAGATCGTGATCCTTGGCGATTTTAACGCCCACCACGCCGAATAGCTCGGTTTACGTTTAACCGATCATGCGGGGAGATTTGTTTATGATTTTGCCTTGGCATATGGTCTGACACAGCTAGCTACATCGCCTACGTCGATTCCATATGTTGAGGATCATACACCTTCCCTGTTGGACCTTCTGCTGACCTCTCATCCGGACGGATGTCAGGTTTCAGTCAATGCCCCTCTTGGCTCTTCGGGCCATTGTCTGATACGGAGTGTGGTGCCATTCACGCTCCTCTCGCGGTTGCATTCTGCAGATTGCCGCTGTGTTTGGCATTACAGGTCGGCGGATTGCGACGGAATGCGGTCTTTTTTTGCTTCCTACCCATGGGGACGGGTTCGCTTCTCGCCAGATGATCCCAGCGCTGTTGCTGACTCAGTCACTGATGTGGTGCTACAGGGAATGGAACTACTTATTCCATCATCTGTGGTACCCATTGCAGGCAGGTCTCAGCCTTGATTTGGTCGCTCCTGTAATACTGAATTACGCATTAAGCAAGAGTGTTATCAAGCCTGGGCTGCGGCTTCGGCGACTCGGGATGTAAAAACCAGCATACTTAAAAAGAAGTATAACTTCGCCTCCAGGTCCTTCAAAAGAGTTATTGCCAAGGCAAAGTTAGAGCACATAGGCAGAATTGGCGAGAAACTAGTTCGCCTTCCTTCGGAAACCCGTGCATTCTGGTCTCTCGCCAAGGCTGTCCAAGGGAATTTCGGTAAGCCATCACTACCATCTCTGCACAGGGAGGTCGACTCACTGGTCCACGCCGCAAAAGAGAAAGCCGACCTTTTAGGCTCCCTTTTTGTGTCCAACTCGACTGTTGATGACGGGGAGAACACACCACCGCCGACCATCCCGCGGTGTGAGTGCTCCATGCCGGATGTGCGGTTCTCACAGCGCTCGGTTCGCAGAGTACTTCTCTCCCTGAATATCCACAAGTCGAGTAGGCCTGACGGAATCCCCACAATTGTGCTGAGGACGTGTGCTGCGGAACTGGCAACGGTTCTAACGCGTCTTTTTCGGTACTCTTACTCCCTAGGCATAGTCCCGAAATCATGGAAGACAGCTTTTGTCCACCCAATCCCTAAAAAAGGCGACCGCTCCGACCCGTCCAACTACAGGCCTATCGCCATCACCCCCTTGTTCTCCAAAATAATGGAATCCGTTATAAAGTGCCACCTCATGTGGTACCTTGAGGATCACCAGCTGATTAGTGACCGCCAATACGGTTATCGTCGGGGCTGATCAGCTCGTGATCTTCTGGTATACTTAACTCATAGATGGGCGGAGGCAGTAGAGTTCAAGGGGGAGGCATTGGCCGTTAGTTTGGACATTGCGAAGGCCTTCGATTGGGTTTGGCACAAAGCGCTTCTTTCGAAACTCCCTTACTATGGGCTTCCCGAGAAATTGTGCAATTGGATCACCAGCTTTCTTGCAGATAGGAGCATAAAGGTCGTTGTAGACAGTGCATGCTCCTACTACAAGCCTATTAACGCTGGTGTTCCACAAGGCTGCGTGCTATCACCAACGCTGTTTCTTCTGCATATCAATGATATGTTGCAAACCGGTAACATTCATTGCTATGCGGATTACAACACTGGTGATGCTCTATACACCGGTCGTGCCAATATTTCTCGGGAAAACGTCATCGAGTACCGGAACAAACTTGTGTCTGAAGTCGAGTCTTTGCTAATTAAAGTCTCGGATTGGGGTCTAAATCTAGTCCAGTTTAATCCTCAGAAGATACAAGTTTTCGCGTTTACCGCTAAAAAAACCCCTTTGTCGTATCTCCTCAGTTTCAAGGTACTCCCCTTGTTGCCTCAGCCAGTATCGGAATCCTCGGCGTAAACATATCGAGTGACGTGCAGTTTCGTGGTCACTTGGAAGAGAAGGCCAAATTGGCCTCTAAAAAGCTTGGCGTGCACAGCAGAGCGAGACAGTATTTCATGCCGGCACAACGCCTGGAACTTTACAAGGCGCAGATTCGGCCTCACATGGAATACTCTTCCCATCTCTGGGCTGGGGCTCCCCAGTGCCAGCTCCTTCCACTTGACCGCATCCAGCGCAGAGCGGCTCGAATCGTCGACGACCGAGTCTTTTCCGATCGGCTCGACTCATTGGCGCTGCGAAGAGATGTTGCATCTCTTTGCATTTTCTTTCGCATTTACCACGGGGAGTGCTCTGAGGAATTGTTCGGATTAATCCCAGCCGCCAAATTTCACGAACGCACATCGCGGCAGAACTCCCGATACCATCCACACCATCTGGATGATTGGCGGTCCACCACTGTGCGATTTAGAAGATGTTTTCTTCCTCGCACAACTTCCTTGTGGAATAGTTTACCACCAGCGATTTTTCCAGACCGATACGACTTAGGGACCTTCAATAAAAGAGCCTACTCCTTTTTAAAAGGCCGGCAACGCATATGCAATTCCCCTAGTATTGCGGTTGTTCATGGGCAGCGTTAGTCACTTACCATCAGGTGAGCCGCATGCTCGTTTGCCCCCTCTCCAAAAAAAAAATATTTCCCTCGCTTACAAATAAAACTAGAACTAAGTGTAGGTTGGTGTAGCTATAAAATACTGGATGGAACAAGAGTGAGGGAGAGGTGAGATAGATAGATAGATAACGATCGGCTGTTTTCCGCAACTCGACGTTTTTGTATAATAATTTGAATAATGTAAATATTGCCATGAAATCTCTCCGAAGAAGTTCAATAGTCAATTGATGTTGCAAGCAACTTCGGGGAGAGATCCCGGCGTGCCGAGATGTTTAGCCCTGTATGAAGCGACCTCTGAACATGTTTGCAATATGTGGGCCGCCGTTTCTTCCTCCCCCATACATGCCATTCACAGGAGACTATCTGTAACGCCTATGGTAAATAAATGTTTGTTAGAGCCATATCCTGTGATAGCACTTGTTACTATCCTGATCTCTAACTTGTTCAATCTCATTAGAATCTTGGTTAAACGACTGTTCATTTCATGCAGGGCCATCCTGGCTTGTCTTCAGTCTACCAATTTTTTACAAAGCTGAGAGTATTAATTAGTGAAGTTTCTACGTGTGTGTACGAACGTTACCAAAGAGGATTGGAAAGATTGGTTCCGGCCTTATAGTAGACAATGCCGATCCTCTTATGGCCAGTTTATCTGCTGCATCGTTGCCCCTGGATCCACTATGACCTTTTATCCATTGCAGAGTCACAATGTTGTGTTTATATACCTTATTTAGACCGGTATTTTTCGATCATCTGCATAACCTACTGTGTATAAGTGATTGGCATTTAATATGCTAATTAGATGATTAATGACCATATTTCACAGGAGACGTGAAAGAACCCCAACCTGCGGGCAGCCTTTCTTTATCTGGATTGTTTGAGATTCACCAGCAATATTTATTGTTCGTGCACTGAGCATGTTTACAATCCAGTCAATCAATGCTGGTTCAACTTTATGTCTTCTTATTGCAACTTTTATTCTGGAGAAATTCATTCTGTCAAAAGCACCTTCTATATCTATGAAGGAACCTAGACATATAATTATGTTTTGGATGGCCTTTTCAATGTTTGTTAATTACCTAATTGAATACCAGCTTAAAATATCGACCGCGGAAGTACCACACTCTCACAAAATACCAACGTAAAATAGCGGCTTAACGCTGCTGTGTTTCGTATGGTGAGTGAAATGGAGACCCTTTTTACTGGAAACAAGGCATTCCAACTTAGACCTTAGGTGACAACGTATGTGCATTTTGAATCGTAATCGAATATAGATGTAAATGTCAATGGGCCATAGCAACCACATACCATGAGGTGGACTGTGTGCTCGTTCGCCGACCGCCTTAATTCCCTTTCACACATCCATTCCATTATCTTTAGGAGAAAGAATGTGAGGCTAATGGGTCTTTTAGGATTTAGGGTCTCTATAGTTGCTCTTAACTGGTTTGGGTATTTTTTTATATTATATTAACTTCAATCCCATCTGATGCCTAAAATGGTCAAGCGCACTGACTTAACAAAAGCCTATTTACTCTTGCCTTGAAGACACCCACATTATACTCGGATGGAAACACAGATGCTGGCAACTTATTCCACTCCTTTGCTGTACGCATGATGAACGATGTAGCAAACCGTTTGGTTCGAATACGTGGTAAGTCAACAACGAAGGGGTGGACTCTGGACGAACATCTGGTTGTACGATGTTGGAAGGGAGAGGATGCAATTCCTGCGCATACTCTCGGAAATGCATCCTGTAGAAAAACCAAAAGGCTGGCTACTTTGCGCCTGTGTTCGAGACTGGCATAAGCAGATCATTAGTATGCAGCAGGAAGAGAGTTGCGGAGAGAACGGACCCCTGAGGAACACTGTGGTTAGTCGCAACAGGATCGAATGAGCAGCCATCGAAGACGATCCGGAAAGACCGTACACTCAGAAAGTCCTTTACTCAGTCAATCAGACCAGAGGATAAGCCGTACGCTGGAAGCTCACCCAAAAGGCTAGTGTACCAAACTCTGTCTAAGGCCTTCCTTGCAGCTCGAAGCACTTGCTTCCCCACTGTTCTCGAGTGCCTCGCCCCATACGTGTGTGGCATACGCTAGAAGGTCCCCAGCTGACTGATTTTAGAAAACCCGTATTGACGGTCACTAAGGAGATCATTCTGTTCTAGGAATGCCATTAAGCGGGCGTTCAATATACGCCTCATAATCCTGCATAATATGGAGGTAATTGAGATTGGCCGATAATTGGCAGGGTCGGCACGGCTGCCTTTTTTTGGAACAGGCTGCACGTTTAAAAATTTATTGAATTTATGTCAAATTCGATCACTAGACAAACATATTATACAAAATTATTATAAGTATTTATTAAGAATTAGCCAGTCTCTCGGTATTATAAAGGATGCATTTCGGTGAGAGTGCGCAGGAATTACACGCTTTAATTCTTCTCTCCTTTCCACCATCGGACAACCAGGCGGTCGGCAGGTCTTCATCCCTTTGTTGTCGATATTCTACGCATCAGAACCACACAGTTTGCTTCGTCTTTTGTAATGCGTACAGCAAAGGAGTGGAATAATTTGCCGGCGTCCATCTTTTCGTCCGAATACAATCTGGGCGTCTTTAAGGCAGGAGTGAATAGGCTTTTGTTACGATAAGATAGTGCGATTTACCATCTAACATCACCACTTACCACCACGTGGAATTGTAGTCAAGCACTGGCTTATAGTAAGTTAAAAAAAAATTAAATAACATTTCAGCTTGCTCCAAACGAAACATATTACTACTAAACATCATATTACCATATTTTAATATCGTAAGCGACTACTAGCGTACGTTACAGAAGTTGTGCCACGTTATTAAACGTTTTCAGGAGCGTGGAGAGTTTAATATTAAAATATTTTATCCTTTGCAACGACGTACACACTGTTTTATGTTCAAGGAGGAAACGAAAAATTAGACTTTTGTCGTGGTGATGTGTGCCATTACCTGTTTATAACTGTTTTTATTTGTTACATCTGCTATTTTTTTTATAAAACTAATTTTAATATTTGTATGTATTAATTATATATGTATATGGTAATATGCATATATATTTGTGTATATAACTGTATAGGTTTAAAATTTGTATAGTTTATTTAAAAGTTATATGTACATAGTTAATTTTATCATTTTTGTAGAGTGTTTTAGGGTTCCGTAGCCAAATGGCAAAAAACGGAACCCTTATGGATTCGTCATGTCTGTCTGTCTGTCTGTCCGTCCGTATGTCACAGTCACTTTTTTCCGAAGCTATAAGAACTATGCTGTTGAAACTTTTTGAGTAGATGTATTCTGTGAACCGCATTAAGATTTTCACACAAAAATAGAAAAAAAACAATAAATTTTGGAGGTTCCCCATACTTAGAACTGAAACTCAAAAAATTTTTTTTCATCTAACCCATATATGTGGAGAATCTATGGATAGGTCTTCAAAAATGATATTGAGATTTCTTATATCGTTTTTTTCTAAACTGAATAGTTTACGTGAGAGACACTTCCAAAATGGTAAAATATATGCCCACCCCTGTAACTTCTAAAATAAGAGAATGATAAAATTAAAAAAATATATGATATACATTACCATGTAAACTGCTACCGAAAATTGGTTTAGACAAGATCTAGTAGGTAGTTTTTTTTTAATACGTCATAAATCGTAAATTATGTTACTTGCTACTACGGAACCCTTTATGGGCGAGTTCGACTCGCATTTGGCCGCTTTTTTATTGTATATTGCTACACTCGTTATTCGTTAATTCGTTATAGATGATGTCACCCTCGAGCACTTTAATTAAATGCCCCACAATCTGTTACAATATTGACTCCCTTATATTTTTACTCTTTATTCCGGCAGCCAGCAATGGGTGCAATAATATTGTGCTCCCTACCCAGACGGAGTCCTAGTCCTAGGCAAGTAATGAGCTTCCTAGTTTAACTAACTAGCCTATTTGTTAAATTTTACTACACAATTTTATGGCGATAGACCGAACACCGTCAAGGATATTTTTGATCGACATCACTATTCCATAATTATGTCACAAATTTCAAAGCCGAAAGAAATAGAATAAACTATTGGTAAATCCAATAGTGCATGCCCTAAGCGCATTAAAAAATTACGTATAACATAATTATAGGGGTTTTATTTAAATTAGTTTAAATACACACAAGTTTTCACTAATAAGCTTATATTCAATTTATATTAATATTAAGAAATTTCAATTTTAAAAAAAGTTTGGAAAATCCAAAAGTGCACGACTCATAATGCTCATATGTTCATCATATCATCATTCAGGTAACTCCATAAAGTCCAAGACGTATACAAATACTAATATACTTAAATATATACATCCTACTTACTTTTAATACGTACTACCCTTATTCATTCTGTACTTTTAAAATATTGTAATAAAAATATCTGATTATTATAATAATTAAGTATGTATGAATATTTCATGTTGGTTGGAATATTTTGTATTTGTAGCGACCTTTGTGAGCCGCTGCAAACAACCAATATAGTATCCACTCACGACGGCGGTAAACTGAGTGAGGAAGTTGGACTGCCGTAGTCTATGAATTTACAAAAAATAAATTAATACAAGGCTGCTGAAACACTGAAAATTATGACATGCCGTGGCGGAAAAAAATTAATTATAACTAAACAAAACAAAATTAAACTGCCATTTACATTCCATGGCTTCCCACATGATAGATGAAGTGATGAAAAAATAGATTGAGTTAAACAATTAATATTTTCAAAAGTTCTCTAATCTACACCATAAGCCACTAAAACCACTTTTTAATGTAAAAAAATCAATTAATCGATTTAAAAAAAAATGTTAATAAGTTCAACAATCATTTATCTTTCTGACAATGTGTTTTTTATATCATTTCTGTGTTCAATACGGTTATTAGATACGATTTCATGCGACAAAACGCTGGAATCTTGATTCTTAGCCGCAATACGAAATATCTAGAACTGGCTCACGAGGCAATTGGGGTGGTCTGATGACCGAAATTATTCAAGTGATCGTTTCTGTGAATGGGTTTGTCACGGTCAGCTTTTCGCGTTTCTTTCGCCTTCGCCTAAATCCTCGATCATTTGCTATCCCTTGTCGAGGGCTTCCGTCTGGTTGAACTTTATTTATTTACTTAACTGTAGTTAGATATATATTAATCTATAAAGGATATCAATTGTGTGTAATATCTTTTTATAGCAATTTATTTATAATATTTTATTTATATTTATCTTATTTTATCTATTTATTAGGTTCTTATTTATGCTATGTCGGCGCTCAGTCAGCGCCTTGCCAAAAGGTGTGAGCGCCGTGCCTTGGCAGAAATGAGATTGCAAAGGCCCGTTTGTGCTTACGGCCACACTATTAAACGGTGCCGGGCCTGGGCGTCTCCCGTTAATTGACGCCCATTTTTATGGATGATGGATAAAAATAGAACGTGCATAGAGCCGCTACCTGAGGGTCACCGGGGCGCGTCTGGAGCTGGCGCTGGACGCGACAGCATGCGGGCCGCCAGCCGAGCGCGAGGTGCTGCACGACCACCTAGCAGCCCCTCGCATCCATCATCCCCACCAGATGGCTTGGTGTCGGCAGGGTCCTCTGGTGGAGGCACCCACCGCTGGTGGAGTACGCCACATGCGTTGGACGAAAGATATGAACATAACCGCATTGGGGGCGTACTATAGGGCGATAGGGGAAGAAACTGGAGGGATAGCGTATCGGGCTCGGATGCATCGCTTTTTTACTGAGCTGGAGCCGTCTGTTCCCATCACAGAGCAAAACCTGACAGACCGAGTTCGGTACATCTTACGCTCGAAAACATTTGATGATGCCGAACTCGAACGACTACGGAGTGAGGCTATTCCCTCATCGAATGAATCAGCTATAGCTGGGCATGCGGCTCCTAAGGTCATAGACCAGCAACCATATGTGGAAGCCGCCATGGATCTTCCCTCTATAGTTGATTCAGGTGATGATGGAATGGTCACCAAAGAGCTAGAGCAGATGAGGAGTAAATTGGAGGATGCGATTGTGGTAACGCGCTGTACGTCTCTCGAAAATTGACCGCCACTTCCCCGCATACCCTGAACACACCTGTCGTAAGGGATCTTCACCCAATGCTGTTGACCTATTTGGAAGCTAGCCGGGACCTTTGCGGGACGGACTCAATTCATTTTTGCGCCGCACTGGCAATTTGCTGCATTATTGGCGCCAAACTTCCCACGGCTGGACGCGCTATTAGATAAAGTAGCGCCATCCCAGCCTGGAAAAGAAGGATTGAGGACCATGTCGCAAAGAGCAAGGGCCCTCATCGGCGGAATGGAATGGAATCGACAGAAGTTGTGGCGAATCAGTGTTCGAATATTACGGCCATGGACACTATTATTATAACGCCGGACGACGTAGCTGAGGCGGTCCGAAGAGCCCCGAACTGGAAAAGTCCGGGACTCGACGGACTGCCGTCCAAGGGTTCTCGCTGTGGTTTAAGGATTCTGACTACAGGCCTAGACTAGAATGCGACAGTGTAGGCCTGATTCGGTACTTTGCTCGTTCCACATACCATTGGTCACTCCAATTATTTATAGAGGCTCTTTTAATCACTCTGAAAAGGATGATTCTGTTTGAACCGCCAAAAAGAATTGAGTCCGTCTCGCAAAGATCCCGGCTGGATTCCAAATAGATCACCAGCGTTTGGTGAAGAGCCCTTACGACAGGCGTATTCAGGGAAATATTTAGGGATATTCAGGGAAGTCGTGGTCGATTGCCTACTGCGCGTTTCAGTAATCGCCTTTTCCAATTTACTCCTCCTTTGCTCTAGTTCATGGGCGGCTTTTCCACCATCGTCTGAATCAGCTACAAGCGGAGGATTCGCGGTGGCATCCCTTTGTATGGGTTGCTCTGGAACTTGTGGCGCCATATCCCCAGCCGTAGCTTTTTCATCCGATGAGGGACCAGTATCACGTCGTAGCCGTTCGAGTTGGGCGTTATCAAATTTTTTAACCGCATGTTGTACCGAACTCGGTCAGCCTGCTTTTGCTAGGTAACGGTAATATATAGCTCCAGCTCAATAAAAACGCAATGCATTCTGGAACGGTACGCTAAACTTCCAGCTTATATCCCTTTCGCCCTGAAGTACGCTCGCAATGCGTTCCTGCTCATATGAATTGTCCTTCGCATGCAGCGTACTCCACCAGTGGCGGCTGCCGATTGCTGGGTCTGAGAAGACCCTATCAACACCAAGCCAGCCGGTGGGGATGGTAGATGCGAGGGGTTGCTGGGTGGTCGTGCAGTACCTCGCCCTCGACTGGCGGCTAGCTTCATCCATAAAATGAACGTCGTCTCTGTCCGGTATGTCTATCTGCCCGGGCTAATCTTCGGAATAGTTGAACCCATTGTGATGAAACTTCACAAACAGACAAGAACGATCTAGGCTATATTTTATCTAATAACTTGGCGATTTTTTGAGAAATCGAAAAAATATATCATATAAATGGTCTTTGACTTTTATAAATTCCAGCCAGGCGAAGCCAAGGCGAGTCGCTAGTATTTTATATAAATTTAATATACATTACTTTGTTTTTTATGTATTTGTATATTTACAGCTTACATTATAGCTGGCCTCCTCCATATAATATTTTATAGAGGGCATTCGGTCAGGGTGGTGACCCAGAATGCCTAGTAGTGACATCGCCGCGGATGTCGTTGTCACAAAAGTAGTTTGCAGACATCGTGATAATACTGTTAGAGTGCTGGGGGCTGCAAGTAGTGCTCCCGTGACGTGCTTCTAGCAAAACATATTGATGGAGAGTTCTCGGTTGAGTTCCGAACGGAGATCTCGGGAACACTCTCTCGTTGATGATCATCAGGGTTATTTATAGACGGTAAACGTATAGCATAACCTTCCCATTGTCACCGCAGTGAAAGGTATTCATGAGGGTTACCCCACATTAAAATAATCCTATAAGGGAAAAATCTGTCATGTTGTCACGCTTGACAGGCGGGTTGGCAATCGCAAATTTTTGTCACCTCTTATGGTAGACAAAGGTCATTTTTTTTTTAAAAACGTTACAAACATTACACTAGGATTTTCTCCTGTATCGCAGAGGCAGTTTAAAAACACAAATTGTACTAGGACAAACATCCTCATACATATACTTGTCCCGTGCGGACGGTAGTGGATATTCTCACACCGCCACTACACAGTCCTAATCTGTGACATCTTTGATAGGCTGTAATAAATGAAAAAAATGAATTATAGTAATATGTCATAATAATCATTTACTCTACTTTTTTTAAAGAAAGGTTCCCGAGTGGCAACTTCGAACCGGTCGTTTACTGGTATATATAGGGTGACCACCTACTAGTTAGAGTAACGAACTGGTTAGACATGCAGGAAGTTGCTGGTAGCGGGAGGCTTAGGACCGTGTTTTGTGGCATTCCTTGGGGGGCCTATTTTTATCAATTTATCGGAAAGAGCTGTAATCGATGGCGATGATTATTTTACATTATAGATTTCATAGAAATATAACATGGGTTAGTAATAATGCATCAAGTCTGTTCTGTTTCTGTTTCTTAACAGAAGCCTATTCACTCAGACATTGCAAACACCCACATTTTTTTTATAGGATCGGGTGACAAACGAGCACACAGTCCACTTGATGGTAAGTGGTTACTGTGACCCATAGACATCCATATCTATCTCAATAAAGACTCAAGATGCAGATGCGTTGTCACCCATGAGGACTAAGATGGAATGCCTCTTTGCCAGTAAAAAGGGTCTCCGGTTCTCTACACTCACCATACGAAACACAGCAGCGTTAAGCTGCTATTTTACGCTGGTTTTCTGTGAGAGCGTAGTCCTACCCCGGTCGAGCCGACCCATTCGTGCTACAACCATAATATACCTGCAGCATGGCTCTACCACGTAGAAAATGAATTGTAATCGGATGGAAAGACAGATGCTGGTAAATTATTTTAAAAATATCGCATGATATTTAACCAACTATTTAAATAATTATTTAAAGATAAAAGTGTAACATAATGTCTTTATTAAACAACATTCACGGGATGCTTTTCTTAAAAGAGTTTTTATAGTCTTTTTTGTTTTGTTTCATTCATCCTGTCACCTAGTTACTTTTCGCTTTAGAGCGTTTTTTCCATTTTATTCTAGATCGCTTAAAACGGGTTTGTAGCGGGCTTAGCAAGAATAACCGTCATTTCTAAACGAGTTCAAGAAATAAGAAAGAAATATACGATGCGTGTTTTTTTAGGTATACCGCTATTAACCAAAGACCTTAGCATTTACCTCTTCTTTTTGACGTAGATTTTTTCATTATCAGTTCCTACAGCAAAAACATTTCTAATTGTTTTACCAATTTGACACAGTTAAACTGACAGAGATGGCAGGTAAAGCCCAACAACGGTATCCATCTGCGGAACTAGTTTTTCCCGGAGACTTTAACGCCCACCAAAAGGAGTAGTTGTTTCCGTACGAGAAAACTGACTATGCTGGGGGAGAAGCACGCAAACTTGCGTTATCACTAGATCTTACTCAGCTGGTTCAAGTAACGACGCGGGTACCAGATGTAGCCGGACATACACTCAATTGCTTGGAAGTTCCAATGTCCAATGCTGACAACAGACCTAAACAGTCACTCGGTATCAGTCTCAGCTCTGCTGAGATCATCCATTCACTATCTGGTGACTGTGTCACATAGGGCCCAGACTTGCCATTGATACTGCTGTTGAAGTCCGTCGAATCCAACTTTTACCGACCTTCATTACCACCTATACAGAAACCTGATGAAGTACTGGCTCACTGCGTAACTGAGAAAGCAAATTTATTTGCATCTCTGTTTGCGAGCAATTATCGTCTAGATGCTTGCTCTAAATAACCGCCAAACGTGCTTCGCTGTGATTCTTCAACGCCAAAGGTATCCATATGAAAGAGGCTTTGCAAAACGTAGACGTGAACAAGGCCAGTAGACCTGATGATATTTCTGCAAGAGTACTTAAGCATTATGCACCTGAGTTGTCTCCTGTTCTGACGCGCCTATACCGCCTCTCTCTTAAAACTAGAACAGTGCCCAATATTACTTACTGGAAGCTTGCCAATGTGCAACCAGTACCCAAGAAGGATAGTGAGCCGACCCCTGTAATTATCAACCAATCGCCATCACCTCCATACTCTGTAAAGTTATGGAAAGGGTACTGAACAGTAAGCTGCTAACACACCTTGAAACACATGACCTCCTTAGTGACTACCTATATGGCTTCGCTATGGAGACGGTTCACTGGGGATCTTCTTGTGTATATCACGCACTTTTGAGGTGAGGACATCGAGAAGTACGGTGAAGCATTAGCAGTTTCACTCGATATCTCGAAGGCTTTTGACAGCGTTTGGCGCACAAGTCTGCTAAGTAAGCTTCCTGCCTACGGCATCGCCGTCAAATTTCGCAACTGGATATCTAACTTTCTGAGTGAATGGTCGATCAGGGTAGTCATAGATGGCTGCTCTTCTGGCCTAATGCATATTAATACCAAAATTTCTCAGGGGTCAGTTTTTATTTCGTGGGTAGGGTAATAATATATCATTTCATTTCATTACAGCCCTTCACACTTCCACTGCTTAGAGAGGCCTTTCCCAAGGAACGCCACAAAGCACGGTCCTTCTAGCCGGCTAGAACTAGGTGCGGCCAGCAGTACTTGGTTAAATTTAGGTGTACTGTTATATTTGTAAAAGTACGGAAAAACGTACATACATACATACATAAACACTCACGCCTGTCACCCAGAGGGGTAGGCAGAGACTACGGACTTCCATATGGCGCGATCCTGACACACCTCTCTCGCCTCTTTTACATCCATATATCTACGCATACACGCTCGTCGGTTAAGGGTACTCCTAATCTGGCCCATTTTTAATGTGTCGCCGATTTGGTCGATAAACCTTCGTCTAGGGCGTCCCTTCCCGACCCTGCCGTTCACTTCTGCAACATAAATTTGCTTTGTCACTCTTTCCTCGTTCATTCTTTCTACATGACCAAACCACTGAAGCATTCCTTTCTTAATCCTTGTCACAACGTCATCTTGCAAACCACACTTTTCTCTTATCACACTATTTCTCACCCTGTCATTCAGATTCAGCCCTAGCATACTCCTTAAGGAACGCATTTCTACAGCATTTATTCTACTCTCATGCTTCTTCTGCCAGACCCAACTTTCACTACCATACATTAAAGTAGGGACTAACACAGCATTATGAATTGCCATACGTGCCTTAGTTGACACATTCTGACTCCTCATAATAAGAAACGTAAAAACGTATCAAGTAATATCAGCGACAGTAAGTTAAAGTGCGGTTAAGGTGGCCCTTGGGGCACCTTAAAACTGAGATATCTTATTTGTAAATTATGTACATCAACCGCAATCGACTACACCTTGTAATAGCCAGCTACACCTAGTTGTACCTGCACTTCGGCTTTTAACCATAACATATACACTGATAAGATATTATTCTTCAAATAATTCCTTTAATGAATCACAGGAGCGCAAATTACAAATTGTACTAACTGTCCAGATTCAATTCAAACAAAGCAGTTCGAAAATAAGATCGAACAAAAATCTCACAGGTAACAAGATCCATGACTACATTCAACTGCATTGATGGCACGATTTCCATTTCATTCGACATTTTGTTAGTTGAGACTGCAACTAGACTGACGGCACGTTTTTCATTTCTTTTAAGTCTTGAAACAAAGGAATCGACCTAAACTGTATTTATTTAAACCTATCTAATCTCGATCTGAATAAAACTTTGATGGTTTTAATTTCTAACCACGACTATGATACAGGATCTGATGAGGACTTGATATATTGTGCTTCCTGTTAGTTTAGTAACAGATATATTATTGAACGGCAAGTATAAAAACCAACATCTAAGATCACTCATTTTATCCACTCCAGCCTGTAATCTATCACGTTCATACAATCAATTCAGAGGATGCTCTCATATAATAATATTCCAACCCAAAAATTAATACAAACAAAACTAATCCTTTCTTTAAATTCGAACAGAGGAGCCATGACTTAGGCACGTACGCGCTTAGTTGCCAAGCGTGGCGGCTTTGTCAAATTCCCGATATGAGGCAATTTATGTGGGAGGCCTATGTTCAGCAGTATCCTTTTATAAGCTATAATGTAAGAAAAACCTTCTCAGAAATGAGAGGACAATAACGTATATATTTTTCAATACATGGCGGTGAATTCATCTCGTTTGCATTAGACGTAAAATACTAAAAACAGCGACGGATAGCAGCCTTAACGGTGCATGACCTCTGGTGCCGAGATGTGAGCCCAGCATGACGATTAAACAATCTTTGCATACAACGAGAGACGTCCAGTCCGGCGGTGGACTTTTGCGGGCCAATAAAAAAAGATATGCTAAGAATAATAAATAAATAAATGAGTACCACAAATCAGGGAATGGACAGCAGCGTCTTCCTAATAACGACTAAAATTAACAAATGTGGTTGCAAGCACACTTGTCAAACGTGGCAATTATGGCAAATACCCCATATGAGGCAATCTATACTGGAGGCCTATGTTCACCAGTGGACTTAAATAGGCTTTAACGGTAACGGTAACGGGTAACGCAACTGCTTGAATTTGGTAACGATAAGCTTTGGAAACGTTTCGAGAAGAAGCTATTATAAATATGAATTCGGTTGAACAAAGATCCATTAATGTGAATATGTAGAACAATGATTTTGGGATCTATTGTTCACTTTAACATCAAACCGTTCAATAGCATAGTGAGCAGCACCTATACTTGTATTTTCTTAAGGAAATATAATGCATTACCATATGTCGTGGCAATTTTCAAGTTCAGCTTGGGAAGCAGTTAATATGCTTAACAATATAAATTAGCTTATATAATATGATAATAAATTAATAACATAAAATATTCAAAGTCGTACGGAAACTGAGATAGTGTGATTTCATCATCATCATCATTACAAACTATCAAAAGTCCACTGTTAAACATTGGCCTACCCCATGGATAGCCTCATATATCCCCATTTGTCATGTCTACCACACTCGGCAGGCATGTCTGACAACTGTAGTCTTATTTTCATTTTTCCTTTATCACCACTTCTTGGTGATTAAGGCTTCGTTTTTTTTCCGGTCTGTCTTCGCTATGGTGGCGCTATAACAGCGACCGTCAAAAGCAAACAACTGAATGAAAGAAAGATAAAAAAAACATTCATTGATGCAACTTACTTTTACAAAAATTTTTAAAATAAAAAATAAAAACTTAACGAAATATTTAAAAATATAAATATGGATTCCACAACAAAAAGGCCACCGACTCAGCATAATGCTACAGTAACAGAGTTACTGCAGCGCTGATATTCCGTCACTGCAACTTAACTCAACTCACGAGCAATGGCTTGACATAATATATTACCTATTGTGGTGTGTCTTGCCTAGTGTAGTGGTGTTGGGAGTAGCGGTGCTGGGATTAGTGGTGACGGGGATAGTGCACACAATTGAGGGAGGGCGGGTGGTGCTCTTCATACTAGGTAAGACACATCATTTTATTTTATAGCGGGGATGTTTGCGAAGTAAATTTTTTAAAAGCTTTTATACTTTCATTTAGATCAGTAGCTTTTCTTTATTAAAAATAAACAGGATTCAAGTTAAATATTGAATATAATGACTTAACTAATTATCTTTAAATTTCGTCTATAATTTAATTTTTAAGAAACGTAAATAATATTATGTGATTCAAAAATCAATTTGGGCAGAACTTTTTGGTAAATTAGAATTTTTTCGCAGAACTAGACGATGAAGACATCGGCAATTTCTTAGAATATTTAGCATTGAGCACTTCACACATTCTGACAAACATTACGAAGACCCAGAATTCGTACAAACAAAAAGCAGCATTAGTTGTACGGAGGAAGAAAGTGATGGATCTGACGTAAGTAAATCGTTTATACAAGCTCGCGGAAGGACTAGGTGAGGCAAGCGAGAGGCTTCTCGTGGGCAGTCAAGAGGAAGATCGCGTGGGCGTGTACACGTAATAGCACTGACTACAGAATAGATAATAATATACCATCAATTGCATACGTGGACTGGTCTCACCAAGAATTTTCCCCGATCCAATCTCCTTAAAAGAACCACCATGCCTGCCCATTAATACAGTATCTTTTTCCAAGATGGACTATTTTAGACAATACTTTGACGATGAAATATCAACTATATGTGTCGAGAAGATGAATCAAAATGTTATTAGATTTACTGGTAATAGTTTAAATCTAATATTATCGAGACTGGAAATGTACATGGCTTTATGTTTGATAATAGCTAGTATCAACTATCCAATTCTTCGTGGTCGAAAAGATGGCGGATTTCAATTGTAGCTGATAACATACCACGTTATCGATTTCTACAATTACGAAACTCGTTTAAATTTGTCTTTGATGACGATGTCACACTTGAAGAAAATGCCAAAAAGAAAATCTTCAAAATGAGATCGCTGATTGATGACGTCCAGAAAGTTTGTCGTCTACAAGACAAAAACCAATATATTTGTGTGGATGAAATGATCATTCCATTCACCGGTACCTACGGGATAAGGCAGTACTCCCCAGAAATACAAATCAAAACGGAGTAGTATAATGAAGTCTGAAGGCAGAAGTAGCACTCATGTGCTAGTGAGATTGATTAAGAATACCTTATAAATAACATAATTTTTTATTTACTAAATTGTAGCCACAGTGTTGTAATCAACTATATTTTATTTGTCCTCTAAGAAGGACAAATAAAATACAGCTGATTTTCATGATTATGCCCAGTGTCCTGTTAAAATAACAAAAAATATTGATTTAAAAATAACATGAATTGTTTTTTTATAGCGTGTTTACTGCTATAAAAAGTATTTATCTTATGCAAGAACTTTTTTTGTTCTGTTTGTTCTGGGCAGGAAGCACTTATAAGATTTTGTACTTTGTAGAGAACAGCAGGCAGAATTACGAAACAGGTTCTTATTAGCTTGGGCAGGACGAGGTTAAGTAACTGGGACTCCGTAACGAACCACTGTGGGTTCAAATACAGATGCTGTTTGATATCGTCGCATCGTCCACCGATTTCTTTCCCTTTCCCTCTAACCAGCGGTGGTGCTAGGCATGGGCGACGTGGCCGACATGGGCGACGTTGGCGACCACCTACGGCCTCCCGACCCGAAAGTCTAACGAATTTTCATTCCAGAAATATGTTAAGCCAGAACGATGAAAAGTCAAAATATTTTTATAACACTGTTTATCTGTGTTTTGCAGTACGTCATAAAATTTCAATATACTTTAAAATTTGGTATTTCCTAAAATATATTTGCCGGCAATGAAGTATCTACTGTCTAGCATGGAATTTCTCATTCGATTTACTTCACGTGTCTCAAGTCACAATGGTTGTTAAGATAATTAGATTGCCGCTGGTTACCATAAAGTGGTCACCTTGTTTTGCCCAACATATGCAAGTAAGGGCAGAATTGGTACTTAATATCCTTCAGAAGCTAAGCTCATTAATTAGGCCCTTTCATTTGACACGACGCCAAAAGCGTGGAACAAAATCAAAAGTGACACAAAATATCTTGATTTAAAAGACACTAACGCCCTTATGATGAACTACAGCTTATTTCTCTTTTAACCTACATCTACATGCTGGTTTTGATAATCGTAACAAGCTGTCTTGCACGCAGACTTCATGAATTCTAGTCTTCAGAATAAGCTGATTTCAAACCTAGCACTATGCTTAGTTTAACCTACATTGTTATGTTAAACCAAGCATAGTGCTTAACTATACGTTTAGGTTTGGAACGGCGAAATCGTCAGAAAAAGATGTGTTCATTGTTGGGAAACTAGGCTCACGTATATTGAAGAATATTTCTGAAACAAATATTGAAGAAAACTGTGGTATTTGTGAATTAATTTTAATAAATATCGTTGATATCTTCATCCGTGGAAAACCATGCAAAAGGTTATGTATTTTGTAAGTTATTTACTTCCTCTTTACTTAAATTTCAATGATTTTAATATAGGCACCATCATATGAACAATTGAGATCGCACAGAGTGTTTTCGGTGTCTCCTGTAAAATTTTACACTTAAATGCATGAATGCATTTTTTCCAGTTTAATGAATGCAATGATTATCCTACTAGGCAAATCTAATTTCGATGAATAAAAATAACTCGAATAAATGAACTGTATGAAAAATGAAAATAAATAACTCGAAAAAATAAATGAACTTGAAGTCATTCTGCAAATTCTGCTTACCTCAACTAAATGGAGGTTCTGCCTCCATTTAGTTGAGACTAGGTAAAACATACAAGATGTTGGTATATTTATGTGGATCAAGATTTTCCTTGGGGAGGCCCATGTTCAGCAGTGGAGTTATTGCTAATAGTGGCAGCATCGTTTCCGGGGCACCTGAAATTTTAAGTGAGATTGAGAGGTTCTATGGGCAGCTTTACATGTCATCGTTGGAGCTTTTCAAGCTTCTGGACTGGAAAGGATACGGTATTAACATCAATGGCGAGTACATCACTCACCTTCGATTTTCTGACGATATAGTCCTTATGGCAGTATCGCTGGAGGACATAAGCACCATGCTCAATGACCTCAATAGTATCTCCCAACGAATAGGTCTTAGGTTGAACATGGACAAAACAAAGATCATGTTTAATGTCCATGTCACACCTATGCCGGTAGTTGTTTGGAGCACTGAGCTTGAAGCTGTTGACGAATATGTTTACCTGGGACAAATAGTCCGACTAGATAAGTCCAACTTCGACCGAGAGATCAATCGACGGATTTAACTCGGCTGGGCAGCGTTCGGGAAACTACGACACATCTTCTCCGCAGACATACCTCAAAACCTGAAAACGAAATTGTACAACCAGTGCGTGTTGCCAGTGATGACTTACGGATCTGAGACGTGGTCCTTCACTGCTGGCCGTATGAGGAAGCTCAAGGTCGCTCAGCGAGCTATGGAGAGGGCTATGCTCGGGGTTTCTCTGCGTAATAAACTTAGAAATGAGTATATCCGCAGTAGAACCAGAGTAACTGACATAGCCCAACGGATTAGTAAGCTGAAGTGGCAGTGGGCCGGCCATATAGCTCGAAGTACTGACAACCGATGGGGAATAAAAGCTTCTTGAGTGGCAGCCTCGTACCGGTAGACGAAGTGTAAGGCAACCCCCCACGAGATGGAGTGACGACCTGGTAAGACATGCAGGAAGTCGATGGATGCAGGTGGCTCAGGACCGTGCTTTGTGGCATTCCTTGGGGGAGGCCTATGTTCAGCAGTGTACTTATGAAAGGCTGTAATGATGATGATGAAAATACTCTATTATTATCTTAACATTGGATTCATGCATTAAATGCATATGCTATATAATGAATATGCATGCATCCTACAACATTATTGCATATAGGAACAGTACACATTGTCACTTTACATTTTTAGAACACCGTTGGGGCTGGCCCTAGCCCTGCACACCACAGATGCAGCTCTTTTAGGCATAGTTCCGTAAAAACAATCTACATGAGCTTGAGCAAACATAGCTGATGCGCTGTAGCGACGGGACAGCCCCATAGCACCCGGAACGCGTTATTATATTGGATCCGAAAGGCTCCATAGGCCCGTGGCGTGTAGTCCCTCGATAGGCTGCATGTGTAAAGAGATGTGCAAAACGCTCTAAATAGCGTGAGTTTAACCTTCCTTGAGCATCGCGCGAACCTGCGAGCAATCATATTTGCTCAAAATGACAGAGCCTTATGTTCCCTTCCATATCAGTATTATCCTTGAGATCGGACGTAACCATATAACCCAAATATTTAAAAAAGTCTACCCTAGTTAATGGTGTATTATTTAATTTAATGGGAGGCACATTACTCGTACGGTCTCATCCGGCCTCAAAGATCATATACTGACTTTTTGTATATTGTACTTCAGCCCATCTTCAACCGCAAATGTCTCACAAACACTTAACATTTTTTTAACTCACTTAGTGATACACTCAGCAGTACCATGTCGTCTACATAACTCAAGTTGTTTACACATATTCCATCTATATGACATCCGACATGCATGCTACTAAGCGCCTCAATAAATCCATTTATATAAAGATTAAAGAGACTAGGTGAGCTTAGCCCACCTTGTCTCACCCCCGCACTCTAACCGGTATGGTTCAGACAAAGCGTTTGCCCATTTAACGCAATTGACCTGTCCCCCATACCATTATAAAATCTGTATCAGTTGAGCTGGTACTTTAATGCCCTCTAATTTTTTCCACAGTATATTGTAGGAAATCAGATCAAATGCCCTCGACAGGTCAAGGAAACACGCGTAGACAAGTTTTTTCCTATCAACATAATATTTGACAGTGTGCTTAAGGCAAAGTATTCCACTTTCTGTGGACAGTCCGGAACGAAATCCGAACTGATTGTCATGCAGTTTTAGATATTTATTAATTTGCGTACAAAGCACACTGTCTTTGGTATGATGGTTGCCAAGGATATTGGTCTATAGTTACATTTGTTCGTCACCCGTTTTATTTTTTACCTACGGTACTGCTATGGTCTTCATTAGATCAGGGGGCAGATTTTGTTTTATACATGTCGTGTAGAACATAGCCAGTACCCGGTGTATATGTGGGCCAACATTCTGTAGATGCTCGATACTGGACTCGATAACCTGGAGACTTACCCCTGGACATAGATTTGCAACCTCTTTCACACAATTCTGTCCACTACTTCATCAGTGACTATCTCATCATCGTGCACTGATTCACAAGAAGGTAACCTCAGTGTCGACTTCACAAAGAACATCTCTCTAAAGAGGTTGACAATATCCTTAGGTTCATTCATCCCGTCCACACTCACGGGGAGGCCAGGCTAAGTCCTCATCTTATTAAGATTTTAGTGCTTCTTTTCCAAGAAACACTAAAATCTTTTTTGGTATGCGCTGACACTATTTTGTCTATTTCAATTTGATGCTTATGGTCTTGACACCATTTTAAGCATGATTTAAAAACCTTTCGGCTGCTACGCATTTCATCAAATAATTCGCCATGATCTGGCCGTCCATTAGCCATCCAAATATGAAATTTCTGTCTAGCCTCCCCATGAACCGCTCTAACAAATACAACGGGTTTTTTGAACCAATGTTTCTTATACTCTCGGCTAGCAATCGCAACCTCACTTAGAGCAGAGACAATGTCGTTATACAATTTCTCAAATATAAGATCTGTGCTTTATCTCTGTATAACATCTATCAGCACAGTACCTAAATTCTAAGGGGAAATCTATTTGCCTTAACTTTCTATGGCACTCATAACTGTACACACACCTTTGAAGTTTGGACCTCTTTCTCTATAAAACCTGGCGATTAATAGAAGATGTTGGTGTATTACAATAATTTAATTTTAGTATTAATAACTCTTAATCACATTCGATCATAAGAGGGAAATGGTCTTACCAGGTGACGTCGTATTTTACATTACTAAATTGCCTTATTTCCTTCCGTTATATTTATTATATTCGACTCCCTCTCAACTCTCTACATTGTTATTTTAGATTGGAACACAACTTCAAATGTTCGCCTTATCGTACCGCAAAGTGATATATATTACATGTATTCTGAACTCAATCATATTCAAGAGACGTTAAAATTTATATATGCCTTTACGAAATTCTGATATTCAATGAATACCACACTTTTGACTTTGACGCCCTTTGATCTCGAATTGTTACAGTGACTACTGGTATAATCTTTTAAAATGTAAAACGACAATGGTGAATTTTCATATAATTTTTAATGATTTAATTCTTTTGCATTTTGCAGACAAAATATAAGTAAAACTATATTTTCGATTCTTGAACAATTTCCTTTTAAAATTTACTCTTAAAGAACGCCAGGAATGATATCTCTGTTTGAAAATTTAAAAATTTCGTCTCAATTTTAACACTTAATCAAATCGTTAAATAAAGTAAATAGGTACATTTTTGAAGCAATATAGACTACGGACTATGTCTATCCTTTCATCCGTTCATCTATTACAGCTTATAAAAAGCCCACTGCCGTACATAAGCTTCTCCCATGGATTGCCTCACAGAGGGAATATTTGCCATATTATGGCAAATATACGCTTGACAAGTGGGTTGGCAACCACGGTTTTTTATATTTGTGTTATTATTAGGGAGATGCTGTTGTCCATTTCGTGTTTCTTTTACTTCTGTCACCTAACATGATAGGGTATTAGATTATCTTACATCGCCACTACGCGGTGACATGTTTTCTAATAACTCTGTAACGGAGTCTCTGTTTACGGACATGACGATGAAAGTTTAGAAGAAAATATTTCTTATTAATCACTAGTATAGAAAACAGATCTAACGAATTAGTTTATATTGAAGAGTTCTGCCACGAATATACAATCAGTATAAGTATCACAAATATATAGAGTTCTGTTAGTTAGACGTTAGACTAGTGTCAGTTGACCTACTCTCTGATAGTACGGATTGGCGTTCGCAGTACCAATATCGATATTTCTTATCGACAGACTGCTTATTTTAAATCCGGTATAGATACGAGACGTTAACACCACGATCTAAGGGAAGCTACAATATCTTATTAAGCCATCACCATACAGCATAATAATATCTTATAAATGTTGTTTTTTATTGGCGCATTTAAGCTTACTTTTTTTTTCACTTAACACGTGATTGACTCGAGGAAAATACACCAAGGCATACATAAATAAATAAATATTACAAAATACAACGGACTTATTTGTTCTGAACCGAATAGCAAAATATTTATCGTATCGGATAAAACAAAACATGGCGTCACAACATTTATTTCAGACCGCTTCACCGATATAATGCGCTATTTATTATGAGCAACAGCTCAAATATAGAGTTCTGAATGTTTTCATTGTATCAAAGGCAGGCTTGTTGTGGAATTCAGAAAATTCAGCCGCATTTAATATTTACATGTGAAAATGTATCTAAATACAATTTAAAACACTTTTTATACTGACATTTTCAACATGAGTGAGTCAAGAAATCGAGCTAGCGAAAACGTTCGGCTTAGCTGAATGACGAACAGGTTTACTTACTCTTACTAATTTAAAATTTATATTGTGCTCTTCTTAAATGAAATATGCAATAGCTCCATATCAAAAGAGTGGTTAATTTAACAATTTGACGTAATTTTTTTGGAATATAATATGGTCCTGTACCGTGGAGAGGGGGCAAACGAGCATGCGGCTCACCTGATGGTAGATGACTACCGCCGCCCATAAACAATTGCAAAACCAGGTCAATTGCAGATGCGTTTTCGGCGTTTTAAAAAGAAGTACGCTCTTTTTTTTAAGGGTCCTAAGTCGTATCGGTCCGGAAAAAAATATTTACTATTTTCTACCCACTACTACCAAAATTACGCTTGCACAATTCACTACTAGTCCCCATCCTCGAATATGCTGATATTTTTTTAACTTGATATCACCAAGGGACGACTTTCCAAACTTCAACGGCTGCAAAACCTCTGTATATGGTTCATATTTGGGTTTCGTAAATATGACCATGTCTCAGAATACCGCACTAAGCTCAAGTGGCTCCCAATCCGTCTTCGTCGCAATACTCATATCAACGCTTGAAAGGCAATAATTACCAAGCTACATGTTGGCAACTTTACGCTAGAGCATTTTAAAGTTTTTTTTTTTTTTTTTGAAATATAGTTAGAAATCTATTAGTCATAACTACTTGGTTTCAACGATTTTAGATGCACATTAAAGGCTAAACTGGCATTTAAAAATTATGAATTTTCTCCATATTTTCTTAATAATTTCATCAAAATCACCAACAGGTAAAAGTTACTTACCGACATCAAAATTTTATTATAAAAAAGTCAAATTAACTAAACCTCATCTATACTTAATATAATAAAGCGGAAGAGTTTTTTTGTTTGTTTAAACGCGCTAATCTCTGGAACTACCAGTCCGATTTGAAAAATTCTTTTTGTATGTTATAGCCAGATTCATGTGAAATAGTATAGGCTATCCAGCATTAAGCTATATTACTCAGCTAGCCTTAAATTGGGATATTTGTTAAGCAAGTCAGAAGAAAAAGCACTCCCGAAATGATTTATCCGCGTACGCTGGTGTTATCGTTAGGGATGCGTAAATACAATGTTCTAGAAAAATATAGACCTTTATCTAAGAAAAAGTCCGCGATACCATATGTCTATTTCTTATACATAAGCCATAATTTGGTATTATGTGACAAAAAAATATTGAAAATTTAAAAGTGATATATGAGCGTTATTATTAGGCATGGCCTATTTATCCTTACGAACGAAAGTTACTTCATCATCAAGACAGTTTTATGAAGATAAACTTTGTTCTTTATACCATGTTATTTGGACTCATAGTTTAAGAGATAATGTAAAATTAAAATGATTCGATACTTGGCTGGGCGCGCGAACGACGCTTAAACCCTAGCCGTTATAAAATGCTTGAACTAGGTCATGTCGCGTACCTCGTACACGTGATGACGCGGGTGAAACCGCGGGACACAGCTAGTTATATTATAATTGGGTTTGAAGAAAAATGAGGCATCCAGAAGTAACGCATGTACATATTGGTAAAATTATCTAAATAGAAATCAAAAAACTTTTCTGCCAGGCAATTTTAATCATAGTGCAAATTAATTAAGGTTATTGTAGGATTTTTTTAGTACAAGTAACAATGAATTAAGGTTTTAATACACAAAATCAAGGAATTTCGGCCAAAGGTTTTCGACGGACATCGCCATCATCACTATCATTGTTGTAAAGAAACAGCGCTAAAACTTATTATTTCATAATTAAGTAATAGAATGCAGAAGGTTATTATCAATGGTAAAAGTTCTTCCGGGTCACCTGTACTACTGGTTGTCCTTCAGGGCTCGATTCTCGGCCCATTCCTGTTTCTAGTGTATATGAATGGCTTACCTTCCCTTGTAGGGGATAATCATGATAAAGTATTATTTGCTGACAATACTTCCTTTATTTTTAAACTTAAACATCAATAATTTAAATGTGACGAATTGAATAATGCTATATCAAAATTAGTGCATTGGTTTAACGTTAATAATCTACATTTAAACGGAGATAAAACTAATTGTTTTAAATTTACAACAACAAATGTTAAAAATCTGAATACCAATGTCTTTTTAAATGGAGAGGAACTGAGCCCTGTTGTATCCACTGTTTTTCTTGGCATCACTCTCAACGCAAAGCTTCAGTGGGGCCCCCAAATATCCAAATTAGCAAGCAGACTAAGTTCTGCAGCCTATGCTGTAAAAAAGATTAGAGGTCTAACTAGTATCGAGACAGCTAGATTAGTTTATTTCAGTTATTTCCATAGCATAATGTCTTATGGGAATTTGCTATGGAGAAATGCGGCTGATTCAGAAACTATTTTTGTTTTACAGAAGAAGGCCATTAGAGCTATTTTAAATCTAAAACCGAGAGAATCTCTTAGAGATAAATTTAAAGAAATAAATATATTAACTTTGGCCTCTCAGTATATTTACGAAAATTTAATGTATGTTCACAAAAACAAAGGTAGTTTTAGTAAAAAAAGTGATATACATTCTGTAAACACTAGGAACTAACACAAGCTAGTGATACCAGTTTCTCGACTATAGAGTCAGTAATTCATTCTTGGGGAAATGTATACGCTATTACAACAAGGTTCTGGAAAGTGTACAGGCTCTCTCTATTACCAAGTTTAAATGTTATGTTAAGCTGAAACTGTATAAAAAGGGTTATTATAGTATAAATTAATACGTGGTAGATAATAACCCCTGGGAATGAGGTGGTCGCTTCCAAGCAGTTTCTAAAATAAATTTTGTAAATAGTTTGTAATCAATCATTTATATGGTAAAATTTATTTTAAAAAAAAAGTCCCGCTGTGTTTCTTGCTGGTTCTTCCCAGGACAGAGGTTTTTTTTCGAACCAGTGGTAAAGTAAGAAATGACTTTCAATAAGAATTACACATGTAATATATATTGAATAAAAAATTATTCTATTCCATTCAATTCTATTACAAAATTAATCTACCCTTGTAGTAATCTACAATCAACCACTACTGAGTATGGGCCTCCATCTGATGAAAGATGAATTAGAGCATAATTCACCACGCTGTTCTAGTGCGGCTTGATGGAGGTTTTAGGCCAGTGACTAACCCTTTGTTAATGACGTCTAGATATACCTGTTTCATACGAAGATTGCAGACAAAGCTCTCGCAAAGTGGATAGCTGATCTCATAAAGATTTTGGGCTGTCGTTGAATATTTAAGATAGTTTAAATCAACTGTTTGTAAAAATAAACTAAAATAATTACTATTATACTAATACTATTACTAAAATAAGTAATTTCAAAATCAGTACAGGTAGGTAAAACACAATTTCAACTGAAAAGACAATTGCTATCAACTTTTTAAAATATTCTAAAATTACAAACGCGTTTCACACTCAAAATAACACGCGTGAAAATATTTTGATAAACTGTCAATTAAGATCAAATCAAACAACACAATTAAGATCAAGTCGTAACAATTTTGAGCTTTAGTTACTACTCATTACGTGCATTTGGCATATGAGGTTGCATACGACAGTACGGTGAAGACGAATCGATATTTTGTTACCAACAGCCACACAAAATCTGATTTAGAGTGCGTGTAAGCGACAAAACAAAATACATACAACAGGGATAAGCTCATTTTTATTCAAATTTCATATCCGATATAATTATTTAAATAACAAAATCAGTAAAAGAAATACGGCAGGTAAAATATTGCCAAACGACAAAATATACCCTTTTTAGGCAATAAAAATATTACTATCATTACTTCTTTAATTATTTAGGAAAAAAATACTAAATGAAAATGAGTACATAATTAAGGTGTGTTAAAATAAATTAATCCGGTAAAATTTCTTAAGTAATACATAAACCCTAGATATCGTAATACAAAAATACTTTGTGTTTAACCGCATTAATTTGAGTCAAGGCAAAAAGTGTATAAAATTAAAATCGAATACCTACCAAGTGAAAATTATTCATTAAAGGGAAAAATTTGAGTCGCTTGGTCGCCGAAAACTGTGATAATGTGATTTTTTTACGTTACCGACAACAAAACTCTTCCTAGCAGTACGAGAGTATGACATATCGACGCAGAATTTTTTGCTGATTTCAATGATGTATATAACTCGATATCGCTCAACATGTCGCTTGGTAAAACGTTGATATACTTTCTGCTTTCTACTGCATCTTATTTAATACACCAAGTCTTCCCTATCTAATAAACGTTTTAAATGGCTTAGTTCCTGTTCTAATTTTTCCCTTACGCTCCAAAAAAATATTTCTCTCCAATATCCTGTGGACTTCTCAACTTTTTATGATAAATCGTTTTCTGTTCTTGGAGTAAGACTTTAGAACTCCTTACCTCAGTCAATTAAAAGTGCTCAATCCTTAAATGTGTTCCAGAAACAGGTTAAGGAACACAATTTGTCACTCTAACGTCTCCGTCTTCCTCTTTTCATCATAAGTTTGTATTTTTTTTATTTTAGTGCATCCTACCTATTGTTCGTTTTCTTATTTTTATTTATTTCTTCTTCGGAGTTGTCTGGAAGAGATTGCTATGGAGCAATAAAACCGCCCTTAGTTTTTCCCTCAATATTTGTTTATTTTTGTGTTTTCTTGTTGTAAAATAAAGAGTATTTGTATTGTATTGTAGTTATAGTTTTCATCAAAGTTATCCCTGAGACTCTGAAATATCCTGTCCCTGTCATTCCCTTTACTTTGGATTTGGCCATCCATGTCCAGTTGAAAAATTAAGCCTCTATGATTACAGAAACCTACAGTTTCCAATAATATGCAACATATAAATATTAATTTTACTCCAACTTTATCGTATCTTGCAATATTTAACTTTACGTCAAACTTCTCAATTTAAATAATTGCTTTTGAGTCTCTCAGCCAACCGATCAAGATAGCAATTTTCTTTATCAAATTGCCTTTTTCAGAACTTTGATTAATTCCTTGTGAACTTTTATTTCTACATTAACCAGTTAAAATATTGCCTCTTGAGACGGGCTTTACATAAGTTAAGGTTATTTCCTAATTCTACCGTCAATGTGCGGTAAGTCCATTATTATACCGCACCAATTATATCTATAACCTTTGTGTGGTTTAGATATTGAACTATACAAGAACAATTGGACAAAATCAGATCAAGTCATTGCAACGGCTTTTGAACAATATTTTACCGACATTCCGATCCTGACTACCAAGTTACTCAATTCCTCCTCTGCTGTCGCCGTGTCATTACTCAATCATCATCATCATCATTACAGCCTTTCACAAGTCCACTGCTGAACATAGGCCTCTCCAAGGAATGCCACAAAGCACGGTCCTGAGCCACCTGCATCCATCGACATCCTGCAAGTCTTACCAGGACGTCACTCCATCTAGTGGGGGGTCGCCCTACACTTCGCCTACCGGTACGAGGCTGCCACTCGAGAACCTTTCCTTCTATGTCAGTTACTCTAGTTCTACTGCGGATATCCTCATTTCTAAGGTTATCATGCAGAGAAACCCCGAGCATAGCCCTCTCCATAGGTCGCTGAGCGACCTTGAGCTTCCTCATACGGTCAGCAGTGAAGGACCACGTCTCAGATCCGTAAGTCATCACTGGCAACACGCACTGGTTGTACAATTTAGTTTTAAGGTTTTGAGGTATGTCTAACGAGAAGATGTGTCGTAGTTTCCCGAACGCTGCCCAGCCGAGTTGAATCCGTCGATTGACCTCTCGGTCGAAGTTGGACTTACCTAGTCGGACTGTTTGTCCCAGGTAAACATACTCGTCAACATCTTCGAGCTTAGTGCGCCCAACAACTACCGGCATAGCTGTGACATGGACGTTAAACATGATTTTTGTTTTGTCCATGTTCATCTTAAGACCTTTAAGAATAGAGCTTACACCTTTCTAAAAGGCCGGCAATGCATCTACGATTCCCCTGGTGTTGCGTTTGTTCATGGGCAACGGTCACTTACCATGAGGTGAGCCACATGCTCTTTTGCCCTCTCTTCTATAAAAAAAATGCGAAAGAAAATGCAAAGGGATGCAACATCTCTTCGCAGAGCCAATGAATCGAGCCGATCGGAAAGGACTCGGTCGTCGACGATTCGAGCCGCTCTGCGCTGGATGCGGTAAAGTGGAAGGAGTTGGCACTGAGAAACCCCAGAGATGGGAACTGTATTCCATGTGAGGCTGAACCTGCGCCTTGTAAAGTTGCAGGCGTTTTGCCTGCGTTGTGTTTTCCCGAGAAATATTGGCACGGCCGGTGTATAGAGCATGCCCAGTGCTGACACCCGCATAGCAATGAATGTTACCGGTTTGCAACATATCATTGATATGCAGAAGAAACAGCGTTGGTGATAGCACGCAGCCTTGTGGAACACCAGCGTTAATAGGCTTGTAGTCGGAGCTTGCACCATCTACAACGACCTTGATGCTCCGATCTGCAAGGAAGCGGGTGATTCAATTGCACAATTTCTCAGAAAGCTCATAGGAAGGGAGCTTCGAAAGAAGCGCTTTGTGCCAAACCCGATTGAAGGCCTTCGCAACGTCCAAACTAGATGCGATCGCACCCCAACTTGCTATTATTTTTAATGCTAGTATCGAATCCGGTGTGTTTTCTCATAGTAAAGTTATACCTTTATTTAAATCTAGCAGTACATTGAACCCCACTAATTTTAGACCTATTTCTGTACTGCCAACGCTTAGTAAACTTTTTGATACAATAAGGTAATTCTAGATCAAATGTTAAGTTTTTTAAATGTAAATAAATTACTCCATAACAATCAGTTTGGATTAACAAGGGGTGGTTTGACAACTGATGCCGGTGTTGAGCTTATCAAACATATTTTCTGTACATGGAAAAATTCAGAAGATTCTTTGGATATATTTTGTTACCTTCCCAGGCTTTCGACTGGGTTCACCATAAGACATTAATCAGGAAGCTACATCATTATGGTGTAAAAAATATAGCGCTTAAACTTATTATGTCATATCTAAATAATAAAATGCTAACAGTTGTTATGAATAGATGCAGGTTTTCCGGAAAGGTAGTATCTATGGGTGTTCCTCAGGGCTCAGTTCTTGGTCCCTTTCTGTTCCTAGTTTATGTTAATGATTTACCTTACTTGGTAGGTAATAACCATGATATAGTATTATTTGCTGATGATACTTTGTTGATTGTCCGACTAAAATGGCAATTATTGAAATATGACGAAGTGAATAATGCTATATTAATAGTAATACACTGGTTTAACGTTAATAATAATAATAATAATAAACGTTTATTTCGGACATCATGATCCATATGGGTTAGTAACAATTGAGCTTATAACTAAAGTTAGTAATTTAACAATTCAACATAAAACATAGACAAACAGTCAAGACACACATACAAATAAACATGGCACCCGCCGCTGCCAGCAAGATGACTACTTGACTGCGTGCAGCCGTATCCATCGAGCAAACATCGGCGAGTACCAACGGTCTGATAAACGCGCGCAAGATACTGTTGGGGGTGTCGCGAATGCGCCTGAGGTGTGAAGCGCAACGTTTACGCATTATGGCGACGAAACCATCTACATGAGCATCCGCAAACATAGCAGAAGCGCTACAGAAACGCGGCAGCCCCATCAATACCCGGAACGCGTTATTATATTGTACGCGAAGGTCATTGTATGTCCTCTGCGTAAAGCTAACCCACAGACTACACGTATAAAATGACTGACAGTAGGCTTTGAAAAGCGTAATCTTTGCTTCGTCAGTACATTTAGCAAATCTGCGGGCCAACATATTACAGCGGACAGACAACGACCTCCGCTCCCTCTCAATATCCATGTTGTCTTTCAGGTCTTCTGTGATCCAGTGACCCAGATACTTAAAGGTCTCAACTTTTTTCAAGGGGGTTCCACAGAGCTTGAAAAGTGGCAAATTAGTGTATCGCTTGTGGTTCGGATTGAAAATCATGAATTCGCTCTTGACAGCATTGTATTTGAGCCCCTGGGCCACAACGTAAGAGTCGCATATGGTTAACAATTTCTTTAAGGCTGCACTTGATGGACTCAGCAGCACTATATCATCTGCATAACTTATGTTATTAATACAAACTCCGTCTATGTGGCAACCGATACCGGTACTGCTGAGCTCATCAAGGAGCCTATTCATATATAAATTAAAGAACGTAGGAGAGCTTAGACCGCCCTGCCTCACGCCACATTCCAATTTGTATTCTTCTGAGAGCGAGCCTGCCCATTTGACATTGTTCTTTTGGTTGCTATACCAGTGCTGAAAGAGCAATATAACTTCTTCGGGTAGGCTAGTCTCAGATCTCATCTTGTCCCACAGGCTTTGGTAAGCTACTAGGTCAAAAGCCTTTGATAAATCCAGGTAACATACAAACACAGGTGTATTCCTTGCTGTGTAATACTGGATAGTCTGCTTGAGCCACAGGATAACACTCTCGGTGGAAAGACCTGGTCTAAAGCCGAATTGAGCATCATTAAGCAAGATGTGCTTATCCAGAAACCCACTAAGCAAACTGTCCAGTACCTTAGCGATCACAGAAGCAAGGGAGAAGGGCCTATAGTTGGTCACGTCAGAAGCGTCACCGGTCCTGTTTTTTGGTATAGGAATAACAATAGTTCGCATCAATTTGTCAGGGAGATATGAATGCCCAATACACAAAATAAATAACAAAGACAAAACCCTTGGCAAATGAACTCCAGCATGCTGCAGGTGTTCGATGCTGAGATGGTCATACCCAGACGACTTGCCTCTCACCATGCACTTAATGACTTTAGCTACATCTCTGGCGCTAAAAAATACACTACGCTTAGGACTACCTGCTTCAGCATCAGACATCGGCGGCTCTGCCGGTCCCAGTGGTGATTCCACTCTAAAATATTCTCTGAAAACATTAGAAATATCACTATGATCATAAGCTCCTGAAACACTCACGGGAAAGCTCGACTTATGATTCATTTTATTGGTGGCTTTCCAAAACTGACCGAAGTTCTTTCTTTTGTGGTGTTCAGCTATTATGTCCATTTTTATTTGTGTCTGATTATTTTGGCACCATAGTTAATGATTAGCTGTTGAACGGTAATAAAACGAAATGTTTTAAATTCACTACACCTAATTTTAAGAAGGTCAATACCAGTGTGCTTTTAAACGTGGCGGAGCTGGGCCGACTTGTTGAATCCACTGTTTTTCTCGGTATTACAGTTGACACAAAGCTTCAATGGGGTCCTCACGTATCTAAACTATAGTAAAATTATTTTGTCCGTGCAGTTGGGGTCATAAATCATAGCTCGGCCTCAGATCGGCTAGAGCGGTGAGCATGTTACTCGGGCGCAACGCCATTATCGATAACATTAAATGAATCATCGAAGGCAGTTACACGGCGGCGGTGCAGTATACAAAGGGGGGGTGCGATATTGTTATCTTATGAGTCATTTGTTTTCAATTATTACCCCCGCCTAATACCTGCAAATTAGTGCAATGATAATTTAGTACATATATCGAAGAGAACTTTGTTTTTGCGCATTCGCTCTCTGAATTTCTTTAGTGACACAATGGCTACTCCTTTGTTTTGTACCAAAACGGCAGAATTTATTCAAAATAATATTTTGCCTGTTGGTTCTAATATACTAGCACAAGAACGTGTTGTTATCAACAATGTTTTAACATTTTTCACTGAAATGAAAATAGATACCGAAAAGTTACAAAGTGTTAATTTCTGCCGTTCTCGTGAACTTGCTGCGGCGATATATGGTGTGAGTGTTAGAACGGTCAACAAGATTAAAAAAGAGTGCATAAAGGGAGAAGTTAGCTCGCCGCGAGAAAGCGTCTATCGGCCTTGTACAGTAACTGCGTGAGACGAGTTTGACAAAAGTGAAATTAAACAAATAGTGTCATCATTTTATCGCGACGGTGAATATCCTTCCACGTACTAAAATTTCGAGTACAGCAAAAGAAAGAATTGACGGATTCCAATGTTCTATTTCTTCTATGCGTAAAATACTCATAGAACTTGGGTACAAGTACACATAAGCTCCAGATGGTCGTAAACAATTGATGGAAAGGAATGACATCGTTTGTGCGTGGCTACAATTCCTGAAAAATAAGTTTAAGATATAAGTTATTATCTTTATATTAATATTTATTTTTAATATAACTCGTTACATTCCAAACATTTGTACTTATGACCTGACTAGGTATATGTCACACAGTAAAAACTTTTCTTTTAGAATGCTGGCCACAAAAAAGTTTATTGAATTCGAATTTCGAATTATTCATGAAAATAAAACTGTATACTTTTTAGAATTTTACTCATTTTTAAACATGGAGTGGACGCTTAAAGAAGACCTTGTTGCAGTTATTGCGTTGCATCGTTACGGTTACGCGCCAATTCAAATTTTTGACATACTGAAAAATTTGAATATAACCAAAAGATTCATTTATCGTACCATCAAACGATACAATGAAGACTCTAGTGTAGATGACAGGTCAATAAGTGGTTGCCCTCGGTCTGTTAGGACTCCAGCAGTGATAAAAGCTGTGAAGGCGCGAATTCAAAGAAATCCCAATCGTAAGCAGAAACTGTTTGTCCTTCAGATGGGGTTAAGCAGAACCACGGTGAAAAGGGTGTTAAATGAAGACTTAGGGCTTCGGCCATATCGAAGAAAAACAGGACATCGTTTGAATGCTCGTCTAATGGACCTGAGACTGAAGAGAATCCGCGCTTTCTTGAAGCGGTACGCGGGAAAAAAATATCGGGAAATTCTTTTTTCGGATGAAAAAATTTTTACCGTAGAAGAGAGCTACAACAAACAAAATGATAAGGTGTACGCACACAGTAGTGAAGAAGCAAGCAACCGTATTCCGAGTGTCCAACGAGGTCATTTTCCATCCTCGCACATGGTATGGTTGGGAGTTTCTTATTGGGGCTTAACAGAGGTACATTTTTGTGAGAAAGGTGTAAAAACGAATGCAGTTGTGTATCAAAATACAGTCCTGACGAACCTTGTGGAACCTGTTTCTCATACCATGTTCAATAACAGGCACTGGATATTCCAATAATATTCGGCGCCAGCTCATAGAGCGAAGAGCACACAAGACTGGCTGGCGGCGCGTGAAATCGACTTCATCCGGAACGAAGACTGGCCCTCCTCCAGTCCAGATTTGAATCCGTTAGATTACAAGATATGGCAACACTTGGAGGAAAAGGCGTGTTCAAAGTCTCATCCCAATTTTGAGTCACTCAAGACATCCTTGATTAAGGCAGCCGCCGATATTGACATGGACCTCGTTCGTGCTGCGATAGACGATTGGCCGCGCAGATTGAAGGCCCGTATTCAAAATCACGGAGGTCATTTTGAATAAACTTTAGTGTCATAAGAATATTTTGTTTTGTTAAGTTCATTTTAGTATATAAATGGTTACATAATGAATAAACTTGTTTCAATTATTTTATATTAAACATGTGACAGAATTTATGACCTAACTAGGTAGTTTTTTTTTAATACATAGATACCTAATTAATAATTTATTTTAAATCATTATTATTCTTATTTTAATAAATACGTTATTTTATCTATATTTTTTTTTATTTTTATCACTAACCCACATAATGACAAAACTAAATACACTATCAATAACGCTTATCGACAACAATAATGCGCATCACTATGCTCGCCCTTAAGGCCCGTGAGTGGGAGAGAGAGCGAAACACTCCGATGATTTATGACCCAAACTACACGGACAAAATAATTCTAATATAGCTTGCAAACTTAATTCTGCAGCATATGCTGTAAAAGTGATTTGATGCCTTACATGTGTTGGTACAGCTACATTAGTTTATTTTAGTTTTTTTCACAGCATAATGTTATATGGAATCTTACTATGAATCCTGTAGTGAAAAATTTAAAGAAATAAATATATTAACTTTGGCCTCTCAATATATTTACGAGAATTTAATGTATGTACACAAAAACAAAAATAGTTTTATTAAAAATAGTTATGTACATTCTGTAAATAATAGGAACAAGCACAAGTAAGTTATACCAGTTACTCACCTCCAAAAAGTCAGTAATTTCATCATGGGATTACTGACTCTTTGGAGTCAATGTATACGCTTTTACAACAAAGTCCCAGAAAATATGCGGACGTAAAAATTGTGTAGTAAGGGTTATTATAGTACTATAGAGTACATTACTAATAATAACTTCTGGGAATGAGGTAATCGCTACTATGCTGTTTCTAAATGTTTTCATAACAATTGTCAGAGGTTTTTTGGCGCACAAGTGGTAAAAGTAAAAACTGATTTTCAATAAATATTATGTACTGTTCTCTATATTGAATAAAAATGATCCTATTCCTTATCTTAACACAACAAATTTAATAGACATTCGTAGTAACGCAATATTCTGCGATAATCTGTGAAAGTTATATGTATGAAAATATCTGGCATCGAACCAATATGCAACGCAGCCCCTGGAGATACAAGGCAGATCAGCGGAAGTCCAGGTGAGTGCACATGCATTCCTTCATTTGTAGTCTCAATTTAGGGGACATTTTCAGTATCGTGAAATAGTATATTCGCATATATCCCGGCCTGGATGAAGCAGGCCGGGAAAATTAATATTATCCACCACTGGGATTATTTTGTCCAAAATGCTAAATCATATCAAAACGTATCAAATATAACTAATAATAATAACAGACAAAACTATTATGATAATATATGACAAGATATTCAATATAGTTTCATGTTCGTGACAAAACTATTTTGATTTCAAGCATTCCTATATGTCTAATATTGTACATGTTTGCACCGAACATTCAAGGTAATTTGCACGACGCAAATTGAACAATAATGTTCACCGTTGGCAAAGTTCAGGAGGTAACGTTTGTGATTCATTTCTCACCTATCAGTGGTCAATAATTAAATGTAAACATTAGTGTTGCGCTACGACAAGAACGTTGTGCATTCATGCGGCTCACGTGGTTTCACGATTCAATTAGTGTAGGTATCGATTAAATGTAAACAATCTATTCGTCAACGCCAAAAAAAAAACAATTTAAAAAAGATATCCCTCTAATAAAGACATTAACAATTACAGAATTTGAGGAATTTCATATTAACACAGCTATGGCATTTAGTGATTACAATGAGCTGCTGGTGAGTTTTTAATTTTAATTGGTAATAAAGCATTCCATCTTCTTTCTCAGGGGCAACGACTCGTCAACTTTTAAACCCTTAATCAAAGAAAAAAAATATAGTAGTCTATGGGCCACAGCACTTATTTTCTATCTGGTAGAGTGATAATGAAAATTTCCATCTTTTTCCTCAGGGGTAACAACGCATCAACTTTTTGATGTTTAATCAAGGATAGATGTAGGTGTCTACGGACCACAGCATTTACTTACTATCAGATGGATTGTGTGTTCGTTTGTGTCAGCAGTTTGTGTGAAAAAATTGTAAAGTTTTTAACATTACGTATAATTTATTAGACTAATTGTCTATTTTTGTAGCGTTTTATTATCCGTGTTAATCTAAGAACAAAAATGTGATACTACACCGGCGTGCTAAAATTAATCAAGAAATTCCTCTTTAGTCTTTAGCACCGACACATGGGGCTGTTATTAAAAACTTTTCATTAGATATAATGTGCCTGACTTAGCTTAGAATGCGAGTACTCTATATTAACAACGACGCATCTATAAGTCAATGTACTGGTGAAATTTCTAGTAATCTTAGAAATGCACGTCAATTGAGCAACCTTGGCAAAACTAATATCTATTATGGATTAACAATTATTACAAGCAAGGTTGATACTGTTTTTTAAAAAACCCGACTGCATAAAGAACTACTAATAATACCCATTATACAATTATATAAGAGCTTTATCACAGTTTTGTTATAAGTTTAGAAAGTTTGAGCGAGAATGGTCACTAACCAACTTTAAATCGTCATAGATCCTAAATGGTCATTCAAAATGAAAAATTACTAGAGAAACTTAAATTTTGTGATTTTCAAAGACCTAATCAGTGATACCCCATTAGACATAGTTCGTCGACTTTAATTTTTTTCTTTTAAGCAATGTGGTGTTGTGTTGTCGCCATATTTTTTACGTGGTAGAGCCATGCTGCAGCTATATAAGTAGTAGAGTTGTAGCACAAATCGATCGGCTCGACCGGGGAAGGACCACGCTCTCACAGAATACCAGCGTAAAATAGACGCTTAACGCTGCTGTTTCGTATGGTGAGTGTAGAGAACCGGAGACCATTTTTACTGAAAATGAGGCATTCTATCTTAGTACTCACGGGTGACAACGCATCTGCATTTGTAGTTGAGGATAGATGTAGACATCTATGGGCAGCAGCAACCACTTACCATCATGTGGACTGTGTGTTCGTTTGTTACCCTGATCCTACAAAAAGAATTGAATTTTGATTACCGTCATGTATGTAGTAACCACTCACAAGATTATTTTATTACGATTGACGTAATAATTATAAAAATTGTCCCATGCATTTGCATTTTACATCTACAGCGCCACAAAGGAACAAACATACATATTTACAATATAAAATAATAAAAAATAAAAATAAACATAATTATATAGGCTAATAAACACATTACCCTACGCAGTCGGGTAATAAAGTAAAATAACAACTAACTAACTTCTAAAGCAAATTAAATTAAAATTGTTTATAATAACAATATAGAAACCATTAAATTTCGCTTAGTGAACTTCAAAGTTCATCTAGAAATGATTAATCTATGAACCACTAGACGAAGCAACAATCTGTTATACATATATATATAGACATCAAAATAACTGAGCTCTTGCAATTGGGATAGTAAAATGCAATGTTGAGCCTTGTAATTGTGGTGAATTGTAATATTTTATAATAATTATAAATATACTATTAATACGCAAACTATTATTATGCTTATAACCTATAATATAATATAAAATATGTAATATCTTAATATCTTAATAATAAGTTATTCCCATAGCTAATTCTTATAATTTCGTCGAGACAAAATGGGGTTAAAAGGTACTTTAAATAAAGCCGTCATCACGTTTCTAAAGCCTCATAATGGCACGAAGAACATGAAATAATATTACCTTTAAAATTATTTTCCATTCCGAAGCTTCATTTCATTAACAAGAAAGATTATATACGTTAGAGTTGGTTTAGTTTCATGTACCATTGATATTACTTTTGCTATATCTAATAAATGAGTTTAATTAGTAAAGTAAAAGCAAAAAGGAAACATTTTATGTGTCAGTAAAAGGAATATTAACCTCATTGTGGAGTATTCGTTAACAAAAAAGCCTTATAAGAACACGATAATATTAGAAGAATAAAAGCGAAGTAGAAGGAGACTATTCTCGTAAATATTACGTTAATAACTTAAATTCGCAACCTTAGTGTTGTGATGGTTAGATTTAAGGTCTAGCACTAAGCAATTCTGTAGTTGTATCATATAAAAAGGAATACCAAAATTATAAGCCTCAAAAGTCTTTAATTTCTATGAGAATAAACACAATATTAAATAATAATTACATTGTGATAATAGTAGTTACCGCGTCAATACAATTCTGTTCGCAATATGTTATGATATTTTGAAATAGTATTGACACGAATGACGTACAATCGAACAATAATTTGCATCAAAATTATATGTAATTATTATCATATAATAGCGATACGAATACGTGGTAGAGCCACGCTACAGCTATATTAGTAGTATAGTTGTAGAACGAATGGGTCGGCTCGACCGGGGAAGGACCACGCTCTCACAGAATACCAGCGTCAAATAGCAGCTTAACACTGCTGTGTTTCGTATGGTGAGTGTAGAGAAACGGAGACCCTTTTTACAGGAAAAGAGGCATTCCATCTTAGTCCTCACGGGTGAAAACGCATCTGCGTTTTGATTCGCAAACGAAGATAAATGTAGATGTCTATGGCCACAGCAACCACTTACCATCAAGTGGACTGTGTGCTCGTTTGTCACTCGATCCTATAAAAAAAGCGAAAAAATAACAATAATATTTTCTTAATATTCACATCACTTCTACATTAGTGTCATCTTTTAAGGGACTTTTTGTAGATTTTATGTAGAGCAATTTAAGTTCATTAAGAATATTATACGTGGTAGAGCCACGCAGCAGCTATATTATAGCTGTAGGACGAATGGGTTGACTTGACCGAGGTAGTAAAATAGCAGCTTAATAGTGCTGAGTTTCGTATGGTAAATAAAGAGAACCAGAGAGCCTTTTAACTGGAAACGAGGCATTCCATCTTAGACCTCTAATGTAAATATCTATGGGCTCCTGCATCCCCTTCCCATCAGGTGGACTGTGTCCTCATTTATCATCCTTATTATATTATAAAAATATTTACCCCCCTTGTACCACCAGACAATTCATCAGACATATCAAGCAAAACTTCTTGCTGTATATTCGTTATATAGGTTCACGCTCAATAAGAAAAACTGTTAAAACTGATAAATGGATTAAATAGAATCAACCTAATCACATATACAAAAATCATGAATATTTCAGCAGACTGCCCCAAAACATAAGATATACAGGAAGTTGACGGATGCAGGTGACTCAGGATCCTGTTTCTATTTACCTCTATTGCCACTTATAACACTCACGGGACGGTACGGAATAGTGTTAGTATTATACGAGTGTAGGAGGGATTATTGAAGTTTCCAATGCAAACTGTCAGGATTAGGAAACATCACCCGTCATATGGAAGTGACAATGTATAGCAGTGGATTTTCACATAATGATGAAAACTGTAATATGATTATTATTTATTAAAATTTTGTCGGTGTACGATAGAGGTCAAGGATTTACAAGAAAAACAATGAAATAAGTATAAATCGGATTGCTTTAATTTTACTTTTATACAAATCGAATACTACGTACGATAGTCAATTTAACGAATATACATATTATCCGTCGAGTTTAATATTCTTTTTAACAAATTTACCTTTGTATATTTTTAAAACGTTCACTATTATAAAACCTTCATAGAGGTTTTTTTATTATAAAATAACGACTACGTTATAATTGCTTGTATTTTAGTCAGCTTACCTACAGTCATATTATTAATTATTTTATTTATTTTGGCTATGGTTAAGACACCGGAACACAATGTGGAGAATTATGTGACAGGTATAAAAATAATTAATGTGCTATACAAGATGGCGATTATATGCTAAATCAATTTATTAATGCAATAAAAACATCATGCATGCGTATATCAAACCCTTATTGCTCGTAATCGTCAAACTTCTTCGAACGCACACATATTTCAAAATATCGAACTTCTGTTTATAAAACACTTGTAACTTAAAATATAAGACTCCGGTGATCTCTAATTAATATGAAAATTATATTGAACAAAAACGTATACAAAAAGTCCTAATTGAGATATTTTATAAGTAGAGTATTATAAATACATTTATTGCAATGAATAATTATAAGAATGTGAAACATTGCATTTATAAAGGCTAGACGTATTTACAAAAGTCGTCTATATGGGAACCAATGTCAAACAACACTCTTAATTAATATCTCACGACGAGTTCGACGAACTATTTGAAATATCTGAAATTGGATAAAATTACCGGACAAAGAATTAAACTCTATGCCAGCGTCAGTCTTCATAGCTGAGATTTTTTTAATGAAAAGTAGAAATTTAAAATGTTTGTCTTCCCTTTATTGATATATTATGATGACAAGCAAGAACACAAAAGAACACAAAACTGCAAAAAGTTTTATAAACCCTAATTTTTGGCACTAACAAATCTGATTTTAACTTTTAAATAATTTTACCAATTTCTTTTTTTAATCACTTCAACTGTTAAAGGGTCTATTCATCATAGTAACAATAATTATAAATATCAAGATAAATAAAAATAAAAATATAACAACATGGCGTATTTAGGAAATATTTAAACAGACATACATAATCACATTATACATAGAATATGTTTATCGATAACAGAAAAAAGAAATATTTCGATCACTAAGCTGTTATATCAAACACGTATTAGTGTAAAAAAAAACTATTTTGTGACATAACCCACAAACGTTAATAAGCGTCTATAAATATACTTCTCGATAAATAACAAACAACAATTTCAAAATTATGTTTTGTTTAACTCCCCTTATATTAACATGTCGACAAAATCAACACTATTACGAGTGCCCAGTCAAATTCAAATAAATCTTGACTTCACGTCGATTATTGACAACCTAAATAAAATTCGAATTCCAAAGAATACTGCAATATCTTGGGATTGAATGAAAGATGTCTTTCTCGTAACGGCTTTAATGGCGGACTGAGCGGTGACGTTACAATAATTAACAAATACCTTACACCTCCAGCCTTAAATATCTACATAATTATATAGCAATGAACTTAATAACTAGTTTTAAACTTATAATTTAACTAAGTATACCATTAATCTAACATTGGAATTTAATTACGGGTTTTCGGATTCGCCTGGAACGGGTCACTGGCCGCGACGGTGGCGGTGGTTGTGGAGGAGTGGCGGGGCCTGGTACAGTCTCGCTGGGACATTGCGTATCTGCCACGTGCTCGGTATCCACGTCATCTTTTCCAGCCGAAACCGCCACCTCCGTTTGCAACTCTGAAGACGCATCTGCAAACTCATCCTCATCCTTTTCATCGACCTCATTAGTGATATCTGGACAGGTAACATCGGATAAGCGCGACCTACGTCTTATTTGATCAATATGTCTTTTAATAAGTCGACCGTCACCATTGTCGAGAACGTATCTTCCAGAACCTTCTTTCTGGGCTACCGTGCCCTTGACCCATTTATCCCGGGTGCCGTAGTCCCTACTCCAGACGGTGTCTCCCAAAGAGAAATTACGCGGAACACCACCCGCATATTCGACTTGACGCTGCTGAGCATCGAGCACACGCGCTTGCACCACGTACCCACCGCGAAGTAAATCCAACCGTGAACGCAAGGAACGTCGCTGCAGCAGCATCGCTGGGCTCTCACCCGTGGTGCTTTGCTTACTGTTGCGATAGCTTAGTAAAAAGGTTTGTAGGGCGGTATCAATATCTACGTCATCCCTATAAGCCTTTTTAATTGCCCTCTTACACAGCTTAACAGCATTTTCCGCTGCCCCATTAGATGCAGGGTGGTACGCCGGTGAAAACCTTTGCTGAATGCCATTATTTTTCAAAAAACTTTTAAATTCAATACTTGTGAAAGGCGGTCCCTAGTCAGACACTAGTTCTAAGGGCAAACCGAATCTTGCAAATATTGACCTCAGCACCTTAACAATGGAAGTCGCATTCGTTCGCGCTACTTCAATAATTTCAAGCCATTTCGAGCTCGAATCTATTAAAACTAAATAAGTTTTACCTTTATACGGTCCTAGGAAGTCTATGTGAACTCTAGACCAGGGAGGCAAGTAGGGCCAGGGGTTAGGAGGCGCGCGCGGCGGGGCGTCCGCCTCAGAGGCGCAGGTCTCGCAGCTTCGGCATAGCGCTTCCACATCCGCATCGATGTTCGGCCACCACACATAACTCCGTGCCAGCCCCTTAGTTTTCACAATACCCATGTGGCTGCTGTGTAGTTGTTTTAAAATAATTGGACGTAAATATGAAGGTATTACCATTCTATACCCCCACATAATCGACCCGTTATTTAAATATAGTTCATTGCGCCTAACAAAATAAGGTTTAACCTCTTCACCAGGGCAAACTGTCGGCCAACCCGATTTGATATAGGCGAAAATTCTACTAAGAATAATATCCTTTGAAGTCGCCTTCGTAACATCCTCATTAGTAACCGGTAAAAAATTTTCAACGAAGTTAATATAAGTAATTTCTCTATTTATCGTTTTTTTATTATTAGAAGAAATTGGTAATCTTGATAAACCGTCGGCGCAATTTTTATTAGACGTTACGTATTCGATATTGTAGTCGTAACCAGATAAAAGTACGGCCCAACGTTGGATACGTGAAGCGGCCATAACCGGTATTCCCGTTTTTTTACCGAATATGTGTGTTAACGGTTTATGGTCCGTACGCAATATGAATTTTCGCCCATAAAGATACTGATGATATTTTCTTACACCGAACACAATAGCGAGCGCCTCCCGATCGATCTGCGAGTAGGCTCGCTATGCAGCCGTGAGCGAGCGCGACGCATACGCCACCGGCCGCTCGCCCTCTGGCGTCAGGTGCGAGATCACTGCACCTACACCCACGCTACTCGCATCACACGTCAGCACAATAGGCAAATCGCTAGAGTAATGCATTAGAATTTTACTAGAACTCAATAGTTCTTTTACCTTTTTAAAGGCTCTTTGACAATCGTCACACCAATCAAATTTTATTCCCGTACGCAATAAATTATATAAGGGTGCGAGAATAGTGCTGATATTTTTTACGAATTTTGCATAATACATTATCATTCCTATATAGGCCCTTAACTCAGACACGTTCGTAGGAACGGGAGTGTCTACTATTGCCTTAATCTTATCCGGACAAGTGTGAATACCATCCTTACTAATTACATAACCTAAGTAATTGACTGATTCAGCAAAAAATACACACTTTTCCTTTTTAACTCGAAGTCCGTACGACTGCAAACGGTCAAATACTTTATGTAAATTACTAATATGCTCCTCTGTGTTGCGCCCTGTAATAATTATATCGTCCAAAAATACGCCTACATACGGTAGATTAAATAATTGCTCTAAATGTTTTTGAAAAATGCCAGGGCTTGATGATAAGCCGTATACTAAGCGGTTATACCTAAACAAACCTTTATGTGTGTTGATCACCGTATATTTGGCAGATTCGTCAAGTACAAATTGTGCGTAAGCTTGTGAAAGGTCAATTTTACTGAACCTCTGCCCCCCTTGTAAACGTACCAGTAAGTCTTCTACTCTAGGCAAAGGATAACGGTCGACTTCTATAACTTTATTTAAAGTTAACTTATAATCGGCGCAAATCCTAATGTTACCGTCTTTTTTCACTACGGGCACAATGGGAGTCGCCCAGTCGGAGCGGTCGACGGGTGTGAGAATACCGTCCGCCACCAGCTGCTCGAGTGCGCGCTCCACGGGTGCACGCAACGCATAAGCCAGCGGACGCGCTCGCATGAACACGGGCTGCGCTCCCTCCCGCACACGGATGCTCACCGACGGCCCAGTGAACCGTCCCAGGCCGTCCGCGAACACCTTACAATATCTGGAACTGAAATCGTTTAAGTTAAAAACATCATTCGATAGACAGTTTAAGCTTCCAAATGGGGGTAACTGTATATTGAGTTCTGCCAACCATTGTCTGCCTAACAATATACTTTTACCATTTTTAATAACATATAAATCGAGATGCTTTTCTTTATCTTTGTACTTTACTAAAGGCCTTATCACACCTACAGGTTTCACTTGTTCACCCGTATAGTACCTTAGCAACAAAGGACACATATTCAGTTTTAGGTTACTGAATTGTTGTTTATATAACTCGTAGCTAATACATGAAACGGCACTGCCTGTATCACATTCCATTTGAACATCCCTACCGTGTACTGTTAATGATATAAACAATGGTTTGTAATGACTAACGCTTAATTGATTAATGCAAACCATTACCTCGTCACTTCCTTCACTGTTTAATAAACTGTCAGTCTCACTCTGCACCACGTCGAGGCTGTGTTGTCCTGCTAGATAAGGACACATCCTTTGTAAATGCCCTTGTTTATTGCACACTCGACACACGTAGCGAGCAAACTTGCAGGTCACTACATCGTGTGCATTACCGCACGCGCGACACTCGCGCTGGTGTCGTCGTCGATCATCCAGCACCGATGTTGATACCCTCAGCCCGGTGGGCGTTGCTGCTGCTATCCTGGATGCTCTGCCACGCATCCTGACCTCGCCCTTACTGCCCGCGCGCCGCTCGCCGTCACAACCGATCGCGCGCCCGGTCCGTCTTGTACTGACCATCGCGTAGCAGTTTGTGGATGCGCTCGAGTCTCCAGATATTTTCGGATGCACATCGACGCTGGCTGCATCCTTATCCGCCGCCTCCATACTCACGGCTAATTGATAAGCCTTGCCAAAGTCTAGTTTGCTTTCGGCAAATAATCTCTGCCGAATTGTTTCACTACTGATACCGCATACGAACTGATCGCGCAAACTTTCTTGCAACCAGCTACCAAACTCGCAAGTTTTCGACATTTTCTTTAGGTCCGTTACATATTCTGATATACTATCACCGTCCCTTTGTTTTCTTTGTCGGAATTTAAATCTTTCAGCCAGCTCGCTGGGTTTTGGTTGAAGGTAATTTTCCAAAATTTTTGTTAGCTCTAAAAACGTTTTTGATGTGGGTTTTTCCGGGGTACACAAACTCACGAGTAGTTCATAACTCTCCGCCCCCATAACCGTGATTAATGTAGGTACATGTAGCTCACTTGATATTTTGTTCACAACAAAGAATTGTTCGAGCCTTTCCACATATAGTTTCCAATTGTCTGTGGCCACTTTAAATTCCGATATTTTACCAATCGACATGGTTTAGGCCGGTTAGCTTATACACACGCGAACTTTTACGATATATATTTATTTTTCTTTTTTTTTTTTCTCGTCGCCAATGCAATATCTTGGGATAGAATGAAAGATGTCTTTCTCGTAACGGCTTTAATGGCGGACTGAGCGGTGACGTTACAATAATTAACAAATACCTTACAAATACATTGCGATGTAATAACCCTATTTTAATTTCTAGTATTAGTGAGCTTCCTTATCCGTTATACTTAGTTTAATTGATTTTATAGTCTAATATAAATCAGGGATACGACAATGACCTAGGCTAACACGACACCTATAAGAACGAAGTTGAGGAATGGACATAGATAAAGATGTGAAAAAATGTTACTTTTCAACAATACTATGTTACGGTATAGTGTAACAACGATATGAGCTAAAGGGTAGATCTACTCGACAGAACATCGGTCACGGCTCATACATGCTGTGACCTGGCTATAAAATATCGCGAACATGACTAGTGTATAAATTAATCCGTTCCTTTAGGCACAATCTCAATCCTAAATTGAAATATATATTATTTAAAAGCCGAGGATCATAGAACTTTACACTTATGTATTTCGTCACTTTTGAGGTTATGATGCAATAAGTCTGCAGCCATGATTACAACTTCTGCTAAAATCATTAATATGAAAACTATGCAGTAATATATACTTAACTATATAAGTAAATGGCTAAAACCACAAAAACGAATCAATAAAGTTTCTAATCTTTTCACTGTTACATACCTATCTAAGACATCTTTGACATTTTAAGTATTTTATTACTACTGGCAAAGATATCTCAGCATATACAGTCTAACTGAAAGTGACTTAGTTTATAAAATTATTTACAATATGTTGATGCCTCACATGCTAAGATATTTAGATTTCGAAGTCAGCTTAAAAGACAAAAGAGATCTCAAAATGATGTTATTGATAATACACTACTAAAAAATCTACAATAAAATGTAGTATTAAAAAAAGTAAAAGCATAATCGTAGTGTTACTTTAATGTTATGATGAAAGGTGTAGGCACCATAGATAAAACGGGACGTTTAGATGCATTAAAACTTATAAAAAGTAATAAGGAAATGAGTTTTTTATTTAAAAGCTAAATTATTTTACCGGCTCCAATAAAATAAGCTGGACCCCGTAATTTAATAAACACCTAAGAATAAAAGCTTTAAGAAAAATTTACTTAGCAAATATCCGCGTTATAAAAATTTTCTAAAAGATTTTATCTAATGGGTTTCCGCAAAGTAACGCCTGATTCTATTAATTATAAACATCTAAGTCATAATTTTTTGACGTATCAATCATTGGTGGTCATTTCATATTTTGTTTAGGTCGTATTTGACCGATGTTCTTTATTCATGGCGTCACGTCGATGATGAAGTTTGAAGCAGTAATATTTTATTAAATCTAAAAGCGTTTTAGGACTGCAATTACTGATTTGACTGACTTAGTAACATTTTGCAAAGGATTCTCTAAAAACATGGTTAATTTACATCTCTCGATGACAATTTAGAGCGCTAGTGTCGTTTCTGATTTAAAATGTATTATGTATGTTTTGGCTTATAGTAGCGATATAAAATTAAAGGTAATTAAGTTTCATGATATTTACTAACATAATATGATTCTTTCATAACATGATCGTTATGATTATGATATAACAAGTGATTGACTTTTACCTAAATACAGATTATATCATGATTTTGCCTAATATAATTTCATAAATAAAATATTAATTGATTTTCGTTATACCCATACCTAATGATGCATTTTTCTGCTTGGTTAATGGTTCCGCATAGATTTCTTTTAATGTTTCTCTATATTTATTAGTCAATTTTATATTTTGGTTCCTTTAAGTTTTTACTTTGGATCAATTCCACAAATATAAACAATTCCAGGCTTGAGTTAGTTAATGACTTTAATGTTTATTCGCTAAAAATTAAAATTTGAGAGAAATGAGTTTAAACTCCATTAAAGCAAGATAATATTTTACTTAAATTGACTAAACATCAATTGATGAGTAACGCTATGTACATCTTAATAATACCCTAAGGTAATTTAATCGTCAGTGATCCCACAATTACTTGTATTAAGGATAATTGTTTTGTAGTTTATCTATTTGTATCAAAAATTTTCATATCCTGCTTAAATAATACTTCTTTTTAAACTTAATTCTGAAAGTGAATACATTTGTTAACTATGCAGTTACATAGCACATTTAAATGGCGGCTTTTAGTATTGAATTTAATAGTGAATTGATTTATTTGCTTCTAAAATGCTTAAATAAACGTAAACATTGTACGTGATGTCAATCGTGCTTTCTGTCTTTATTAAAAAAAATCGTGTTTATTACATAATTATAGGATTAATTGTCAATATATTCATCATCTTTTAACAAATTCTACTCGTCAACATTCATCTGTATAACATTCTAGTCAACATCACAATGGGTTTTCTTCAATAATTATATTGGGCTCAACTAGGTTATGTAATGCATTATATTTTAATTATATGTTTTCCGACATAGTTAATAGAGACGTTTTCGTTGGAAACACGTTATTAGTTTATATTACAATACATAGTTATAATTACAAAGAAGTTAGTTCTCTCGTAGTTGTCTGTTGACTCTCAGCTTCACTACGCGATAATATGAGGCGCTGAGAGCAGCACGGCCACCGTAGTGATGATTGTGAACATGGTGAAAACATACAGGCAAAACCTGTAGAGATACATGTTTAAGAGTAAGTAATGTTTAACCCACCTAAGTCATCTAATGTGCCAAAATATATCAGCCCATTTGTTCAATAGATTTGGTAAAAGGTGAGTATAGGAAATGCCAAAAAGATCAAATATACCATCTTTAGCTAGTAAGCCTAAAATAACATGATACATGATGAAGACATAAAAAAAGAATAGGCGCATTAATTTGCTATCCTGATCCACCTTCCAAGCTTGGCCAACATTTTTTTTTTATAGGATCGAGTGACAAACGAGCACACAGTCCACCCGATGGTAAGTGGATGCTGTGGCCCATGGACATCTACATTTATCTTCGTTTGCGAATCAAAACGCAGATGGGTTGTCACTCGTGAGGACTGAGATGTAATGCCTCTTTTCCGGTAAAAAGGGTCTCCGGTTCTCTACACTCACCATATGAAACACAGCAGTGTTAAACTGCTATTTGACGCTGGTATTCTGTGAGAGCGTGGTCCTTCCACGGTCGAGCCGACCCATTCATGCTACAACTATACTACTAATATAGCTGCAGCGTGACTCTACCACGGAAAATACAACATAGTCAATCAATTCGTCATCAAAAGTTAAGTAAGTTTACACAGTCTGAATGAATTACCTTATAGTGGTGGTGTTAGCATATCCACTAGTCTATATCGTTACGTGGGTGTCGGAAGAGGCGACAGCTAGAAACATAACAGGAGATGGGCAGCAGAGTCTTCTTAGTAACAACTATAAAATAAAAATCTGCCAGTATCTGATCGGTTGCCACCCCGTCTGCCAAGCGTAGCAACTATTGCCAATATCCCTTATGAGGTAATTTAAGAGGAGATTTACATTCAACAGTGGATTTTTTTTATGTAATCTCTATATATAAGTATCACTTGCTCTCAGCTAGTCTTGCTAAAACTCGAAACTGGCTTGGCCGACTCAGATTAACGTTTTTGTGTTATTGAGTGGGCCCCTAGATGGTTTAGATTCACAATTGGACCCGGTAGGTGGAGCTATCGTCGAGATCCAGAAATCACCCGTACAAAGCCGGGGCGGATCGCTAGTAAATGAATAGATGAAATAGATCCATTCAATTATGAAACGAACGTTCGGAGTCTGATATATAAATGGAAATTAATAAATCAATAGATGATTATATTAATACAATTAGTTTTAATAAGTATAGCAAAATTACCTGAAAACAAAATTGATTATGAGCTGTGATGTGTTTAGTGTTATAGTAGATTTAATATGTTAAATTTCTCTCGCCGGTGATTCATTAATATTTTAAACAACTGTCGCTAACGACTAGAAATTCTTATCGTGACAATATATCCCATGTTGACAGTGGTTGACAGATGAACTGTCATTGTATCGTGCAGGTTACCGAGCTGCCCGGGAAAACGACAACTGAAATAATTTTGCGTCTAATTCACTGTCAACAGATTTTGCCTCTAACAATATATACTAAGTATAATATACTACGACGTGACGATTGTATAAGCTTTGAGCCCTCCCGCGCAAGCTAGACAGCAAGTTCATTGACCACAAATAATGAGACCTCATTTAGATTTAAGAAAATTATTGAAGATAATTTTGGCGCTGCGAAGAGATTTTGCATCTCTTTGCATTTTCTTTCGCATTTACCACGGGGAGTGCTCTGAGGAATGGTTCGGATTAATCCCAACCGCCAAATTTCACGAACGCACATCGCGGCAAAACTCCCGATACCATCCACACCATCTGGATGATTGGCAGTCCACCACAGTGCGATTTAGAAGATATTTTCTTCGTCGCACAACTTCCTTGTGGAATAGTTTACCACCAGCGATTATAGGGACCTTCAAGAAAAGAGTCTACTCCTTTTTAAAAGGCCGGCAACGCATCTGCAATTCCCCTGGTGTTGCGGTTGTTCATGGGCGGCGGTAGTCACTTACCATCAGGTGAGCCGCATGCTCGTTTGCCCCCTCTCCTATAAAAAAAAGATAACTTATTTATCGATTTGACGAATAATCAAAAAACCCCCATGTCTTCCTGCTAATACTTATCACTCAAAATACACGAAATGAATGAAAATATTTTAAAACTTATTCATGTCTTAATATGCCAATAAAATGGAAATCCCTCATCTCAATAAAAGGCGGTTACTTCTAGTTAAATAGACAGACTTCAATTTCATTTATATGTATAGTGACGAGATGATAAAAAGTCACAAATTGATTATTACTTTTAATTAATTATTAAATATTTTATGCTATATAACAGCGGTAAAAGATAATCTATTTAATAAAAAATGTACTCTATTTCCCTCTATCGCCTCTTACGACACCCACGAGACGCTACGAGATAGTTTGAGTATTCTTATGCCGAAACCAGTAGTGAGGGAGTTAGCATTGAAGTTACCGAATGAGTACAATATAGTGTCAGGATTGGGACTTATCATCTGTCCTATGGAAGAGACCACATTTGTAATAGTGGATTTTACATAATGATGAAACAGAACAATAAATTAATATAATATACTTGAAGTTTGCGGGTGTTACAAAAGAGGTCAAGGATTTACAAGAAAAACAACAGATTTAGTATAAATCGGATTGCTTTAATTTTACTTTTATACAAATCGAATACTACTTACGATAGTCAATTTAACGAATAGACATATTATCCGTCGAGTTTAATATTCTTTTTTACTTTAACTTTGTATCTTTTTAATACGTTCACTATTATAAAAACCTCCATAGGGGTCTTTTTATTATAAATTTACATTATAATCGGTTGTATTTTAGTTAGCTTACCTGCAGTCATATTATTAATTATTTTAATTATTTTGACTATGGTTAAGTCACAGGAACACAATGTGGAGTATTATGTGACAGGTATAAAAATAATTAATGTGCTATAAAAGATGGCGATTATACACTAAATCAATTTAAAAATGCCATAAAAACATCATGCATTGCTCGTAATCTTGAAACCTCTTCTAACGCACACATATTTTAAAATAACAAACTTCTGTTTAAAAAAACACTTTTAACTTAAAATAGAAGACTCCGGTGACTTTGACGATTTCTTTAATCGATCTCTAGTTAATATGAAAATTATTGTTAACAAAAACGTATAAAAAAAGTTTTGATCGAGATATTTTATAAGCAGAGTATTATAAATACATTTATTGCAATGAATAATTATAAGAATGTGAAACATTGCATTTATAAAGGCTAGACTCATTTACAGAAGGCTTTTATATTGGAACCAATGTCAAACAACACTCTTACTTAATATCTTAAATATCTACTCTGTTCGACGAAATATTCGCAATATCTGTTATTGAATAAAATTACCGGACAAAGAATGAAACTCTATGCCAACGTCAGTCTTAATAGATGAGATTTTTTAATGGAAAGTAGAAATTAAAAATGTTTATGTTCCCTTTGTTGATATATAATGATGACAAGCAAGAACACAAAAGAACACAAAACTGCTAAAAGTTCTGTATTATACAATTGCTAGACTTTAGTTACAAAGGAGGAAGTACAGGAAACACAAATGTTCTTCATGGTCGATTTTGTAATATTTATATACTCTTGTTTACATTAAACAATGGATATAGTCTAGAAGTTTATCACCCAACTGGATACTATATTAAGTAATTATATATTATATATATAATTTCTTAATATATAATATATAATTACTTATATTAATATAGTATAATAATAGTATAATTATAATAATAGTATAATAGTATAATTAAGTAATATTATATTATAACCTCGTTGTATGACAAAGAAAAAGCATATAATGTAGAAGTGATTTCAATAAAATTGATTCCAATACGTCGCCTTTTGAGAATTATTAAACGATATTACATAATTATATCGCTATCTTAAGAATAGAGATTAAGTGAGAAACCTTGTCAAATTTTTAATTTACAGGCTCTTGAAATACAGAGGTAGTTAAGAATATACAAGAAAATCCAAAATACCTGTTTTATAATTAAAGCATTCAGTTTCTGTTGTGCAGTATAGTGGTTCGTATGTTTGTACAGCATTTTAAAGAAATTGTATAAGATTTAGTGTAGCATAAATAAACACGATTGTATCGATTTTCGAAATAACTTCAATAAATATACTACAACTTAAGCACGCATAAAAGTGTATTAAACTTATGAGGAATAAAATTATAATTTAAAAAAATTATATTTAAATTACTATACTCCAAATCAGATAAACTTACAGAAAAATGTTCCACTTTAAACAATTTTTTAAGTTTTTAATTTAGACCTTGATAATGCCATACAAACATTTTTGATCATGCATCAATGGTGCTGCAAAGTTCCCTTAAATTAAAACTAAAAATTATTAGAAAATAAAGATACCTATTATCACTATGGTAAAAAGCTAAAACATTCATCTTTCTTTCTAGACTGAACAGAATTCTGTTCATTTTGAAAATATCGTCAAATTCTAGTACTTTGATTTATTTTGTTTTAAAATTTAGTAAACATTAAACATAAACAGTTACAAAAAATTAAAAGAGTACAAAAATGTGTCAACAGTACTTATTATATACATTAGTAACGTGACTTAGTGTAATATGAAATATTTTTTAATCTAAATAATGCGATAAAATAAATGTTGTTCTTTTTTATTTCTGTCAACAACTATCTTGTTGTTACATGACACTTACAAATTAAAAATTAAAAATGCTTATCAGTTTTTTAATTGCAATTTGTTATAACATCGTATGTTTTTTACAAAAAACGGTTTTAAAGTTGGCACATTTTTATTCTCCCGATAAAAAGCGTAAACAGCGTAAACAGCTTGAAATAATACTGCACATCAATTAAGCAAATGCTGCTTCAGTTATTTTGTAAATTTTATTCTAACCCGGTCCCAGGCAGGCATTAAGTTAAATTGATTCATTTTAACATCGACTGTTACTACTTGTCCTTTATTTTTATAATTTATTAAACATTGCACCGCAACTCGCGGGCCCTTAAATTGTTTCACAACGTCTCGTTTTATTCTTTCTATAAATAAAATAAGATAAAAATTGGCTGAAGAGCCCATAGTTACGGTACAATGCTTGATCATCATTCGTTACTGATAAGAGTTATTTAATAATAAAACTCTTAACTTTATCCTCTGTTTATATCCCTAAAATCCTTGTTACACGATTTATAAACCCTAATTCTTGGCACTAACAAATCTAATTTAAACTTTCAAATAATTTTACAAATTTCATTTTTTAATCACTTTTATTGTTAAAGGGTCTTTACATCACAGTAACAATAATTATAAATATCAAGATAAATAAAAATAAAAATATAACAATATTGCGTATTTTTGAAGTATTTAAACAGACATAAATAATCACATTATTCATAAAATATGTTTATCAATAACACAAAAAATAAATATTTCGAACACTAAGCTGTTATATCAAACAGGTATTAGTGTAAAAAAAACTATTTGGTATCATAACCCACACACGTAAATAAGCGTCTATAAATCTAGTTCTCTTATATTAACTTATATTAACTTATATATTAATAAATCAATAGATGATTATATTTATAAAATTAGTTTTAATAAATAAAGCAATATTAGTTGAAAACAAAATTGATTATGAGCTGTGATGGGTTTAGTGTTATAGTAGATTTAATATGTTAAATTTCTCTCGCCGGTGATTCATTAAGGGTAAAAAGTTGCAAAAATTTCCAAAAAAAAATTATTTTAAAATAAAAGTTGAGAAATTAAATAGGATTAGGTATAAATACACACGAAATTTTATTATTATATCATTCAGTTACTGCCGACTCCTATGTTGCGAGAACATGTCAGGCGGTAGTTTCTTGATTTTTCCTATTCAGACGTGAACAATGCCCGGAGCACTATAAAAGCGATGCATAGCCAGAGGCGTTTTTAAACCGGTTTTTTCACTGGACCGTGCAATAAGTGTATAAAAACAAGTAATCCTATTAATATTTACATTTAAAAATATTTTTATTTTGTCAAGTGTTGTGTTGTATAATCTTTTGTTTACTACTTTTTTTTCTAAAAAATTAAGTGCTGAATATCTGCTAACTGCAATTTCAACGGTTTGATTTTTTATAAAATGGTAAATAATCCCTACTTTACTTTATACTATCAACATTAACCCTTTATATTAATCCTATCTGTTTTCTATTCCTGTCTGTTTCCTTTTTTATCTGATAACTTCAATAGATAATATAGGAAAAAACCTACAACTTCTACATAAAACATTTTTTTCTATCTGACATAATAAAGGCTCTAGGAAGCACGTAATTATAGTCAAGGACCCTGTACGAGTTTAAAAAAATAATTGGTTTTTATCAATAAGTCGCTTAGTTTTTATGCTATCGATCTTCTTAAAAAACCATTTTGTAGGTTTTTTAAGGGCTATAAGATCAAATTAGTTTAATACTTATTTGACTTTATTTTTGAAAGGGTTTAAGCTTAAAGGGCTCGAACAAATTGCTTTTTACTTAAATGTGCAATATGAACACTTGGTGCTTATTATTGTGATTACTTTAGAAGTTAATTCCTAATTCCCATACGTACTAATTATTTATTTGTTTTTTTAGGATAAAAGAAAGAGAACTTCGGGTGCGAAGTTTCGCGAGCAAAAGAAACTGAGTTAGTCTCATAGTCATCAAGAAAGGGAAAAATGGCTGGATCTTTGAAGCGCTTCTTGCAAAACAATAAAAATTCCACGGAGACTATCGATGCGACCTAATCTCAAAATTCTAAATCCGTAATATCAGTAACCGTGAGTGGACCATCTGAAATGTCAACAGAGGCGACTACGGTAACATCAGGTGCTGCAACAAGTGGCGGTGGTTGAAGCAGCAAAACAGCTTCTACTGATGCAGAGCCCGATGAAGCGATGACACCATCCTCGTCTACAGCACTTGAACAATCCACTTCAGGTAATTCAGCTTGTGTAAGAAATTCGGTAAAGTCAGCTACCGAAATACCTGCTGCAAGTGACACTTTCGATGAAGGCTTTAACAAGGCTAGCGTCGATATAATTCCATCCGACCCCAGTTTGTGGCCCGAAATAATCAACAATGAGATAGCTAGAATATTGGTTAAACGTGGTCCGCCCTTGATAGACGTCAGTTTTAGCTTTCCTAGTAATAAAGATAAGACAAAGTTTTCGTGCAAATACTTTGTAAGAAGTCTAGCAAATGGTGAAAAAATCGAAAGGACTTGGCTTATTTACTCTATTTCTAAAGATACTGTATTTATTTTTGTTGTAAGTTGTTTTGTAAAACTCCTAACACTTTTTGTGAATCAAATGGAGTATCTGATTGGCAACACTTGTATTTGCTAATAAAGAGACACGAAACGTCAGTTTTACAAAATAGTTATATTAACACTTGGGTAAATTTAAAAAAAAATGTTGGAGACATCTACGACTGTTAATGCCCATCAGCTGCGGATTTTAGAAACTCGAAAAAAAAAATATTGGCGCGACGTTTTCGAAAGAATTATTGCCATTGTTAAGTATTAATAGTAATAGTAAACATTATCTTCACAATGCTTGGTATTTCAAGGTTCTTTGAAATTACTTTTTGAACATGATAATGGAAATTTTCTAAAAGCTGTTGAGATGATTGTCTCTTTTGATTTAGTGATGAGAAAGCAAGATAGCCAATTGTGTAACTCCCATACAAAATGTGTTCAAATGACTGAATACAAAGAATGAAATAATTGAATTATTGTCGTCTAAAGTAAGAAATAATATTTTAGAAATGGTTCGCAGTTCAAGATATTTTTCAATAATATTAGATTGTACACCAGACACTAGTCATACTAAGCATATTAGTCTTGTTTTGAGGTAAATACTATGTAACACAACTTCAAAAAAGTTTGAAGTTAAGGAAAGTTTTATTGCGTTTAATCCAATACTGGATTCTATAGGGAAATGGATATATACATTTCTGACAGAAATTTTGAAAAAATAAATTTTTACCGTTTATTGTGTACATTATTACCGTTTTCAGTGCCTAGAAGACTGCAATAAAGTGGACGTTATGAATGACAAGCTCGTGGAAACTTTCCATGCGGTCGGAGCTAAGTTCTGCAAGACCCGCCAAAGAAGAACACAAAAACTCTCCGATCACACTCTCAATCACATGGCTGTTAGACGGGATATGAAGCTACATTCTTCAACAGATTTGACAGCATACAGGCAACTGAACAGACAGATCTTCATTTGGAGATCTCCATTTGCATGCGGCGGGACTTACGCAACTTCAATACAGCTTGTATTGAAGAAACGATCGAAAGAAACCAAGGCTCCAAAGTCTTTGCCAGAGATCTGTCTGCCAGAAAGAGCTAACTGTCAAAGCTAAAGACCGAGTGTGACAGCATCGTTTCCGAGGCACCTGAGATTTTGAGTGAGATTGATAGGTTCTATGGGCAGCTGTGCACGTCATCGTTGGAGCCACACGCAAGTGTGAGTAATGATTCAAGAGCGAGTCTTATCCGACACTATTCCGAAGATATCCCGGACGTCAGTCTGAGCGAGATTAAAATGGCTCTCCAGCACCTTAAAAACGGCAAGGCCCCAGGTGAGGATGGAATTACAGCGGAGCTTCTGAAAGCGGGTGGAAGACCGGTACTTGAAGTCCTTCAGAAGCTCTTTAATTCCGTCCTCCATGGTGGCATTACACCGGAGGCATGGGGTAGAATTGCGGTGGTCTTGTTATTCAAGAAAGGTGACAACGCTCTCTTGAAGAACTACAGACAGATTTCCCTTCTGAGCCGCGTCTACGTGCTGTTTTCGAGAGTCGTTACGAATCGTCTCGCGCGCAGACTTGACGACTTCCAGCCTCCCGAACAAGCCGGTTTCCGAAAGGGCTTTAGTACCATAGACCACATACATACCCTTCGGCAAATTGTACAGAAGTCCGAGGAGTACAATTTGCTACTATGTCTGAAGTATTTGGACTATAAGAAAGCCTTTGATTCCGTCAAAATTTGGGCGGTGCTGCAGTCCCTTCAGCGGTGCCACGTTGACTGTCGGTATATCGAAGTGCTGAAGTGCTTGTACAGTAGGGCTACGATGGCTATCCGAGTAGAGAACCAGAGTACGAAACCTATCCAATGGCAGAGAGGTGTAAGACAAGGTGATATTATATATATTATATCTTCACCGCTGCATTGGAAGACGTTATCAAGCTTCTGGACTGAAAGGATACGGTATTTACATCAATGGCGAGTACATCACTCACCTTCGATTTGCCGACGGTATAGTCCTTATGGCAGAATCGCTGGAGGACCTAAGCACCATGCTCAACGACCTCAATAGTGTCTCCCAACGAATAGGTCTTAGTATGAACATGGACAAAACAAAGATCATGTTTAATGTCCATTTCACACCTATGCCGGTAGTTGTTGGGAGCACTAAGCTCAAAGTTGTTGACGAGTATGTTTACCTGGGACAAATAGTCCGACTAGGTAAGTCCAACTTCGACCGAGAAGTCAATCGACGGATTCAACTCGGCTGGGCAGCGTTTGGGAAACTACGACACATCTTCGCGTCAGACATTCCTCAAAACCTTAAAACGAAATTGTACAACCAGTGCGTGTTGCCAGTGATGACTTACGGATCTGAGACGTGGTCCTTCACTGCTGGCCGTATGAGGAAACTCAAGGTCGCTCAGCGAGCTATGAACAGGGCTATGCTCGGGGTTTCTCTGCGTGATAAACATAGAAATGAGGATATCCGCAGTAGAACCTGAGTAACTGATATAGCGCAACGGATTAGTAAGCTGAAGTGGCAGTGGGCTGGCCATATAGCTCGAAGAACCAACAACCGATGGGGAAGAAAGGTTCTTGAGTGGCAGCCTCGTACGGGTAGGCAAAGTGTAGGGCGACCCTCACGAGATGGAGTAACGACCTGGTAAGACGTGCGGTAGGTCGATGGATGCAGGTGGCTCAGGACCGTGCTTTGTGGCATTCCTTGGGAGAGGCCTATGTTCAGCAGTGGACTTTTGAAAGGCTGTAATGATGATGATCATGATAAAAAATATTAGGGGACAAGGTTTTGATCATGGGGCAAACATGAAAGAATAGCATATTGGGCTTCAAAAACGCATTCTTGACGCGAATCCGAGAGCCTTTATTGTACCTTGTATGCTCATACTTTGAACTTAACAGTAAATGACGCTTCTAAAGTGTCGTGATCTTGTGCAAGAGTTATAAAATTTTTTTTCGTCATCCACAAAAAGTTGGGATATTCTGAGAAAAAAATTCCCTGGGTTAAGTTAAGCCTCTAAGTGAGACAAGATGGTCCAGCAAAATTGATTTAATAAAGCCCCTTAAACTTTATTTATTTAACAAATTACAGTAAATACAGAGAATATATTATGGTACAACATAAGCTTACTGAAAACTTTACCGCGTACCACAAGCCGCCAACTTAATATTTGACAGTTAAGCTACACCTTAATCTACAAAATATGTATAACGCAACACTATTAGACAGCAACTGGCGCAGTCAACAGGCGGTAAATCGGCAATACATAATTAACTAATAGTTTATTAAGGCCTTAACAGTGGTTGAAATGCCTAAATCTAGGATATTTAAGTAAAAAAATCTCAATAACTGTTCATTTAATCCACAAAGAAAAAATACAGGGTAACAGAAGAAGATTTGGTAAATATTTTTAATTTAACAAAATTGTATTTTTGTCAACCCCTTATTAGAAAAAAAATCCCCAAAGAGTACCTATCTTTGTCATATTTTGCAAAATTTCTCCAAAACGGCACAAGCTTTTTAAATAGTTCTTACACTAAAAAAAAGGTCTTAAAAATATTAATATTTTTAATTGAGAGTTTTATTTTTATTACCCGTTTTATAAGAGAATATATCATTTTTCCCTGAAATTGAATATATTTACGCGAGCGCGCATGCTCCGTCGCCATGTAAGCACTATCACAGTCCGTTTTCGGACATCGTCGAGGGTGGACCGCACGTCGGTGTTGGAGCGACTTCGTTCAAATATATATTAGTTTTTTAAAAGTTTATACTCAATTATAAATATTTTTATGACTAGAAATACTTAAATTAGTTAATATCTGTACACTGGTAACTGTAAATATTATTTTCTAAATAAATGAATTTTTAAAGTGCCCAAAGAAGAAGAAATTTTTGCGGCGACGTTGATTAGTGAAATTGAAAAATGCATTTTTATATAATTTAGATGTGGAACGACGAACATGCTCTCGTTACTTAGATTGCGATAGTTTTTAATACCTATGTAATTTTATTGTTGCATATTTTTATTAATTAGTTGATAATGAATTTTATAATTATGTATTACAATAAAACGCTGTTTTTATAAGTATGACTTTATAAAATATTATTGGGGAAAGAAATAAAGATACAGATACTTACATTTAGGTACACTGTTATCAAATCAAATCAAACAATTTAAATGAATAAAAGAATGGTGCTTACCTAAGTATAAATAACTATATAAAGACATTCTTGGGTTTATGGTTTTTTTTTGTTAGACAAACTATCATCTAAAAAATGTAAAAATTTTAAATTGGAGAGGGGTTTCTCTACGTGATAAAGTTAGAAATGAAGGTATTTGCATTAGAACCAGAGAAACTGACATAGCTCAACGGAATATTACAGTGAAATGGCAATGGGCTAGCTATATAACTTGGAAAACATATAAAAAATAGGAAGAAAGGTCCTCGAGTGGCAACCTCGTACAGGTAAGCGAATTAGTACTCAACCTTTATTCCTCTTCACGTATTCTCATACGCTTTTCTTTACACATACACACACACACACGCACACGCGCGCGAGCACGCACGCACACACACACACACACACACAAATAGGTCGCAAATAATACTTACCTAGTACTATTAGGCAAGAGTGAATAGGTTTTAGTTAAGTCAGTGCAATTCACCATCTTAGACTACATAACCACTTACCGATGGGGTTTTAGTTGCTTTACTACTTGCTGGGTAAAAATAGTAAAAAAAAAATTTACCCTGTGAAAGTTTGCATTTAGATATAATTTTTCTAACCAACCATAAAAATATGATGAAAATATGTATATAAGTATAAAGGTTACCTCACACGGGACAGTAATAATATAATATTATATATTCCATTATCTCTGAAATCCGAGGTACGTTCATATTAAGAGGCTGAATAGAGCAACATTGAAATGCATGGGGATGGTTTTGTAATTTCACGTCATTATCGAAAAAAAATTGTAAGTATTTCAGGTGGCGGTTTGCAAAACACGATTCCACAAAAATTAACTCAATAGCAAATAATTGCAAAGTTGCTTCTAAAAATACTTAAATTTTCAACGTCAATTTTTTTTTACGTGGTAGAGCCATGCTACAGCTATATTTATTAGGTATAGTTGTAGCACGAATGGGTCGGCTCGACCGGGGAAGGGCCACGCTCTCACGGAATAACATGTAAAATAGCAGTTTAACCCTGCTGTGTTTCGTATGGTGAGTGTAGAGAACCGGAGGACCTTTTTACTGGAAACGAGGCATTACATCTTAGTCCTCACGTGTGACAACGCATCTACATTTTGATACGTAATCGAGAATAAATGTAGATGTGTATGGGCCGTAGCAACCACTTACCATCAGGTGGACTGTGTGCTCGTTTTTCACCCTTATTCTATTTAAAAAAAACTTTCTGAGATTTCAGTAAAATAATGTTAAGTATTGTAAGCACTCGTACAATTATGTCTCATGTTAATAAAGCTATTGGGCTATTTTGATTTGTAATAAAGTGATTTTACTTTATAGGTTAAATAATTTATTTACCTTTTTATGTAAAGAACCGTTTTTCTGTCACTCCTATTGAATTTGACAGTGCTTGCTGAAATTTAGCATTTTTAGATGGTTCAGAATCGCCCGCTGATCCGGCTGTTAGATATTGTAAAAATAATCGAAAGTATTTATTTTTACTTTCATGCCCAAGACTACCTTGTTTTATTTTATTACGGTCAAATAATATTTATTAGGTTATAAAGCAAGTATTTTTGTAAATGTTTTGTATGTAAATGTAAATGTTTTCCGTATTTTGTTATTCTATTGTTTACAGTAATAACTGTAAACAATAGAATAACAAACACGTCTTAGCTTTACACCAAGTATTACATTAGAAATTCTTGATGGGATGCGATGTAACGCGCATACATTATTTTCATCAAGAACTATATATTTGTTTTTTTTACCAGTAGAGTTTTAACAAAATCTTAAAAAAGTTCATTGAATTAAAAAAATGCCAATAATTATATAATTTCAAGTCAGTGTTGTACATTTAAATATCAGTTATAAAAAGCCAATGTTATTATTTTCATTTTGATTAATTTAATTCGAGACTAAAATAAATGTGAAAGGGCTTTTATCTGCAATAATAATTTTCATCAAAAATAACATAGACTTATAAAAGTTATATACTTGGTCAATCATACTGAAGATTATCAATTGTACTACAAAATATTTAAAAGACTTTCCAGTATAATGACCCGAATATCATCATTAATGTTTGACTGGCACACTTAAAAGTTTTATCACATAGCTAAATGATTGACTTTTATATTATGATAAGGTCATGCTTTTCTATAAAAAGTTGCAAGAAATTTTAATTCCCGGCCCTATTGGTTTGTTTTACTTTTTACTTAATTAGTGAAAAACAAAATGGACTGATCTAAAAGTGTACTTTCTTGTGTAAAAAGTGCTATTTAGAATTTTATGCAAATGATAATTAAAGTTTCTATGTAAATAAGTGTAATATAGCGGAAATTATATTCAATAGTAGCGGCCATCCGTATTTGCAACGCCAGGATCATTTTCTGTACAGAAACCGGCAAAGTGTTGCTCAAGGCACTATAAACAAAGCAGCTGATAAAATGTTACACTCATAACTGTTAACAAAAACTGTTTTCGCAAATGGTCTTATAGATAATAATAACTATTCCGCCGTGGTAGGTGCAGGAGCTATTATTAGAAGAAGAAGAGGTAAAATTTTGTTTTAGAAATGTGCAATCAATATCGTTTTGCCTGCAATTGAGCATAAAATAAAAAATAACTTCAGCCAAAGAGCATAACTGGCATTATATTCAGGCCCATGAATTGGTATGGAAAAAAATAATTTTACCAGGTTTCAAAAAATCAATCAAATTTCAAAAAAAATAAATATTAAAATAAAAAAATGTATATATGTATGTCTATACATACATATAATGATTTATGGCCGCTTAGTAACTGACGGTGACTCACTATAACATCCTACAGTCACGCCGAAACTAAGAGGAGAGAATCACTGTAGAAAAGGTAATAATTTATTGCGGAAATTTTGTGATTAAAATTAAAAATATAATAAAAATTAAAAAAAAATATAAACTTATCCAAGTTAATCTAACTTAGTCTAACTTATCCGTATGCGTACAAAAAAAAACAAATAATAAAATAGTGAGATGGCGTCAGTTTTTAAGAAGATATAACAAAAATAAACAAAAAAATAAATTTCAATAAAGTTCAGTATTTAATTGAATATATACCGCTGACACTTAATCACGCTTTTCGAAACCACGCCAGTTGTAAACAATACTTGTGTGAAAAGACAAAATCTTCTTTTCAAATTTCCGCCGAGTTGTAAGTAGAAGGCCAAATAGGTCACGTGTCAATTTTACTTAAATATACTTTATATGAAGTGATCTTGACTACGTTTCATCAATTAACCATTGGTAAAAATTAAAACAGGAATTTTACGATTGTGTTTACAAAAAACATTATTAGTTGAACCTTGCAGCTTGTTCATTATTTTTATTATAAATAACTATAAATGTATATATTATTAATAAATAGTTCCCACAATATATTGGATTATTTTTTATTTTGCCCTATCTGCAATGTTCTACGCTCTATAGAAAATTTGGCGTATGACATGACTGACAATCTTTCGAACGTTTTATCTAGCTACAAAGATGTTTTACGTTTTCGTCGCCTCCACATGATATTTTTGTCAGCATAAGGTACCCTTCTATATCTTGAAACGAATATAAATATTGCTACAAAGTAAAGTAAAAGGCTATACAAGTCCCTCTACTGGGCACAGGACTCTTTTTTTATTTCTGAGAGGGTTTTAGGGCAAGGAAATGCCCGTCGTGCTTCCCCAATGCGTGTTGACGAAAATTGCAATTACAGATTTCATTCGTGCTGTCGGGGATCAAACCCGGGAAAATTTACAGCGAACGCTTTGACGACATATTTTTAATACGACACAAATAAATACGATTTAACATATATAATAAAAATTCTTACGTACTTGAAACTTGAACACTTGATAGCTCGTGATGCCTACCGGACAAAGCTACAGCACCACACCGTGCACCACAGCGACATAATTCTCAGTGATGCGCAAGCATAACAGGCAGTATGTCACTTATATAATTGTCATCTCTGCAGTCTATTAATCTTTGCACTTTTATAAGTAATACAGAACGTAGTTGCTAGACGGTGTTGACATCGGCTAAAATCTCTGCGATCGCCGTTTCGTCAAGGTCATTCAGGCTAGTTAAAGCCTTAAAAGACGTGAGTCTTGCCACCGCCCACTTCGCTGCGTCAAAAACCGGTTGTTCCTGCGTGGCGTATACAGAAGGTGATAAAAATATATTAATAAATTTTAGCGATGTAATTAATGAATTTGCAGTAGCAAAGTCACGGAAAATATCGCTGCTACAATAGCTATTTTGTATTATTATATTGTATCTAGCTATCATTTTTGATTTTATAACGAAGTTACCTAGGTATTTTTTATCAGAAGTATCTGCATAGCATATTGCATATTTTTTAAAATATCTAGGTATTAGTAGAAAGTAGTACTTATATATATGTAGACATTAGGGCAGTATTTCTGTTATTTGTTCCTAAAAGTGATGTGATTTTTAGTTTTGGGTTATTTTCTAGAATTTATAAACAATATGTCTGTACCCCATTAGTTAAATAAATGCTTTAAAATGGGTGTGAACCAGAATTTATTTTATTTTGTTATGATTTTATTGTTTGTTTCATTTTGATATTGTAGTCTACAAATAAATATGACTTCTAAAGTTCAGTTTTTTGCTTTATTTCAAGCACCTACCTACCTACCTTCAAAAATTAAATAAAAAAACATGATCCAAAATGCCTTAAGGGGCGCCAAAATCCTTTTTTGCACACAGGCGCCAGTAGCCCGTACGGGGGCCTGCCTACAAATAATGTGACCTCATTTAGATGTTAGATAATTATTAAGACCATTTATTTTATCAATTTTACGATTTATCGAAAACCTCCATGTTTTCCGAGTAAAACTTATCACTCAAAATATACGAAATAAATGAAAATATTTAAAAAGTTATTCATGTTTTAATGGCATGCAAATCCCTCGGCTCAACAAAAGGCGGTTACTTCGAGTTTGATAGACAGACTTCAATTTTATTTATATGTATAGTGACGAGCTGATAAAACGTCACAAATTAATTGTTACTAAATATTTTATGCCATATGACAGCGGTAAAATATAATCTATCTAATTTTAAAAAAATGTACTCTATTTCCCTCTGTCGTCTTTTACGACACCCACGAGACGCTACGAGATAGTGTGGGTATTCTTATGCCAACACCAGTAGTGAAGGAGTTAGCATTGAAGTTACCGAATGAGTACTGTATAGTGTCAGGATTGGGACTTATCATCTGTCCTATGGAAGAGACCACATGTGCAATAGTTTAGTTTTTTAGATTTTACATAATGATGAAACAGAACAATAAAATTAATATAATATACTTGAAGTTTGAGGGTGTTACAAAAGAGGTCAAGGATTTACAAGAAAAACAACAGATTTAGTATAAATCGGATTGCTTTAATTTTACTTTTATACAAATCGAATACTACTTACGATAGTCAATTTAACGAATATACATATTATCCGTCGAGTTTAATATTCTTTTTTACAAATTTACCTTTGTATCTTTTTAAAACGTTCACTATTATAAAAACCTCCATAGGGGTATTTTTATTATTAACTTACATTATAATCGGTTGTATTTTAATCAGTTTACCTGCAGTCATATTATTAATTATTTTAATTATTTTGACTATGGTTAAGTCACAGGAACACAATGTGGAGTATTATGTGACAGTTATAAAAATAATTAATGTGATATACAAAATGGCGATTATATAATAAATCAATTTAATAATGCAATAAAAACATGATGCATGCGTATATCAAGCCCTTATTGCTCGTAATCTTTAAACCTCTTCTAACGCACACATATTTTAAAATAACGAACTTCTGTTTAAAAACCACTTGTTACTTAAAATAGAAGACTCCGGTGACTTTGACGATTTCTTTCATCGATCTCTAGTTAATATGAAAATTATTATTAACAAAAACGTATACAAAAAGTTTTGTTGAGATATTTTATAATAAGAGTATTATAAATACATTTATTGCAATGAATAATTATAAGAATGTGTATAGCCTTTATTAAATGCAACGTCATTTACTAAAGGCTATACGCATTTTTAAGAGGCGTCTATATTGGAACCAATGTCAAACAACACTCTTACTAAAAATATCTCCAATATCTATTCTGTTCGACGAACAATTCGCAATATCTGTTATTGGATAAAATTACCGGACAAAGAATAAAACTTTATGCCTGCTTCAGTCTTCATAGATGAGATTTTTTTAAATTGAAAGTAGAAATTAAAAATGTTTGTGTTCCCTTTGTTAATATATAATGATGACAAGCAAGAACACAAAAGAACACAAAACTGCTAAAAGTTCTATATTATACAATTGGTAGACTTTAGTTACAAAGGAAGCAGTACAGGGAATACAACTGTTCTTCATGGTCGATTTTAGAATATTTATATACTCTTGTATACATTAAACAATGGGTATAGTCTAGAAGTCTATCACCCAACTGGATACGCAATCAGATTAAATACATATTGTTATGTGAGATGTGAGATAAGTTTTCCTTCGAAGTTATATGTAACCAGTTTTTTTTAAAAGTAATATTATATTTTAAGCTCGTTACTAAGAAATAGCACATAATGTAGAAGTGATTCCAATAAAATTGATTCCAATACGTCGCCTTTTGAGAATTATTAAACGATATTACATAATTATATTGCTATCTTAAGAATAGAGATTAAGTGAGAAACCTTGTCAAATTTTTAATTTACAGGCTCTTGAAATACAGAGATAGAGTTAAGAATATACAAGAAAATCCAAAATACCTGTTTTATAATTAAAGCATTCAGTTTCTGTTGTGCAGTATAGTGGTTCGTATGTTTGTACAGCATTTTAAAGAATTTGTATAAGATTTAGTGTAGCAAAAATAAACACGATTGTATCGATTTTCGAAATAACTTGAATGAATATACTACAACTTAAGCACGCATAAAAGTGTGTTTAAAACTTATAAAGAATAAAATTTTAATTTAAAAACATTATATTTTAATTGCTATGCTTCAAGTCAGATAAACTTACAGAAAAATGTTCCACTTTAAACAATTGTTTAAGTTTTTAATTTAGACATTGATAATACATACAAACACTTTGATCAAATTTAATTTCTAAAAGTGTAAAATAGTTTTAGCAATGGTGCTGCAAAGTTACCTAAAATTAAAATTAAAAATTATTCGAAAATAAAGATATGTTTTATTAATTAAATTATAACTATGGTAAAATGCTAAAACATTCATCTTTCTTTCTAGACTGAACAGAATTCTGTTCATTTTGAAAATATCGTCAAATTCTAGTACTTTGATTTATTTTGTTTTAAAATTTAGTAAACATTAAACATGACCAGTTACAAAAAATTAAAAGAGTACAAAAATGTGTCAACAATACTTATTATATACATTAGTAACGTGAGTTAGTGTAATATGAAATATATTTAATCTAAATAATGCGATAAAATAAATGTTGTTCTTTATTATTTCTGTCAACAACTATCTTGTCGTTACATGACACTTACAAATTAAAAATTAAAAATTCTTAAACGGTTTTAAAGTTTGCACATTTTTATTCTCCCGATAAAAAGCGTAAAGAGCTCGCTGGATTGAAATAATACTGCACATCAATTAAGCAAATGATGCTTCAGTTATTTTGTAAATTTTATTCTAAGCCGGTCCCAGGCAGGCATTAAGTTAAATTGTTTCATTTTAACGTCGACTATTACAACTTGTCCTTTATTTTTATAATTTATTAAACATTGCACCGCAACTCGCGGGCCCTTAAATTGTTTCACAACGTCTCGTTTTATTCTTCCTATAAATAAAATAAGATAAAAATTGGCTGAATAGCCCATAGTTACGGTACAATGCTTGATCAACATTCGTTACTGATAAGAGTATAGTTCGTTTTTAGTAATTTTATAATAAAAGTCTTAACTTTATCCTCTGTTTATATCCCTAAAGTCCTTGTTACACGATTTATAAACCCTAATTCTTGGCACTAACAAATCTAATTTAAACTTTCAAATAATTTTACAAATTTCATTTTTTAATCACTTTAACTGTTAAAGGGTCTTTACATCACAGTAACAATAATTATAAATATCAAGATAAATAAAATTAAATATATAACAACATGGCGTATTTTTGAAGTATTTAAACAGACATAAATAATCACATTATTCATAAAATATGTTTATCAATAACATAAAAAATAAATATTTCAACACTAAGCTGTTATATCAAACGGGTATTAGTGTTAAAAGAACTATTTGGTATCATAACCCACACACGTAAATGAGCGTCTATAAATCTAGTTCTCAATAAATAACAAGCAACAATTTAAAAATAATTTATATCGTTTAACTCCACTTATATTAACGTGTCGACAAAATCAACACTATTACGAGCGCCCAGTCAAATTCAAATAAATCTTGACATCACGTCGATTATTGACAACCTAAATACAATTCGAATTCGAAAGAACACATTGAGATGTAATAACCCTATTTTAATTTCTAGTATTAGTGAGCTTCCTTATCCGTTATACTTAGTTTAATTGATTTTATAGTCTAATATAAATTAGGGATACGGCAATGACCTAGGCTAACACGACACCTATAAGAACGAAGTTGAGGAACGGACATAGATAAAGATGTGAAAAATGTAACTTTTGAAGAATACTACATTATGGTACAGTATAACTACGATACGAGCTAAAGGGTAGATCTACTCGAAATCTATTCATAGCGTCACGTCGATGGTGAAGTTTGAAGCAGTAATATTTTATTAAATCTAAAAGTTTTTTGGGATTGTAATTACCGATTTGACTGACTTAGTAATATTTTGCAAAGGATTCTCTAAAAACACACATTTACATTTCTCGATGACAATTTAGAGCGCTAGTCGTTTCTGATTTAAAATATGATATATATGTATTGGCTTATAGTAGCGATATAAAATTAAAGGGAATTAACCTTCATGATATTTACTAACATAATATGATCGTTATGATTATGATATAGCAAATGATTCACTTTTATCTAAATACAGATTACATCGTGATTTTGCCTAATACGAGTATAATATCATAAATAAAATATCAATTGATTTTCGCTACACTCATACCTAATGATGCATTTGTCTCCTTGGTTAATAGTTCCGCATAGATTTCTTTTAATGTTTCTCTATATTTATTAGTCAATTTTTATTTTGCTTTCTTTAAGTTTTTGACTTTGGATCAATTCCACAAATATAAACAATTCCAAGCTTTACCAAGTTAGTTATAGATTTTAATGTTTATCCGCTGAAAATTGAAATTTTAATTCAACAAGTTAACATTCGTGACGACTTTAAATGAGTTTAAACTCCATTTAAGCAAGAAAATATTTTACTTAAATTGACTTAACACCAATAGATAAGTAACGCTATGTACATCTTAATAATACACTAAGGAAATTTAATCGTCAGTGATCCCTCAATTACTTGTATTAAGGATAATTGTTTGGTAGTTTATCTATTTGTATAAACATTCTCATATCCTGCATAAATAATACTTCTTTTAAAACTTAATTCTGAAAATGAATACATCTGTTAACTATGCAGTTACATAGCACATTTAGATGTCGGCTTTTGGTATTGAAATTAATAGTGAATTGATTTATTTACTTTTAAAATGCTTAAATAAACGTAAACATTATGCGTGAAGTCAATCGTGCTTTCTGTCTTCATTAACGGAATCGTATTAATTACATAATTAATCGAATTAATTGTTAATATAGTTATCATCTTTTAACAAATTCTACTCGTCAACATTCATCTGCATAACATCCTAGTCAACATCACAATGGTTTTTCTTCATTAATTATATTGGGCTCAACTAGGTTATGTAATTCATTATATTTTAATTATATGTTTTCCGACATAGTTAATAGAGACGTTTTCGTTGGAACCACGTTTTTAGTTTATATTACAATACATAATTATAATTACAAAGCAGTTAGTTCTCTCGTAGTTGTCTAGGGACGCTCAGCTTCACTACGCAATAATATGAGGCGCTGAGAGCAGCACGGCCACCGTAGTGATGATTGTGAACAGGGTGAAAACATACAGACAAAACCTGTAGAGTAAAATACATAATTAAGAGTTAGTAATGTTTAACCCACCTAAGTCATGTAATGTGCCAAAATATATCAGCCCATTTGTTCAATAGATTTCGTAAAAGGTGAGTCTAAAGCCAGCCAAATAGATCTAATATATCATCTTCTTCTAGTAAGCCTAAAATAACATTTTTTTAATAGAATAAGGGTGACAAACGAGGACACAGTCCACCTGATGGTAAGTGGCTGTTGTTGCCATAGCCATCTACATCTATCTTCGTATGCGAATTAAAATGCAGATGCGTTGTCAGCCGTGAGGACTAAGATATAATGCCTTTTTTCCAGTAAAATGGGTCTCCGGGTCTCTACACTCACCATACGAAACACTGCAGCATTAAGCTGCTATTTTACGCTGGTATTCTGTGAGAGTGTGGTCCTTCCCATGTCAAGCCAACCCATTCTTGCTACAACTATACTATTAATATAGCTGCAGCATGGCTCTACCACGCAAAAAACATGATGACGACATAAAAAAAGAATAGGAGCATTAGTTTGCTATCCTGACCCACCTACCAAGCTATGACAACATAGTCAATCATTTCGTGATCAAAAGTAAAGAAAGTTCACACAGTCTGAATGAATGACCGTGTAGTGTAAGCATATCCTCTAGCCCATATCGTCACGTGCATGTCGGAAGAGAGAGAAACAAACCAGGAGATGGACAGCAACGTCTTCTTAATAATAACTAGAAAATAAAAATCTGCCATTATCTGATCGGTTGCCAACCCATCTGCCAAGCGTAGCAAATATTGCTAATATCCCTTAAGAGGTAATTTAAGAGGAGATTTATATTCAGCACTGGAATTTTTTATGTAATCTCTATATATAAATATCGCTTGTTCTCAGCTAGTCTCGCTAAAACTCGACACTTGCTTGGCCGATTCAGATGAACGTTTTTGTGTGTTTGAGTGGGCCCCTAGATGGTTTAGATTCACAATTGCACCCGGTAGGTGGAGCTGTTGTCGACATCCAGAAATCACCCTTACGACGCCGGGGCGAATCGCTAGTAAATGAATAGATGAAACAGATCCATTATTGAAACCTACGTTAGGTGTCTGATATATAAATGGAAATTAATAAATCAAAAGATGATTATATTAATAAAATTAGTTTTAATAAGTAAAGCAAAATTAGTGGAAATCAAAATTGATTATGAGCTGTGATGGTCTTAGGGTTGTAGTAGTTTTAATATGTTAAATTTCGCTCGCCGTTGATTCATTAATATTTCAAACAACTGTCTCTAACGACTAGAAACTTTTTTCGTGACAATATATCCCATGTTTACAGTGGTTGACAGATGAACAGTCATTGTATCGGACAGGATACCGAGCTGCCCGGGAAAACGACAACTGAAATAATTTTGCGTCTAATTCACTGTCAACAGATTTTACCTCTAACAATATATACTAAGTATAATAAACTACGACGTGACATAATCTACAGGTTAAGGATACGTGGAAAAAGGGAAAGTGTACGCTTTGAACCCTCCCATGCGAGCAAGACAGCAAGTTCATTGCCTGCAAACAGGGCCCTCCTAAAACCCTAAAATAAAAGTTGAGAAATTAAATAGGATTAGGTATAAACACACACGAAATTTTATTAGTATATCATCCAATTACTGCCGACTCCTATGTTGCGAGAACATGTCAGGCGGTAGTTTCTTGATTTTTCCTATTCGGACGTGAACAATGCCCGGAGCACTATAAAAGCGATGCATCGCCAGAGGCGTTTTCAAACTGGTTTTTTCACTGGACCGTGCAACAAGTGTATAAAAACAAGTAATCCTATTAATATTTACATTTAAAATTAAGTGTTGTGTTGTATAATATTTTGTTTACTACTTTGTTTTTCTAAAAAATTAAGTGCTGAATATCTGCTAACTGCAATTTCAACGGTTTGATTTTTTATAAAATGGTAAGTGTTCCCTACTTTACTTTATGCTATCAACATTAACCCTTTATAGGAATCCTATCTGTTTCCTATTCTTGTCTGTTTCCTTTTTTATCTGATAACTTCAATAGATAATATAGGAAAGAACCTACAACTTCTGCATAAAACATTTTTTTTCTATCTGACCTAATAAAGGCTCTAGGAAGCACGTAAATATAGTCAAAGACCCAGTACGAGTTTAAAAAAATAATTGGTTTTTATCTATAAGTCGCTTAGTTTTTATGCTATCGATCTTTTTAAAAAACAATTTTGTAGGTTTTTTAAGGGCTATAAGATCAAATTAGTTTAATACTTTTTTGCCTTTATTTTTGAAAGTGTTTAAGCTTAAAGGGCTCGAACAAATTGCTTTTTACTTAAATGTGCAATATGAATATAGAAGGGAATATTAATTTAGAAGTTAATTCCTAATTCCCATACGTACTAATTATTTATTTGTTTTTTTAGGATAAATAAAATAGAACTTCAAGTGCGAAGTTTCGTGAGCAAAAGAAACTGAGACTACAAGAAAGGTAAAAAATGGCTGGATCTTTAAAGCACTTCTTGCAAAACAATAAAGATTCCACGGAGACTATCGATGCGACCTAATCTCAAAATTCTAAATCCGTAATATCAGTAACCGTGAGTGGACCATCTGAAATTTCAACAGAGGCGACTACGGTAACATCAGGTGCTGTAACAAGTGGCGGTGGTTGTAGCAGGAAAACAGCTTCTACTGATGCAGAACCCGACTAAGCGATGACACCATCCTCGTCTACAGCACTTGAACAATCCACTTCAGGTAATTCAGCTTGTGTAAGAAGTTCGGTAATGTCAGCTACCGAAATACCTGCTGCAAGTGACACTTTCGATGAAGGCTTTAATAAGGCTAGCGTCGATATGATTCCATCCGACCCCAGTTTGTTGCCCGAAATAATCACCAATGAGATAGCTAGAATATTGGTTAAACGTGGTCCGCCCTTAAAAGACATCAGTTTTAGCTTTTCTAGTAATAAAGATAAGACAAAGTTTTCGTGCAAATACTTTGTAAAAAGTCTAGCAAATGGAGAAAAAATCGAAAGGACTTGGCTTATTTACTCTATTTCTAAAGATACTGTATTTTGTTTTTTATGTGAGTTGTTTTCTAAAACTCCTAACACTTTTTGTGAAACAAATGGAGTATCTGATGGGCAACACTTGTGTTTGCTAATAAAAGATACAAAACGTCAATTTTACACAATAGTTATATTAACACCGGGGTAAATTTAAAAAAAATGTTGCTAACATGCTTTGAAGTCCATTACATACAACCTCAATATGATGTTTCCAGTTTAGGCGACTATCTATTACAAGTCCTAAGTAAGTTTGAGTTTCTACCGGTTTTAATCTGCACAATGAAAATTGAATGTCATTTGTCCTTTTTGAAGGCATAGGTGATCATGCACACCTACTATATTAGTTCTAGTCATAATAGGACTTTACTCCTATTATGACTAGAACTAATATACATTACCTTGGTCTTGCTAGCATTAATAACTAATCCTCTATCATGAGACCATTGTGTTAATATATTAAGTTCTTCTTGCATAATGCGGCCAGTTTCGTTAATATGTTTGCCGGCTACAACCAGGCACGTATCGTCGGTATACTGGTATATTTCGCAACGCCTGATGATGTTTGCCAGACTATTAACATAAGTGATGTAATGCAATGGTCCAATTGCAGAGCCTTGTGCTGTGCCTATTGAAGAGTTTACATAATAACTAATGGCATCCCCCACTTTTACCGCATATTTTCTGTCATTAAGGTAATCTCTGCACCATGACAATAATGGCCCTCTAATACCACTATCATTAAGACTGTCTATTAACTTATTATGATTAAGAGTATCAAACGTTTTAGTGTAGTCTATAAAGACTACCAAGACGTGTCTCTTATATTATCTAAATGCTTGTAAACGCTGTTAGTGAAGGTCGATAACAGTTGGGTGGTATTTTTCTGCGGTTGAAAGCCATACTGTTTTTCCGTTATTATATTATTTTTAGCATAGAAATCATAAACCTGTCTGCAAATGATTTTTCAGTAATTTTATCTATTACGGGTAAAATAGTGATAGGCCTATAATTGTCATGCACCTTATGGCTACACTTATTATGGATAGGTCTAATTATGCCAGTTTTTAATATATATATATATATATACTTACGGAAACTTTCCACTTTATATACAGGCATTAATGAGATTTGCGATTACTTCACTGACTAATGTGCATTTTTTTTATGTCTATAGGTCTTATCCCGTCAATACCTGGCGCTTTATTACTGTTTAGGTGGCGTACTATTTTTTCTACTGCATTAGCATTAGCAGGTACAAAGCGTAAGGAGACATTTGCGTTGTTACTATACAATGACTTATCCAATAGAGGTATATTACAATTAGGGATTGATTTTTGACGCTTAAATCGAAAGTTTCAGCAAATGATTATGCAATCTTATACGGAGGGTTACTACTGTTACCAAAGTTATTGAGCAATACATCATCAATCGAATTTGTAATTCGCCCCGTTAATTTATTTAACATCTGCCATAGTGTTCTAGGATTTTGTTTGTTCTTATTAGTTTCTAATTTAAGCCACTTAGTTTTACTTTTTCGAATTACTGTGTTGGCATTATTTCGTGCCTTGTTGTAAGCTTGCTTTAAAAGCATATTTCTACAGTCTTTTGTCCACTGATTAAATAATTTGTCCCTGTTTTGGCATATTTTCAAAAATTTTTTGCTAATCCATTCGTTACCAGTACGTTTTGGTTTAAATATACTTTTGGACTCGTACCTACATACCGTATAACACTTATTAAAATGTTCATGTAGAAAATTGTAAATTCTATACGGACAAGATAATTCCCTCGATTTTTCCCATTCTATTTTGCTAAGCGATTTGATAAGTGCAATATCACTTATACAAGTTCTAATTTTTGGAGCCACGTGTATACTAAACCAAACGCAGGCTAACACTATAACTCGGTGATCCGCCTGTGTCGTATCAATCGCTGCCGTATAAAGGTCTTGTGTATGGGATCTACCATAAATATGGTCAATGCAGGACTTGTTTAACTTACCAGCTTATATTTCTATACATGTGTTGTCGGTGATCCCACGCACAAGACCCATACAGTGCAACGTTTTATTGTACCTATGTTTTACAGGTTTATCCGAGTTAAGATCAATGTTAATGTCTCCTATTAAAAATAACTCACCATTGGAGCAGTGTTTACGTAATATGCAATCTAATTCGCAAATGAATAAGTGTTTACTATTTTTCGGTGGGTGGTGGTGGTTTGGTACACGGCACATATGTCTGCGGAATAACCCGAATGGGAGGTGATTGTGCATAAAATACTTTCAAAATGTTCCGTAGTGATGTTTTTAGTTGTAATCTGATGTTTGTTGTGTATCTAAAGTACAATGCCGCCTCCCCTTCGGGCTTCCCGCAGAGAAGTTAACATTTGATATCCAGGGATGTGAAATAGGCATTTAATCAATTCCTTTATATTAACCTCGGTCACAACAATGAGATCGAAACATACATTGGAAGTTAGGACAATTTGTTCAAGCGAGGCAAAGTTTTTTATCAAAGACCTAATATTTACATGCATGCATAATAAATTGATATTATTTGGTATTTTCTTTAAGAAGCTGTTAATATTTATACAGTCTAGACATTCCGTAATTTCATCATTTAATTCTTCTAACATATTATAAGTACCTAAGACAGTATATGTGTTGCTTAAATAAAATTAATTAGCAAAATGGCAGAGAGGTAAACTAAAAATATGTCAGTAAGCAATTACAGCTTCTGATTAGCTAATACATGCACATCATTTACGGTTCTAAGATAATGTATTTTGCCCTTATCATCCTTACGTGCTTTAACAAAGTCTTTTTTGAACCACACATATTTATAATTCAGCTTTATTTTTAGTTAATGTTTCGCAAACCACAGTATTTGTTTGTTTAGTTTAGTCATGGTTTCTCTGATGTATACATGATTAATGTTACCAGGTTCTTGCGGGTGGATGTCTGCAATAGTGACGGACGCTGTTTTTGCTGCTGTTTAGCCATTTCCTTTTCCATTTTCCTTCCTTTCAACCTGCGTGAATGCTTGGTGATATTTTGCACATTATCACCGTCGTGGCAGGGCACGTTAGCAATTTCTATATAGCTTGAAAGCTTTTCTTGCTCCAAAGCTTGGACTTATTGCTCTAAGGCGCCTATTCTAATTTCTAAGTTATTGTATTTGCTAGTAAGTTCGGCGTTCTTTTTTTCAAGATTTTTGATAATCTGTTTAAATGTTTCCATACATTGCATCACCTCGTCTAGTTTCTTAGTGTGGAATTTAAGAGAATCATCTATCTGCGTCATTTCTTTCTTGATGATTTTTTCCACTTCTTTTGAGATGTCTTTTAGCAGCTTTTTAGCATCAGTTTTAGCTGCGCTCTTCTGGACGTCATCTTCCTCCTCATCATCATCTTCTGGAATCACGATAGAAGAGTTATGCATCGATGACTCCTTTATGCAGTCCGGACAAGTCCATCCTAGTCCGGGTGATGCAGCTTTTAGGGCGGCGAGCTGTTTGTTGCTTAATCCGGTACATTTAGTGCTAAGGTGTACCAAACGCTCACATTTATTACACTCTACTCCAGGAGAACTTTTGGTGATTGATTTGTTACAGTTATCACACTTGGTCAACATCGTAGGTAGTTTTGAAAAAGTAAGCGATACAAGCAAAGGTGTAGCACTAGTGACGTTTCAACGACGACTTAATTAAGGTTTGCAAAAGTATTCTAGAAGTAGCTGAAGAAAATTCCGTTCACATTGATGCAAGACATAAAGCTTGTTCCCTCTTAACGTCTGTACAAAAATTTCAATTTATTTGCGGAATTATTATTTGGCATGACATTTTATTTCACATAAATATTGTCATCAAACAAATGCAGATGCAAATATGTTATGATTTTAATATTTGTTTCATTTTGATATTGTAGTCTACAAATAAATATGACTTCTAAAGTTCAGTTTTTTGCTTTCTTTCAAGCACCTACCTACCTACCTTCAAAAATGAAATAAAAAAACATGATCCAAAATGCCTTAAGGGGCGCCAAAATCCTTCTTTGCACACAGGCGCCAGTAGCCGTTACGGGGGCCCTGCCTACAAATAATGTGACCTCATTGAGATGTAAGATAATTATTAAGACCATTTATTTTATCAATTTTACGGTTTATCAAAAACCTCCATGTTTTCCGAGTAAAACTTATCACTCAAAATATAAGAAATAAATGAAAATATTTAAAAAGTTATTCATGTCTTAATGACATGCAAATCCCTCAGCTCAATAAAAGGCGGTTACTTCGAGTTTGATAGACAGACTTCAATTTTATTTATATGTATAGTGACGAGCTGATAAAACGTCACAAATTAATTGTTACTAAATATTTTATGCCATATGACAGCAGTAAAATATAATCTATCTAATTTTAAAAAATGTACTCTACTTCCCTCTGTCGCCTCTTACGACACCCACGAGACGCTACGAGATAGTGTGGGTATTCTTATGCCAACACCAGTAGTGTCGGAGTTAGCATTGAAGTTACCGAATGAGGACTGTATAGTGTCAGGATTGGAACTTATCATCTATCCTATGGAAGAGACCACATGTGCAATAGTGTATTTTTACATAATGATAAAACAGAACAATAAAATTAATATAATATACTTGAAGTTTGAGGGTGTTACAAAAGAGATCAAGGATTTACAAGAAAAACAACAGATTTAGTATAAATCGGATTGCTTTAATTTTACTTTTATACAAATCGAATACTACGTACGATAGTCAATTTAACGAATATACATATTATCCGTCGAGTTTAATATTCTTTTTTACAAATTTACCTTTGTATCTTTTTAAAACGTTCACTATTATAAAAACCTCCATAGGGGTCTTTTTATTATAAACTTACATTATAATCGGTTGTATTTTAATCAGCTTACCTGCAGTCATATTATTAATTATTTTAATTATTTTGACTATGGTTAAGTCACAGGAACACAATGTGGAGTATTATGTGACAGTTATAAAAATAATTAATGTGCTATACAAAATGGCGATTATATAATAAATCAATTTAATAATGCAATAAAAACATGATGCATGCGTATATCAAGCCCTTATTGCTCGTAATCTTTAAACCTCTTCTAACGCACACATATTTTTAAAATAACGAACTTCTGTTTAAAAAACATTTTTAACTTAAAACAGAAGACTCCGGTGACTTTGACGATTTCTTTAATCGATCTGTAGTTAATATGAACATTACTGTTAACAAAAACATAAACAAAAGGTTTTGATCGAGATATTTTATAAGCAGAGTATTATAAATATATTTACTGCAATTAATAATTATAAGAATGTGAAACATTGCATTTATTAAAGGCTAGACGCATTTTTAAGAGACGTCTATATTGGAATCAATGTCAAACAACACTCTTACTAAATATCTCCAATATCTACTCTGTTCGACGAAATATTCGCAATATCTGTTATTGGATAAAATTACCGGACAAAGAATAAACCTTTATGCCTGCTTCAGTCTTCATAAATGAGATTTTTTAATTGAAAGTAGGAATTAAAAATGTTTGTGTTCCCTTTGTTGATATATAATGATGACAAGCAAGAACACAAAAGAACACAAAACTGCTAAAAGTTCTATATTATACAATTGCTAGACTTTAGTTACAAAAGGAGCTGTACAGGGAATACAACTGTTCTTCATGGTCGATTTTAGAATATTTATATACTCTTGTTTACATTAAACAATGGACATAGTCTAGAAGTCTCTCACCCAAGTGGATACGCAATCAGATTAAATACATATTGTTATGTGAGATGTGAGATAAGTTTTCCTTCGAAGTTATTTGTAGCTAGTTTTTTTTTTACATGTAATATTATATTTTAAGCTCGTTACAAAGAAATAGCATATAATGTAGAAGTGATTCCAATAAAATTGATTCCAATACGTCGCCTTTTGAGAATTATTAAACGATATTACATAATTATATTGCTATCTTAAGAATAGAGATTAAGTGAGAAACCTTGTCAAATTTTTAATTTACAGGCTCTTGAAATACAGAGATAGAGTTAAGAATATACAAGAAAATCCAAAATACCTGTTTTATAATTAAAGCATTTAGTTTCGGTTGTGCAGTATATTGGTTCGTATGTTTGTACAGCATTTAAAAGAAATTGTATAAGATTTAGTGTAGCATAAATAAACACGATTGTATCGATTTTCGAAATAACTTGAATGAATATACTACAACTTAAGCACGCATAAAAGTGTGTTTGAAACTTATAAAGAATAAAATTTTAATTTAAAAATTATATTTTAATTGCTATACTCCAAATCAGATAAACTTACATGAAAATGTTCTACTTTTAACAATTGTTTATGTTTTTTAATTTAGACCTTGTTAATGCCATACAAACATTTTTGATCGAATTTAATTTCTAAAAGTGTAAAATAGTTTTAGCAATGGTGCTGCAAAGTTACCTAAAATTAAAATTAAAAATTATTCGAAAATAAAGATATGTTTTATTAATAAAATTATCACTATGGTAAAAAGCTAAAACATTCATCTTTCTTTTTGGACTGAACAGATTTCTGTTCATTTTGAAAATATCGTCAAATTCTAGTATTTTGATTCAGTTTGCTTAAAAATTAGGTAAACGTTTAAAATAATTAATAACCATATATAAGAAAGAGTACAAAAATGTGTCAACAGTACTTATTATATACATTAGTAACGTGAGTTAGTGTAATATGAAATATTTTTTAATCTAAATAATGCGATAAAATAAATGTTGTTTTTTTTTTATTTCTGTCATCAACTATCTTGTCGTTACATGACAATTACAAGTTAAAAATTAAAAATTCTTAACATATTTTTTATTGCAACTTGTTCTAACATCATATTTATTTTTCAAAAACGGTTTTAAAGTTGGCACATTTTTATTCTCCCGATAAAAAGCGTAAACAGCCCGCTAGAACGAAATAAAACTGCACTGCAATTAAACAAAAGATGATTCAGTTATTTTGTAAATGTTATTCTCAGGCAGGTCTCAGGCAGGCATTTAATTAAATTGTTTAATTTTAACGTCGACTGTTACTACTTGTCTTTTATTTAATAATTTATTAAACATTGCACCGCAACTCGCGGGCCCATAAATTGTTTCACAACCTCTTTTTATTCTTCCTTTAAATAAAATAAAAGCTCTTACAAAAATTTACTTTGCAAATATCCGCGTTATAAAATAAAATGATGTGTCTTACCTAGTATGAAGAGCACCTCCCGCCCTCCCTCAATTGCGTGCACTATCCCCTTCACCAATAATCCCAGCACCGCTACTCCCAACACCACTACACTAGGCAAGACACACCACTGACGATAATACGACACGTGTTTCACCTCTACACGAGGCATCCTCAGGTGATATAGACTCTACGGTGGCTAACCGCTAAGTGAGCGGCGAGCCAAAACAAGTGCCTTTTATACAGACTCTATATAGAGCCTCGCAATTTGGTCGTTTGTCACCCTCACGGTGATCGGCGATTGGTTGCGTGGTTGAAGGGTGGGCGTTGCGCGGCGGTTTGTTTTTAATTTTACAAACGGCTCCGTAAGTCCAGCGGTGATTGGTCGCATGTTTTATCGCATGACGCAGTCGCTCGCTCCTTAGGTAGAAAGCGGTTGCATCATCGGTCTGTATAAAAGGCACTTGTTTTGGCTCGCCGCTCACTTAGCGGTTAGCCACAATAGAGTCTATATCACCTGAGGATGCCTCGTGTAGAGGCGAAACACGTGTCGTATTATCGTCAGTGGTGTGTCTTGCCTAGTGTAGTGGTGTTGGGAGAAGCGGTGCTGGGATTAGTGGTGAAGGGGATAGTGCACGCAATTGAGGGAGGGTGGGGTGCTCTATATCATTAGAGAGCCTCGCAATTTGGTCGTTTGTCACCCTCACGGTGATCGGCGATTGGTTGCGTGGTTAGAGGGTGGGCGTTGCGCGGCGGTTTGTTTTTAATTTTACAAACGGCTGCGTAAGTCCAGCGGTGATTGGTCGCATATTTTATCGCATGACGCAGTCACTCGCTCCTTAGGTAGAGAGCGGTTGCATCATCAGTCTGTATAAAATGCACTTGTTTTGGCTCGCCGCTCACTTAGCGGTTAGCCACCGTAGAGTCTATATCACCTGAGGATGCCTCGTGTAGAGGCGAAACACGTGTCGTATTATCGTCAGTGGTGTGTCTTGCCTAGTGTAGTGGTGTTGGGAGTAGCGGTGCTGGGATTAGTGGTGAAGGGGATAGTGCACGCAATTGAGGGAGGGCGGGAGGTGCTCTTCATACTAGGTAAGACACATCATTTTATTTTATAACGCGGATATTTGCGAAGTAAATTTTTGTAAGAGCTTTTATATAATGGATTTTCGCAAAGTAACGCCTGATTCTATTAATTATATTAAATAAAATAAGATAAAAATTGGCTGAATAGCCCATAGTTACGGTACAATGCTTGATCAACGTTCGTTATTAATAAGAGAATAGTTCGTTTTTTATTATTTTATAATAAAACTCTTAACTTTATCCTCTGTTTATATCCCAAAATCCTTGTTACACGATTTATAATCACTAATTTTTGGCACTAACAAATCTAATTTAAACTTTTAAATAATTTTACAAATTTCTTTTTGAATCACTTCAATTGTTAAAGGGTCTTTACATCATAGTAACAATAATTATAAATATCAAGATAAAGGAAAATAAAAATATAACAACAAGCCGTTATTTTTAAGTATTTAAGCAGACATAAATAACCATATTATTCATAGAATGTGTTTATTAATAACACAAAAAATAAATATTTCGAACACTAAGCTGTTATATCAAACAGGTATTAGTGTAAAAAAAACTATTTGGTATCATAACCCACACACGTAAATAAGCGTCTATAAATCTAGTTCTCAATAAATAACAAGCAACAATTTAAAAATAATGTATATCGTTTAACTCCACTTATATTAACGTGTCGACAAAATCAACACTTTTACGAGCGCCCAGTCAAATTCAAATAAATCTTGACATCACGTCGATTATTGACAACCTAAATACAATTCGAATTCGAAAGAACACATTGAGATGTAATAACCCTATTTTAATTTCTAGTATTAGTGAGCTTCCTTATCCGTTATACTTAGTTTAATTGATTTTATAGTCTAATATAAATTAGGGATACGGCAATGACCTAGTCTAACACGACACCTATAAGAACGAAGTTGAGGAACGGACATAGATAAAGATGTGAAAAATGTAACTTTTGAACAATACTATGTTATGGTACAGTATAACTACGATACGAGCTAAAGGGTAGATCTACTCGAAATCTATTCATAGCGTCACGTCGATGGTGAAGTTTGAAGCAGTAATATTTTATTAAATCTAAAAGCGTTTTGGGACTGTAATAAATTACTGATTTGACTGACTTAGTAATATTATGCAAAGGATTCTCTAAAAACACACATTTACATTTCTCGATGACAATTTAGAGCGCTAGTCGTTTCTGACTTAAAATATGATATATATGTATTGGCTTATAGTAGCGATATAAAGTAAGGGAATTAACCTTCATGATATTTACTAACATAATATGATTCTTTCATAATATGATCGTTATGATTATGATATAGCAAATGATTCACTTTTATCTAAATACAGATTACATCATGATTTTGCCTAATATAATTTCATAAATAAAATATCAATTGATTTTCGCTATACCCATATCTAATGATTCATTTGTTTTCTTGGTTTCATACAGATTTCTTTTAATGTTTCTCTGTATTTATTAGTCAATTTTTATTTTGGTTCCTTTAAGTTTTTGACTTTGAATCAATTCCACAAATACAAACAATTCCAGGCATGAGTTAGTTATAGATTTTAATGCTTATTCGCTAAAAATTAAAATTTGAGAGAAATGAGTTTAAACTTCATTAAAGCAAGAAAATATTTTACTTAAATTGACTTATCAACAATATATGAGTAACGCTATGTACATCTTAATAATACCCTAAGGTAATTTAATCGTCAGTGATCCCACAATTACTTCTATTAAGGATAATTGTTTGGTAGTTTATCCTTTTGTATAAACATTCTCATATCCTGCGTAAATAATATATATTTTTAAACTTAATTCTGAAAGTAAATACGTTTTTTAACAATGCAGTTACATAGCACATTAAAATGGCGGCTTTTAGTATTGAAATTAATAGGGAATTTATTTATTTGCTTTTAAAATGCTTAAATAAACGTAAACATTATGCGTGAAGTTAATAGTGCTTTCTGACTTTATTAACTGAATCGTGTTTGTTACATAATTAATCGGATTAATTGTTAATATAATTATCATCTTATAACAAATTTTACTCGTCAACATTCATCTGCATAATTTCCTAGTCAACATCACAATGGTTTATCTTCAATAATTATTTTGGGCTTAACTAGGTTATGTAATGCATTATATTTTAATTATATTTACTGTCTTCCGACATAGTTAATGGTGACGTGTGCGTCTGAACCACGTTAGTAGTTTATATTACAATACATAATTATAATTACAATAAAGTTAGCTCTCTCGTATGTGTCTGTGGACGCTCAGCTTCACTACGCGATAATATGAGGCGCTGAGAGCAGCACGGCCACTGTAGCGATGATTGTGAACATGGTGAAAACATACAGGCAAAACCTGTAGAGTAAAATAAACGTTTAAGAGTAAGTAATGTTAAACCCACCTCAGTCACGTAATGGCAGTGACAATACCGATCAGCCCATTTATTCAATAGATTTCGTAAAAGGCAAGTACAGAAAATCGACTATAGTTATATACTATATTTGTATGTGGTAGAGCCATGCTGCAGTTTTATTTCTGGTATAGTTGTAGCACGAATGCGTCGGTTCGACCGGGGAAGGACCACGCTCTCACAGAATACCAGCGTAAAATAGAAGCTTAATGCAGCTGTGTTTCGTATGGTGAGTGTAGAGAACCAGAGACCCTTTTTACTGGAAACGAGGCATTCCATCTTAGTCCTCACGGGTGACAACGCATCTGCATTTTGATAAATGAAGATGTCTATGGGCCACAGCCACCCCTTACCATCAGGTGGACTGTGTGCTCGTTTGTCACCCTTATCCTATAAAAAAATACCTATATACCATGATACATGATGGCGACATTTACTATCCTGATCCACCTTCCAAGCTTGGTCAACATAGTCAATCAATTCGTGATCAAACATTGAAGAAAGTTCACACAGTCTGAATGAATGACCGAGTGGTGGCGGTGTAAGCTTATCCACTATCTTCACGTGGGTGTCGGAAGAGGCGACAGCGAGAAAGAAAGCAGGAGATGGGCAGCAGCTTCTTATATTTTTTGAGTGTATTTGAGTGAGTTCCTGAGTAATCTAAACGATTCACGATTGGACCCGGTAGGTGGCGCTGTTGACGAGTTCCAGAAATAACCCGCGCGAAGCCGGGGTGAATCACTAATAAATGAATAAATAAAATAGATCAATTTATGAAACGAACGTTCGGAGTCTGATGTATACATGAAAATTAATAAATCAATATATGATTATAATCAATAAAATTACTTTAAAAAAGTAATGATTTCTTATATTTACGCGAACACTACACATTGAATGAAACTACTTTTACGGATTTTATCGCGTTTAATTAACTTATTTTAAACAAAATTAGTTTAAAACAAAATTGATTATGGGCTGTGATGATCTTAGTATTGTAGTAGTTTTAATATGTTAAATTTAAGTTGCCGGTGATTCATTAATATTTCAAAAACCTGTCGCTAACAACTAGAAACTTGTTTTGTGTCGACAACATATCCCATGTTGACAGTGGTTGACAGTTAATTTGTCATTTTATCGTGCAGGTTACCGAGCTGTCCGGTAAACGACAACTGAAATAATTTTGCGTCGAATTCACTGTCAACAGATTTGGCTTCTAATAAGTTATATATTAAGTATAATAAACTATGACGTGACGTTACCTACAGGTTAAGGATACGGAGGAAAGAGGCAACAATAAAAAGCCGTATATTATCGTAAACGATCAGTTCAAGATCTCAAGCATTTAAACTTAGTTGGAGTGTAAGTGTTAGAAAAAAAAATCCTATAACACAGTGATTAGAGTACCCAACTATAATATACATGATATCTTCCCAATTGTGGACCGATTTTAATGTTTTTTTTTTAATTCAATAAACATATTTTTATGAAATGAAAATAGGATCCTATCAAATTAGAAGAAAAATATCCACTAACTAAGGTTGGAGTAATAAGAAATAAAATTTTGACAAAATTCTATCTGTTAATTTGTAGTGGTGACATAGCTTAGTCCGCACAAAAAAGTTTGAATTAAACATAAAAACAAGAAAAACCGACTTTGAACGACCTAAAACGAACAAAATAATTTCCGTATAAATTAATATTTTCTCAAGTCAGTGCTTAGATATTATAGCATTTTGAAGAGCCCTAAATTCAGAAGCTAATTATGCAAAAAATGGATTACTTTTTGTGTTAAGGTCGTTTATTTTTTAATTAATTATAATCGTTCCCGTGTTTTGACACCACATTCAGCTATATCTGCTGTTAATGACAAAAGCTCGTATCCTGTTGCATCCTGAACATAGAGTGACTTAATTTTTCGCGTATACTTGTAGCACTATCTCTAACATAGTGAAAACTTCAATGAAAAATCAAAAAAAGAATATTCTTAAACTAGCAAACTGCCCTGGCTTCGCGTGAAATAGTATCTTTTAATGGCGCCTTGATTTTCTTAATTTGTGCAAGCAGTTATGCAGGTCTAGAAAGACCAGTATAACTGCGACCTGTAAGATTTAATGTGATCGCTACTGTGGTTATAGTTCGCTTCTATGTCTTATATCTTCAATAAATTGGAGGAGATGCTTAACTATGAGAATTTCACTTATTCTGGGCTATACAAAATGGCGGTTATATGCTAAATCAATTTAATAATGCAATAAAAACATGATGCATGCGTATGTCAATCCCTTATTGCTCGTAATCTTCAAACCTCTTCTTACGCACACATACACTGGCCTCCAAAAAAAATCGATCCAACCGTTAATTTTGAGTAACAAAGTTGTTATCTTAAGTATGTTTTGCTTATGCGTTATAAATTAACAGTTTTAGAGGAATACAAGTGCTATTGCTAGTATTTGTAACATTTTAAGCGCACTGATTAAAATTGTCGACTTGTGCATAGAGTGCAAGGTTAGTTTATTTCGTACTTTTGACGCGTAATATTCTTGGTTCTGTGCATCGTAGTGACTTAATCTTTTAATTCTTTGTTGGAACAGACATATCGTTACTTTTAACCATAAAATATGGATACCACTAAAGCAGAAGCCGCTCAAGTGTTAGCTCTCGTTCGTGAAGGGCTAAGTCAGCGAAATGTGGCAAGGAAATTAAATTTGAGTCGATCAATAGTGTGTAGAGTTTATAAACGACACTTAGAGACGTGAGACCGCCGGAGACCAGGGTCTGGAAAAGGACGTCTCACAAACCTGACGAATGACCGTTTTATTGCCTTAAGTTCTTTGCGAAATCGGCAACTTTCTGCTGTTGATGTTCAAGGTAGGCTGAGGGAAACTCGTGTAATGTCTGTAATACGGCGAGTAGAAGAATTTGGAAGCAAAACCTGCCACCGCACAAGCCAGCGACGGGACTAAAACTAACTGCATCTCATCGGCAGGCAAGGTAAGAATTTACTAGGCAATACGTGCAATGGAATATTTGGCAATGGGACACAGTTCCCTTCAGTGATGAAAGCCGAAAGATCCTTGTAGGCTCTGATGGACGTTGTTATGTTATGCAATGACCAGGAGAACGTTATGCTCAGTGTTGCACAAGAGAAACAGTCAGGTATGGTGGAGGCTCTACAATGTTTTGGGGTGGATTATCTTTAATCAGATGTACTAAGTTGGTTTTCTTCCGCAATCGTGGGGTTAATGCTGAAAGCTACATTACAAACATGTTGCAACCTCATCTGATGCCTTACGCTGGGTATATTGGGGACAATTTTCAACTCATGCATGATATCGCAAGACCGCACGTCGCTAGAATTGTAACTGGATATCTTCAGGGGGTCGGAATTCCAGTTATGCAATGGCCAGTTAATAGTCCGGACTTAAATCCCATCGAGCATCTCTGGGAGCAGATAAAAAGAAAGGTAAGAGACCGAAATTCAGTTCCCAAGACGTTGGATCAACTGGAAGACGCCTTACCGGAAGAATGGGAACAGACACCCCAATAAGACATAAAAAGCTGTTCTGTTCCCTTAATAGGCGTATGCAGGCGGTGATAAAGTAAAGTTTACATTTTTTAAATGTCAAAAAATGTAAATATCGACCTTCACAGCAAAATCGTAAATTTTGTAAAATGTTATGGTTTCAATGTTCCTCATCCCATTTATTTGTAAAATACTCCGTTTCACGCGCCGGTTTTTAGTTTATTACAATTCAATAATTGCATTATTACATTATGAAAATAAAAATATCTATCGATTGTGGTAAAAACCCATAGGACACTTTTTTGCGAAAAAACGTAGGTAGGTCGATTTTTTGGAGACCAGTGTATTTTAAAATAACGAACTTCTATTTAAAAAACACTTGTAAATTAAAGTAGAAGACTCCGGTGATCTTGACAATTCCTTTAATCGATCTCTAATTAATATGAAAATTATTTTTAACAAAAATGTATACAAAAAGTCTTGATTGAGATATTTTATAAGCAGAGTATTGTGAATACTTTTAATGCAATAAATAATTATAAGAATGTGTAATATGGCATTTATAAAAGTCTAGACGCATTTATAAAAGGCGTTTATATTGGAACCAATGTCAAACAACACTCTTACTTAATATCTCAAATATCTACTCTGTTCGACGAAATATTCGCAATATCTGTTATTAGACAAAATTACCGGACAAAGAATGAAACTCTATGCCAGCATCAGTCTTCACAGCTGTGATTTTTTAATGGAAAGTAGAAATTAAAAATGTTTGTGTGTCCTTTGTTGATATACTATGATGACATGCAAGAACACAAACGAACACAAAACTGCAAAAGTTCTATATTATACAATTGCTAGACTTTAGTTACAAAGGAAGCAATACAGGGAATACAACTGCTCTTCATGGTCGATTTTGGAATATGAATATACTCTTGTTTACATTAAACGATGGATATAATCTAGAAGTATATTACTCAAGTGGATACGCAATCAAAGTAAATACATCTTGTTATGTAAGATGTAACATACGTTTTTCTACAAAGTTATTTTTAGGCAGTTTCTTTGACAAGTGTTATATGATTAGCATGCTTATTGTATAACAAAGAAATAGAATATAATTTAGAAGTGATTCCAATAAAATTGACTCCCATACGTCGCCTTTTGAGAATGAATAAATGATATTACATAATTATATCGCTATCTTAAGAATAGAGATTAAGTGAGAAACCGTGTAAAATTTTTAATTACAGGCTCTTGAAATACAAAGATAGAGTTAAGAATATACACGACAATCCAAAATACCTGTTTTATAATTAAAGCATTTAGTTTCGGTTGAGCATTATATTGGTTCGTATGTTAGTACGGCATTTAAAAGAAATTGTATAAGATTTAGTGCAGCAAAAATAAACACGATTGTATTGATTCTCGAAATCACTTGAGTGAATATACTACAACTTAAACACGCATAAAAGTGTGTTAAACTTAAGAGGAATAAAATTTAAATTAAAAATATTTTTTTATATTTTAATTGCTATGCTACAAAACTAATAAACTTACATATAAATGTTCCACTTTAAACTATTGTTTTAGTTTCAATTGAGACCTTGATAATGCCATACAAACATTTTTTGATCAAATTTAATTTCTAATGGTGTTAAATAGTTTTAGCAATGTAACTGCAAAGGGACATTAAATAAATTTTAAAAATTATTTAAAAAATTAACAATTGTTTCAATAATTAAATCATCAGAATAGTTGAAAGTTGATATATTTATTTTTTCTTCACACCTTTATTTCTAGATTGAAAAGAATTCTGCTCATTTTCTAAATATCGTCAAATTCTAGAACTTCGATTCATTTTGTTTTAAAATTAAATAAACATAAAAAATAACCAGTAACAAAACAATAAAAAGGAATACAAAAATAAGTCAACAGTACTTACTATAAACATAAGTAACGTGAGTTAGTGTAATATAAAATATTTACTCCCACATATCTAAATAATGCGATAAAATAAATTTTGTTTTTTGTTTCTTTCTATCAACAACCATTCTTACCTTGCATGACAGTTACAAATTAAAAATTAAAATTTCTTAACAGTGTTTTAATTTCAACTTTTTATTACATCGTATGCATTTTTCAAAAAACGATTTTAAAGTTGGCACATTTTTATTCTCCCGATAAAAAGCGCAAACAGCTCGCTAGAATGAAATAACACTGCACTGCAATTAAACAAAAGATGATTCAGTTATTTTGTAAATTTTATTCTAATCCGGTCCCAGGCAGGCATTTTTTTAAATTGATTCATTTTAACGTCGACTGTTACTACTTGTCTTTTATTTAATAATTTATTAAACATTGCACCGCAACTCGCGGGCCCTTAAATTGTTTCACAACCTCTCGCTTTATTCTTCCCTTAAATAAAATAAGATAAAAAAAATAGCCCATAGTTACGGTACAATGCTTAATCAACGTTCTTTATTAATAATAGTATTGTTCGTTTTTTATTATTTTATAATAAAACTCTTAATTTTATTATCTGTTTATATGCCTAAAGTTCTTGTTAGACGATTTATAAACCCTTATTTTTGGCACTAACAAATCTAATTTAAACTTTCAAATAAATTTATAAATTTATTTTTTTATTCAGTTCAAATGTTAACTTAATAATTATTTTAATTATATTAAACTTTTAAAGGGTTTTTACATCATAGTAACAATAATTATAAATATCAAGATAAAGGAAAATAAAAATATAACAACATGCCGTTATTTTTAAGTATTTAAGCAGACATAAATAACCATATTATTTATAGAATGTGTTTATCAATAACACAAAAATAAATATTTCGAGCACTAAGCTGTTGTATCAAACAGGTATTAGTGTAAAAAAACTATTTGGTATCATAACCCACACACGTAAATAAGCGTTTATAAATATACTTCTCAATAAATAACAAGCAACAATTTAAAAATAATGTATTTCGTTTAACTCCACTTATATTAACGTGTCGACAAAATCAACACTATTACGAGCGTCCAGTCAAATTCAAATAAATCTTGACATCACGTCGATTATTGACAACCTAAATACAATTCGAATTCGAAAGAACACATTGAGATGTAATAACCCTATTTTAATTTCTAGTATTAGTGAGCTTACTTATCCGTTATACTTAGTTTAATTGATTTTATAGTCTAATATAAATTAGGGATACGGCAATGACCTAGGATAACACGACACCTATAAGAACGAAGTTGAGGAACGGACATAGATAAAGATGTGAAAAATGTAACTTTTGAACAATATTATGTTATGGCATAGTATAACTACGATACGAGCTAAAGGGTAGATCTACTCGAAATTTATTCATAGCGTCACGTCGATGGTGAAGTTTGAAGCAGTAATATTTTATTAAATCTAAAAGTGTTTTGGGACTGTAATTACTGATTTGACTGACTTAGTAATATTTTGCAAAGGATTACATGTGATGACAATTTAGAGCGCTAGTGTCGTTTCTGGTTTAAAATATACATAGTTAGAAATGCAGTGTAATGCGCAATGAAAAGGCCTTGTGACCAATAATATTACGCATATTTACTCCACGATATTAATTTTTTAACATATTGTACTATTTGTAGTGAAAGAAGAAACGCTTTGCGGGATTATTTATCTGCTAATGGCTTATAGTAGCGATATAAAATTAAAGGGCATTAACTTTTAATGATATTTACTAATATTATATGATTCTTTCGTAATATGATCGTTATGATTGTGATATAACAAGTGATTGCCTTTTACCTAAATACAGATTACATCATGATTTATCCTAACATAATATCATAAATAAATTATCAATTCATTTTCGCTAAGCCCATATCTAATAATTTATTTGTCTCCTTGATTAATAGCTCCATATAGATTTTTTAATGTTTCTTTATATTTATTAGTCAATTTTTATTTTTGCTCCTTTAAGTTTTTGACTTCGGATCAATTCCACAAATATAAACAATTCCAAGCTTGAGTTAGTTATAAATTTTAATGTTTATTCGATAAAAATTAAAATTTTATTTAAACAAATTAACATTCGTGATGAATTTAAATTCCATTAAAGAAAGAAGTTATGTTACTAAATGACAGTTGATGAGTAAAGCTATGTACATCTTAATAATACCCTAAGGAAATTTAATCGTCAGTGATCGCTCAATCACTTGTATAAGGATAATTGTTTTGTAGTTTATCTATTTGTATAAATATTGTCATATCCTGCGTAAATAAACTTCTTTTTAAATTTAATTCTGAAAGTGAATACATCTTTTAACTATGCAGTTACATAGCACATTTAAATTTCAGCTTTTAGTTTTGAAATTAGCAGTGAATATATTTATTTGCTTTCAGAATGTTCAAATAAACGTAAACATTCTACGTGAAGTCAATCGTGCTTTCTGACTTCATTAAGAGAATCGTTTTTATTACATAATCATTCGAATTAATTGTTAGTATAATTATCATGTTTTAACAAATTCTACTCGTTAATATTCATCTGTATAACATCGTAGTCAACATCATAATGGTTTTCTTCAATAATTATGTTGGGCTAGGTTATGTAATGCATAATATTATAATTATATTTACTGTCTTCCGACATAGTTAATGGAGAAATGTGCGTTTGAACTGCGTTATTAGTTTAATTTACAATACATTATTTTAACTACAATAAAGTTAGTTCTCTCGTATCTGTCTGTGGACGCTCAGCTTCACTGCACGATAATATGAGGCGCTGAGAGCAGCACGGCCACTGTAGCGATGATTGTGAACAGGGTGAAAACAAACAGGCAAAACCTGTAGAGTAAAATACATGTTTGAGAGTAAGTAATGTTAAACCCACCTAATTCATGTAATAGCAGTGCCAAAATCAATCAGCCCATTTATTCAATAGATTTCGCAAAATGCGAGTATAGAAAATCGACTATAGTTAACCTATATACCATAATACATGATAACGACATTTGCTATCCTATCCTACCAAGCTTGGCCAACATATTCATTTAATTTGTATTTAAATAATAAAACATTTCACCCAATCCATGAGTTGATTGTCTTTGTATCGTGCATGTTACGAAGCTGCCATGGAAATCGCGAACTCAAATAATTTCACTGTCAACAGATTTTGCCTGTAATAAGTTATATGTTCTTAGTATAATGAACTATAACGTGACGTAACCTACTGGTTAAGGATACAGAGGAAAGATGTAATAATAAAGTCATGGGTTTGAAACGCTATTTGATTAGTATCTTATACGATCAGGTCAAGATCTCAAGCATTTAGGCTTAGTTGGAGTGACAATGTTAGTAAAAAATTACCATGTAGCACAGTGATCAGTGCAGATACTAGCAATCCGCTCCGGCTTCGCCTGGGTAAGATCCACTAATGTGGCGTTATTTAGATTTAAGGTAATCAAAATCCATTTATTTTATCACTTGCGCTTTTTCAAAAAAAATCTCCAAGTTGTTTGTATAGAATATAGCTAACATCACTCCTGGCTGCCACTCATTGCTCTGTAGATTAATCCAGACAGATAGACGGATACACAGACAAATATTTAAATATTGGTTATTCATATCTGAATGACTTGCAAATAACTCCCTCAGCTCAATAAGGTAGCTATTTCGACATTACAGACTGACACTTCCAATTTTATTTATTTGTATAGATATAGTACATAGTTCCTAAATTCAAATGTTAGCGATGTCAATACTTGTGGAACAAGCTTAATGGTTAAAACACTAATTTAAAAAAAAAACCAACTGCGTAAAACATTTTACTGAAAATTGAGTAATTACTTTTCACGCGATAATAATTATCTGTGTGCACGGCAGTGCCCCCGCCAAGTCGAGCAAAAAGCGGCACGGCCTTACCATTCTTTTTTCGATGCAGTTCAGGCCATATTCGACCCCCTATAACTTCGTCGTAGATAAAACTAGAAGCCTGAATTCAGTAACCAAGCATATATTGTATGAATACGGTATATTTCAAATTTCATTCAATTTGATCCAGTAGTTTAAGAATTATAACTAGTCACAGTTTCTTAATTTTATCATTCAATGACTGACCGATCATCAAAAGTCTAAGGCACTTCTAGCAGACATAGAAACTTCAAATTTAGAGTACAATTAGTGTTTAGTATACACTAATCAAGGAAATAAAATAAGTAAATCAAGGAAAAATTAAAATATTTTGCAATTTCGGTCCAGTTTTCTAGATACACCAACTGCATAACTTTGAAATCCTATATAAATATATAGGATTACAAAGTTACATTTGTAGTGAATGAATCAGTGTACCTGTATATGTATAATTTAATGGAATAATAGATGTAGATAGGTACCTAGATATTATTATGTTTAAAGGTAACTTGTAAAATGGCCAATGAAATGAAAAAACAAGGATGGGACATGTCTTATGAAGTTGTACCAAAATCCCGCAAAGTATTAAGTAGACTAAATTGCCCGAAAATCCGTAGTTGGTATTCAAGAAGTAGATGGTACCGGAAAGGAAAAAAGTAGGACTATCTATAAAAAGAAATGAAATGTCATCAAAAACGTAACTAGTAAAAAAACCAAGTCTCGCAACTTACTTCTTCTACCGTAAAATGTTGTGAGATCCATGTAATACCAAGTCGGTTAATTTATTCAGTCCCTCCTTAAGGGTCCTTCTGTCTCAAGTTATTATGTAATTAACTAACTTAACAACATTCTATAGTGACCATATCAATATTAAAAATCTTTTATATTTTAAATACATAGATTAACTTGGCAATCGCACTAAACAATCTAATTTAATATAATATGTATTACTTGAGAGATACATTGTGTTTTCATGCGATGGCCAAGTCAATCTATTTGTTTAAAACATAAAAGATTTTTAATATATTTTGATAGATTTTTAATATATTTTGACGGCTCCGTGGCGCAGTTGCTTAGCAATCAGTTGTTGCACTGGGGGCCGCGGGTTCGAATCCCGCACGGAACAAGTATTTGTATGGCCAACAAATAATTGTTCCGGGTCTGGATGTTTGTCCTTGTGCAATTTATGTTTGTAAACTGCCTCCACGACACAGAAGAAAATCCTAGTATAGGGGTAACGTTTTTTTAAAAAAATATATTGATATGGTCACTATAAGATGTTGTTAGGTTAGCTAATTACGTAATAACTTGAGACAGAAGTACCATTAAGTAGGAACTGAATAAATTAACCGACTTGGTATTACATGGATCTCACAACTTTTTACGGTAGAAGAACTGAGTTGCGAGACTTGGTTATGGTTATGTTTTTGATGGCATTCACTTTTCAGTAAACTGTTTGATAAAGTTCTCATATGGTTATATAAGAACTTTATCACAGCTTTATTACAAGTTTTGAAAATTTAAGAGAGTAGATCCTAAATGGTCATCCAAAATGCAAAATGATTATAGAAATCTATTTTTAAAGACCTATTTAATTATACTACACTTTCTTTTGGAACGAAGTTTTTTATCGGACGGTACGAATTTGGCGGATGGGGCTAGGCGAGAAAAAGTGTAAGATATTTCCGTCGCGACCCCTTCTGACATAGTTTAGACGGCCTTGGCGGATATAAGGAAACGAGATGAAATAATATCCGTCTCCCTCGCACTTTTCCTTATCTTGCCATGAAAGAAATATTATTTTATTTTAAATGACGCTTCATTTTAATAGACGCTAGTAATTTATTATAAATATATATTTAATACAATTATACGATATTTTATTATATACAATATTAAAAACTATAATAAATAAAAGTAAAACTAGTAACTTCATTATCATACAGTGCTACTCCCCGCGGTATCGTGCCAAGAACACTGGCTGCGTTTCCCGCTGAATGGCTATAATTAGACTTTGAGCGAGAAAAGAACCAGCCCTCTTGTCACCAGCAGCAACGACCAGCCGCGGATGGAGTTCCTTTAGGAACTTAACCGCACGTGACCCCACGAACCGGTAGTCTCTACAGCAAATTGCACAAATAGGTAGTCATCTCTCAGAAACTCATATTTGCGCCACTTACCCGGTTCAGCCGCCTCTGATGCCGCCCCGGCTCTAAGCGATGTACCTCTGAGATGAGAAGCCGCCAAAGTGTCTACGCAAGTAGCATCCCACACTAGGGCTTTACCTCTCCCCCAAAGTACCAATGACATACCGTCGGGTCTCCTGCCATCGTCTCTAAAACCGAGGGAACATTTATAGAGACAAGAGCCCTTCGGATGACATCGTTCAAAGAACCGTACCGTGAAAACCTACCATCACTTTTCTTACATGAAAGTCCGTGGAGCCCAAACTTGTCGATGATGCTACCACAGGAGCACTGATGACATTGACAAATCGCCGCTCCTTGTCGGATTCCTACGGCGATGCGCAAGCTTTCCCCATCAAGTAATGTGCAGAGATTACTAGATGTGCGAGGGAGATGGATATTATTTCATCTCGTTTCCTTATATCCGCCAAGGCCGTCTAAACTATGTCAGAAGGGGTCGCGACAGAAATATCTTACACTTTTTCTCGCCTAGCCCCCATCCGCCAAATTCGTATCGTCCGATAAGAAACTTCGTTCCAAAAGAAAAATATGAAATTCGACGAACTATATCAAGTGGAGTATAAAGCGTGTAACCAGTGACTAGATTCCTTAGTCGAAACAGCTAGAAGGCGTGTCTTATCTTGGTCATTATGGAAATTATGAAACAAATCTTTCTGCACGCTCTGTGCCAACGGAATATCCCAATGTTTTTGTTGGTTAACTTCCAGTGGAATATTTTCGCCACGACAGAGCGTTTGCCATGTCTGCCCTGCCTCCGTAGCAAAGCACAGTCTAATTTATTATTTAAAATTATGTAATTAATAATTAGTAATTCATTTATTTGTATTTGTTAATCAATAATATAATACGGTTATCAATAATAATATACTACGAAAGGAACTTCGTTCCAACCCAATGTTCCACGACACTTCTTTTTTTACAGTATGGCGTCTGGTTGTCGCCATATTGAATTTTGATTACTGTCATGTCTTTAGTGACACTCACAAGATTAAAAAAAATCGATTTACTTAAGAATCATCAAAATCGATGTCTCTAGAGCGCCCACAAAGGAACAAACACACAGGCTAATAAACACATTACACTCCTTTGCGTCGCGCAAGTTGTGATACACACCAGTGCAGAAAACCAAAAACACAAGTGGTTGGTTTTCGGCTCTGCTGTGTATTATTAGCCGATTCCAAAAAAGAAGGTTCTCTATTCAACTGTATTTTTATTGTTACATGATATCTTCCCCTATTGTGAAACTGAACTGAATTTGTAGGGAATAAACATGGGAACCATTCAAATTTGAAGAAAAATCTCCACCTCTAAGGGTAGAGAAATAGGGGATAGAATTTTTATTTAACTGTTAAAACAAAATTCTAGTTGTTGCTTTGAAGTTGTGACATAGTTTAATCCACACAAAAAGTTTTAATTAATCTTTAAAAAAGAAAAAACCGACTTCAAACGACCTTAAAAGAACAAAATAATTTCCATATAAATTAATATTTTCTCAAGTCATTGCTAATGTATTGAAGCGCCCTAAATTCAGAGGCTATTAAATTATGCAAAAATTATATATTCTTTTTGTGTTTTAAGCTCGTCTGTTTTTAATTTAATTATAATGGTTTCCGTATCTTTGGCACCACATTCAGCTATATCTGTTGCATCCTGTATATGCGGGGTTATTTTGCAATAACCAGCCAAATTTGCAGATAAGGTTCAGAAGAATATTATATAGGCAAATGGTGAAGAAAAATTTATTTAAAAAAGAATCAATCATTATCTCCTTTTCATCTTTTAAATTCAAAATGCGTGGTAATGCATTATTTTAACTGATTTTACTGCGCACGCACACATTCGTAGGGTCGATCAGTTGGCAAAAATGTTGTCGCCTATTAATCACATTCAATTTGGGATAATTTCAAATAAAGGTAAAAGCCTTATTTACTCGTAGTTTTAAAAACTGCAATAACGATATATGATTATTTATGTATTTGAAGTTTAGTTTAAAATTTGGCTACTCTTTGAAAAATAACCCTGTATAATATTGTAATTTCAATGAAAGATCAAGTTTTTCACATTTTTGAAAGAAATAAGAAGAATATCATTATTTCGCTTAAGTCAACCTTTCTATTATACAAATAACAGTAACAAATGAGCAAATTCAATGGATTATGTGGGGATTAACAATTCAAATTCAGTTTAATAGTCACTCCTGAGGGCTAAGATGGAATTCCTTGTTACCAGTCAAAAGATTTTCTGGTGCTCTTTACTCCCTGTATGAAATAGAGCAGCATTATATTTTACATTGGTATGACTTTTGTAGAAAGCATGTACCACTCTTAAAAATCATGTGTGCAACTCACACTTGGTAAAAGTGAAACCTACAGGAAACAAAACTTCTAGAGACTTAGAGTCTCAGTCTTAGACGAATGCAGAGTATCGGGAGCAGGATAATTATAGCGTTTATTTATTATAATACTAGCTTTTGTTCGCGACTTCGTCCGTGTTTATATGTATATGATACTTTAAACTATAGGTAATTTATTAATAATCTCAATTTCATAGTAAATTTTATCACCCTCTTTAGGGATCATTTCCGTGATCAAAGCTATCCTATTTCCGTCCCCGGGACTTAAACTATGTCGATACCAAAAATCATGTGAAGATGAATAGGTACATTTGCTCACGCGGCGATGAGCTATATTTTCCTCCACCTCCACCTCACCCTAAGTACGTCCAACCGTCCTGCGCGCGCCGGAACGCACAATTTTATATCGTCGTTAATTTTAAAATATTTTACCAAATTACGTAATTTAAAAGACAAAGTTTATCAACTTTGAACATCAGAAGCGATTAAAGTATTTATTTTGATGAAATCCATTTGTTACGGCAAAATGTGCAGTGGAAATAAAGTATCAAATTTTATTTTATTTATGGTTCACTATTTTGGTAATAATGGCTTACACGTAAAATATATTTATATATATATATATATAAACTATCGCGGAATGTTTTGTAGAACTATTTAGAAGAAAAAAGCCAATAAAGCTCGCAGATGAGAGATTTTTTCCAACTTACTTAACACTTATCGTTATATTTTGACCAATTTACACAATAATTTTATTAATTATAGCCTATATCTTGTACTGATGTATGAGCTATATTGTAGTTTCATTAAAATTAGTTCAGTAAAATTAGTTGCGTGGAAGAGTAACGAACATCCATACATCCATACATTCTCACAAACTTTCACATTCATAATATTAGTAGGATTGTCAATAAGTCTAAAAACTACTTTACATTTTGTTCTACATATATTACATTACATATGATACAGACCCGAAGTTTTCAAATTCAACGTCGTAAGTACTTTAATATTAGTGTCGCTTTTTATTCCATAGAGTTTCAAATCACAACGATTCTAAAGTAATTTTCACTTCAAAATATGGTTGAAGACTATTTTAATTGATAGCATATTTTTTATGAATTAGTTAAAGAGCAGTAAGGGTTCCACAGGTGGGCAGGTATAGGCCTCCTCACAATGCTAAGAGAGATATCGAACAACGACATGACCATCGCGCTACCCCAACAAGTGTTGGCGCACTGCACATAACTTCGATTTTTTTTCTCAGATATGCCGATTTCCTCACGATTTTTCCTTCACCGCTGAGCACAAAATAAATCAGTACATAATATTTTAACAATTTCATTAATACTGGCGGAGATCGAATTGAGGAACGAATTAACAAATTAAATGATACTGGAAATATTCGGTCTCATTTCAATTATTAATCGGCTCTCATTTGATTCGAAAAAATAAATCAAATCTCGATCCTACACAAAATATTAAATTAATGTGTTTGCTTTACACGCTGGTAATTTAATACGAAATCACACTCGTTACCCTTTGTTTTAAAAGTTAATTAAATTTGTTTTAATTTATTGCCATTGAAATAAATACATAAGATCGTTTAAAACTCCATGTTACATTGAATTTTTATTAACGAGAGAGAACGTTAACATCTTAAATATAACAATCTTTCATCATCATCATCATTATCATTATAGTCCTTCACAAGTCCACTGCTGAACATAAGAATCCCATAATGAATGCCACAAACCACGGTCCTGAGCCACTTGCATACATCGACTTACCAGCTTGTCACTCCATCTAGTGGAGGTTTGCCCTACACTTCGCCTACTGGTACGAGGCTGCCACTCGAGAATTTCTTTTCCCATCGGTTGTCGGTTCTTTCAACCATATGGCCGGCCCATTGCCACTTCAGCTTACTAATCCATTGGGCAATGTGGGTCACTCTGGTTCTACTGCGGATAACCTCATTTCTAAGTTTATCACGCATAGAAACTCCGAGCATAGCCCTCTCCACAGCTCGCGGAGCAACCTTGAGCGTCCTTATATGGCCAGCAGTAAAGAACCACGTGTCAGATCCAAAAGTCATCATTGGCAACACTCACTGGTTGTACAATCTCGTTTTCAGGTTTTTGAGGTATACCTGACGAGAAGATGTTTCGTAATTTCCCGAACGCTGACGAGCCGAGTTGAATCCGTCGACTGACCACTTTGGACTTTTCTAGTTGGACTATTTGTCCCAAGTAAACATACTCGTCAACAACTTCGAGCTTAGTGCTCCCATGAGCTACCGGCACAGGTGTGACGTGGACATTACACATGACCTTTGTTTTGTCCATGTTCATCTTAAGACGTATTCGTTGGGAGCCACCACTGAGGTTATTGAGTGAAATGCTTAGGTCCTCCATCGATTCTGCCATAAGGACTATGAGTGTGAGTAAAGTACTCGCCATTATTGTAAATACCGTGTCCTTTCCAGTTCAGTAGCTTGAAAACGTCTTCCAATGCAGCGGTGAAGAGTTTTGTGGATATAAATTCACCCTGTCTTACACCTGTCTGCAGTTGGATAGGTTGCGTACCGCGTTCTGTACTCGGATAGCCATCGTAGCCCTACTGTATAAACTCTATTTCACTTCGATATACCGACAGTCAACTTGGCACAGCTGAAGGGACTGTATCATCGCCCAAATTTCGATGAAATCACAGGCTATCTCATAGTCCACATACGCAAGGCAAAGTAGCAGATTGTACTCTTCCGTCTTCTGTACAATTTGCCAAATGGTATTTATACAGTCTATGGTTCTAAAGCCTTTTCAGAAACCGGCTTGACCACGTGCGAGACGATTCGCAATGACTCTCGAAAACAGCACGTAGACACGACTCAGAAGGGAAATTGGTCTGTAGTTCTTCAAGAGAACGTTGTCGCTTTTCTTGAGGAATAAGACCATCGCACTTCTGCTCAACGCCTCCAAAAGAGTTGCGGAAGAGCTTTCAAAAGCTACGCTGTAAATCCATCCACACTTGGGGCCTTGCCGTTTTAAGTATGCATTGGAAGATCTGTCTGTTCAGTTGCCTGTATGCTGTCAAATCTGCTGAAAACTGCAGCTTCATTTCCCTTCTAACAGCCATGAGATTAAGAGTATGATCGGAGAGCTTTTATGTTTTTTGTGTTGAGACGGGTCTTGCAAAACTTATCTCTGACCACCTGGACAGTTTCCATGAGCTTGTCATTCATATCATACATTGCATTTCAGTCTTCTAGGGACTGAAACGGTTTTATAATTCCAGCTGAAAGTTTTCGGGTCTTTAGATTAGAGTACGAAGGGGACGGGGCATTGACTTCATTAGACAACAAGCTTTTCAACTAAACGTTTAGGTTTGGTTTTCCTTTAACCATTCGGTGATCGTTTTCAGTTTTCACCCTCGCAATCACTGAGACGTCACTTCATAACTTTCATCATGGGGAGATGTTTGCAATAGTTGCCACGCTTGGCGAGCGGATCGGCAACCGCAATTTTTTATTGTACTATTGCTGTTAACAGGAATATGCTGCTGTCCATCTCCTGCATGTTTCCCACTGTCGCCTCTTACGACACCTACGGGAAGATATGGAGTAGTGAATATTCTTAACCGCCACTATGTGGCTAACTTTACTACCTTTACGTTAATTTTATTCTTAAACTAGCGACCGCCCTGGCTTCGCGTGGAATAGTATCTATCGATTTTTTTATTTGTACAAGCAGCTATGCAGGTCTAGAAAGGACAGTATCATGGCAACCTGTAAGGCCTACTGTGATATCCGCTATGGCTATAGTTCTTTTTTTTATAGGATAAGGGTGACAAATGAGCACACAGTCCACCTGATGGTCAGTGGTTGCTGCGGCCCATAGACATCTACATCTATCCTCTGTTACAAATCAAAATGTAGATGCGTTGTCACCCGTAAGGACTAAGATGGAATGCCTCATTTCCAGTAAAAAGGGCCTCCGGCCACCTGCACTCACCAAGCGAAACGCAGAGGTAAACCTCTACTTCACGCTGGTTTTCTGTGAGGTCGTGGTACTACCCCGGTTCGAGCTGGCCCATCCGTGCGACAGCAAAAGCTGCCGCGTGGCTCTACCACTGTTCGCTGAAAAACTTTTACTTTTAGAAAAAAAAACGACTTCTAATTGGTGGCGACGTTATTACATCCGCTGAGGCTGTGAGCCAATCGCAATCATGCTATACTTTTATATTTTCTATATTCGGATCAACATGTATCATAACAAAACATAACATACCACCTAAAAATTGTCATGAGAACGTAAACATGAGTCATGCGGTGACGTTACTAAAGCTATATAACGACGTCACTGGCATTTGAATTTTAATTTTAGAAAAGCGACAGCGGCTAAGCCCTTTATCTTCATTGAATTACAGGAGTTGCTTTGCTTTTTTTTATAGGATAGGGTGACAAACGATTACACAGTCCACCTGATGGTAAGTGGTTGCTGTGGCCATAGGCATTTACATTTATCCTCAATAAAGAATCAAAATGCAAAATATAAAATGTAAAATAGGTCTCCGTTTCTCTGCACTCACCATACGAAATTCAGCAGTGTCAAGCTGCTCTTTTCCGCTGGTATTCCGTGAGAGCGTGGTCTTTCCCCGGTCGAGCCGACCCATTCGTGCTACAACTGTACTACTAATATAGCTGCGGCATGGCTCTACCACATATGAAGCTGTAAGAATTTCACTACTTCTAGGCTAAGTAGTTTCCTAGATGAGTGTAATGTTTGCGCATTTAGGGTCCACAATCAGTTAGGATGTGCAGATGTGCTTTCTTCCCTTAAGGAACTGAATCGACACATCCTTGAGTTCTTAGTCCCAGGATGGACATGTGCTTTTTATACAACAGTGTCCAGTCAGGGCTCTTGTTAGAATACGCAGTTTATTCTTACTTAATCCCAGGGCTTCTGAAGCATATTTACGTTTATAAGCCCGGATTAAGGTTTTAGAATATTTTAAGTCTGGTGTATTAGACCAAACTTTAAGTGATTTAATGTGATAAAAATCGGGGCAGGCTTTATGAGATTCTACAAAATAGCCCGTGTCCAAATTGTTTCTCTTTGAAACCCCTCGTGCGAGCTTGTTGGCGTGTTTATTGCCTACAAATTAACAATGTGACCTCATTTACGTTTAAGATAATTATCGAAGACCATTTATTTTATTAGTTTTTTGAAAAAACCTCAGCTTTTCGGGTAAAATATATCACTCCTGACATTGCTCTTTATTTGTTCATAGAGTTTCATTACAATCGGTTCAGCCATTCTGAAGATTAGTCCAAACAGACAGAAAAATATTTTAAAAATGGTTACTCATATCTTAACGGCATGTAAATATTACTCTCAATTCAATATAAAGCAGGTATTTTGAGTTTGACAGACAGATTTCAATTTTATTTATATGTATATTGATGAGATGATAAAACGTAAAAAATCAATTATTACTAAATATTTAATACCATGTGATAGCGGTGAAAGATAATCCATCAAATAATTAATTAAAAAAGCGGTCTAAGGAAACTTGCAACCACTTACAAACAAAGAACTAGGCCACAGATGTACTATATCCTCTTCAGACTGAAAAGCTGCAGTGGAGGTACTGCTGCTTGGCGGCAAATAGGTAAGACTCTTTTTTTATATTCTAATACGCCAGCGCTTATCTATACAATCAAACCTGATGGTAAGTGGTGATGTAGCCTAAGATGGTGAAGCGCAATGACTTAAAAGCCTATTCAAAGGAAGGTCTGCAGGATAAAGAAAACCAGTACAATTACAGGCTGCGACATTCCATCTTAGTACTCAGAGGTAACAATGCATTTATAGTCTTCTTAGTTTGGAACTGGAGGCAGATGTCCAAAAACTTCAGTAGCCATTTACCATCAGGTGGTGACTGCAATTTCTTTTCAATTTTATACAAACAAAATTTTATTCCATTTATTTTGTACTCCAAAGCTATAACAGCGGCGTTATTTTTCAATTTGATACTCAATTATACTTAGTTACTCACCTGTCAACAACCATCGCGGCGAATTTCCAATCGCTAATCAGTTCAGCCTCTTCGTCAGCTTTCTTCATCCTCGCAGTAATGAACTGCAACTCTCTCAGTATAAGATGGAGTTCACGGTGGTGGCTGCCGAGCCCTCCCCCCACGTCCTCCATTGTTGAGGGGCGAACGAACGACCGGCGGAAGTCCGAGCGGAATATCGAACACCTGGACAAACAAAGCCTTATATAGTATTAATTATAACTTGGTTATAACTTTAGTTTAAGTTTGTTTACTATGTAATCGATATTTGATATCTATCTAATTACAACGCTTGTATAAATATTCAAAGATATGATTTGGTATGTTTAATCTAACGAAACATTCGAAATTATTAGCATCATACCTTCTATTTTAGTTACGATTGAGAAATTATTTTGATTATACCACATTTTAAAACCCCTCAAACGATCTAAATTAAAAACCCTCTCAGAAATGAGAAACTTAAGCCCAGCATTGGAATGTATATATTTGATATCTTTATATATAAAAATTACGTGTCACGTTGTTTGTCCGCGATGGACTCATAAACTACTGAACTGATTTCTCCCGATAAATGACCCTCAAAATTTTTTATTGCGAATTTAAGGATTTTTGTCTTCGGAAAGGGCAGAACAACGTCTGCCTGGCCAGCTAGTACAATTATATAGATATAGTATAATATACAATTAACAGGTAAATTCAAATATGCTGGAGAGGTTCTATCAAAAAATTATTTTAGTTATTTACTACATTAATTTTGTCTATTTATACAACAGTTGTTAAATTGCAACGCCAACTGTGGCAACTGTTAGGATAGAATAAATGAATATTTATGAAAATTTCACAGTACTTGGTTAAAACCAGTTCGATCCCCGTAGACACCAACAAAATTGTTAATTGTTATTTTAGGTACTGATTTACTACCTATTCAACAGTGAAGAAAAACATCGTGAGGAAAACTGTATTTTTGAGATATAAAAAAAAGTGTTTGTGTACTTATGTACGCACGTAGGAAGTTGTACTTCTTTAGCATAACAAAACAAAAATAACTAAGTACCTTAAATATAGTTATTAATTCCCACGAAAACTTGAGAGACAGTTACCCATTTTAGTTGTCGCTTTGAGGTGTTAGTGTGCGCGCGCATAGTAACAACTTCATGGTGTCGTTTTTAGGTGTCGGTATGCGCGCGCATGGTAAAAATTCACTCTCATATTTTTCCCAAATGCCCCAAAAGAAGTATAACTTAAAAAATATTTCGAAGATATGTGATGTCCAGCAACATGATTTGGGACAACATAACGGACATTTCCTTTGCCTAAAACTTTTTCAGGTGCCTGTTACTGGCTCTAAAACCTCTTAAAAATGAGAGAACATTTCCCAGCAGTGGGGCATACATAGGCTGTGACTTTACTCTATATTTTACTAGCTATATCCACCATCACCATCACTGCCTACAATAGTCCACTATTGAACATAGGCCTCCCCCATAGATAGCCTCATAGGGGGGATTTACTAATAGTTGCCACGCTTGGCAGGTGAGTTGGCAACCGCAGTTTTTTTTAATTATTTTGAGTCGTTATTAGGAAGATGCTGCTGCCCATCTCCTGTTTCATATTTCCTCTGACACCTTTTACGACACCCACGTGACGATATGGGTTAGTGGATGTTCTTACAAGGTATACCTTATATAATATATATACTAGCTGTCTCGGGAAACGTTATGCCATTTCTGGTTGGTGGCACAATGGGTTTAGTTTTCACACATACACTTTTCTATAGACTTGTTATGCATATAGCTAAATCCTATTCCAATAGAATCATCAGCAACCATTTCGACAATAAACTTTCAAAAAAAACATAACCCTTCTTTTTTAATCTTCCGTATGCGGATAAAAAGTTGTCTATATGTTGTACACGATCATTTACTCCCTGCACACCAAATTTTATGTAAATCCACCTGATAATTTTTGCGTGAATCGTGAACACAATTTTTCTACAGATTTATTTATTACAATATGTATGTATAGATTAATAATTAATTAGTTAATATATTAAGAAGTAAGACTTGCCCCTCATACCCCGGCCCCAAATTTCCCGTAGAAGCAGTGCTGTTAGGCGGCGGAGGCGCATGTCTAAAGTCATCATCTATATCCAAAACGTTCGCCAACAATGACTTTGAAGAACGCTCCTTTAATTCCAGTTCCCTCATTCTGTTCGTCATCATTATTGTTTTTCTCGTTATCTTCTTCCCCGGTCTTGACATTCGCAAGATCCATGGTAACCATTGCAGAAACACGGTTTTTATCTGTAGGAAAATTTTATTTTATTTAGACAAATTTTAACAAGTTATAATGATTACAAACGTCAGTCCCCTAAGTTTCCTATTAATTCTTAGACAGGCGCAAAGCACTGGGCAAGCGCAAATTATAATTTTATATTAATTATATATTAAAAAATTATCATGCAATATCCCTGTATGATAATTTTAGTAATCACTATCTATTCCTGCGGCTGATTTGCAAGAACGCTGGCTGCGTTTCTTCACCGAATACATATCGGCTCGAATATACTTAGCCTCCGAGCAAAGGAACCATTTTCATCAAAATTTCTTATCAGCCCTTATAATTTCGTGGATATTTACATTGTGAACGGCTAGTAAGATGTGATATAAAAATATATTTAAACACAATTTCTCTTACCCATTGTGGCATCTCATGTATGTCTGCCGTCCTATGATGATAGTTCAGTACGACGACGGTCAGCACCACGGATGACGCCACCATAAACATGATGCAGTTGAAGTAAGTCCCTGTCACCCAGAACACTTTGCTATATACATATGTACGTAAATCTTCTAATATTTTTTCTCATGATTTAAAAACAAATATGTTTAATTAATTTAATTACACAAAACATTATGCTTGCGCGATCAAAACCAATTATTTAAAAAAATACAAGAAAGTTATTAAGGAGAAAATTATGCATGAAAATAAAGCTGTTATTGTTTTTAGTACTATTTATTTATTTTATTATAATTTAATTATATCACATTTAAACATCAAAAGCGTTTATTCATGCATCTTTAATGAGATGGTTATGTGAATTGAAAAACGAACACGTTTTTCAATATTTAACGTGTTTATTAATAATTAAAAGAAACACAATAGTATTTAAATTATTGTATATAATATATGATAAAATTTATTTAAGATATAATCATTAAATTAAGTAATAATTAATGAAATTAAATACGAGAATATCAGTAACATAAACACGTCAAATGTATATGAAATTCTATCATGCGTTTTTAATTGACATAACATAAACACGTCAAATGTATATGAAATTCTATCATGCGTTTTTAATTGACATTTAGTAAGGAAATTTTAAAATGAGTTATGAAGTGAGATTAATTTAACAGATGATATTTTATCAAATACGCCAAATTAAATAAATATATTTACCGATTATAAATAACCCCTTATAACTTTTAATAGAGCATTTAATCAAGATTGCGTTACTTAAGTTTGCAATATAAAAATATGAATGTGGCATTTCTAAAATAATGTTATAAGAGGCAGTTACAACACTGACAACGGAACACTCTTTATTATCATATCTCTCTTAAACTTATTATCTGATAAAACTCTAGTTCCCTTGGCAACGTTGATACAGACTTCATGCTAAATCATTGTAGTGTTATAGACAGACCAGGCAAAGTAGCTACATCCGATGTTCGCGAGATACTTGGAGACTGGACCCTCTCTACCCGCATCCACTTTGATGGTTTAATTGCTGTTTAACTTTAACACAGTCTTTTTAGTCAACTACAAGCAAAACCAGTTCTAAATAGCAATTATTAAAAAATATTAAATTAGGAGAGTTGTGCTTTTAGATTTTATTATTTTATTAAGATTAAATTTAAGGTTTTCCTATTTAACATGCGAAGAAAAGTATGACGTCAGTAGTCACAAACTTTTAAAACTTGAAATTTTGTCGCACCTCGGAAATGAAGGAAATAAAAGTAAAGAGTGGTTCATTTTTCGTAATAAAAAAAGGGGACAGAAAGCTGGCTGAAGGCAGAAAAAAGATAATTATTATTTTAATACATTACAATAAATTCAACTTCAAATGCCAATCAAGATAATAGTTTTGAAGAACATTTACAATTTAGGGAGAAAGTTTAAAGCTTTTGATAGCGCGTTGAGTGCAGTAAGTCTATTTTTCATGTGTCACAGAGCTTATAAAAGAGCTGTCAAAGCATAGAAATCTCTGAGACAGGAGTTTTTAAAATGCATTTTAAAATAGATAAAATAAATCTATGCTCTTCTTCAAGTATGAATCATTCAAGCAGAAACTGCATTCTATTTAAATATTTTTATGTGTTACTTCATGAACGGCAAGAGGAATATTTTTTAGTTATTTTTTTATCTTTAAGCTGCCTTTTTTATTTTCGAACATAAATAATATCCCTCGTGACCCATTCATTAACTTTGCTTTAAAACAAGCTAAGTCACAACATCATTTATTTAGGTATTTATAAGTTCTAGACATTTTGCCAGTAAACGCGGGTTTCTCACCTATTAGGGGGATCGCCTCTGAGGTTTTTGTGATGACGTGTCCCACCAATAGAGAGAAAACTGTTTGCGACAGGAGAATTGTTACACCTGTAAAGATCAATATTAAATTCTATGAAAATCATAGTGTTCGAATAAGCTGCATAACCTTTACTTTTATAAATGTCCGTCCTCATAATAACGCATGTTCGAACAGAGACGTCATTTCCTGTTTGTGTGCTGAGTTGGTAACAGGGGCTCAAGAGAAAACATAAACATAAGATAACAGAGAATCATGCAAACAGTATTTTATTTTTTATGTTTAATACGTACAATAACATAGACTTTTTAGAAATTATTCAAATTTACACCACCCACCCTCCAAGTATCTAGGACACCGCGAAAAAGAGTCGGTAATAAACAAGGCGTGGAATAATACCTATAAAAAGCATTAACACCCAATATAAAAAATAACACATATTTCGCACCATGGAATCGATGCCGTATTCTATGGTGTTTCAAAGAAATAAAAGAAAATCACTGAGAAATATTTAAAAGTGCTGTAAAGCAAGAACTTACCTTTGTGATTCCATAATTATGGAAAAGTATCGTTGAATTTTTTGACTTGAAATGACATGCCATGCTTATAAATATAATATCTCTTGAACGCATTAGAATAATGAACGCTATAAACAATTTAACATATGGAAAGCCAATGTCAATAAATTAGATTTAAGCCATATAGTTTGACTGTTTTATATTACAATAAGAATAACGAAATCGATTCCAAGATTCTCATTAACATTGATATTTAAGAATATATAAAAAGAGTCGTTGTAATGAAATACTTATTTTCAAAGCATTTGTATGCAATCCATTACATGTCAATAGTATGTGTTATTTTTGGGAGTTCAAAAAAATAATTTTACGTCTGCAATAAATTTACTTAATTTTACTACATGTAATGTTTTTAAATAATCATTTTAATATTTCAACAAAAATTAAGTTACACAATAAAAATAATCTCTAAAAAATGACAAAAAAATGAAGTCACGATTATAACGGAAAAAAGGAGGCGGTGGGATTGGTTCAAACGACAATGGTCAGGTGTGGGTAGTGTACCTAACAAGGGAATTGCGTCGGAGACCTGCGGCAGGGTCTCGGCGACCAAGTTGAGGAACACCGTCAGCGAGAGTAGTATAGTGACTCCTGAAATCAGACACATTGTTAACCCTATCACATGCAAAAAAAACCTGAAGCATCAAATTGGTAGAACTGGGCTAACGCGTCTTACGGTCCAACACAACTCTCCATAAGCCCCTGTATTTATCTATTAGGCATGTCCGATTTTTTTGATGCAATTGACTAAAAGTTAAAACTATTTGTCGCCATCATTTTAATTAAAATTATTGCGACGGGTAAGGGGTGTACACTGTATACACTAGTGTAGAAAAAATATAATAAAAATATAAATATACGGTGAATATGAACACTAAAACAACCTTATCATAACCTTTTGTGCACGATGCATAGAATTACCTTTAAAAAATAATGAATTCTCATCATAATTCTTTAATTGCACCAAAGATGATGAAATAAATAGTGAATATATCACTAAATGAGAAAGGTCTAAAATTGCATCCTTGTGACACCCTAAATAACTAAAGAAATAGCGTGCATGGTTTTTGGTCTCTAAAATACCTATTAAAGGAATGGCGTCCGAAGTTGTAGGCATCTTTTCAGCCACCAAGTTGAGAAAAACAGTTAACGATAACAAAATCGTTACACCTGTCAGCACAAATGAAAACAAAAAGAAACGTAAATAAAAAAATCTTGACCGCCATCGCGAATACACGCCTACAAAAGTATAGATAAATTTTGATAAAACTTTAAAACTTTTATACAAGACTGTGGCATAAATCTATTAAATTAAAGATTCCGTTTTTATTTATGCGATCATCAGTTAAGGCATTTGAAATTCTATATCAAATTTACATTTAAGAGTGATTGCAAGCAGCAATGTTTGCAATATTCTATATACAAAGATAGAAAATGGCTGATATTGAAAATGGAAGTATGTAGCCGAGTTAGTCAATCTCTGGTTACCAATATTCTATATACAAACCTAGAAAATGGCTGATATTTAAAATGAAAGTAGGTATGTAATCAAGTTAGTAAATCTCTCTTTATATCAATAATTGCATTTTGTCGGATCAAAATCTAATCTTATTAATGTTTATTATTTTATTAATATCATAAAATTAAACAAGTAACTGACCGAGTGTTAGTTTCTCTCCGGAATCTGGAGGTAATGTGAAACCAAGAAGTGCCATTGACGAAATCAGCACACAAGGTACTATTAAATTGAAAAAATAGTACAGTGTCCTCCTCCTGATCATGATTGTGAATGTGACGTCAACGTAGGGCTCTGGACAACACGCATATGTTATCGTATTCTTCTTTCCAGGCATCCCTGAAATAGCCATTCATATTACCTAGGAAGCAAAACCTTAAATTATTCACCAAACAAATTGTTTACGGATTTCGTCGCGTTTAGTTTAAACTCATTTTAACTCCCAACGGCGTGAGGGCCTTGCGCTGCCTGTCAACTGCAGAATATAGGCCTCTCCGATTAATTTTCGCAGTGGTGATATTTGGCATAGTAACACTGTTGGCAGGCATTATTATTAGTTGTTATGAGATAGATGCTGCTGCCCATCACTTGTATCTTACGACATCAACAGGGTGATGTGTATATGAATTTTCTTACGCCATTACTACAAGGCGCAGCATTTATGGTCAACTAATGTTACATAGTGGCAAATTATGTTACAAAGCAACCGGGGCGTCTGAAGTTAAAACTAGGATACGATAAATTCCGTAAATTAGTTTTATTCAATGTGTAGTATTCGCGAAAATATAAGAAATCATTGCAATAAAACTAATTCAAATTAATATACGATACGATACATACAGATGAAAGTAATTCTCAGTATACTCACCTATTAAATACCATTCTCCATTTGTTATGAAATCAGATAAATCACCACCAGCTTCATCTTTAAGCACCAGGTCCAACTGTTATATTAAATAAAACAATAGTGTGAATAAAATAATGATTAATTGAAATTTCTTATCTGCTTTCAAAAGCCATGCTAGAAGCCGTTACCTTATAGAAAAGAATATTTAATTCAGGGATTCTTAAACGCGCTTGGAATGACTGATAACTTTTCTGCGTAATACATTGGGGCAAATAGTAGACTATAAAAATAATAAAATTTTATATGTCATGCTTCAATTTTAGAGGTGACCCATCATGCTTTCATAGAACACCTCTCAAAATTTGTTAGTAACAACTAATCAATAATCTAGCAGCAGGGATATGTGAGGAACTAAAATGTGCAGGGTAACAAATATTAAACCGTGCTCAAGAAAATAAAACAAAGATTTTAATACCGCCATACGGAAAATACGCCAGTGGGATACAATATTTAAATAGCTATATAATATATAAAAATACAATTTAAGAATAAATTAAAGTTGCTAATAATATATTATATATTATGTGTGACACATGCAAATGCTCACCTGTTTCTGCAATGTTTGTGATGATAAATAAACATACCCATTGTTCAAACCTCCGAGTGCTCAGTATCGATAATGGATACCTTTTTTATTTTTGATATAATAAAAGCACAAGGAGAACAGTATTTGAGAGAAGACAAAGTAAAGAAGAAGAAAAATTGTATTTGTAAGTTGATGTTCATTATCAGGTGATATATATAGAATTATTTGACACAGCCAATGGAAACCACATGTGTAGATGAACAGTCGACGAAAAAATCCCGTTTTAGCATTAATTGAAATGGTAATGATCGATATTGATCGAGTAATAGGAATAGAAGAAGAAGCGTAAACTCTAAAAAGTCCATAGGGAAACCCAAAATAAACCGTCAGGCGGCAGAGTTGCTCCGGGTCGGTTTTGCTATTTAACGAAAATGAAGGGAAATCGCACTTACGAGCCTTATCAAAAACACGTCAAATATTGCCAAACCAATTAATTCCAAACATAAGTGTAATACATGCCCCATAGATCGCCTAATTGAGGCAACGGATGGATGGATGCTTTAATACCATACTCATACAAAATGAAAACAAACCGTCGAAAATGGCAGAAAACTTTTTTTACGCAGTGGATATACATTTTTTACGTACATTAAAACTATGCGATTAAATGGCTTACATCGCAATTACGGTCACTTTCAAATGCAAAATCTATAGATATAATCATGCCTTCCGGCGTGAAAATCAAATTTACAATTTTATTATACAATGTTAACATTACTCAACACAAATTAATGTGCAAAACATGTAGCGATAAAGATTCCAGGTATCCGTAATATCGCTTAAGACTAACAAACAAGATGATTCATTCCATTATTTAACAAAACAATTGTAGATTATAAGGTTATATATAATAGGAAGGTTAGTAAATAAAATATGGAAAAAGGTGAGCTATAAATTTGGATAAATATAGAATATTCCTGAATAATGAATGAACCTTTGAGATTTGGAGAACTATATAGAGAAAAGACCATAATCATGCAAAGCATTCTCTACTATAAAACGAAATAAAACTTACATTTAGATCAGTATTATACTTAAATTTACTTCAATGAAATGAATTAAATCTAAAGATTTTTTTTTTATTGAAATCTTTAGATTAATATTGAACTAAATTTAAAATAATGATTTGATGAAGCCTCAACGAAAAACTTATGTATTTTATTCAAATTACGTTTATAAATCAGTTTGAGAGTTAAGCATTTCAAACCCAAAACATTTACATATAATTTCCAAGTAAATATTTGCGTAAATGCAATGCATTTATAACAATTTCTGGTCAAGCTCTCAGCAAAATTGAAAGTTATACTTGTGCCACACTTAGCAGTAATGGTCGCCTACTGTGAGTTCTATCGATAGTTACATTAATGTTTGAATAACGAAGCTTATGAATAGTTTAAGACACGTTCAACGATCTAAATTACGCAATCAAGGTCAGATTTTGGTTTAAATAGCTCTTGTCCATTACGGTATTTTAATTCTAATAATACTTACGATAACAATACTTACCACCCTACAATAAACTTCTTAACGTTGTCCAAGAAACAAAATATACGTTATTGGTGAATACTAAATATGTGTAACTCAAACTTATATTAATTTTAGCTATTTTTTCATTACTAATTTTTTAAGTTTTCGTAAAGGCTTTTTTATAAATATAATATGATTGCTTAATTAATATATATATATATATTCAAAATCTATTTGTTTGTTAATTTTAAATCAATGGCACAAATAAACAGGTTTTGAATAGATATAATTTTAATAGATAATTTCATTTTAGCGTATCCGTATGGCAGTAAATAGATTGTAATTCCTGTATTAGATCAATAGTGGGAAAGTAGGAAGAAATTATTTTGCTCCATGCAAAATAGTACATACAAAACTTTTGGGATAGTTCATATCCTTTTGGTTTCTCACATGGTTCCCTTATTCCCTAGCGTGTATGTAGTTTATATATTACTTTAGTAATGTGTTGTGTTCTATATATTATGTGTACGCTTACATTTTTTTTTATAAATACCTAGCAAAAACAATGTATTCTGTACACCTTTTTGATTATATGTAGCAATATTAAAATTATTATTTCGAAAAATATTTTACCTTCATAAGTATTTGAATAGTATTAAGAAACATCATAGTATGTTTCAAAACTAAATTCTTTTAGAACACCAAAATAATTATATATGTCGTAAATATAGCATTATCTTATATGTTACATAGAGTTCTTTTCAAAAAGAGCATATTGGGAAAAGTTTCGTAATGTAATTTTTTTCGGATTTTGTAGATCAACGGTAAAATTTAACCGTGATGCTATACCTGATTACCATCGTAGGTCCAACTACCGAACTTCATGTCACAATGTTGATCGTCGAAGGGGAACCAAGTGATGTCTATCTTGCATGTGCTCTTGAAAATGCCCGGAGGCACATACAGGCAACTGCCGTTGTTTCTGACCACCACGTTCGTCTGGTACGTCCCGTCAAAACCCTCGTCAGCACTATACCAATAAAGTACCATCAGATCTATGATCGTGCTCAAAGGAAATCTTAGATTATGTAATATAATGAACACGTCAGCATTTATTTTTTTGAAATTATGTTATATTTTGTCAACGCTGATTAAAAAATATAAAAATACAACATAATTTCGTTGCCAGCGGCATTATAAGGTCTTATAGCAAATTTCATTTAAAACATTAGAATCCAATTAATTCAAACAGTAATTAATATTTAATAACGTGATTATTAATTATTGGCGAATTTATTGTACCTAACTAACGAGCTACAAAATGGACAGCCTCATTCAATAGTATATTAAATTGCAATTTCCTAATAATGCACATTAGTTTAATTTCGTTTAAAAATATTAAAGAACCATTTTATTTATCTCGTGAAACTTTACTGCATTCATGTTTGTTACTGAATTGAATCTGATATAGTTCATCGAATTTCATTTATTAGATGTAGTTAAAGTTTCATTTAAAAAGTCTTTCAACCTAAGGCTATTTTAAAAAAGAATAAATGAACACACCAAAATGAATTAAATAAGTCCGCACCAAAATCTATAAAAGCGTAAATACAATAAAACTCTGAAAGCTTTCTTTAATCTACAAAGAAGTCTAATTCCAGCGCAATTGTTTTGTAATCTTAATAATTAACTTCGCAAAAGAGGCTTAATATATTCAAACGCTGAAGACAATTTAAACGATAAAATATCTATACTCGTTGACTTTCCGGTTTATTTACAAATATTAAGCATGTGGTAAAAGAGAAAACAAAAGAAAGTTATTAGTATTTAAAATTATGCATTCTTTGAAAATAAAAAAAATGTTTGTACATATTTAAATAATATAAAAAGTTAGTTGGTGGCAAAAAAAGGTGAGTTAATTTAAATTTGTTTTAAAATAGCTTATGGTGTGATAAAAGCAAAAAAAATGTGTAAAATTTTATTTTATAATTTTATTTTATAGTGCTCAGGTTTTATCGGGGACGCTTTTAACTGTCTAATCAATGGTAAATATAGCCAAAATTTAAAAGTGCATGAATCAATTCCACGAAGGAATTAAGGAGGCTATTTACCATCGATAGTGACAGAAGTCATCCCTTCACTTTTTCAGACTTACAAAAAGATTCAGTGATTTTTCTTTTATCAAAAAAAAATAACCAATTCTAATTTATTATTTCAAATAAATATCTGAAAAGCGAAACGATGATTGTGGTGATTCAAATCAGCGACCAGCATGCCATGTAAGTTTATTTATATTAGGTGTGGCAACACCGAGTAGAACATCAATTATTATAAATCCGACAATTGTTACTTTAGGATAAAACATGTAAGCACCAATTGTCTTTGGATCGGATCTCCTACTGTGTTGTCACATTTACTATAATAATTTAAATTAACTAGACATCATTTCAAATAAACATTTAAATGATAAATTTATATATTTAGTAAACTGTTTTTATGTTTTATCGATTATAAAGATTGTTAAATGCTAATGCAAATCATTTGCAAGAACAATCTCCAACAAGCGAGTGCTTTTAGCAGCTTAAACGAATTTTTTAAATTCGTAAAATTCATATCTTTTTACACAGACTCAAATACAACAATAAAAAAATTCAGCCCGCATGCGTGGCTATACAGTGGTTGTGAAAAGTCGTGCTTCAAATTCTTCGCCCACAATCTCGTCGTCACTCGTCTGTAAACTGAAAATACAAGTACATTTATACCACATTTTAGCTGTTATTTGTCTGCGAGCTTCGTCTGGGGAGCATCTGCTTTTTGTACTTTATTATTATTTTGTACTTCATATTGTACGGTGTACCGGCGCACCGGTCACAGCTAGTTTTAGTAGTGCGTTAAAGTGGTCCTCTAATGGACCAGTAAACTTAACGGACGGTGTTAGTTTTATTCTCGTTTCGATGTTTATCACGTCGGATGCCGAATTCAAAGTTTATTTTCAAGAAAAATGTTAAAAAAGACAATTTGAGTTTGAATTCTAAACAACAATATATTTTGTTTCATTAGAGCTTACATAGTTAATTTTTATCTTAGGATGCGATATCGCTATTATATAGTTCAAAATAGATTAAGCATAATGTGTTAAAGAACCAACTATGTTTCAATCAATAAAAATAATAATTAATATTTTACATAATTTGTCTTTATTGCATTCCCATAAAAAATCAAGTGGTGGATGCATTCTCAGCCAGTCAACCCATATGAGTGGTGAGAGTTTTAGGTGTAACAATATATTAATACACACACACACACACACACACACACACACACACACACACACACACACACACACACTCACTCACTCACTCACTCTCACACACACACACACACACACACACACACTCACACACACACACACTCACACACACACTATACTTTATAAGATCTACGTTATATTATATATGGCATCATACTGTTATATCACGCTGGTATTCTGAAAGAACATGGTCCTGCGGTCTGCGGTACACATTCGTGCAGGAACTATAATACAGCTGCAGCGGGGCTCTAGAACGTAAATAAAATAAAATAGCCGACAAGTTAATAATATTTGCCAGCTTCGAAGAATTTGAGAGATTTGCATTACCGTCAAAGCGTCACAACTTTAAAAGTGTTCCTTCGGTTCTGGAACAAAGGAGACTTAACGAATTATTTACGAGCGCCACCACAGACGAGATACTCGGAAGAAATAAAAGGAGAAGTTCAACGAAAGAAATCTCCGGCATTAAGAATTGAAAAGGGGTGACCGAAATCGCCGCAAATTCACTAAAAGAAAAGTATCCTCCAGTGTAGCATGTAGTATTCATGAACGGTGTACGTGTTGCCGGGTGTAACCACTCCGTTATCTGGCGTCCCGCCAACAAATCCACATTAAGACTGGCCATATGTTACACCGAATTGAAAAATATAGGTGACAAATTTTATCATAATCAATATTCGTGTCTCGCTTTTTAAAATCTAATAATATAACTTGGAATATTTAAAAAATTATAGCATTAAGACAAAATAAGTATCTATCATTTATATATATTTGCATTTTAATTGCATTTTAAATGTGTATTTTTGTTGTGATTGTCTTTTTTTTAACTTTAGCATACATTTGTCAAACATAATATAACGATTTGGACTAAAAACCAGACGTGAAACAATTATTTGTAGAACATTCTAACAATTGATCCGTGTGAGATTCAAAGGTCCCCAGCGTCGCAGCCACAGCGCTACCGAGCCGTACCTTTTGCACTACAAACGAGCTAACAATATAAAATATTTTTGGTAACAACTGAGAAAGTACCTATCACTTCATGAAAATATTTCATATGGAGTTTATACAACCGTCGAATTACAAGCCATTCATCCGACTGCTGAAAAAATATTATTTACAGCAAATGAATTTATACGTGGTATAATCATGCTGTAATTATATTATAATTTAAGCACGAATGGGTCGGAGTGACCGGGAAAGGACCACACTGTTACAGAATAATAGCTTAAAATAGTAGCTGAATACTGCTGTATTTTGTATGGTGAGTGTAAAGAACCGGAAACCTTTTTACTGGAAGCATCTTAGTCCTAAAGAGTGACAACGCATCAGCATTTTGATCTTAATGGAGGATAGATGTAGATTTTTATGGGCCACAGCAACCACTTACCATCATTGGTGGACTGTGTGCTTATTAATCAACCTTATTCTATAAAAAATTAACAATTTTGAAGCATAAAATGACATAAATTGCCAACCTGTAACGGTAAAGGTTTTTACCGAAATGTCTATCGTTTTAAAGTTTAATAACAGATTAATAACAACTCTTAAATTATATGTATTTTACACAATGTCGTATTTTAATAATTTATTCCAGACCATAAATTTTAATATTTGGTGAAATCATATATTACGTTACTGTGTTAAGAAAACCTTATTAAACTCAACGACGTCTATAGATCGCGTACACAACAAACACTGCTACACAACAAGTTAGTGATTTAAAAGCCTTTCTTATCAACTGCTTCAACTTCTGAAGAAATCTCCGGAAATTGAAGCACTATTCATGGCCCGTTTAAGTAAACAAACCCAGTTGTAATTGAATTTAATTTGTAAAAAAATTTGGCGAGTGTTAACAAAATTCTTTATAAAATTTGTTTGTTTAAATCTGTATTAATATTATAAAGCGGTAGGCCGGTTTACGCAGAATCAGAAAGCGCACCTTTGACAATTGTTCGTCTTCGTTGAGACTGGCTGCCGTGACCGAAATTCGGTCAGTACAGCATTATCTGTGATACGTAGATACATTTAAGTATATTTTTCGCCGTCAAACGCCCGCAGCTCCGTTCTTGCGCCACGTACAGTTAAGACCTGAGAAATCATGAGAAATCACCTGTGCTTGTGCACATACTCGAGCACTATACTCCTGTCCCGCGCAAATGGCTAGCTTCCGTTAAGATCGGCCATCTTGACTGAAACTAAATATGAGATCATTGTACCGTCGTGTTGCCTTCAGAAACTACAAGATTTGGACAGTATTGGAAACGATAAAATGTGGATGTGTCTGCAAGTTACATCTTACGTCATCCACGGGATGAGATGGGTGTGATTGTTTCCCTTATGCTTTCATCACTCATTGTAACCTCCAATATTACGATGTACCCATCCCAGATCTACTCTACAAATTAACACTATAAGTTGTATATTCTTTACTTCTTGCTTTTCAACGTCTGCCTTTGTACACACGTTTATATGTGAACATGTGTGCACTTACGTATATGTGTGCTTTCTTCCTAATAGGTATATTTTGCAGAATACAGGCAGCGCTTTATTTCATGTTACCAACTTTATACAACACATTCACGAATGTATGATAATTCACTTTTCGTGCGCACAAAAGATAGCAGTAAAAATTGGCGTGCCTCCAACTCTAAGCGCTCAAAACTATATTGCGTTATGTTATTGCCCTCTACTTAAAATATGATCCATCTAATAAAACGGTATTATTTAAATTGAAAATATATTATTAAATAATATCGGTTTTATTTTCAGCATATAAAAGTGGTAATTCCACTATACATATATAATATTTAAATGGAATTATGTTGGTAGACACTACGATTTCATAGTTATACAAAGCAAAAATGATATCATTGACCTCTGATCACTATTTCGGGAAGAAATTTAATTTCATACGTCCTTATTTTTAAAGTACTTAGTTACTAATTTTTATAAAATGCCTTAACAATCAAGGTACGAAACTAAGGTTTAACAATTGTTTTAAACTTCTCTTCTGGCATTTCAGATATGAAATCAGAAATTTTATTATTCGTATATATTTAAAGATTTGGTCAAAATATTTTTTGGTTTTGGCTAACCTAAGTAAATAATTCAAATTATTATGAACGTGCTCTAGCCTAAATTTTCAAAACATGTTTTTCCTTTAAAATTTTCATTTTTGTACGTTTATGGTCTATCAAATTAGGTCTTTCCCATATATTGTGTCATGAGGTGAATATTTAAAAGCGGAATTGATTTTATTAAAAAGGCGCCAATCCACTTGCCCAGCATGGTGATTAAGTAAAAATCTTTTCAAAGATAAGAACGATTATATTGTGGGATAAGGGAGTCTGAACTATAGTACCCTGTGCTGTGTGTGTGTTAAAGTAGAAATTCACAATACATAGATGTTTTATCGTACCAAATATCTTACAGTTGCTTCCATATAATTACAATAAAACAATAAAAACTCTGCATAAACACTCCAGCGCGTTCAAATTCAACGCCAGGTATCTTTTCGCGCAAACTGTACAAGTAGATTTCTTCATTTCTTCATTTTCTGATACGTTTTATTGGTTCATGTAAGCAAGAATAATTTCATGCAGTTTCCTTTTTATGTTTTCTTTTATTTATTATGTTTCAAAATATCTCTCCTTCAGATATAAAATTCAAACAACCAATACATTTATTTTTATTTTTATGCAGTATTCACTTATCTGCGAATGCATATTTTCTATGACTTTTAAGTTCTTTAATATATTGCATATTATAAAAAAATAAATAAGCATTTATTTTTATCATCTGCAAATCCAAAAGTAGATGGAGTGACAACCGTGTAAGAGATTCAGGAAATCGATGGACGCAGGTGACTCAGGACCGTGATTTGTGGTATTCCTGTGGGGGAGGTCTATGTTCAAAAGAAGAAATGATGGCCTGTAGTGCAAGATATGCAAATGATTTTAAAATCCATGAAATAATGTTTGTATATACATTATAGTGCTATCTCATAAATAACATTCATAAAGTTAGGTTTATACCTACTCAATTGAAATATTAAAACTAAATTTTAATAAATATATAAATATACAAAAATACAATTAATAAATATATTTACCTCGTGTTGTACATTAAAGAAATTGCAAGTGAGTTTTCCAGTACTTCAAAATCTCAAAACAAGCAAATTGCAAATGGCAACTTGTTCACGGCGTTAAAACGTTAATGGACTGAAGCTAATTAAATTTGTCAACGTTAGCGAGGCTGTATGACGCCGTAGAAAACACTTGCTGTTAAATGTTGTTATTAAGTTCTATTAAAATTTTTCAGTTACAAGCCATCAATATCCTCATTTCTATGGGTTTATTTCATTTACGTATTGCTTCATTTTATAATAACACTTTATTCACAGTTCTTCCTGTGTATCCAAATACTGAAGCAGCTGTAAAGTATAAATTCTTAAAGCATTCTATTTTTTATCCTACAGGGGCATTAAAACGTCAGTGCCCACAAATTAATAATTTTCCCTTTAAATGTTTCTTTTCACTCTTAACTTGTTTTAATTTCTAAATTTATACGTCGAATAGAAAATAGGGATACATACATTGAGTTATATGTACTACGTACTAGAGAAGCCATTCCGAACATTGACTATGTTCAACTGAACTGTAGTGCAATCCATACAAACTAAATATTGCGTAAATTGAAGAATTGTGAATTCCATAAAATAATTATTACTACATTTTATTTAGAAATATGTTTGTTTAGATTAAATTAAGATATTTTATATTAAAATCTTATATTTATTTTATATTAAATTAAAGTCTTCGCGCATGCGCGACTACTACTCCCGCGCATGCGCGAAGATATAGAGTAGGACACAATTTTTGTTTGGAATGGCTTCTCTAGTACGTAGTACATATAACTCAATGGATACATATTATTACTTATATATTATAATAACTTGCGCAAGTAGTTTAAAAATTATAATTAAATATAAATTACAATGTTTTGTACACTAAACATTATATTTGAATCTACAGAATTAAGTAAGAAATGTATCAGTGAAATATTAAAATGGAATTTTTAAATACATGTAAAAGAAGCTATAAGTACCTACCTATTGTTTACATTCGAATATCGGAACAGATTATACATAAATTTTCTTCATTATATTTGTGTTCAGAAGAAAAAACACAGCTTTAGTGAAAAATGCATGAGCCATAACAATTATGCGTTAACAATTTACCAACCTATTCATAAATTTTGCAATAACATTTAAGTACCGAAAGCAATCAATATTTCTTAAATAAATTATTTATTACAATCGGCAAAATACAGACTGACCAGGAGAGCATAAAATTCGGAAAGCTTGCAAATATTAAGAACATCGAATACCATAACCAACTTAACTAAGAAACTCAGCAAGGCTTTAATTATATTTTCACGTCTATATTTTTGATAGATTAAGGGTAATAGACGAGCACACAGCCCACCTGATGTATGCTCGTCTGTTAAGTGGTTACTGTGGCCCATAAACATCTACATATATCCCCGATTACGAATAAAATTGCAGATGTGTTGTCACCCGTGAGGACTAAGATGAAATGCCTCGTTTCTAGTAAAAAGGCTCTCTGGTTCTCTACACTCACCATACGAAACACAGCAGCGTTAAGCTGCTATTTTACGCTGGTTTTCTGTGAGAGCGTGGTCCTTCTTCGGTCGTGCCGATCCATTCGTGCTACAACTATACCAGTAATATAGCTGCAGAATAGCTCTACCACGTACAAATTCTGTCGACTAAATATAAAAGATTTAGTCAACAGAATCGTCAGCGAACGCTGGTAAAAGGAATAACAACGTGACACAAGCTAATTAAAGTTTGCAACATAATTAGGTACATAAGTAACTAACATTATATTTACGCCAAAACATCTACATGGCTGCATGAAAGTCTAGCTGCCAGCCAGTTGCTGTACCAATAAACACCGAATGTTCTTACCATTAAATCACAATCTGTAAACTACGCTTATCAAAGAAGCTTCTAAGTGGCACATAACAGCCCTGTATTACCTTCTATGTTCATTATAATAACGATTTACGTAATATCAATTATATTTAAGGGTAGTTATTTAAAATGGGTTGCTATAACCATATCGGGCTATACTCGTATCTGCTTAGTACGAGTAGCAAGTCCTTTAAAAGTAATGATTATGTGGACTTTCCTGTATTAGAAATCAGTACATATAAAGAAGTAATAAGAAATATAAAAATATTAGGCATCTCTGAGACCTCAACTAAGGAAGACCCTACCTAATAAGATTTTAAGGTAGTGCGAGATCTCAAAATGGCGTCCCAAATGTGTAATCGCTTACTCGCGACATGAAAGGCTTTTCCATATAAACTGAAGATAACATACATTATATACATCATACTAATATGTATTATACATATGAAAGTTTGTTTATTGGATGATTTTTACTGTTTCGCGCCGAATCGAATCAACGGCGTAAAACAAAATTTAGTTTGAGTCAACTCTAGGTTGATCTACTCAAAAAAGTGAACAATTTTTAAATAAAAAATACTCTTATAGACTTTTCTGTCCAACCAAAACAATTTCGGTAGGAACTTGACCACCGGCGCATTGCTATTTGCGTACCATCGTTCAAATAATGGTTTGTAGTGGATTTTAATACGTATAAGTGATTCTCTCGTCTCGTCTTCGTATATTGACTAATACTAGAAATTACTAAACAACTACCCCGATGCTTCCGTGGCGCACTAGCTTAGCAATAAGCTAAGGCACTAAGGCCTGAATCTGAATTCCGTACGGAACAAGGTTAGTATAGACTACAAGTAACTGTTCCTAATTTGCATGTTTGTCGTTGTGCAATTACTATATGTAAACTGACTACCTCCACGATAAAGTAGAAAACCTTAGTGTGTGGGTATGTTTTTTTTTAAATGGTGGTATAAAACTCAAGTTATTTTGCTGCTTAGGACCCCTGAGACTTTAGATACTATCATCATCGACTAACTGTTACCTTAAGCTGTCGTCGAAATCTCCAAAAACTACGCAATCGAAATATTCTGAAGAAGCATTTCAATTTTTTTTTGTTGGTTAGTGTGATAAACGAGCATACAATCCACCTGATGGTAAGTGGTTGCTGTTTGAGTAAATAACATATTATTGATATTGATGTCATTTTAAAGCTAATATCATATGCTATTATAATGTAAAATAATGTCAGGAACTATTACACTTTTCTTGTAAAACTCGAAATAAAAAATAAATACGAATCTATTTATATTACTATTTGTAAGCTTTATTTTCGTCCATATATAGTTTGACCAATTTTTTAACAAAATCAAATTCTGAATTCTTTGAGCTTTTCGAGAATACTTTTAATTTGGATGTAGCTATAGAAGTTTTTCAGTAGTAATCGCATTTGTGAGACAGTTTCGCGAGGTCGTAAAAAAATGCGCGGACAGGTGAGTCGAGAATCACTCGCGCGGCGTGGACGGTTCAATGGACACATACACACACACACGTCGTTTTTCATTCGTGGACCTCTAAAACTGAGATCGTTTCTTGCTTTTATCTCTATAAGCGACAGTTAAACGTATTTAACATTTGCTCTTTATGACTCATTGCTATGGGTCATATTTTTTGAATATTCTGAGGTTGTTCATAAAACCATATTTGATAAAATTTATGAATTCGATCAACATTCACAAAATATAAAAACAGAAACGCAGAAGAAATTAGCAGATTTTTTCAAGAAAGTGATGTTGGATTTTTTTTTTGTAAATATTATGTTCATATTCTATTAAATGATACCCATACAATAAATACATGTTTATTACTTTGCTGTATTTTTTACAGAATTCTATAAGTGATACAGACCTCTCCTGTTCCTGTGTAAGCTAGAAACTCTGGTTAGTGTAAGCAGATCGCGGTCCCTTGAGCGCTTATCTAGGTTCGACCGTATATTATTTATTTTTGTATGCAATACTAGACATAAAAGATCATATAAGTTTAGTATTAAGCAGAGATTTATTTTTTTACCAAGCGTAAAAGAATTTACTTCTCTAATCATCCAGTGGGTACCGTAAATGGCGACGGAGAGAAACTAAAGCAGGATATGAGCAACATCATCTACCTGGTAACAAACTCAATGATAATAAAACAGACTGCGGTGACCTAAACGTGGAACTGTACTAAATATCCCTCCTATCCAATCTACAGGGAAAGCCTATGTACAGCAGTGGACAATTATAATTGGAAATAATTAATGATTGGAAATTCGCTTTATAGAAAATGCCTGAAGAGACATCGATCATAATTTCCAAAAGGAAAAGTTATATATTACAGAATAGATAATATAGTAAAAAATTCCTATAGCTACCTCGGCCCTGCTTGTAAATGCATCCTTGTAATAAATTGACTACATAAGCTCTTATAGAAACGTTATATGCATATTGTTAAATCCAAATAATTTTTTTTTTTTATAAATGCTACCTTTTATTTAATTTTAATGTTTTAGCACAAAACTCTGCTCAAAATTACTCTCAAAATTTATTGTGCTAAAGTGTGTACAACATTGTGCTAAAATATACTCAACAAAACACTTTTATATTCTGTTTCAATATTGTAATAAAAATTTCCGGTGAATGCACTTTAACGCGACGGGACCACAGAAATACCGACGTATAACCAATTTAAAGTTTCTGTTGAAACATTCGCACTAGTACTTGTTTAATCCTATGCATTCATTCTACGCATTTAGCTTTTTAAAATCGCGAATAAAAAATTCAAAAGAGCGTTTTGTTCTTTAGCCTCGGCTTTACCCTATGAAAAAAGAGGCATGTTTGTGGATTTTTTTTGCGCCAAGTGTTCATCCTTTTAAAATTTTAAAAATAGCCTGATTTTTTTTAAACTAACTCTCAATAATAAGAAAGAACATAATAAAATATTTTTAATAAATTTCAGTAGTAATGCACGAAACTACTAAATTTGTCATTGTAATTTTATTTTTATTCTAATTCTATTATTTAATGATTTTCCTTTGATTGTATTATATGAAATTGATTTGGAAGAAAACATTTTCTGAAAAAAAAAAGATTAATTAGCTCCTCTTACTTGATTTTTCTTACCTATTGTACATCAAAACGTCTGGTTTCCATAGCTTATTAGGTGTGATACGCAAGTCTTTGACACCACCGTACTCGCTGTCATTCCACCTCAAGTTGTAGTCATTCCATTCCTGTCACATATAAATATAGTTTTAGAAAAGATTAACGTACTTCATCTATATTTCATAATCAATGTTTGTAGTTTATTGCACAGATAACAAAAGTAAAATAATTAAATAGTTTTGATCATGGCATTCTTCTTTTCTTTTCCTTAAAGACGTGTGTTAATTTTATATATAATTATATATATATATATATATATATATATATATATATTTATATATTCATGTCCTTTTAATTCATTTATTTAAATGATTACTAGTTTCGTTCACAATTTAATTAAATATGATTTAGTGGGGACAGCTACTAACACTTTCGCCATTAAATTAATTTTATTAATGTTATCTGTGTCCAAGTCGAAAAGCGATTAAAAACAAATAATGTAAACTCAATTCGTTACAAATTGCATAAAATTTTGAAAACGCTTTTGTACGTGTTCATGCTTCATTGAATGTTTAATTGAAGATCAGTTCGAATTGAGTTTGCAATATCGCTGGCGCTTGATAATTGGAAGTGATAAATAATTAAGCTTTTTGGAAACAATTTGATGTTCAAAGCTTTTAAATCTATGTGTTTTGCCTACATGTATGTAACTATAAGTAAATCACTGGCCTAATCTTATTAATAACTGACATAATATTTCAAAATTTTAAGTTTGTCATCGGGACGGAAACACGTGCTTAAACAACACCTATCTCAAAGTTTAGAACAAAAGGCAGTTAAATTTCAAAATTGTTTCCAATACGCACCAGACGGGTCATATAACAACTTTAACTTGGCTACAGACAATAACAGACTACAGTATTTAGATAGTACTATAGCAAAGCTGACTTAAAGGCCCCTACAAACTTTGTACCCTCTCCACTCATATTACAAAAGTTTGTCTTAACTACTTTGCAGCAATATCTGGGCTACGTGTTTATACGTTTACAGTGCTTCAAGATAAAGCCAACCCTGTTCGTTCTTATTGAATCACAGAAAATGGCATTTAGCAAAATTTAAGGGTTCGGTTCGACTTGAAATACTAAAGTAAGATAAAGGAACTTTTTGTTATAGCCTGTCTGGTGTAAGTTTAATAGATTTAACTTTTACTTTTTTCCAATAATTATTTTTATTTTATCGTTGAGTAAATATCAGTTATTAAATAATGATTTCTTATATTTACGCGAACACTACACATTTAAATAAAACTAATTTTTACGGATTTTATCGCGTATATTAACTTATTTTATATTCCCGACGTTTCGTGTCCCCCGTGACCACGAGTGCTGAAAAGCACCCGAAACGTCGGGAATATTAAATAAGTTAATATACGCGATAAAATCCGTAAAAAGTAGTTTTATTTAAATCAGTTATTACAATTAATATGTTAAAATAAGTCTAAATACGTTCTAATGGACAATTAATTAAACAAGAACCAAATAAATCAAAAACAATTAGAACACTATAAGAAACTAAAATATTTTCTTTTCTAATTATTTATTAACACGGTAGCGTTGATTTAGGTATTCTAAAATAGGTATTGTATATATAAATTGCAAATTTTTAATCCGTGTTAACAAATAAAACCTAATAACCTAAGAAAGGAAGGAAAATTAGGCACACTATCGAATTTCGCATTTCATAGGTAAAGATCAAGCGTCTACCAACATACACTTCACATTGTCAAATTGAAGCTCCATAAAGATCACACATAATAACCATGCACTACATCATGCTAAGGAAACAATTACATTTTCTAGATATACATACATAGAAACAGAAGCGGAAGGAAATTGTTAAAAATGGACAATATGGGTATATTTTGACCGCTCTCCAAGATTTTTCCTCAAGAAACACATCCATGGTTTCAAGGGTAACTACTTTGTTAGATATACTAAGCTGCCATTTTGGTAAATGCTAAGTTAATTATTATTTAATTCGCTTACCAACATATCTTTATTGTTGATAAAAATAATCATGATTATGAATAAGTTTAGATGGTATTTTTTTTTTCATAGATTTATATTATTGCCAACAATAAACATACGTAATAGAAGCGCTCTTTATTACTTTTTTAATTTTTAATTTACTTAAATAACATAAAATAAACTTAACAAGAAATAAATTAAACAGGGTTTCATTTATCAACAGAGTAAAAATAAAAATACTCATAAATTCGCATTATAAGGAAGTTGCAGATTATTTTCGTCCTCCAAATGATTAACTTAACATAATACATACATTTAAAACTGTATGTTAAATATTGAATTTTAATTTTTCTTTTATAAATAACATCATTCCACGGCCATGCATAGTATAAAATTACTACAATAAATTGTAGCCAAACAAAAAAAACCACAGCGGATATCCGGGATGTGCACAACCAGGTTACAGTGTTAAATTTATATTTTAATGTATCAAATAAGATGTGCAAGATCAATTTTGACAAACCGCTAAACATCCGTCACCAATATGTTACTTTCAATTGACACATCGTTTCCCACCTAAATATCCCGCATTTTACTTTATTTAGAATGTTTAAATTGCCACGGAAATAGTAAGTTGGCAATAAATAGCATTAATTTTAAAGTTTATTGTGTTCTTATCTGTTTAAAAAGTTCAGGTCAACCATTAGTACATATTGTTAATGCATTGCGGCCTACGCGGCAGTTATACCGTGAGCTTAAATTTCAAACGTATTTCAAACAGGCTAAAGGACACTATAAGCCTGGCTTAACGAAAACATCCCGCGACAGTTTAATGATTTTATTAAATGATATTTTTTTTATTAAATGACCCGTCATTATCATTAGCTCATAAAACTATCTACTATCATTAAATAAATTTTACATATTTGCCTGAAAAACTTTGTTTCTATTCAAACACAAGCAATTCTTATAATAATATAGAAACATAAAAACCCTTTGATTTTCTGTCATCTGAAATCGCGGTTGCTTTCTGCAGGCTGCCGCCGTGTTTATACTACACTATAGGTCGGTCGATTGCGATGGGATGCGGTTTTTCTTTGCATCCTACCCTTGGGAGTGGATTTGCTTCTCGCCGGACGATCCAATCGTTGTTACTAATTCTGTTGCTGATGTGATCCTGCCTCTGTGGTGCTCATCGGAGGGCGATCTTAGCCATGGTTCAGTCGCTCCTGTAAAATAGCATCACGCTACAAGCAGGAGTGCTCCCGGGCCTGGGCTGACGCATCAACGTCCCGGGATGTAAACACCAGCGCCCTTAAAAAGAAGTATAAATCCGCCTCCAGGTCCTTCAAAAGAGTCATTGCAAACGCAAAGTCAGAGCACATAGGCAGAATTGGTGAGAAACTAGTTCGACTTCCTTCGGGAACCAGTGAATTCTGGTCTCTCGCTAAGGCTGTCCAAGGGAACTTCTGTCAGCCACCTCTTCCATCTCTGCACAGGGAGAATGACTCACTGACCGATGCCACAAAAGCGAAAACCGATGTGCTAGGCTTTATCTTTGCGTCCAACTCGACTCTGGATGACGGGGGGAACACAACGCCGACCATCCCGCGGTGTGAGTGCTCCATGCCGGATGTGCGGTTCACACAGTCGGTCAGACATACACAAGTCAAGTGGACCTAACGGAATCCCCCCAATTGTGCTGAGGACGTGTGCTCCGGAGTTAGCACCGGTTCTAATGCGTTATAAACTGCCAGCTCATACGGTACATTGAGGATCACCAGCTGATTAGTGACCGCCAATACGATTTTCGTCGGTGTCGATCAGCTGGTGATCTTCTGGTCTACCTGACTCATAGATCCAGAGTCTAAGGGGGAGGGAGGTTTAGTTTGGACATTGCGGAGGCCTTCGATCGGGTTTGGCACAAAGCGCTTCTTTCGAAGCTCCCTTCCAACTTCCCAACAAATTGTGCAACTGGATCACCAGCTTTCTTACAGATCGGAGCATCAAGGTGGACGGTGCGTGCTCCGACTACAAGCCTATTAATGCTGGTGTTCCACAACGCTGCATATCAATGATATGTTGCGAAGCGGTAACATTCATTTCTATGCAGATGACAGCACTGGTGATGCTCTATACATCGGCCGTGCCAATATTTCTCGGGAAAACGTCACCGAGTACCGGAACAAACTTGTGTCTAAGTCGAGTCTTTACTGAACAAAGTCTCGGATTTGGGGCGACTAAATTTAGTCCAGTTCAATCCCCAGAAGACACAAGTTTGCGCGTTTACCGCTAAAAGGAACACCTTTGTTGTATCTCCTCAGTTTCAAGGCACTCCTCTTGTTCCCTCAGCCAGTATCGGAATCTTCAGCGTCGATATATCGAGTGACGTGCAGTTTCGTGTTCACTTGGAAGAGAAGGCCAAATTGGCCTCTAAAAAGCTTGGCGTGCTCAGCAGGGCGGGACAGTATTTCATGCCGGCACCCCGCCTGCAACTTTACAAGGCGCAGGTTTGACCTCACATGGAATACTGTTCACATCTCTTAGCTGGGGCTCTCCAGTCCCAGCTCCTTCCACTTGACCGCATCCAGCGCAGAGCGGCTCGAATCGTTGACGACCGAGCCCTTACCGATCAACTCGATTCACTGGCTCTGTGAAGAGATGTTGCATCCCTTTGCATTTTCTTCCGCATTTACCATGGGGAGTGCTCTGAGGAATTGTTTGGATTAATCTCAGCCGCCAACTTTCACGAACGCACATCGCGGCATAACTCCCGATACCATTCACATCATCTGGATGCTTGGCGGTCCAACATGTAGGTTTCACTGGAGTTTTTTTCCGCGTACGATCTCTCTGTGGAATAGTTTACCACTGGCGATTTTTCCGGACCGATACGACTTACGGACCTTCAAGAAAAGAGCTTACTCCTTTTTAATAGGCCGGCCTTACACCTGCGATTCCCTTGGTGTTGCAGTTGTTCATGGGCGGCGGTAGTCACTCACCATCAGGTGAGCTGGATGCTCGTTTGTCCCCTCTCCTATAAAAAAGGTCTGCGTTAAGTCGCCCATTTTTCGTAGTATACTCTTGACATACTTTCATATACACTGTTTGTTATTACATCGCTATACTGAAGCTTTATCTATTTTATGTCTTTTTTAGATGTTGCACGAAAAATTCTCTCACATTCAGTGTGTTCTTTACTTACCTGAGCTTGAAAAACTAAAAGTGTTTTATCGATTGTTATTCGAAAAAAGTCAAGTAGATGCTTAATACTCAAATGTTATGATTAATTAATCAATACTCATTCTCTAAGTAATGATAAATTTGTACGATGGATGCATGATAGGGACTACAGACTATTCTACTTGCATGTCTGGAGATCAGCATAATGACAAGGACATACCGGAAAAAAACTTGCTAAAAACTGTTAACAGACAACAGTAAAATATCAAAACTGCCGCATACTCCACAATGCAATGCAATTTTCAAAGATAGATAGCAGAAGAAAAATTAAGGACAGAGTGAACGTATATAAGAATCAAAGAATAGAGTCAAAGAAACTAAAAAAGTATAATTAAAATTATAAACGAAAAAGAAATTTTATTGAGTGTTAATTTAAGTTTGTTTTTTAATCACACTTACCAATGACAGCCATATATTGGTTATAAGTAGTTGATTCTTCTCGTCCTATTTGGTTAGACGATGTCAACATAAACAGAGAGAAAGGGCGCAGTCAGTACAATGTTCTAAACATCTGTGATTCCACATTTTCTGGATACACGTTACTTAGGGGCCGGGTGGCGCTCGAGAGGGTCTCATGCGGCAGAACGTCTCGCACGCCACCATACACATAATCTAATATTTATTAGGCGCAATGACGAAACAACAATGTAACACCGACTCTTCATGCGACAGATCTGCCGCGATAGCGGCGCCCTCTAGCCGCTCCCGCCTCCTGTATCCATTTTGTCAAAATTATGCTTTAAAATATTAGCGCAAAGCAATAACTTGAATCAGAAAATTTTAATAGAGTGCATCTCAACTTTACTGTGCTTTAGCGTAATAAGAAAACATTTTATCAAGACAAATTATTTTGGAAGACGTATAAAGTCGATATACCATAGGAGGTTGCAAGGGCGGGACAGCGAAGGCGCCAAGCCCGGCTCCTACCACTTACCAAGTTAAGCCAGACGTTTGTAGTCAGGATTTGGTTTTTCTCATCCTTATTTTGTTAAACGAACACGCGGCAACGAAGGGAATGAAAAACAAACAATGAATTTGGGTCATCTTGTAGAACTCATCTATACATTTAATCCTTCATCGTTACTATTTTTAGATTAATCTAATCTTTTTAATGCATATATTGATAAAAAATATAATAAAATTTCTACAATAACTATTGTGACAATAGCTCTGTTCGTACATAACAAAAGCAATAGTACACACTCCTGTGGTTGTACTGATTTCAAAGCGTTTTTAATAATAGTGTGCCCGACAATTCAGCGAACACAGCGAGAATCTGCATTCTGCCGGATGTCGTAAAGGAAATGCAATTAAATGGACATTCTGACGGTACAACTGTGCATTGCGATGAGTTCACATTAAACGTTTATCCTTTTAATACTACGGCAAACGTAATTGACGATTAAAATTAAATATTTGTAGGCTATGAAAATATTTTTATATATTTATTAAAAATTAATCAAAATTATTATAAGGTTAAATTTACTTATTACACAAGAAACGTATTCTCGTAGCTCTAGTCTTCTCAAAATGTGACCATATAAAAATAAACAACTTCAACACCATAAACCTTCAAAACTCTAAGCAGTTAGCATATAAAATTTATTAATTTAACATGGTTTTTTATAGAGAGAATCCTCCCTGTGAAGCAATCTATGGGAGAGGCCTGCGTTCAGCAGTGGAAGTGTATAGACTGTAATCGATGATGGATGGATGGATGATTCTTATTATGTTAGCTTTTGTCTAATTTTATTCGTGCTGATATAAAACTGTCAATTTAGATTGAATAATATGTAAAGTCAAAAGTTAATTACTCGAAATATTTCCATATAATAAGTTTATTAGCTTACTGCATGATATAATTTTATCTAATATCAATTTACGCTTCGCATGCGAATCGTTCGCATGGATGATTGCAATACCAGATATTGCATTTCGATATTTATTTGCCCTCCGCAGACAGTCTACATATATCATATCTGTCCATATGCACAACCTTATTTCATTATATTATGCTTTTCTGTGCCGTGTAGTGGGTGCCGTGTAGTGGCGGTCAAGAATACCACTACCCCATATCCTCCCGTGGGTGTCGTAAAAGGCGACAAAGGGAAACAGGCAGGAGATGGGCAGCAGCATCTTCCTGATAATAGCCAAAATGACAATAAAAAAACTGCGGTTGCCAACCCGCTCTCCAAGCGTGGCAACTATGGAAAATACCCCCCTATGAATGTAACAAAGAGACGGCCCCCAGTCCCCGGCGGCCCCGCTATTCCTGGCTACGGTGGCGACCATGGTAACGGCGGGGCAGGGGGTGCTAAGAATCTCCGGTGGAGGTTCGGTTGCCACCTTAGACGACTCGACCTGGCAACGTACAACGCACGCACCCTGAGGACTGACGAGAAGATCGTGGAGCTGGAAGAAGAGATAGACAAGTTGCGCTGGCATATTATAGGATTATCCGAAGTCCGAAGAGAGGGGGAGGACACGGTAATCCTCGAATCCGGCAACTTGCTCTATCACCGGGAGGGCGACCATCTGTCCCAAGGAGGTGTCGGATTTATCGTCCACAAGTCTCTCGTTAACAACGTTGTAAAGATCGAGAGTGTGTCGACGAGGGTTGCGTACCTTATACTCAGAATCACCAAACGGTATTCGCTGAAGGTCATACAGGTTTACGCACCAACCTCGGCACACCCCGATGGGGAGGTGGAGGAAATGTATGAGGATATCTCTAGAGCCATGCATTCCTCCAAAACCCAATATACGGTGTTAATGGGAGACTTCAATGCAAAACTAGGCACAAGAGAGAACGGTGAGCTGAAAGTAGGGAAATTTGGAATAGGGCAACGGAACCCAAGGGGCCAGCAGCTGGCCGACTTCATGGAGAAAGAGGGACTCTTTATGATGAACTCTTTCTTCCCGAAGCGGCCCCACAGGAAGTGGACCTGGTCGAGCCCCGATGGTTCGACAAAAAATGAGATTGACTTCATTATGACGACCAGACGACAACTGTTCAGTGATGTCTCAGTGATCGCGAGGGTGAACACCGGCAGCGATCACCGAATGGTTAGAGGCACACTGAACCTAAACGTTAAGTTGGAGAGGTCTCGTCTAATGAAGTCAACGCTCCGTCCCCCTCGTGCTCTGTTCCAAAGTCCCGAAACCTTTCAGCTCGAGTTACAAAACCGTTTTCAGTGCCTAGAAGACTGCAATGAAGTGGACGATATGAATGACAAGCTCGTGGAAACTGTCCATGCGGTCGGAGCTAAGTTCTGCAAGACCCGCCGCAGAAGAACACAAAAACTCTCCGATCACACTCTTAATCTCATGGCTGTTAGACGGGAGATGAAGCTACATTCTTCACCAGACTTGACAGCATACAGGCATCTGAACAGACAGATCTCCAAATGCATGCGGCGGGACTTACGCAACTTCAATACAGCTCGTATTGAAGAAGCGATCGAGCGGAACCAAGGCTCCAAAGTCTTTGCCAGAGATCTGTCTGCCAGAAAGAGCCACCTGTCAAAGCTGAAGACAGAATGTGGCAGCATTGTTTCCGGGACACCTGAGATTTTGAGTGAGATTGAGAGGTTCTATGGGCAGCTGTACACGTCATCGTTGGAGCCACACGCAAGTGTGAGTAACGATCCAAGAGCGAGTCTCATCCGACACTATTCCGAAGATATCCCGGACGTCAGTCTGAGCGAGATTAGAATGGCTCTCCAGCACCTTAAAAACGGTAAGGCCCCAGGCGAGGATAGAATTACAGCGGAGCTTCTGAAAGCGGGTGGAAGACCGGTACTTGAAGTCCTTCAGAAGCTCTTTAATTCCGTCCTCCATGGTGGCATTACACCGGAGGCGTGGAGCAGAAGTGCGGTGGTCTTGTTCTTCAAGAAAGGTGACAACGCTCTCTTGAAGAACTACAGACCGATTTCCCTTCTGAGCCGCGTCTACGTGCTGTTTTCGAGAGTCATTACGAATCGTCTCGCGCGCAGACTTGACGACTTCCAGCCTCCCGAACAAGCCGGTTTCCGAAAGGGCTTTAGCACCATAGACCACATACATACCCTTCGGCAAATTGTACAGAAGTCCGAAGAGTACAATTTGCCACTATGTCTGGCGTATGTGGACTATGAGAAAGCCTTTGATTCCGTCGAAATTTGGGCGGTGCTGCAGTCCCTTCAGCGGTGCCAAGTTGACTGTCGGTATATCGAAGTGTTGAAGTGCTTGTACAGTAGGGCTACGATGGCTATCCGAGTACAGAACCAGAGTACGAAACCTATCCAATTGCAGAGAGGTGTAAGACAGGGTGACGTCATATCCCCGAAACTCTTTACCGCTGCATTGGAAGACGTTTTCAAGCTTCTGGACTGGAAAGGATACGGTATCAACATCAATGGCGAGTACATCACTCACCTTCGATTTGCCGACGATATAGTCCTTATGGCAGAATCGCTGGAGGACCTAAGCACTATGCTCAATGACCTCGATAGTGTTTCCCAACGGATAGGTCTTAAGATGAACATGGACAAAACAAAGATCATGTTCCATGTCCATGTCACACCTATGCCGGTAGTTGTTGGGAGCACTAAGCTCGAAGTTGTTGACGAGTATGTTTACCTGGGACAAATAGTCCGACTAGGTAAGTCCAACTTCGATCGAGAGGTCAATCGACGGATTCAACTCGGCTGGGCAGCGTTCGGGAAGCTACGACACATCTTCTCGTCAGACATACCTCAAAACCTGAAAACGAAATTGTACAACCAGTGCGTGTTGCCAGTGATGACTTATGGAACTGAGACGTGGTCCTTCACTGCTGGCCGTATGAGGAAGCTCAAGGTCGCTCAGCGAGCTATGGAGAGGGCTATGCTCGGAGTTTCTCTGCGTGATAAACTTAGGAATGAGGATATCCGCAGTAGAACCAGAGTAACCGATATAGCCCAACGGATTAGTAAGCTGAAGTGGCAGTGGGCCGGCCATATAGCTCGAAGAACCGACAACCGATGGGGAAGAAAGGTTCTCGAGTGGCAGCCTCGTACCGGTAGGCGAAGTGTAGGACGACCCCCCACGAGATGGAGTGACGACCTGGTAAGGCATGCAGGAAGTCGATGGATGCAGGTGGCTCAGGACCGTGCTTTGTGGCATTCTTTGGGGGAGGCCTATGTTCAGCAGTGGACTTGTGAAGGGCTGTAATGATGAAAAATGATGATGAATGATGATGCTTTTCTGGCACTACAGTTTCCAACTTAGGGTGGATAGTTTTAAGCTATTATCATGTTGACTATATTAGCTAAACTAAAGCATTGTCATCTGCCCATAAGCAATAAGAGGGTGGACATGAGGTCAAAGAGGGTGACGTTAAAGTGGGGATTTAGTAGTCTTCTTTTTCCACTTCTCCATCATCATCTCTATAACAGTCCATTGCTGGATGTGTGGCGCTTTCACTGTAGGAAAATTTGGCGGCAATCTCAACTAACACATCATCTAGTACGACATATAGAAGATGGTATCCATCAATTGGAAAGCATGAGGTTTTTCTGTCATTTCCTTGTACAGTATACGAAAAACTTAGAACTATAATCTAAAGCTATAATTTATTATTAAATTCGTTATCAACAATAAAACTCTTTGTGAAATTGGATACTTTATAAATAATACCATCATTATAAGATAAAAGTTTAAGCATTCGATCGGACTAATTAACGAATATCCTGCTTCCGATATTCCTCGTTGGGTGTTGCTCGCTGGAGCTCCGATATTAAGGGACAAATGTTTCTTTATGAAAGAATATTGCTTTAATGTGGAGTTCTGAAGATCTTCTGTATGTTCGAATTTAAAAATTTACGCATACATTTCTAATTCAATGATGTTTTTCAAGTAGACTGGGAGATGCATAATATAGTAATTTAACTTATATCATTAGGAAATTTTCGAAGTACAAAGTACTAATTACTATTAATAATTTATTACTTTTAATAATTACTATTAGTAATTGCTACGCTTGGCAGGCATAGCAACTACTACAGTTTTCGTTATTATAGATATAGATATTGATATTAGGTGTTATCAGAAAAATGCTGCTGCCTATAACTTGTGCCATACATATTACGTTTAATATTATCTGTTTTTTTATATAGAATAAGGGTGACCAACGAGCACACAGTCCACCTGAAGGTAAGTGGATGCTGTGCCCCACAAATATTTATATTTATCTTCAATGCAGATGCAATACTGAACAGAAGACTGAGATGGAATGCCTCGTTTCAAGTAAAAAGGGTCTCCGGTTCTCTACACTCACCATACGTAATACATCAGTATTAAGCTGCTATTTTACGCTGGTATTCTGTGAGAGCCTACCCGATCGAGCCGACCCATTAGTACTACAATCAAAATATAGCTGCAATATACCAATTCTTAATTAATTTCATTCTTATTCATTTCGATTACATTTATTCACTGTATGATGGAAGACGTAAAAGAATCCATCATTCCATTATTAGTCGACTAAGGGAAATAACAAAATATGAGGTGGTTATTCCGTTATCTGGCACGACGTAACGGATTAACCACCTTATATTTCTGTGTCGACGACAGGTCTGTGGATCGTCAACTCCTCCGCCAAATGCAATAACTAGGAAGGTACAGCAGTAGACTATTTAGGGGCTGCTAACGACGATTAACCGTATAATAGTGGTGTAATAATATCCACTACCCGATATCGTCCCGTGAGTCGTAAGAGACTACAAAGGGAAACTGAAAAAGGAAATAGACAGCATTATCTTCTTCTTCTTCGCCAACCCGCCTGCCAAGCGTGACAACTATGGCAAAATCCCTCCAATATGGCAATCGATGGGGAGGCCTGTGTTTAGCAGTGGTCTTTTATAGGCTGATTTCTATTACTATTATACCATTAATAATTTTAACATTTTTTTACGGCGCAGTGGCGCAGTGGCTCAGCATTGAGTTGCGGTGCTGAGTGCCGGCGGTTTGAATCGCTGGAAACAAGTGTTTGTTTGACCTACAAATAATTGTTCCGGGTCTGGATGTTTGTCCTAGTGCATTTTACGTAAACAATACAGTAATAAGTATTGTGCTATGTGTCCGCGTGAACTTAATATCATAGTTTTTGTTTAATGTTAATGTTATTTCAATGCGAAAATAGTCCACCTGATGGTTAGTGGCTATTAAAGTCCATGAACATCAGCAGTAAACTTCAAACAAAGAAGTGTCACTTTGAGCATTAAGATGGAATACCTCATAGTCAGTAATTATGCTGGCTCTCCTAATCCTGGAAAAATATTTAGGGGCGGAGATAGGTAAGAGGGTGGCTCCTATTCACACGGACTCCAAAAAATAAGCCTAACATAGGATTTGGCAAATCATTGTCAAAATTTTAACTCCAGTTGAGACTCAAACCCAAGATTGGATTCAATTTGCAGATAGTTTATAGCCAGCCCATACTACTTCATGGTCATCATTACAAGTCCACTGCTGAACATAGGCTTCTTCCAAGGAATGCGACAAAGCACGGTTCTGGGCTACCACACATAGTACTTACTTAATTAATATTTATGTTATGTTACAAATAACTATTACAAAATAACAATTACAACAACAATTATATACGGATAAATGTCTCTAAAGAGAAACCAACCGCAGCTGATCCCGTAAACTGTTGTCAAATTATGAATTTGTCGTTTCTTGTTCCATTTTTCACAGGAATATCATCGGTTTTGTATTCCGTCCTCACCCCTGTTTTGTTTCCTTAAATCAGACTGGGTTACAAGAGAGCTCCGTTAACTAGATTTTGACGAAGAAGTTTCAAATTCAGCGCGCGGTCTTTTGATTTCACTAAGCTATGTTTTGTGCAATTTTACTATCTTTTCACAACGGAAAAAGGATTACTAAGCTATGCAAGGAAGATAAACGAGTACTTTGTGAAATTGCTTCGACAAATTGTCTTCTAGATTCTGGAATTGCTTTTTTATTATTTACGAAACCAGTTTTAATTTTGTGACCAACGCATTATCTTTTTTAAAGTGAACAGCTCAAACACATTAAAAACAGACATTTAGACATCGTACAAAATAAAATCAATTTAACCGTATACTTCACAAAGAGAAGAAATACAACAATGTGTGAACCTATTTTGCAATTATAACATGTCACCTTTATGTAAGTGATGTCATTTAATATTAGAAAAAAAAAGTGTTTTTCTAAGGCCCTCATGTTACACGGTATGCAGGTATGAAAACGATACCTCGTCCCTGCAAGGAGACATTTTCTACCAGGCCACTTTTTCTACCAGGACACACTTTGGATCGAGGTATGATGTTTGACAGATTTTATGGCGGGGGAAATCAATTTTCTGAATACCAGCGTAAATAGCAGCTTAACACTGCTGTGTTTCGTATGGTGAGTGTAGAGAACCGGAGACCCTTTTTACTGCAAAAGAGGCATTCCATCTTAGTCCTCACTGGTGGCAACGCATCTGCATTTTGATTTGTAATATAGGATAGATGTAGATGTGTATGGGCCACAGCAACCACTTACCATCAGGTGGACTGTGTGCTCGTTTGTCGCCCTATTCTATAAATTTTTTTTTAGAAAAGTGTAGAGATTAATTTGTCATTCTGAAAAATTAATCGATAGTTTATATAAACTAGATAAGAAATGGATAAACAAACTAAAGATTTTTTTTTATAGGAGAGGGGGCAAACGAGCATGCGGCTCACCTGATGGTAAGTGACTACCGCCGCCCATGAACAACCGCAACACCAGGGGAATTGCAGATGCGTTGCCGGCCTTTTAAAAAGGAGTAAGCTCTTTTCTTGAAGGTCCCTAAGTCGTATCGGTCCGGAAAAATCGCTGATGGTAATCGATTCCACAAAGAAGTCGTGCGAGGAAGAAAACATCTTCTAAATCGCACAGTGGTGGACCGCCAATCATCCAGATGGTGTGGATGGTATCGGGAGTTCTACCGCGATGTGCGTTCATGAAATTTGACGGCTGGGATTAATCCGAACAATTCCTCAGAGCACTCCCCATGGTAGATGCGAAAGAAAATGCAAAGAGATGCAACATCTCTTCGCAGTGCCAATGAATCGAGCCGATCGGAAAGGGCTCGGACGTCGACGATTCGAGCCGCTCTGCGCTGGATGCGGTCAAGTGGAAGGAGCTGGTACTGGGGAGCCCCTGCCCAGAGATGGGAACAGTATTCCATGTGAGGCCGAACCTGCGCCTTGTAAAGTTGCAGGCGGTGTGCTGGTATGAAAATAATATATATATATATATATATATATATATATATATATATATATATATATATATATTATTCCTATATATTCCTATAAGTAGAAAAAATTAGAAATGAATAAAAAAAATTAAGAACACAGGTAGTGATTTGTAATTTTCAATGTGGTGGAGCCACACTGTAGCTCTATTATGGTTGTAGCTCGAATGGGTCAGGTCAACCGTGGGTAGGACTATGCTCTTACAGAATACCAGCGTAAAATAGCAGCTTAACGGCGAGTGAAGAGAACCGAAGACTCTTTTAACTGGAAACGAGGCATTCCAACTTAGTCCTCAGGGGTGATAACTCATCTGCATTCTTAATCGAGAATAAATGTAAATGACGCGGGCAACAGCATCCACTTACCATAAGGTGGACTGGATGTTCGTTTGTTATTGTTAGTATGTTGAGATGGGCAATACGTATTTTATAGTATTAGAGTGACAATCAAGCGCACAATCCATCTGATTTTAAGTGGATGATATCGCCCATATACTCGTACATCTGCATCTATCCACAATTAAGAATCAAAATCCAATTGCGCTGCCACCTTCGATTCCTTAAATAGAATGCCTCGTTTTCAGGAAAAAGGGGATTCTGCTTCACGAAGACTAAGAAACACAGCAGAATTTGGTTACTATATTATATATGTACGATACTATATTACGCTAGTATTCTCTAAGAGCGTGGCCGATTCGACACATTCATGCTGGAGCTATAATAGCTGCATCAACAATGCAATAAAAAAGGAGTTAACGTGTGTGATTTCTGAACGTATGGGTACTTATATGTTGATACTGAGTTATTTAAAATATAGCTAGGGTACCATAACCTGACGAAGAATAGAGTCCATCAATGAATTAGTTTCTACAAATAATAAGAAATAATAAGAATAAATATTATAGTGATCTTTACTTCATCAGCCAGTAAATTACGGAGCTTTTATATAAGTATAGACTTGTGGTTGTCGATGCAACAGGTGATCATGTGATCACAGATCGTGATAGGATCAGTTATTGGTACACGGTAATTTTCTGTCAAGACACTCTCAGTAGCAGGTCAGAATCAGGAAGTTGATGGTGTTCAATTCCCTTGCCTTGACAAGCACATCGTGTTGAATTTCTGTCCTATCGGACTATGACAGAGAGTGCACTAGTGTTTGCGCACGTATGTGTTCGTGCACTCTCATCTTGTCCTTCGTAGATAGTCAGTCTCCGTTAAGATTGGCTGCCGTGACTGAAATTAGATCTAGAGGACAATATGTCCTAAGAGATTTTTTTAAAGGATAAGGGTGAGAAATAAGCACACATTCCACCTGATGGTAAGTGGTTTCTGTGGCCCATAGACATCTACATCTATCCTCAATTACGAACTTAAATGCAGATGCGTTATCACCCGTGAGGATTAAGATGGAATGCCTCGTTTCCAGTAAAAAGGGTCTCCGGGTCTCTACACACACCATACAAAACACAGCAGCCTTTAGCTGCTATTTTACACTGGTATTCTGTAAGTCCGTGGTCCCTCCCCGGTCGAACCGACCCATTCATGCAAAACTATACTACTTATAAAGCTGTAGTGTGGCTCTACCTCATAAAATGATAGATGTCAAACTTCGCTATCTCTATTTAGAAGTCAATTATATAATTAACAGACGTTTCGCATATTTGAACAACAAAATCAATCCTTATTTTAAACCTAGTTATGTAACAAGCCTATGTATCAATATAACATTAATTTGAAGGATTAACAACAAAACTTAACTACGCCGTAGGACCAAAAACTTTGATCCTACATCTACAAAATGTTGATGGTTTATTAAATTTAAAACACTGAAAACAGGTGTACCAAAGTTAGTTTGACACCGGCACAGACTGAATTAAATACAAATTACCCTATCAAAACTTCTGAGCCCCCTGAAGACCTGGTATTGTTAACATTTAAAACTTTGCCAAGTTGTTACGAGGTGTTTTGAACTCCGGATGTACTCTTACTCCAGTGCACGGTTAATCTTGTAAATCTAGGTATGTTATGACAAGCTCATTATTATCTTAAACTTTATTTGAAGGAAATAAAAGTTTCCTCTAATTCTTAAACAATAGTTTTTATCTTGCAATGCAAACCTCGATTCCAAATGTTTTTATTTACTTTCCTATCAAATAATATTTTGTGCCATGCTTGGCAGGAGAATTAGCAACTCGTTACTAGTCGGCTCGTGCTAGTGATAACTGCCAACTGGCATTTTACATATTTTATGATGTACCTAGATTGGCAATAATAGATGTCTCGAAACTGTGACGCTGATCCTTGTATTTGTCCTTTGTCTAAATACTTCTAGCATATACGAGATGGTTGCACCAAATGGTTTCCAGTAAATAGGGTCTCCGGTTCTCTACACACACCATACGAAACACAGCAGCGTTAAGTTGCTATTTTACGCTGGTATTGTGTGAGGGAGTGGTTCTAATCCGGTCGAGCCGACCCATTCGTGCTACTACTATACCAGTAATATAGCTACAGCAAGGCTCTAATACGTAAACGCCACGTATCGCCCTCAAATAATTCCAAACTACAATAAATCTGGGAACTAAATATTGATAATCGTTTCCAGCAAATAAAATCTTAGCAAATGTTATTTAAAAATTATAGATATGGCGTTCCTAAATTGAAGACCAAATTATGTGCAAATTATCATAAATTTTGACATTAATTACGCAGTCTGATGAACAAATATTGCATTATCAGTATTAGCTTTCATATGATTCTATCGTTTTATCTCTTTTAGTTAGTTCTTGGCTACGGTAGCTACGTACCATCAAGTGATTTGTAAGCTTATTCTTAAATTAAACATTTACACAATTTTTAACCTGTTGTAATGTTTGGACATACTTTAAACTTTTATTACGCCACGTCGGATAGTAAAGCTACAGTAGCTTCTGTCCTTTTATTTTGAGTAAACTTTTAAGAGCTTTGTTATCGTATAAAACTGCTAACATTGTTGTCGAAACTGTCTAAAGATTCTATTACTTTGTCGAGCGCTTGACCTTAAGTGGGATAACATATTTTCGAGAATATCTTGAGAAAAACATATTATTTCACTGTTTGCTTTTGCATTTCACCAAAAGAACTAATACTTTGTATTGTAGTTTTTTTTTTTTTTATCTTGATAGAATAAGTCGTCACGTCTGTAAACTAATCAGAAAAGGAAAACGGAGTCATCTGTAATTGACATACCGTTATTGTTACAGCGTATTAAAGTCCACTGCTGAACTATAGGGTTGGCATCCGCAACTTTTTAATTTTAGTAGTTATTAGGAACACGCTGCTGCCCATCTCCTGATTTGTTTCCTTCTGTCGTCCCTTACGACATTCGCGGGATGATATGCGATAGTGGATATTCTTACACCGTCACTACACGGTATTGATACATTAATACCATTTATCACTTGCAGTATAAATTGAAGTCTTTCAAACATTTGGTTTATACGAATTGAAATTAATTTTATTCAGTTTTATACGGTTATCGTCAAATACTGTGAACAAAAAGATGTTTATTCGAAAACTGTAAAGAGGGTAGACCTAAATTTTGACTTACGCTTTGGCTTTATGGTATATACGAAAATCTAGCGGTAATTTCTAGTACCTTGTGATTTTTCCTGTTTCATAATTCAAAGAAAATTTAAAAGGCAAGTGGTTTCAAGCAAAGACGACTCACTGTTTGTTTATATTTTTGTGATTTCTAATACTATATCGAAGAAAAGTAGTCAGTTGTATTTTCCGCGTGCTTGGGAGTTGCGAAAAGTGCTCAATACTTTGTAATAAAGAATAAAAATGAAACTATAGAAACGTGAAATCTAAACGAGCTGTATCTACGACTTTTTGCCACTGGTGACAAGCGTGCTGGTTCTTTTCCCGTACGTACTAGTAAGAGTAAGTATGGCTATTCAACGAGGAAACGCAGCTACCGTTCTTGGCATTATATTTTATCTCTATCATAATTTTAGTTTAAGTTTTTTTTTATTATGATGATAAATATTGTATATTATTTTTATAGAATAAGGATGACAATCGTGCACACAGTTCACCTGATTGTAAGTTGATGCTGTGACCCATTATATCTACATTAATCCTGGATTAAGAATCAAAATACAGATGCTTGTTACACCTAAAGACTAAATAGAATGCCTCGTTTCCAGTAAAAAGGGTATTCGGTGCAATTTACAGTAAAGGGTCTTCACCATACGAAACACAGCAAACTTTAAGCCGATATTTTACGTTAGTATTCTGTGAGATCGTGGTCCTACCCCATTCGAGGCATACATTCGTGGTACGACCATAATATAGCTGCAGCGTGGCTCCACCACGTATGTAATATGTAATTTTATTATATTTAAATAAACGAATTAGGGGGAAATTACTAAAAGACTATATTATAAAAATTATAGTTATTTCTTTTGTCTTGACCCTCGTACACACATACATTGTGAATAGGAATTTATGGATTATGAAAGGTCCAATTATCTCTTGACTTTATATCTCGAAGCTGGCACCAATGTATTTTGTAACAATCGAAATAGTTCCCGGAGCACTTTACGAGCCAATACACAAATTTAACACCTACAACCAAGCACTTAGGACCTCTAACTAACCCAATGTAAAAGCTCCGCTAATTTGTAGGGACACGATACAGGTTTCATAGATGGCCGACCGTTTCGTTAATTGAATTGGAAAATTTATTGAAATACGGACTGGAAATGATTTTGAATTTAAATTATGACTGAATTGAAATTATGAAATAATTTTGGTAAATCAACCTAGCAATTAAAAGTAATATGAAACGTAACAGGTAAATACGAATTAATAAGTTATATTATTTATATTACGTGGTAGAGCCATGCCATTCGTGCTACAACTATACTACTAATATAGCTGCAATATTCATCAATCATCAATCACCCAATAACTGAATTTGTCCCTACCCGGGATTCGAACCCGAGCCCTCATGATTATTAATTGCGTTTACGATCACTAGGCTAATGAGGCAGTCAGTATTACGACAGCAGTTAGTCATTACTTGTACAGAACTAGAATCAATGTTCTCTTTCTTGATACAATGTATTATCCAAAACAAAACATTCTTGACTTTTTTCTTCATTCTGAAACGTATAGCTGATCACGATTGCTCTACAGGAAGTTAATGATTACTTAATGTTTGAAAATTGATCTAGATTCGAGAATGTTCAACGTTTCATTCAGTGGAAATAAAAAGCGCGCGCTGGCGAAAGTGAAAATAAATTACTTCGGTAAAACGATCATGAACACTACTTTGTAAAGTGACTCTACGCGAACGACCTACGACATTTGCGATTAATAAGAACCTTTGAGAAGAAACCCATATATTTATAGATTTGGCCGACATTTTTGTAATACTTCGATTTTTCTTCCTAATGGTCATGTTACGACTAACCCAGCAAATTCTTAGGTCTATATACTTTTGCCAACTTCTTTAAAAAATTATTTTTGCTACATAATATGTCAAACACATCTAAGAGTTACATCGAACTTTGTACCCAGTCTGATAAAAGAAACAAAACTTGAGAGAGAAATATGCTTTTGTTTTATTAATTATTATTGTTGTATTAAATTACAGTACTAATAATTCTATTAATACTAATTTTAAAACTTTTCCTTATCCTTTTAACATCATTTACAAAATGTGCTTGCATAATAAGCATAAAATCTTTATGATTTTTTTTAAATATTATTTGTAAATAGGTTATCAATATAGTTACTGATTATATAGAAATGACTTACCACGTCAATGATCTGCTGCAAAGTGAGGCCAAACCTGACCTCAAGTGGTTCACTCTCGTTGGCTACTGGCCGCTCCAAGGTGTTGTAAGAGGCCAGTAGCGCGTTTAGCAGCCTCTTCTCGTGAGGACCTTGCTCCGAAACTGTAAAGAAAATGATAAATATGAGCATATTTAGTTTGAACGATTGTGAATTTCAGAACAATATTCTCTCGCTTTTCAGGAGGCCGAGAATGTGTCTATTACTGTGCGGTATGTGAGTAACAAGTTATTAGGGTTACTGAAATATCTAATTACAAATTTAGTTATAAGTGCAGTCTAAATACATTTTTCTTTCTTTATTGTCCCGTAAAAGTCCGCTCCCATAACTAGGAGGGTTCGCCCTAATCATCACGCTTGGGAGCATCAATGTAGCAATACCAGACGTCTTCCACGTTTGACGCTGCGTCCTGCTGCCAGTCTGAGTATTTTTCCTCCGGTATAAACAAGATATAGTTTTGCATTAATAAGAATTTCCCATAGTGGCCTCTTACGACGCCCAAGGGTCAAAACAGGATCATGGGTTCTCTAACGCTGACACCACATGACTCTAAACAATCTAATTAGTAAAGAAAACTTAAGAAAGCAGACAGAACTCGCATGAATGAGAAATAAATAACTGACAATACGTGAAATTTAACGAGAGTAATGTGGTGAACACTATCCGATTAAATTATAGTGTCCAAATTGAAATCGAAAGATCAACTCTAACAGTTATATATATATACTGTAATATATAAAAGTTTTATTAATAATTTTGATATTTGTATAGTATAAATGAACACTTAAATCAAAACTGTATCAAAACACAATGAAATTTAACTATTTTTATACGGATTTTAGCCCGGCTACCTTCAGTTTTTTGATAATTATTTATCAAAAAAACTGAAGGTAGCCGGGCTAACTGTGACATCGAAACGTCAAACATCTCAGTCCCCTCCGTGACCATGATTTGCTGTAAATCACCCGAAACGTTGGGAATTAAAATAGTAAATTAAACGCGATAAATGTTCGCATAAATATAAGAAATCACAATGAAATTTATATAATAAATATTTAATAACCTTCTATATTATTATAAATTTAAATATGGATTAAAAGAAATCACAATAAATTAAAATCTTCAAATTAATTGTGTATGATACGTATAATATATCTTCACTAACATAATATTATTTAAGTCAATGTCTAGATGTCATTAACTTAAGCACATACCTACATTAAAATGTAATTACAATTAGCTAATGTGTACATAGTTGATATGGAAACATCCATTTTTCGTTTGAACAATACTTAAATACAAACCTCGTGCTGAATTTTCGATGAAACATTGTAGAACGCATTGGAGACCGCGAAAACACTCAGAGCGATCCGCTACAAATTAAGTAAATCCTTGAGCTTACCATTGTCCGAGCGACGTTCATACGGCGAAGAGTAACGGCAGGATACAACCATTAGTTGCGCACCTGAACCACTCTTAAACTGGATATATCACCGCTCTTAGAAGAAAGACAAAAAGCCCAATTTACCATGAACTTTTCCTAAAACTCCGACTCGAAGGACCAGCAATAAACACTCATTTTATGAGCTTAGATCGCTTTTGTGCACGTGATGAATGGAGGTTAGAATGGGACAACTACCTATCCTGGCTTAAACGAAGGAAAAGGAGATACACATACTGAAAGTAGATGTCTGATTTATTACAGTTGAAATTCATATATTAAGTAGGAAAAAAATTCTAACATACTAAATCTAAAAATATTTAATATTTTAATGGTAGGTATTTTACAGAAAATTTTGATAATTAGTATGATTGATTGTTAATCTAAGCTCTTTATTTCGACAATTAATTTCTGTTTAAGAATGTGCTATTTGAGTATTTGACGACTGTCGCGAAACACACGAGCATTTCGTTAAAGTAAGTTTATTAAAAATCCACATAGGCCTTCCTCATAGTATTTTTTATAGGATAAGGGTGACAAACGGGCACACACTCGACCTGATGGTAAGTGGTTGCTGTGGCCAATAGACATCTACATTTATCCTCGATTACGAATCAAAATGCAGATGCGTTGTCACCCGTGAGGATTAAGATGGAATGCCTCGTTTCCAGTAAAAAGGGTCTCCGGTTCATTTTTATTGGTTCTCTACACTCACCATACGAAACACAGCAGCATTAAGCTGCTATTTTACGCTGGTATTCTGTGAGAGCGTGTTCCTTCCCCGGTCGAGCCGACCCATTCGTGTTACAACTATACCAGAAATATAGCTGCAGCATGGCTCTACCACGTTTGCCTTATATGCCTTATAAGCGAGATATTTGCCATAGTTAACTGCAATTTTATTATTATTACTAAGTTATTATCCGGAAAATGATGCTTCCCATCTATCTCCTGTTTTAATTTGCCTCTGTTACCACTTACAACACTCACGAGATGATATAGGGTAGTGGATTCTCTTACCCCTTAATCGTTGTAAAATTTGTACTGATATTATATATTTAAAAATGTTTTTGGAATAAGTGTACAATTGTTTTTTTATTGATGTTTTTGTTTCTACGTAATTTAAGCAAAAATTTTATCTTTTTAAAAAGAGCATATTGCATAAGCATAATATATCAACTGCCTGGACAAATAAATGTGAAAATATCGGAACGCCCGCATATTTTCCACCACAAACTGCGGTATACGCTTCACTGTGTACACAATGTGTCTATGTTATATCAAAAATGTGGACTGAAAATCGAAACGTTTAAAAATAAAAGAGATTTAAATTTAACGTTTTTATAAAGCTCTTGAAAACGGACTTCAAAGATCCCGTACAGACTCGACAGAGCGGCGGACATTGTCAGCTCTCCGTTTATTGCTTACCATAGAGCAATAACGCAGCGAGGCGGCAGTTAATCCACCGTGCGGCGAAGCGATATTAACGCGGAAGTGGAAGACTGGCATTATTATTGCTATATCTTAGCGACGGGCTGACTGTGCGGTTTTTGGCAACAGCCCGCGCGATAGAAGCGGCTAACTCGACTAAAATAACTTTGTTAATACATGCTCACAGTATATTAAATAATAAATAACATGATAAATATTGTTGGCGTTTAATTATAATTAATGCTAATAACAAGAGTCCCCCGTACATACCACCTATCAGACTCTACAACACTGCTTTATCGAGGGTATCACAATTCAAATACTTGGGACACTACGTGACCGAGGATTTGCGTGATGAAATGGACATGGAGAGGGAGCGTAGGGCTAACTATTAAGGTCCTGCATGGCTGACTTACCTGTGAGTGTATGTATGTATGTATGTATGGCTGCGAGCACGCCCGCGCGTATATATATATATATATATATATATGTGCGTGTGTGCGTGTGTGTGTGTGTGTGTGTGTGTGTGTGTGCTTGCGTGCATATGTGCATGCGTGAATGCGTGCGTGCGTGTCATTTTACTTTCTTCGTCCATCTAGCTGTATTATTATTATTATTATGTGATTTTTCTAATATCTGTTATATGGATCTCATTTGTTATCCGAAATAAAGATTTATTATTATTATTATAATTAACATCATAATTATTTAAAAAAATTATAATATAAGAGTGACAAACGAGCACACAGTCCACCTGATAGTAAGTAGTTGCTTTGGCCCATAGACATCTAAATGTATCATCGTTTGCGAATCAAAATGCATATGCGTTATCAGCCGTTAGGACTATAATGGAATGTCTCTGTTTCAGTAAAAAGTGTCTTCGGTTCCCTTTTTTTTTTTTTTTTTTGCGGATGGAAAATCATTATATGACGCCTTTCGCTCTGGGTGGAGCGGAAGGGAGTGTCAGACTTTTACTGACTAAAAACCATCCGTGTTCCTTCAGTGCCCTTAAGTTCCGGAGCCGCGGTATCTCTTTCGAACAGCCCGCAGCCCCGGCAGGCGTCGGCCCTTGCGGGCCCCTTCACGCTGCTGACAGCTCTTTGAGGCGCGCGTGGAACAAAACGCGCCGTCGACACGGCCTGTCGTCGTTAGACGGACGGACGGCGAGCTACCCATTGCTCGCCGTCCACAGGCCCGCGCCTACGGTGGCCGGGGGCCACGACGTAGCCCCCGACGCCCGGGGCGTCTCCCGCGGCGGCCGGGAAGGAAAGCTGCTGCTCTCTCCTTCTCCCGCTCCGCCACCTCCTTCGCTAGCATCACTGTTTCGCAGAAGGTGGTGACGGCATCCCATTCCGTCTCGCTCCGGACCATGGCTTCGACCAGGGCCGGACGCGAGAGGTTGCCGCCGCCTATCGCCGCTACGAGGACACGGCGGTGCTCCGCCCAGGCAGGGCACACCTCCACGGTGTGCTCCACCGTGTCCTCCGGTCGATCCTCGCAGTGGGAGCACCCGGGCGTTTCCTCCCGCCCGATTCGGTGCAGGAACCTCCCGAACACACCGTGTCCGGTGAGGACCTGCGTCAGGCGGAAGGTGAGGACGCCGTGGCGTCTCTCAAGCCACTCCTCAAAGAGGGGTCTTATCGCCGCTATAGTGGCGTGCCCAGCACGGGGTTGCGACAGTCGATCTCTCCATGTCGCCATGAGATCATGCCGGAAGTCTGTCCGCTGCACGACAACTTGCCGTGGCAGCGGGGTTTCCCCCCGGCATAGTGCCTCCGCGCGCCATTCGTGTAGGCGCGCGAGGACTATCGCCTCCAGATCCCATGGTGGCAATCCGGCAAGGAGGCACGCTGCCTCGCGGGAGATCGTGCGGTAGCCGCGAACCATTCTTACGGCAACCACCTTTTGGGGCGCGTTCAGGTGGTGGACGGCAAGCCGCGCCAAACCATGCGCCCACACCGGGGCCCCGTAAAGGGCCATGGACCGCACAATCCCCGCGTAGAGCCTCCGGCAGGAGGCGTTTGGCCCCCCCAGGTTCGGCAGGAGCCGCCTGAAGGCAGCCCCGGTCCGTTCCAGTTTGGGAGCCAAACGTCGGAAGTGCTCAACGAAGTTCCATCGGCCGTCGAGGACGAGTCCTAGGTACTTCAACGTCGACTCGACGCCGATGGATACCCCTCCTACCATCGCTGAGGATCCCCGTGGTGGCCTGTTCCGAGGACCATGGAAGTGCATGGCCTCGGACTTGTGCAGAGCCACCTCATGAAATGAAACACAGCAGCCTTAAGCTGCCATATGACGCTGGTATTCTGTGAGAGCGTGGTCCTTCCCCGGTCAAGCCGACCCATTCGTGCTACAACTATACTATTAATATAGCTGAAGCATGGCTCTACCACGTAAAAAATAATTAAGCGCATCGAAGCCACGGGTGATACCTAGTCAAATATCATTCGTTTTGTTAAGTTAACCCTTTTATGTGAACAAAAGTGACTATATATATATATATATATATATATTATTAATGTGACGTTTTTAGATTTAAGATAATTAAAGTACGTCCATTTATTGTTATTTTTTTTTCTTCATGTTCTTCAGATAAATATGATGACTCCTAGATGACTCCAAGCATTGCTGTCTGTCTGTTTGTGGAGTTTCATTACAATCGGTTTAGCCATTCCGAAAATTAACTCGAACAGAGAAAACAATTTAAAAATAGTTATTCATGTCTTTGTAGCATGCAGAAATTCCCCAGCGCTCGATAAATGCAGTTATTTCAATATTACAGACAGACACTTCAATTGATCTACATAAATAATATAGATCGACATTTTGTAACAAAAAAGAATCTCTCCAAAATTTTTATTTGTAATAAATAAAAAAACCTATATGATAATCCAAATGTAACGTTTTAACTCTTTCGATCCCAGAATGTGTCCAGCCTATATATATATAAGAGATCTCGCCCTATCTTGCAACTAACCATTCATCCATCCGTTCCACTAATCAATCATTCTTCTCTTTGTACTCCTTCATTCATTCGTCCAGATACACAGATAATCAATCACTCCTACATATTTTTATTTACTTTAATTTATTTTCTTCAACAAAACTCATTTAAAAATTTTAATATCCCTAGAACTGTCTGTCAATGAAACAGACGTAGACAAAGCACCCGTATCTAATTACAAAAACGTCGCTTGGAGGCTTCACTCTGAACCGAAGCGATCCTAACACGAAACCAAATGAAATGAGAAACGTCTACACTCGGCTTCTGAGACAAACAAGCAGTTGTGGTGGTCGCGCTTGATTGCAAGCAATGCTCACCTATTTGTACAAAGCGCTGCAAGGCGTTAATTAAAATATCTGCCGATGACTTTACACGACGGTGACCGCGGGTGAAACATGGCAAGTAAGTGTTGCGTACTAGATATATTAATTTAGTTGTTATTAGTTGATAATAATAATCAAGTTTACAAGTTCGCCATAAGCTCAACGCTGATTTTAAAATATGATTTCATCAAATAGGTTATTAATTTATTGTTTAGGGCGTTCCTTTTTTTTATAATTATCTTAAAATGTTCAAAGATTACGTTAACAAACTATTGCTAAAATTGTATGTCCAAATTTCAGGAACAAATGTTTTCGTAATTTTTTATACAACAATTAATTTAAATATTGATTTTATTTGTCTAACAAAGGTGATGGGATATTTTATGATTGTTGTATTCTGTTTGAAATTTGGGATTGTCAATCAAAAGTTGATTTACCAATACATGTGTGAGTACATAATAATTTTGCAGTCACACCCAAAAAAAAAAATAAAGAGTAGAAGAAGAAATTTCAGAAATAGTAAAACCTAAAACGTAGTGATGATACACTCTTTGAATCAAACCAGTATAAGCGGCCACGTCGATCAATTATCAACGTCCAATTATAAAACTTGATAACCTGTATTTCATTATTGACTTCGTTATACAAGTACAGACGTATTGTGTAACGAAAGAATAACAATGTGTTTGTGATACTCTTGTGGGAATCGTTTCCCGTTGAAAATCAGTCCGCAACTATAGATCAAAACAAAAAATGTATAAGATACAGAACTAATCCGTGTCAAAAGTGGACCACGAAAACTACGTCTTACTAATATAATTTATTTGCAACTTTCTATAGGCGCTATCTTACGCAGTTTAAAAAAATTTGAACACAAATTCAAATATACTTTACAAATATGCCAAAGAGTCACTTTATATGTTTAATGTAACTACTCGTACTTAAGTGTTTCAATGTTACCTCGTTTAAAAAAACTTTACAACCTGTATAATTTTCTTCTATCGTGGAGATGGTATACCAGTAATAAAATCTTTCTCACTTACATTATGTACAACAACATAAATTAATATCAAAGAACAATATCTTGTAAAAGGGTCCTTGAATCGTTGTGGCATTTAAATTAATAGAATTCTTCTTCAACGTAATCATCAGCTCGTAAGCAGTCCGCGCTAATATCGACTAATGAAATTTATTTTCAGCCCCCTTAAGAAAACGAGAAGTTTCTCAATAGGCTTGTATGTTTTTTTTTGTTCTGTTTGTGTGCATGTCACGCGAAATCTTCGACAATTATTGTGAACTGAGTTTTAATGATTCTTTTTTTATTAAATAGGTTGTACTTCAGAGGAGGTCTCATATAATATTTGTAGAAGAAATTTCGTGTCTGAGAGTTAAAAAGTAGAGGAAGAAACTTTTAATGTAACTATTTAGACGACATTTTAGTTATTAAAAGTAATAAGTAGTAAGAAATGTCACAAGTCCCTTTGGGCTTGTGATATTCCCTAGTCCATTCAATAGGATCTTCCTTATCTATTTCGAATCAAACTTATTTAAACAAATTTGTATCTAACAGTGGACCGTTAAAGGATTGAAATCACTGTAAACTTTGTATAATTCACGACTTTAAATGAGCTTAATTATATTATAATTTCTATGTTGAATTTCAATTTATTGCGAAGTAGTCAACAAGAAAACCGCCTGTTACAGACGCACCGTCAATCAAACGAACTGACAATCTGTCAAAACAAATGCGTATCTGTGATTGTAATAAAATGCTTCGAGCCAAGCTCGAGCTATATTATGGTTGTAGTGTGATGATGATCAATGATGATAATAATGAACAGTAAGCTAAGGAATATTATACAAATCCTTATGGTTTATGGCATAACTATCATCATATTATGTACATTCGACTCTACAACGTTTTAACTAAAAGTCACCTTGTTGGAAGAAAAATTAAAGCTTTAACAAAGCAATAATAAACTCTTTTCCACCGTCGATTGAAATAGATTGCACTACCAACACTCCTGCACGTGTAGTGACAATCAATAACCTAGAAAGGTGGTGCTGTATAAATAAACACATGTTGCCGCTGCTGTGTACGTGATATTCCCGATTAGATACTTCGGTGAGTTTGTGAGCAATTTATTTTCCCAGGGTTATATTAACTAACAAAAATAAATTCTATTTTTAATTTTTAAATGTCAACTCTTTATAAGTTGACTTACACTAGTAGTATAATAATGGTAAACACACGTTTAGTAAATTTAATAACACAGCAATTTTTTTTAACGTGGTAGAGTCATGCTGCAGCTATATTAATAGTATAGTTGTAGCAGGAATGGGTCGGCTCGACAGGGGAAGGACCACGCTCTCACAGAATAGCAGCGTAAAATAGCAGCTTAATGCTGCTGTGTTTCGTATGGTGAGTGTAGAGAACCGGAGACCATTTTTACTGGAAAAGAGACATTCTATCTTAGTCCCCACAGCTAGCAACGTATCTGCATTTTAATTCGCAAACGAAGATAGATGTAGATGTCTATGGGCCACAGCAACCACTTACCATCAGGTGGACTGTGTGCTCGTTAGTCACCCTTATTCTATAAAAAAATTGCAAATGAGTTTAAAAAAGTTTATCATAAAATTCAAACTGACGAGACAGTTGGGCGCTCATCGTCCAATACTGAAATTTGTCTTTTTTTTTAATCAAATAAATGTGACAAACTACCACACTGACTCACACCTGATGGTAACTATATGGCGTGGCTTAATAGCTTATCATTTCCTCGGATGTTTTAACATAAAAGTTGATTTGTAATACTAAGCGCTTGGCAAATATACTAGCGATTGTATACAAGTCAGTAAAAATTAAGTAAGTATGAACAACACAAATGCAGAAAAACCACATAAAATTATAAAGATATCGAAAGAGTAATTAAAATCAGGTTCTATAATCCTGATTTCTTATATTTAAGGTTGCTTCGTAATACTAAATGCTTGGCAAATATATTGACGATTGTATACAAGTGAGAAATAAATTAAGAAAGTATTAAAGACAAAAAGGCAGAAAAAAACCCACATAAAATTATAAAGAAATCAGATTTCATAAATTTATGGTAATACTACATTATGTACAAGAAAAACATCATAATATGTCGAAGTATGTAGTATGTGAATATGTTCAGAATCGTTCCAGTACAACGGATTTGATAAACCACTAATTCTTACAAAAGAACACCAATTCGGGCATTCCAAGGATGTTTCGCGAGGTTATTGAAATAAAAAAAAACATGCTATCATCTGCTCCAAGCACCATAATTAAGATATGGAATACCATAATCAATAATAAGTTTTAACCCAAATCCAAGCATACTACTGCAAGAGTTTAAAATACTTTTAACTTGACTAAAAATTAATATTGAAAAGTTGAAAATAGCCTTCGTTAACTATGACATCAGCGGGCCTTTCTGTGATCGTTAGCACTATAGAAAACGATAAAAATTAATGATTCACAAGTGAGCGTTGATTTCATTCGTTTTTATAGTTTACAGGACGTCAAAGACCTCAGTCCTCCCATGACCATAGGTACCTACTGTAAAGCACTTGAAACGTAAGAAATTAAAAAGTTTCAGAAAGTCAATTAAAAACGCGATAAAATTCGTAAAATTGGTTCACTTCCATAAATCTCCTCAGACTTTACGTGGTAGAGCAACGCTGCAACTATATTATGCTTGTATCGTGAAAGGGTCGGCTCCACCGGAGAAAGACCACTCTCTCACAGAATACCAGCGTAAAATAGCAGCTTAATACTGCTGTATTTCGTATGGTGAGTGTAGAGAACCGGATACTCTTATTGGAAATGAGGCATTACATCTTCGTCCTGAAGGGTGCATTTTGATTCTTAATTAAAGATAGATGCTCGTTCCGTTGGTCGATAAAAAAGACATCGCTTTATTTCATTCTTTAAATTGCAAACATAAAAATATGAGACAACTGTAGTTCGCTCCAAATTTCAGTGTACATATTATAGCCTATAATACCCTGTGTTAAGCGATTTTCATTAATCGCCCGAAATGTTCATTTGGGCGGTTAACGTTATTTGAGCACCAACTACCATGATCACTATAATACTTCGTATTTTTAATACTAGCCGGATTACTGGATTTTTAACCTTAAAGTTAATAAATAAAACATACATTGCAAATATGGTACAAAAATACACGACGAGTCAATGTAGGACAAATTGTTTCAACGCTGCTATATTTTAATGTTTCATACCTTTTAAACCTTTAAAAATTTGGTATGCTTGACAAACCACACTAATTAATTATTGATGCTGGTATTATTGTAAAATAAAATATATTATGATTTATTATTTATGCGCGATCGGCTTGCTATTAAAATATACATGGTTATTTTTCAAAGAGAAGCCAAATTTTAAACTTAAGTTCAAAAATATATAAATAATGATATAGCGTTATTGCAGCTTTTGAAAATACGACTAAATAAGATAATAAAGTAATAAATCTACTCTTATTTGAAACTGGCTGTCTCCACCATTTTTTTTAATTTTTTTGCGCGGGGCCCTAACTCTTTTTCTTAAATAAAAGTAGCCTAAGTTACTCCTTATAACATCAGCTGTCTGTCTGCCAGTGAAAGTCCCATCAAAATCGGTCCTGTCGTTTCGGAGATAAGCCGGAACAAACAGACGGTCAAACATTTATAAAATTGTGTTTTTATTTATTTATTTATTTCTGAAACTTACAACTATCATTACAGGATTACCTAATGCGATAGTGTAGCTGTCTAACTAATTTGTCTTCATGCTTTAATTTTTGTAACAAATTACAAGTAATGCTGTCTTTGTGAATTCACTCAGAGTACAACAGAATAGGTCCGTCTCACTAGCTATTAAGTTGAGCGTATGGAGTGCGCGCGTCAGAGGCGCCTTACTCAGAAGGTTGGTTCGAGCGCGCGGCTCCACCAACAGTCGCGGCTGCCGTCGGCGCCACACATACCTCTCAGGAACATATAGGTTTAATTGCCCTAACATTTCAGCGTTATGCAATTTTCCTCTGAGTACTTTAAAAATATACGAGGTGAGCGCAAGTTCCCTTCTAACTCTTAGTTCATTATATCCTACCATACCTAAGATAAACAAAGTTGGATACATTAGAGGATAAAATGGGTATACACCATAATAACGCATATATAAATATCTAATAAATTTATTCTGTACTCGCTCTAGCATGAGACTATACTTAGTTTCATGCGGAGCCCAGACGACTGCATTACATTCAAGTTGACTCCGTACCAATGTATTATACAAGGCGACTATCGCTCTTATGTTTGTGAATCCTCGGACCGTACACATTATTATAAGTACCGTATATACTTTTACTAATCCGTTGGGCTATGTCGGTTATTCTGGTTCTAGTAAGTAGTTCTAGTTCTAGTTATTAGTAAGCTGAAGTGGCAGTGGGCCGGCCATATAGCTCGAAGAACCGACAACCGATGGGGAAGAAAGGTTCTCGAGTGGCAGCCTCGTACCGGTAGGCGAAGTGTAGGGCGTCCCCCCACGAGATGGAGTGACGACTTGGTAAGACATGCAGGAAGTCGATGGATGCAGGTGGTTCAGGACCGTGCTTTGTGGCATTCTTTGGGGGAGGTCTATGTTCAGCAGTGGACTTGTGAAGGCTGTAATGATGATGATGATGATATACTTTTATGTGCATTTAGTGAAAAGTTGTTATATTGACATTAAAAACAGACACTAAATTTTTTATAGATATAGATTATCCCAAATTGCATGTAATTTATGGACAACATACGATCGACCCTTACGAATGTGAGCGTGCGTAATAAAATCAGTTAAAATAATGCATTACCACGCATTTTGAATTTAGCGCAAAAGATAAAAAGGACAGAATGTTTCAGATTTTTTTTAATTAACTTTTCTTCACCACACCACATTGCAAATTTGGCCGGTTATTGCAATATAACCCTGTATAACAAAACGTAGTAGAGCCTCGCTGCCACTATAATATGGTTGTACCACGAATGTGTCGCCTTGACCGAAGAAGGACCACTCTCTCACGAAATACCAGCGTAAAATAGCAGCTTAATTTTACTGTTTCCCATAGCTTGTGCAGAGAATCGTAGAACTTTTGTAGGTTTACGTGGTAGAGCCATGCTGCAGCTATATTAATAGTACTCGTATAGTTGTAGCACGAATGGGTCGGCTCAACCGGGGAAGGACCACGCTCTCACAGAATACCAGCGTAAAATAGCAGCTTAACGCTGCTGTGTTTCCTATGGTGAGTGTAGAGAACTGGAGACCCTTTTTACTGGAAACGAGGCATTCCATCTTAGTCCTCACGGGTGACAACGCATCTGCATTTTGATACTTAATCGAAGATAGATGTAGATGTCTATGGGCCACAGCCACCACTTACCATCAGATGGGCTGTGTGCTCGTTTGTCACCCTATCCTATAAAAAAAACGTTTTATAGGTATTCTTTTTTCATATAGTAAGGGTGACAATGGAGCACACAGTCCACCTGATGGTAAGTGGATGCTGTGATCCATAGACATGTACGTCCTTTAAGAATCCAACTACAGATACGTTGTCTGCCACAGCATCTACTCACCATAAGACGGGTTGTGTATTCGTTTGTCTCCTTTATCATGAATACCAATCCAATGCAATGAAATGACACATAATATTTATATAGGTATTCCTGAATCATAGGTTTTGTAATTTTCTGAAGTGGCTGCTTCTCAAAATGATCGCATTTTTACCCGACTGCCCCAGAAGGAGGGTAATCTTTTTCGAGAATGTGTATGTATGTATGTCTATTGCTTTAGCATGCTCTGTAGCCTAAACGGTTTGATGGATTTTATCATATGAGGTGTTACTAGATTTGTCTTATTTGTGGGAGTGACCTAAGGTAAAAAAAATATTTTTTTTATTAAACTTTTTGCGCAGTCGGGTTATTTTAATTACTGTCTCAACCTTTAAGCTTATTTACAAACAACGTATTTACTTTATAATATTTGTTCGAAATAACCTTAACTTCAATAAATTATATTAACATTTACAATAAACATTTCTTAAAAAATTTCTTCAATTATACCACAGAACCCTTATAACACAGACCTTTTGTTTAATTATCATTATTGTAGTTGTTTAATGAAGTAAAATATAGTTAATTTATAAGTGTTCAATAATAAATAAAATATTAACATAATATATTAATGCCTATAGAACTGTTTTAGAACTAATTTAAAGTTATTTAAGTAAACATTAGACAATTTAACGTTAGCGAGGGCCCACCGCCTTCCCTTTGTATTTGCAGGAACCATCCCACAGTGATAACACAACGACAACACTTTACAAAGGAAACCTTCCTTCAAGATAGACGCCTGTTTTGTGAGAGAATCAATTGTTCTTTATACGTAGGTTTAATATATTTAAGTAACTAAGTTCCTTATCGCACGCTACAAATTTGACGGATAATGGCTAAGCGAGAAAAAGTGTAAGATTTTTCCGTCACGACCCCTATTTATAGTGCGAGCGAGATGGAATATTATCCATCTCCCTCGCACATTTTTCTTATTTTGCCATGAAAGAAATATTATTTTATATGACGCTTCATTTTAATAGACCCTAGGTACTTCATTTATTGGTATTTGTTTATCAATAATATAATTCGTTTATCAATAGTAATATATTACGAAACGAACTTCGTTCCAACCGAGTGCTCCACGACACTCATGCATGAAACAGAAACAGAAACTTCTTTATTCAATATAGATTATTACAAATAATACTTATTGAAAGTCACTCTTTTGTTTAATTACCACTGGTTCGAAAACAAACCTCTGTCCTGGGAAGAACCAGCAAGAAACCCAGCGGGACTGTTTTTTAATAATAGCTTACAATCATGTATGTTACACAATTAACAACACAAAAATTCGAAATAGCTTGGTCGCTACCAAGCTATTTCGAATTTCATCGCATCACCGCATTTCCAGGGGTTATTATCTTCCATTAATTCCTTAATATTATAATAAACCATTTTTATACTTTTAACTTAGTTTAATAAAGTTTTTGAGAAGGTCAAATTTTGTATATTTTCTGGAATTTTGTTGTAAAAACGTATACATCGCCCCAAGAATGAATTACTGGCTGGATGGAGTCGAGTAAGTGGTACTACTAGCTTGTGTCTGTTATTTTTGTAAAACTACTTTTATTTTTGTGTATGTACATTACATTTTCATATATGTATTGAGAGGCCAAAATTAACATATTAATTTCCTCAAGTTTTTCAAGACTCTTTAGGCTTTAAATTATAATTACTCTTATGGCCCTCTTCTGTAAATCAAATATAATTTCATTGTCAACCGCGTGTCCCCATAGCAAAATACCATACGACATAATTCTATGGAAATAGCTAAAGTAAACTAGTCTAGCTGTTTCAACACTGGTAAGAGTTCTAATCTTTTTTACAGCATAATATGCTGCATGTTTTTGTATAATAATAAAAATACCTCATAGTGAGCTGAGCTGAATCAGGACCAAATATTTAAATATTCTTCATTGGTATTGATTTTTCTAATCTTTATACGAATACAACTCCTTGTACAAGACTATATTTTATAAAATCCCTACGTTTGGCGGAGCGTCTTGCAGCATATAAACACGAATGAACACGGGACTATGCTGAATCACGTCGGTAATTTAAATTAGTTAAAGTTAAGCCTTTCTGATGTTACTCAATTCCAAATTAAATTTAGAGAAAAATTTGCCGATCATTAACAGTTTAAATAACCTTCGTTATAGTTGAGTTTGTCGACGTAGTAGAAAAAACGACTAAGAGACGTGAGACACTGGTACTGCAATAACCAACCGGCTAACAAATCCTATGGCAATAAATTCTGTGAGAGAGGTCATGTCCAACAGTGAACTGTAATGACTTTTTTTATTTTTCTCTATATAAAAGTCAATTGCTGTCCGTTAGTCTCTCTAAAGCTGGCTCGACTGGTTTTATTTTTTTTTGTGTGTTTGTGTGGATACCTGGTGACTTAGATTCACAATTGGACCCGGTGGGTCGCACTTTTGTCGAGATCAAGAAATTGTGCAAGAAAGTGATTTATACACATACATTACATAGCACCTATAGGTTACATAGCACCTCAGAGAGAGAGAGAGAATTCAAACTTCGCAAACAAAAGTCAGGGTGTCTGTTCTAGTACGTAGTACATATTACTTCAATGTTTTCATCTTGGTTCTTCCCAAGACAGAGGTAAGTTAAACAAAAGAATGTCTTTCCATAATATGTATTATTTATAATCTATATTTATTTAAAAAACATGCGTGAGTGTCGTGGATCACTCGGTTGGAACGAAGTTCCTTTCGTAGTATATTATTATTATTGATAAACGTATTATATTACAAATTATTTTGTATATTTTTTTGTAATATTTCTTTCATGGCAAATTTAAGAAAAAGTGCGAGGGAGATGGATAGAGATGGATATATTCCATCTCGCTCGCACTATAGAAAGGGAGTTGTGACGGAAAAATCTTACACGTTTTCTCGCCTAGAACCCATCCGTCAAATTCGTACCGTGCGATAAGGAACTTTGTTCCAAATATATCTATTGCATACCTTAAGCGCAAGCGTAAGGTATGTTCTACTATCGCCTAAAAATTAAGATTCCAACGTTTTATCGAATAAAATCGTATCTAGCAATCATATTACACATATAAATGATATAAAAAGCACATACAAAAAACACAACTTATTAATATTTTTTTATAACGATTAATTGCTATTTTAAATAAAAAAGGGGTTTTAGTGGCTTATGGTGTGGATTTATTATGTCCCCAAGGCTTGTAAACATAATAACTTTTGAAAATTTGAATTGTTTAACTCAATCTATTTTTAATCTCTTCATCTATCATGTGGGAAGCCACTGAATGTAAATGGCAGTGTAATTTTGTTTTGTTTAGCTATAATTATTTTTATTCGGCTCCAAAATGGCGACATTTTCGTTGATTTGGTAGCCTTGTATGTAAATTATTTCTGTAAATGGGGAGCTACAGCCACAGAGTAGTTTACTCACACTCAGTTTGGCGTCAATCGCCGTCGTGAGTGGACATTGTTTCGGTTGTTTGCAGCGGCTCAAAAAGGTTGCTGTATAAATACACAATATTCGAATAACCAAATTTCTTAAATACTTGATTATAATAATAATAAGAGAATTTTTTATTACAATATTTTAAAAGCACAGAATAAATAACAATAGTACGTACTAAAAGTAAGTAGTATCAATTTTTTGTCATGAGTGATATTTTCATGGTTTTCGAGGGTGTTGAAACCGATAGGGTTGTCGAAATGTAAATCCAAGATGGCGGCCGCAATAGGTATCAATTTTTTCATCATGGGTGTCATTTTCATGGTTTTCGAGGGTGTTAAAGCCGATAGTGCTGTCGAAATGTAAATCCAAGGTGGCGGCTGCAATAGGTATAAATTTTTCATCATGGGTGTCATTTTCATGGTTTTCGAGGGTGTTGAAGCTGATAGTGCTGTGGAAATGTAAATCCAAGATGGCGGCTGAATTAGGTACCAATTTTTTCATCATGGGTGTCATTTTAATAGTGTTCGAGGGTGTTGAAGCTGATAGTGCTGTCGAAATGTAAATCCAAGATGGCGGCCGAAGTAGGTACCAATTTTTTCATCATGGGTAACATTTTCATGGTTCTCGTGGGTGTTGAAGCCGATAGTGCTGTCGAAATGTAAATCCAAGATGGCGGCTGCAATAGGTATTAATTTTTTCATCATGGGTGTCATTTTCATGGTTTTCGAGAGAGTTGAAGCCGATAGGGTTGTCGAAATGTAAATCCAAGATGGCGGCTGCAATAGATATCAATTTTTTCGGCATGGGTGTCATTCTCATGGTTTTCGCGGGTGTTAAAGCCGATAGTGCTGTCGAAATGTAAATCCAAGGTGGCAGCTGCAATAGATATCAATTTTTTCATCTTGGATGTCATTTTAACAGTGGTAGAGCCACGCGGCAGCTTTTTCTGTCGCACGGATGGGCCGGCTCGAACCGGGGTAGTACCACGACCTCACAGAAAACCAGCGTGAAGTAGAGGTTTACCTCTGCGTTTCGCGTTGTGAGTGCAGGTTGCCGGAGGCCCTTTTTACTGGACATGAGGCATTCCATCTTAGTCCTCACGGGTGCCAACGCATCTACATTCTGATTAGTAACAGATGATAGATGTAGATGTCTATGGGCCGCAGCAACCACTTACCATCAGGTGGACTGTGTGCTCGTTTGTCACCCTTATACTATAAAAAAAAATTTCATGGTTTTCGAGGGTGTTTAAGCCGATAGTGCTGTCGAAAAGTAAATCCAAGATGGCGGCTGCAATAGATATCAATTTTTTCATCTTGGGTGTCATTTTCATGGTTTTCGAGGGTGTTTAAGCCGATAGTGCTGTCGAAATGTAAATCCAAGATGGCGGCTGCAATAGGTATCAATTTTTTCATCATGGATGTCATTTTCATGGTTTTCAAGGGTGTTGAAGCCGATAGTGCTGTCGAAATGTAAATCCAAAATGGCGGCTGCAATAGGTATCAATTTTTTCATCATGGATGTCATTTTCATGGTTTTCGAGGGTGTTGAAGCCGATAGTGCTGTCGAAATATAAATCCAAGATGGCGGCTGCAATAGGTATCAATTTTTTCATCATGGGTGTCATTTTCATGGTTTTCGAGAGAGTTGAAGCCGATAGGGTTGTCGAAATGTAAATCCAAGATGGCGGCTGCAATAGATATCAATTTTTTCAGCATGGGTGTCATTCTCATGGTTTTCGCGGGTGTTAAAGCCGATAGTGCTGTCGAAATGTAAATCCAAGGTGGCAGCTGCAATAGATATCAATTTTTTCATCTTGGATGTCATTTTAACAGTGGTAGAGCCACGCGGCAGCTTTTTCTGTCGCACGGATGGGCCGGCTCGAACCGGGGTAGTACCACGACCTCACAGAAAACCAGCGTGAAGTAGAGGTTTACCTCTGCGTTTCGCGTTGTGAGTGCAGGTTGCCGGAGGCCCTTTTTACTGGACATGAGGCATTCCATCTTAGTCCTCACGGGTGCCAACGCATCTACATTCTGATTAGTAACAGATGATAGATGTAGATGTCTATGGGCCGCAGCAACCACTTACCATCAGGTGGACTGTGTGCTCGTTTGTCACCCTTATACTATAAAAAAAAAATTCATGGTTTTCGAGGGTGTTTAAGCCGATAGTGCTGTCGAAAAGTAAATCCAAGATGGCGGCTGCAATAGATATCAATTTTTTCATCTTGGGTGTCATTTTCATGGTTTTCGAGGGTGTTTAAGCCGATAGTGCTGTCGAAATGTAAATCCAAGATGGCGGCTGCAATAGGTATCAATTTTTTCATCATGGATGTCATTTTCATGGTTTTCAAGGGTGTTGAAGCCGATAGTGCTGTCGAAATGTAAATCCAAAATGGCGGCTGCAATAGGTATCAATTTTTTCATCATGGATGTCATTTTCATGGTTTTCGAGGGTGTTGAAGCCGATAGTGCTGTCGAAATATAAATCCAAGATGGCGGCTGCAATAGGTATCAATTTTTTTCATCATGGATGTCATTTTCATGGTTTTCGAGGGTGTTGAAGCCGATAGCGCTGTCGAAATGTATTTAAACTACTTTAAAAAATTCCGTATAACTTAATGCGCTTAAGGTATGCCCGATTGTATTTACCAATATAATTTTTCTGTTTCTACTGTGTACAAATATAACTAATCAAAAATATTCCGAATTAATAATATCGTACAACAAAGTAATATGGAGAAAAATCACTTTAGCGAGGACAAAATCCATAGAATTCACGCTGTGACGCATTTATGCACGCGACAGTCGCCGGATATCTATTCCTTTTCAAGAATTCAATAATACATGCCATTTACCGTTGTCACTGACACATCCTCTATATTCTCTTAACTTAAATCCTATTTATAGACGTTGCGAGATTTACATGTTCGTAAATAAAAACTTTTGTTACATTTCATATAAGACATGAATGATTGATATTATCTATACAAATAAATAAAATTGAAGTGTATGTTTGTAATGTCCAAAATTATAGCGTTTTACTAAATGCATATGAAAGTATAAACGGTACTTATGACAAAAACACACTTTTTAAAATTTTTGTCTGTCTATCTGTCTGTTTGTTCCGGCTAATCTCCGAAATGGCTGGACCGATTTTGACGGGACTTTCACTGGCAGATAGCTGATGTCATAAGGAGTAACTAAGGCTATTTTTATTTTAGAAAAATAATTAGGGTTCCTCGCAAAAAAATTAAAACCCTAAATTACACGCGGGCGAAATCGCTAGTATATATTAAGCTAGTATTATTAGAACAGCTAGTATTATTTACTAAAAACCTGTTGCATTTCCTTTTGATTAAAATTTCATTTTAGTAACATAAAACATTTACCGTGTAGGGGCGGTGCGAGAACATCCACTACCACATAATATTATCTCGTGGATGTCGTAAGAACCGACCGAGGGAAACAGATCAGGAGATGGGCAGTCTTTCTAATAACGACTAAAAATACTGCGGTTGCCAACCCGTTTGCCAAGCGTGTGAACTATGGCAAATATCCACCCTATAAGGCAATATATAGGGGAGGTCTATGTTATGTCTTATATCTATGGACCAAGATAACTCATATTCACAATATATAGTATATTTTTGGCTTAGCGCCAAAAAAACTTAACTCGATAGACCGCGTTGTGGTCAAGTTAGTGATCAATTTTATGATTAATAAACTGTAAACAGTCCGAAATGAAAATCATCGCGCCTCCGACTATATGTGGTAGAACAGTCTTTAATATTTGATATATATACTATCGACTATTGTTATCTTTTGAATAGAATAGAATAATTTTTTATTCAATATTGATTACAAGTAATTCTTATTGAAAGTTATAACTTTTTACTTTTCCACTGGTTCGAAAAACAATCCTCTATCCTGGGAAGAACCAACAAGAACCCCAGCGGGATTTTTTTTGAAATAAATTTTACAATATAAATGATTACAAACTATTTACAAAATTTATTTTAGAAACAGCTTGGATGCGACCACCTCATTTCCAGGGGTTATTATCAACTATGTATTCATTAATGTTATAATAACCCTTTTTATACAGCTTTTGTTTAATTAAATATTTAAAACTTGGTAATAGAGAGACCTTGTATATTTTCTGGGACTTTGTTGTAATAGCGTATACATTGCCCCAAGAATGAATTACTGACTCTGTGGAGTCGAGAGACCGATATCACTAGATTGTGTTTGTTCCTAGTGTTTACAGAGTGTATATAACTTTTTTTTGATGTGGCGTTGCAAATTAATTTAATATTAGTGCTCTTGACAATATTAATGTTCCCCTTAACTATTTCAGATTAGCTAAAATGTTAGTGCAAGCAGTGGCCACGACATTAAAACCTACGACTTTAGAATGTTACAGTCCGTACCCATAATTGTATAGGATAATTTTGGATAATTTTCCGTAGTGACAGAAGCAAGAATAGAATAAGCTAGAATAAAATAAAATAGAATAGAATAAATTCTATCATTTATGAGTTCATTACAGCCTATCAAGGCCTTTCCCATAGAAGCCTCATAGATATTTGCAATAGTTGCCAAGCTTATCAGACGGTTTGGCAACCATAGTCTTTATTTTAATTTTGAGTAATTATGAAAAAGATACTGCCCCCCTCCCCTCCCGTCTCCCATTTCATAGTCCTCTGGCACTCCTTACTAAACCCATTGTTTAATACGTGATAATGGGCTCTTTTACGATACCACTAGAATAGGATAAAAAATTTGCAACATACATTACAAGTAATAAGAAGTATTACTAAAATTATTTTTGTGCTTCTACCACTTGTTCAAGATAAAACCTCTGCTAAACTGAACTAGCGAGAAACCCAGCAGAACTTTGTTTTTAAGTTATATGGAGTATTGTACTATGAAATATAAAGAATATTCAGAAACAGCGTGATAGCAAACACTTCATTCCCAGGGATTTTTACCAATCATATACAACTTGATATTAAAATTAAAAAATAATCATTAAAGCAAAGACAGAAAATAAAAGAGGAGAGTGAAATACGTAAGAGGATGATACGAACCCAAAGAGCCTCCTTAGTAAAAAAGTACCATCTAACTAGATGGTACTTGAATATATCTTTTATTGTTTTACGAAGTAGAGCCACGCTGCAGCTATATTAATATTAAAGTTGTAGCACGAATTGGTCGGCTCGACCGGGGAAGGACCACCCTCTCACAGAATACGTTTCGTATGGTGAGTGTAGAGAACCGGAAAATATTTTACTGGAAAAGAGTCATTCTATCTCAGTTCTCACGGCTAAAAACGCATCTGCATTTTCATTCACAAACGAAGATAGATGTAGATGTCTATGGGCCACAGCAACCGCTTACCATCAGGTGGACTGTGTGCTCGTTTGTCAACCTTGCTCTATAAAAAAAAATTTAAAAAAAAATTAAGAAGTGTAGTAAGTGTCAAGCAAACTTACAGTTCTTATAGTTCTCTGAGAACTAAGATGGAATGCCTCACAACCTTTAATCATACTGTCCCTCTATGCCCTTCAGATCTTAGTGGTAGCACCTACCCAAACTAACTTCTAGGCAAAAAAGAGTCCTACTACCTTATAAATAACATATATATTTCAATAAAACCAAACTTTCAGAACACCCTATTCAAATGATACCATAACTTTTAGATAAAGTAAAATCCGTAAACAATTTCATAATCCGCAATAACACGACGATTCTAACAAACAAATTTAATTCATATATATCCATAGCCCAAGGTGAAATCTTCCAACGCCTGTACCCGAAGTATCTCTTTGCAACGTGAGGGGCGTTGTCATGACTACGGCTCCACTGACACCTTAATGTTTGCCCCAGTTACGCGCCCGAAAGGCCGATCCTGGACGAAGCTGAGCTATTTGCTCGATCGCGCGAACTGTTAAATGTCAACAAGGGATTTAACATGTATATTTCTATCATAATTTATCATATTATAACATTTGTTAATACGTAACGTTACGTCTGTGTAAAACATCATTTCTTGATAAATATTTTATGTAAGAGGCGTCAAATGAGTTTGTGGCACACCTGATGATAAGTGACTACCGCCGCTCATCACAACTCCATGGCAATTGTTGCGTTTTAAAAAAGGGTAAGCTCTTTTCTTGAAAGTCCTTAAGTAGTGTTGGTCCGAAAAAATCGCCGGTGTTAGCAGATTCGACAAAGTAGTACGAGTGACAGTTGTGGATCGCCAATCATCCAGATAATATGGATGTTATCGCAAGTTTTGTCGCCAAATGCGATAGTGAAATTTAGCGGCTGGAATTAGTCGGAACAATACTTATGAACACTTTTCGTGGTAGATTCAATTTTTTTTTTTTTTTTTTTTTTATAGGAGAGGGGGCAAACGAGCATGCGGCTCACCTGATGGTAAGTGACTACCGCCGCCCATGAACAACCGCAACACCAGGGGAATTGCAGATGCGTTGCCGGCCTTTTAAAAAGGAGTAGGCTCTTTTCTTGAAGGTCCCTAAGTCGTATCGGTCCGGAAAAATCCCTGGTGGTAAACTATTCCACAAGGAAGTTGTACGAGGAAGAAAACATCTTCTAAATCGCACAGTGGTGGACCGCCAATCATCCAGATGGTGTGGATGGTATCGGGAGTTCTGCCGCGATGTTCGTTCGTGAAATTTGGCGGCTGGGATTAATCCGAACAATTCCTCAGAGCACTCCCCATGGTAGATGCGAAAGAAAATGCAAAGAGATGCAACATCTCTTCGCAGTGCCAATGAATCGAGCCGATCGGAAAGGGCTCGGTCGTCGACGATTCGAGCCGCTCTGCGCTGGATGCGGTCAAGTGGAAGGAGCTGGCACTGGGGAGCCCCTGCCCAGAGATGGGAACAGTATTCCATGTGAGGCCGAACCTGCGCCTTGTAAAGTTGCAGGCGGTGTGCCGGCATGAAATACTGTCCCGCTCTGCTGAGCACGCCAAGCTTTTTAGAGGCCAATTTGGCCTTCTCTTCCAAGTGACCACGAAACTGCACGTCACTCGATATGTCGACTCCGAGGATACCGATACTGGCTGAGGCAAGAAGGGGAGTGATAGAATATGCAAAGGGATACAACATCTCCTCGCAGCGTCATTGAGTCAAGTCTTAAGACACTTTTCCCGATATTTGCAAATTAGTCATTCTGGAGTTAAGAAATAAGTAAGTTTGCACATTAGTGATGATTAATTATCTGATCGATTTTGACCAAAGCACCCCCTTGTGAATGTTTACGGAAGCAACAAAATGCGTAACACATATTATATACTAACAGTGCCCGCGACTTCGTTCGCATGGGACATATTTCTTCGGTTGCTTGAAGTCGAATAAAATAGATATTTATTTCCTCTCCTATTATTTGAATTTTATAAACTACAAGACTGTTCCAACTCAAATAGTAATGGAATCTAGATTTTTACACGTATATGTTGTTATTTTATCATAAAAACTGATTAAGTATATTTTATATTTATTTTTTTATTATATTTTTTTTATTTTTTTATTATATTTCTGATTACAACACCGTGGGTACAATAATATAATAATAATAAGGCTGTACTGTAATATATATTAAAAAAACTTATTAACGCAGATATGAATGTGAAAATGGAATTCAATAATATCTATTTACACAAATAGACGTACAAAGACAAAGACATATCTATTTACACAAATAGACGTACAAAGACAAAGACACTCATCTATCAATATTTCTAAACCCAAAGTTTTGTGACGTAAGCTTATTTCTTATATAAATAATTGGTAAAGTGCATGCTATGCATAATTTTGTACCTAATAACTAAATTATGTATTAGAATGAATAATGAAAGTGGCAGAGTCAGCAAGGGCATATTTTATATATATATATATATATTGAAGATGGGCCAAAACCGACGATCACATATGAGTAGATATATGAACGCGAAAGATTCGATAGAGAGAGGGAGTGGTATCAGGGTCATGCTAACAAGAAGTTCGTAGTATCTACTTACCCCTCTGGTTTACTGGCTTGAGATTTCATGTAAAACGTTAAAAAGTTACAGTTTATATACGTCCCACTGCTGGGCGCAGGCCTCCTTACATTTCTGAGAGGGTTTTAAGGCAAGGAAACGTCCGCCACGCTGCCTCAATGCGAGTTGGCGAACTTCAAATATCTTCGAAATATTATTTTTTTATTTCCCATACATGCAGGTTTTCTCACGATGTTTTCCTTCACCACCAAACAAGTTATAAATCAGCAATTATAATTGCATTTAACAATTTCGTCGTTGCCGGCAGGGATCGAACCCTGTGGAATTTACAGCGAGCTCTGAGTGAGAGTTCATGTATGTATGTTTGTATTAGATTATTGCGTTAAGACATAGTGTATCGAAAGAATTAAAATTTAATTTTTTTTATTGTTTGTAGTTCTTTGAAGACTATTTTCAAATTTTTTTTATAAATTTAATTTTATCATCATTTTGTGTGGACTTAGGAATATCACAAACTCAAAGTAACTACGAGAATTTCGTCTTAACAGTAACATTAAATACTTCATTACCTATTTTCTCCATCTCCCTAGGGTGGAATTTTTTCTTCAAATTTTAATGGTAACACCCTTGAGGTAATAATCTATTCAATAAAAAGTATCCTTAAAGTCGGCTCACAGTTAGCAAAGATATCGCTTAATATACGTGTCATACAATAAAAAAGAATATACAGTCAAATTGAGCACAGTTTTACGTGGTGGAGCCACCCATGTTGCACCCCTTTGCGTTTTCTATCGAATTTACCACGGGAAGTGCTCTGAGGAATTATTCGGATCACCATCTGGATGCTTGGCGGTTCATGACTGTGCGTTTTACGAGGAGTTTTCTTCCTCGTACAACTTCTCTGTGCAATTGTTTACCACCGGCGATTTTTCCAGACCGATACGACTTAGGGACCTTCAAGATAAAGAGCTTAAGGCCGAGAGAGCTTAAGAAGAGAATAGGCCGACAACGCATCTGCAATTCCCCTGGTGTTGCCGTTGTTCATGGGTGGCGGTAGTCACTTACCATCAGGTAAGCCGCATACTCGTTTGCCCCCTCTCCTATAAAAAAAATATATTATGGTTGCAGCACGAATGGGTCGGTTCGACCCGGATAGGACCACGCTCTCGTAACATTGCAGCGCAATGCTGCTGTGTTTCGTATGGTGAGTGTAAAGAAGCGGAGAACCTTTTTACTGGTTAACAAGGTATTCCATCTTAGTCCTATAGGGTGATTACGCATCTGCATTTTCATTTTTAAGATTTTAGATGTTGTCAAAGACATAAAAAAATAAGAAATGTTTTTGTGAACGTTTCTCAGCAACATGATGATCTCTTTATTCCCTCTTCCATTTTTGTACTTACATGTAAAGGACGTGTTAGCCATTAAATAACATAATTATCCATATTATTTGAATCTCTTATTAAATGGTAAACAAACAGATGTCTATAGGCCGCAGCGTCGACTTACCATCAGATGGACTGTATGCTCGATTGTCACACTTATACTATAAAAAATATCCTAATTTTTTTTATCAACTAACAGCTTGATAAATATTTCATATCATTTCTGAATTACTAATCTTACTACAACACTTGTTTTAACCCTTTAAATCTATCAAAGCTTTTATAACTTTACGCAACCAGAACTTTTCAATATTAACTAATGTTTATAATGCACATTGGCTTCATGCATTTCAGACCGTTACGTAAGCCGACTCCACAGAATTAAGGATTTAAAACTGCAAAGCACCATACTGTGTATCATAGAGTAAAGTTATAAATGTGTGAGAGAGTAGATCTTAATACTTTGCGCAGAGGAGCTAAAATGGAACGTACCAATAGCAAAGTTATCGGTAGTCTAACGTCACAGTGTAATTTAAATATAGAGAGCCACTTTAGTTTGACTTCACTAACATGCATGCAAAAATTACGAATCTGTTACCGCCAACTGTTGTTTTATATCTTTTATTATTTCGCTGTATATATAGGTATTTTAAAATAATGCCCATTATAAGAGCAGTTACATTCATTGTTGTTTCTTTTTGTTTATGTTGGCAATACAAATAGATGCAAAAAGAATATCTTATACGTGATAAAGCCAGGCTGCAGCTATATCAGTAGTATAGTTGTAGTACGAATGGTCGGCTCGACCGGGGAAGGACCACGCTCTCACAGAATACCAGCGTAAAATAGCAACTTAACACTGCCGTGTTTTGTATGGTGAGTGTAGAAAACCGGAGACCCTTTTTACTGGAAAAGAGGCATTCCATCTTAGTCCTCACGGGTGACAATGCATCTGCATTTTGATTCGCAAACGAGAATAGATGTATAGATGTCTATGGACCACAGCAACCACTTACCATCAGAAGGTGTGTGCTCGTTTGTCACCCAATATATAAAAAACGTAACGTCACGTCTGTGTAAAACATCCTATCTTGATAAATATTTTATGTAAGAGGTGGCAAATGAGTATGTGGCACAGCTGATGATAAGTGACTACCGTCGCCCATCACATCTCCATGGGATTTGCAGGTGCGTTGCCAGCCTTTTAAAAAAGGGTAAGATCTTTTCTTGAAAGTCCTTAAGTAGTAAGTTAAAAAATCACTGGTGGAAGCAGATTCCACAAAGCAGTACGAGTGACAGTGGTGGACCGCCAATCATCCAGATAATATGCATGTTATCGGAAGTTTTGTCGACATATGCTTTGGTGAAATTTAGCGGCTGGAATGAGTCCGAGAAATACTTCTGAACATTTTTCGTGGTAGATTCAAGAGAATATGCAAAGGGATACAACATCTGCATTTTCATTCTTTATTGAGGATAGATGTAGATGTCTATCTATGTAGACTGTGTGTTCGTTTGTCAACCTATCCTATAAAAAAATTAAAAAAAATTGATGCATTTCCATTAAAATTATGTAATTATACTCTACGACAGATTATATAAAATTGTAAAATTTAAGTGTAATTTTCTCAGTCCGTCGTCTCACCGGTACCTAATCTCATTTACGACCAGAGTTCATTTGAGCGGGGATCAAAAACTCTCAGACGTCTTCTCACGTTTTCATTTATATATTATTACTTACCGCGTTGATTATTATTTTTCTGTTTCTTTCTTCTAGCTAAGCGTAATATACGTACCAATTTTTTTGCTTAATATTAAAATGGCTAAGATTCCACCTAGTGGTAAGTGGATACTGAAGCCCTTTCCGGCAGCCAACTTCAGAAAAAGAAGGCAGATAGTGATATGCATCGCAACTGCTAATTATATTAGTTGTCTTTCTTTATATACCTGCGTAAAACATCAGCTTAATGCTACTGTTTCGTATGGTGAGGGTAGAGAACCGGGAGATCCTTTTAACTGGAAACGAGGCATTCCCTTTTAGTCCTCTGTGGTGACAACGCATTTGCATTTTGATTTTTAATCGAGGATAAATGTTGATGTCTGTGGGCCATAACATCCACTTACCATCAGGTGGGCTGTGAGCATATTTGTCACCCTTCTTCTTAAATAATTTAAAAAAGAAATTGTACAACCGACTTAGATATAAATTATTAAGAATAACTCAAAAACTATTTGTCGGACTTTGACCACATGACAAGCACCAGCTTTCAAATAAAAAAAGTATCATCTAAATCGGTTCACCCAGAAAAATGTTATAAAGTTACACACATAAGAAAAAATAACACAGTCAAATTGAGTACCGTCTCCTTTTTGAAGTACGGTAGTAAAATCTGAGAAAGGTTGACCCTGCAGGCTATCACTGGAACTTCCCGCTTATTTTCGAGCGCAACCCTTCAAAATCTATTTAATTTTTGTTTTTTTTGGTTTACATACACACACACACACACACACATACTCACACGCCCGGATGTCCAGCCGGGAATAGTCGGAACGGGTTCCTAGGACTTCAAAACGTGGAGATCTGATGAAAACTAGCATTCTCAAAATCGGACCGAAATCTATAACTTTCTACTTTTGAAAATTATTAATTTTTAAAGCGGGAAGTTAAAAAGAAAATCATTATCATAATAAAAAACAAGAACACAGTATAAGGTGCACTAATGCTTGGCAGCCAAAACTTAGGAAGACTTTCCTATTCATGGAAAATACCTAGAAACTATTTTAAACGAAATTGAATATTTATAGGCACACATCCTGTAATTATACGGCATGTGTATCCCACACAGACCGGAACATAGCAGGGTAAGCACTGTTATTTAGAGGCAGAAATACGTAAATGGGTTTTACCTATCCAGACAGGCTTCTAGACAAAAAAGTAGTTCCACCAAATACATAGGCTGCACTAAAAGTATCGAGAATGGAATATTTCCACTATTCCTGTCATATTAAAATCTTTTTAATTGAAAAGTCCTTGGTTTTTTAAAATTAAATACCATTTATTTATTTAAAAAAAGATTCTCGGTCTTGTCACAAGGTTTTGTCAAACTTGTTTAGTCGTTGAGAAAATGGAATTGACTCGAGAAAATTCAAGAGCGATGATTTATTACGACTTTCGAAGTGGTTTAACACAAGTTGACCGGATGATTTCTGCATTTGGTGATAAAGCCCCATCCAAAACCACAATTTATCGCTGGTTTGCTGAATTTCAACGTGGACGTGTCAAGCTCAGTGATGATCCCCGTCAAGGTCGTCCAAAAACTGCAGTCACCCAAGAAAACGTTGATGCTGTGCGCAAGCTGATTGAGGAAGATCGACATGTGACATACCGCGAAATTCAGGCAACTTTAGACATTGGCATGAGTCAAATACAAATAATCTTGCATGAACAATTAGGTGTAAAAAAGTTGTTTTCCCGATGGATACCGCATTCGCTCTATAAAGAGCAAAAAGCAGCTAGCGTTACTTGGTACGTCAGAACTCTCGAAAGATTCCACGCAGGATCCTCAAATACTGTATACAACATCGTATCAGGTGACGAATCCTGGTTATACGCGTACGAACCCGAAACAAAAAACCAGTCACGAGTTTGGGTGTTCGAAAATGAGTTAAAGCCAACAAAAATTGTTCGTTCACGGCGTGTTGCAAAAAAAATGGTGGCCACGTTTGTCTCCAAAACCGGCCATGTAACGACTATTCCTCTTGAGGGACAAAGAACGGTTAATGCAGAATGGTATGCTAGTATTTGTTTGCCACAGGTCGTTTCTGAACTCCGTAAAGAGAACTGCAACCGCCGCATCATCCTCCATCACGACAATGCGAGTTCTCACACTGCACACAGAACAAAAGAGTTTTTAGAGCAAGAAAACATAGAATTATTAGACCATCCGCCGTACAGTCCCGACCTAAGCCCTAATAATTTCTATACTTTCCCTAAAATAAAGAATAAATTGCGTGGACAGAGATTTTCATCACCTGAAGAAGCTGTGGACGCCTACAAAACGGCCATTTTGGAGACTCCAACTTCCGAATGGAATGGTTGCTTCAATGATTGGTTCCATCGTATGGAAAAATGTGTCAAATTTCGCGGAGAATACTTCGAAAAGCAATAAATACATTTTTAAATAGTAATGTTGTGTCACTTCCTTGATTCCCGAAATTTTCAGTGCCCTCGTATAACTACAACAATATAAAACATAAGAGCCTTAGACTATAACACTCCGTATGTAAACGTAATTCTTTTAACTTATTATTGTTTTAAAGTAACTTTGCAATGTATTTACTGTGTTGTAGCGGCGCTAGAGAATTCACTAACCATTTAGGTAACTTACAGATTAAGTAACATGTTGTGTAACTTTTGTTTTATTACACGTCTACATTATGTAACATTGTTTTTCAACATTGCAACATATGACAATACTGTACAGATTAGAATAACATTGCAATATAACAATGTTATATGACATTGTCGTATGACATTGTCATTTGTCATTCTGCCAATCGAGTTATATAACATTTGTGTCATGTCATATAACACGTTTTATAACATTCAGACACAACATTACTGAAACATGTTATATAACGTATTATAACATGTTATGTTATATAATGTGTACGCACCTTAAGAAACAACAGAGGGAAACTACAACAAGAGATGGGCAGCGGTATTTTCCTGATAATAACTCTATAGTAATAACAAAACTGCGGTTGCTAAATAAACTTTTGATACCACTTTAAGTGAAACTTCTTTATCGACGTAGTAGTGAAGAAATTTAGTACAGTATTAAAAAAACAAAAAAGTCACGATTTCTTGTAACGTTTCACCGCCGAGGCTGCATGATTATAATATTATTTAACCTACTTACGTAAAATATAAAATAAAATAAGAATAATAGGTCGTAAAGAAGTTTGACTTCGTACGTATGTTCACAATTACACGCATAATTTTTTTAGTAAAATTAAACTTACAGATAACAGAAACGTGTTGTTTAATAAACAGGGACAAAATTTAAAGCTTATATGTGTAGACAAACCCGTTTAAATCAAATCTCGGGCAACATCTGTTCACAATTATGGTGCATGCTACAACCATAGTAATTACAACAACATATTTAATTAAAAACAAAAATAGATTTATTAAAATTATGCTATATTTCTTGTTGGTTCCACCCAGGAGTTTTTTCCGACCCAGTTCTAAAGTATAATTCATTTTTAATAAGAATTACTTGTAATCTATATTAATTCAAAGTTTTTTCCGACCCAGTTCTAAAGTATAATTCATTTTCAATAAGAATTACTTGTAATCTATATTAATTCAAAGTTATTTTTATTCATGTAGACCATGTACAGAGTTTCTGAATGGACAAGTTATCACTTCTAACTCTACTACACCAAATACCTTAATTGTCTACCTTAAAACCGAAACTTTATTCATGTAGGCATTTGTGATATTTATGTATATAAACACTTCCAATATACTAGAGAAATTTTTATTGTGGAGGTAACATTATTCAAAAAAAATAGAAATAAAACAAAATTCAAAAGACCAGTTATCGGTCTCAGTTAGAGTGTAAGTTCACAACATTATTTCGTTCAATCAATTATGTTTAGTATCGGCAACATATAGCTCTCACTTTGTTTTCGGTGACATGAATAGCCAAACGAATATCGAACTGACGTGCGGCCATTAATTAAGAGCCATTAATTCTTAATGTAAACGTAAATTACATCAATATGTACCACGTTCGACTCACTTAATAGCTGGCTGGCTAAAATATATTATATTTACTTTAAAAAAAAATAGAATCCTTCCAATTCAATACGTAGCAGTTTTTTTGAAGTTATACTTCTTTTCGGGCATTTGGGAAAAATGATGAGAGAGAATTTTTACGATGAGCGCGCATACTGACACCTCAAAGCGACAACTTCAGTGTAACCTGTCTCTCAAATTTTCGTGGGAGCTGATAACTATATTTAAGGTAGTTATTTTTAGTTATTTTTGTTTCGTTACGCTAAAGAAGTATAACTTCCTACGTGCATATATAAGTACACACACACGTTTTTTTTTAAATAATAGGTACTTTTATGACCACACATTTTGAAAAGAGAACTAAAAATAATATTAGATTGCTACTTATATTATATTAAGTGGTATTTTTATTAAAAAAAATTAATGCGCCGTGTAGTGGTGGACAAGAGAATTCAACCGGATATAACATGATTTAGACTCCATATTGTCTCGTGGATATCTTAAAACGAGTTAGAAGGAAACCGAACAGGAGATGGGGAGTAGCATCTTTTTTTTATAAGAGAGGGGTAAACGAGCATGCAGTTCACCTGATGATAAGTGACAACTGCCGCCCATGAACAACCGCAACACCAGGGGAACCAGAGGACTTGCAGATGCGTTGCCGGCCTTTTAAAAGGAGTAGGCTCTTTTCTTGAAGGTCCCTAAGTCGTATCGGTCCGGAAAAATCGCTGATGGTAATCGATTCCACCAGGAAGTTGTGCAAGGAAGAATACATCTTCTAAATCGCACAGTGGTGGACCGCCAATCATCCAGATGGCGTGGATGGTATCGGGAGTTCTGCCGCGATGTGCGTTCATGAAATTTGGCAGCTGGGATTAATCCGAACAATTCCTCAGAGCTTCTTCCTGATCACAGCTCAAAACAATAAAAAAGAGTTTGCTATCCGGCCTACAAAGCGTGGCAACTATGACAAATATCCCCCTATGAAGCATTCTATAGGGGAGGTTTATATTTAGCAGTGGACTTTCGATAGGCTGTTATGATAATGATAACATCCTTCAAAAATTTTTCAAAAAATTCAAATGAAATTGAAAGCCCGGTATCGAGTGACTGAGCTTCTGGTTGCGACGTTGCGGGCCGTGGGCTCAAAACCCGCACAACGTAAATATTTGGCTGGACTACAAGTGATTATTTCAGAACTAAATAATTACCATTACGGTTATCGTTACAGCCTATTAAAGTTCACTACTGGCCTCCCCCTTAGATTGTCTCATATTGGGATATTCGCCATAGTTGCTACGCTTGGTAAATGGGTTCACAACCGTAGTTTTATTTTAGTCGTAACTAAGAAGACGCTGCTGCCAATAATCTGATTTGTTTCCCTCTGTCGCCTCTTACGACGCCCACGGGATGATATTGGGTAGTGGATAGACAATTTACACCGCCACTACACGGTAAGGCTAATTAATTATCCACATGCAATTTGTAAAACGCCTCCATGATACTGGAAAATCCCCATTATTGGGTTACAATTTATAAAAAATGAAGAAGTTTAAGAAAAATGCGCCACGACCTTTAAACGTATGCATAAACTTAAGAAAGGTTATTTAAGATGAAGTTTAAGTCTAATTAATAATAACTTTGGATAAGTTGATGTTAACCGCAGGGTTTTCGTTCACAAATTCATGAATCTGCTTCATGTTTTAAACTTCTAATAACGTTTAATAAAATGATTCAGAAGTAGAGACAACCATAATAAGCTACCGTTTTGAATAAATAACTCGCCTTTTTCGTATATACTATTATCGTTAATTATAGGAAGTAATCAAATAGAGAAATAAAGTAAAGTGTCGGGTTGCATTATATGTACGTCTCGCTTTTCTGTCCACGGACCCATTACCCACTTCTACATTATAAGTACGTATACTCGCGTTTCTTACAAAAAATTATATCTGATTTTTCATCTTTTAATCTTTTTAAAATACTACCCCTACTATACTAATAGACTAGGATTATCTCCAGTATCATAGAGGCATTTCACATACATAAATCTCACAAGGACATACATCCAAATCCGGTACAATTGTTTGTAGGCCATACAAATACTTGTTTCGCGCGGGATTCGAAACCGCGGCCCACAGTGCCGCAACTCATTTCTAAACCACTACGCCACGGATTGGTCAGTGCGAATTGGATGTATTAAATACGTCTTTTAACGACTTAAACTTATACGTTAGCTGAAAAGGCGCGTCTTCTTCATAGACTCGTGGGAACATACTAAAGCGTGTTAAACAGTTCAGAAATACTAACTCAGTTCGTCGTAGCCTGCGGGGACGAATTAAAGCAACTTTTCTATGTACACCACTCGGTTTATAATCGTTATAAGGGTTTAATGAAAACAATGGAGCTCATCTTTATCTCAGAACAAGAACAGTGTACCCCGATGCGGGTGGGATAATTACAAAATCAATTAATTCTCTATGTTCACTGAGCAATAAACATTTATTGCAGGAAATAAAGGAAGAAACATTTATTACACGTAATAAAAAATATGCAAAAACACTGCACTGACCTTTTTAAAAAAGAAATTAAAACATCACATTAATAATGAGTATAAAAATTGTTATATTTTTTTAAAGTTTTTTTAAAATCTGGCAAGACCTTCATCAGCGCCGGTATTTTTGAATTCGCGGTAGTATTATATTAAATTTTCGACAACAGAAGCGCGATCAGAACAACCATCGGTAAGTGTCCGATCTGAATCATAGCGTGAAACTGGCAAATTTTTCGAAAACTTGGTGAGTTCGCGCGCAGATTTCTTCAGATTGGTCGTATCATACGCCTACCAAATGTGGTGAATATGGCAACTCTTTTTCAAATTCAACCAGACATTATATGATTTTTTTAATTAAAAATGAGCTCACTCCTCACCTTCATCTGGCCCGAGTCCAAAGATGAGGTCCACGATGGAAGGAGTTTGTCTAGCACTTGCAAAAACAGATTCCACTGCTTGGCTGTACGCATTCTTAAAGATGACTTGTAGCGCTTAGTACGAATATTCCGAATGTCAACCAAGTGTGGATGATAACCTGTAGTACGTCTGGTACTCCGATAAGAGAATGGAGATGGCAGTACGGGCTTATGATATTTAGATTTCCTCATAAATATACCACTGCAATTAAAAATGTATAATGTACAAAGTATTATCTGCAAGTAAAACTATATCATGGTTATCCTCTCCAAGGTTCGTAAAAACAAAAAGTTCGATGAAAGCTTTATTTTTATAGGATAGGGTGACAAACGTGCACACAGTCCACCTGATGGTAAGTGGTTGCTGTGACCCATAGACATTTACATTTATCCTCAATAAAAATGAAAATGCAGATGCGTCGTTCCATCTTAGTCCTTACGGGTGAGGTAAAGACTAAGATGGAATGCCTCTTTTCTAATAAAATGGGTGTCCGGGTCTCTACACTCCACCATACGAAATAGAGCAACATTGAGCTGCTTTTTTACGCTGGTACTCTGTGAGTGCGTGGTCCTTCCCCAGTTGAGCCGACCCATTCGTGCTACAACTATACTACTAATATAGCTGCAGCATGGCTTTACCACGTATAAAAAGATTCAGAAAACTATACTATACTATAACTCTAATAAAACTAATTTTTGTTTTACACTTATCCAAATTCTTATATGATTTTTTATCATAAATGATACTGCGACTCTTAAAGATTTTTTTTTACTTTTACCCCTTAATCGGGTATTACAATTAAATACAGATTCTGTGAGAGCGTGGTCTTTTCCTTGGTCGAGCCGACCCATTCGTGGTACAACCATTATGTAGTTGCAGCTTGGCTCTACCACGTATATAATATATCAAACAGAAAATTTTTTCAATGTTGTAATATTTTTTCTTCTCAATTTCTATTATCAATAATCGTTATACTGCACGTGATGTAATAAAAGTGTCATAAAACGAGTCCTCGTATTAATTTTGCGACCAAAATTACTTTAAGAAGTAATGTTCTTCATTGATTGCATTAGAATTCTCTACACACACTTTGTAACAGTTTATAAAAGGACTTAGGTACGTGGTTTGTTTTAATTAGTGCACGTTATAAAAAAAACATTGATTAAATATTGTTTTATATACTGCAATGCAACATATAATACAAAACAACAAAATAATATAACAAAACATATGATTTTTAGCAATGTTATGTATTTTAAAAGGTAAATAATCTGTTAAAAGAAATAAGTAAATAAATAACACCATTTATTTAATAATATTGTCGGTTAATAATTGCAACTTAAAAGCAAATATTTACGTTTCGTTATCGTTATCGTTACGTTTAAGTGACTAATGATCTGGTAACCGAATAAATAATTTTATCTCATTTAGCATCCGATTGCGGTTGATTAAACATTGGTGGATTCAATTTTTGCATAGCTAAAAGTACATATAGGTGTTTGTTTTACACTATAACTATAGCTAGTAAAATATAAAAAGAAATGAAGTCAGAATTATAATTCAAATAAATATAACTTCTGTTAACTTTGTCCAAGATACGAAAGCACCTACCAAGTAATGTAAGCGACAGTAAGTTAAAGTGCAACCATAATTATTTAGAATATAAGCCTATAATTATTTATTTGAGAAATATAAACGAAATTTATTTAACCAGATAAATATATTAAAATTATTTGTCCGGTTAGTCGTACAGTTAGATTTAGTCAATATTTAAACTTATGAAACCCACTTTTTTATAGAATAAGGGTACAACCAAGCGCACATTCAACCTGATGGTAAGTGGATACTGTAGCCCATCTACATTTATCCTCGATTAAAAATTTAAATGCAGATGTGTTGTCACTCCTGAGGAGTAAGATGGAATGCCTCGTTTCCAGTAAAAAAAGTTTGCGGTTCTTTACACTCACCATACGAAACACAGCAGTGTTAAGCTGCTATTTTACGCTGGTACTCGTATTCTGGAGAGCGTGGTCCTCCCCGATCAAGCCGACCAATTCGTTCTACAACCATAATATAGCTGCAGCTTGGCTCTACCATTTATACTCAAAAAATACCTAAATACTTCTCTTAAATATTATTGCGGTCTAACTGGCAAAATTTAAATCAATATTTCATAAATATTTTTACAGCAATATTTATTTTATCAATATTTCATATTTTTTTTAATAAAAATTTATTTATTTTTTTATTCTACGAACTTAGCGCTTTATTCGCATCACTATCTGTTCTACGTATGATAGTAGGTTTTTTTTCTGGTAACTGTAGATCTATCTAGCAAAAACTATTTCATTAACATTTTTTATTTGATATAAATGTAATATGTCACATGTGCAAGTAGCAAAATAACTTCGTATTATAAACTTGAATTTCACCCATAATCATCCTGTATTATTATATATTATACAGTATATTCTGCTGTAGCAGACGGTTTTCTAATTTGCGAATATTGCAAAGCACATTATCCCTTAACAATAGCCAAGTAATGTGATTTTTAAAGTAGAATAATATTCGTCGCGGTTGTAACGAGCGCAGGAACGAAATTTAATAGTGGCGATATTAAGTAATGGCGTGGAACCAAGTGCGCCAAACAAAACATCATCATTATCATCATTATCATTACAGCCCTTCACAAGTCCACTGCTGAACATAGGCCTCCCCCAAAGAATGCCACAAAACACGGTCCTGAGCCACCTGCATCCATCGACTTCCTGCATGTCTTACCAGGTCGTCACTCCATCTCGTGGGGGGACGCCCTACACTTCGCCTACCGGTACGAGGCTGCCACTCGAGAACCTTTCTTCCCCATCGGTTGTCGGTTCTTCGAGCTATATGGCCGGCCCACTGCCACTTCAGCTTACTAATCCGTTGGGCTATGTCGGTCACTCTGGTTCTACTGCGGATATCCTCATTCCTAAGTTTATCACGCAGAGAAACTCCGAGCATAGCCCTCTCCATAGCTCGCTGAGCGACCTTGAGCTTCCTCATACGGCCAGCAGTGAAGGACCACGTCTCAGTTCCGTAAGTCATCACTGGCAACACGCACTGGTTGTACAATTTCGTTTTAAGGTTTTGAGGTATGTCTGACGAGAAGATGTGTCGTAGCTTCCCGAACGCTGCCCAGCCGAGTTGAATCCGTCGATTGACCTCTCGGTCGAAGTTGGACTTACCCAGTCGGACTATTTGTCCCAGGTAAACATACTCGTCAACAACTTCGAGCTTAGTGTTCCCAACAACTACCGGCATAGGTGTGACATGGACATTAAACATGATCTTAGTTTTGTCCATGTTCATCTTAAGACCTATCCGTTGGGAAACACTATTGAGGTCATTGAACATAGTGCTTAGGTCCTCCAGCGATTCTGCCATAAGGACTATATCGTCGGCAAATCGAAGGTGAGTGATGTACTCGCCATTGATGTTGATACCGTATCCTTTCCAGTCCAGAAGCTTGAAAACATCTTCCAATGCAGCGGTGAAGAGTTTCGGGGATATGACGTCACCCTGTCTTACACCTCTCTGCAATTGGATAGGTTTCGTACTCTGGTTCTGTACTCGGATAGCCATCGTAGCCCTACTGTACAAGCACTTCAACACTTCGATATACCGACAGTCAACTTGGCACCGCTGAAGGGACTGCAGCACCGCCCAAATTTCGACGGAATCAAAGGCTTTCTCATAGTCCACATACGCCAGACATAGTGGCAAATTGTACTCTTCGGACTTCTGTACAACTTGCCGAAGGGTATGTATGTGGTCTATGGTGCTAAAGCCCTTTCGGAAACCGGCTTGTTCGGGAGGCTGGAAGTCGTCAAGTCTGCGCGCGAGACGATTCGTAATGACTCTCGAAAACAGCACGTAGACGCGGCTCAGAAGGGAAATCGGTCTGTAGTTCTTCAAGAGAGCGTTGTCACCTTTCTTGAAGAACAAGACCACCGCACTTCTGCTCCACGCCTCCGGTGTAATGCCACCATGGAGGACGGAATTAAAGAGCTTCTGAAGGACTTCAAGTACCGGTCTTCCACCCGCTTTCAGAAGCTCCGCTGTAATTCCATCCTCGCCTGGGGCCTTACCGTTTTTAAGGTGCTGGAGAGCCATCCTAATCTCGCTCAGACTGACATCCGGGATATCTTCGGAATAGTGTCGGATGAGACTCGCTCTTGGATCGTTACTCACACTTGCGTGTGGCTCCAACGATGATGTGTACAGCTGTCCATAGAACCTCTCAATCTCACTCAAAATCTCAGGTGTCCCGGAAACGATGCTGCCACATTCTGTCTTCAGCTTTGACAGTTGGGTCTTTCTGGCAGACAGATCTCTGGCAAAGACTTTGGAGCCTTGGTTCCGCTCGATCGCTTCTTCAATACGAGCTGTATTGAAGTTGCGTAAGTCCCGCCGCATGCATTTGTAGATCTGTCTGTTCAGATGCCTGTATGCTGTCAAGTCTGTTGAAGAATGTAGCTTCATCTCCCGTCTAACAGCCATGAGATTAAGAGTGTGATCGGAGAGTTTTTGTGTTCTTCTGCGGCGGGTCTTGCAGAACTTAGCTCCAACCGCATGGACAGTTTCCATGAGCTTGTCATTCATATCGTCCACTTCATTGCAGTCTTCCAGGCACTGAAAACGGTTTTGTAACTCGAGCTGAAAGGTTTCGGGACTTTGGAACAGAGCACGAGGGGGACGGAGCGTTGACTTCATTAGACGAGACCTCTCCAACTTAACGTTTAGGTTCAGTGTGCCTCTAACCATTCGGTGATCGCTACCAGTTTTCACCCTCGCGATCACGGAGACATCACTGAACAGTTGTCGTCTGGTCGTCATAATGAAGTCAATCTCATTTTTTGTGGAACCGTCGGGGCTCGACCAGGTCCACTTCCTGTGGGGCCGCTTCTGGAAGAAAGAGTTCATCATAAAGAGTCCCTCTTTCTCCATGAAGTCGGCCAGCTGCTGGCCCCTTGGGTTCCGTTGCCCTATTCCAAATTTCCCTACTTTCAGCTCACCGTTCTCTCTTGTGCCTAGTTTTGCATTGAAGTCTCCCATTAACACCGTATATTGGGTTTTGGAGGAATGCATGGCTCTAGAGATATCCTCATACATTTCCTCCACCTCCTCATCGGGGTGTGCCGAGGTTGGTGCGTAAACCTGTATGACCTTCAGCGAATACCGTTTGGTGATTCTGAGTATAAGGTACGCAACCCTCGTCGACACACTCCCGATTTTTACAACGTTGTTAACGAGAGACTTGTGGACGATAAATCCGACACCTCCTTGGGACAGATGGTCGCCCTCCCGGTGATAGAGCAAGTTGCCGGATTCGAGGATTACCGTGTCCTCCCCCTCTCTTCGGACTTCGGATAATCCTATAATATGCCAGCGCAACTTGTCTATCTCTTCTTCCAGCTCCACGATCTTCTCGTCAGTCCTCAGGGTGCGTGCGTTGTACGTTGCCAGGTCGAGTCGTCTAAGGTGGCAACCGAACCTCCACCGGAGATTCTTAGCACCCCCTGCCCCGCCGTTACCATGGTCGCCACCGTAGCCAGGAATAGCGGGGCCGCCGGGGACTGGGGGCCGTTTTTTTTTTGCTCTCATCATTGGGGGGTATTTGTCATAGTTGCCACGCTTGGCGAGCGGGTTGGCAACCGCAGTTTTTTTATTGTAATTTGGCTATTATCAGGAAGATGCTGCTGCCCATCTCCTGGCTGTTTCCCTTTGTCGCCTTTTACGACACCCACGGGAGGATATGGGGTAGTGGATATTCTTGACCGCCACTACACGGCAAAACATAAACGTATGGAAATATTACCAAGTTAACCAACTTTAGTTAAATGCACAACATGCATTTATTCGTTTTTACTCGTGCGATTGTGTTAACCCATGACACTTTGGGAATTAAAGCGAATCTTAAAACACTCGACACTTCAAAATCTGTCAAGCCGTGTAGGCTTCAGAAGCAGGTAAGTAATGTTCTATGTTCAGAAAATAACGATTAACAGTCAGCTAAGACTTATAATAATTTAAAAACACTGAAAGTATTATTTCAATGATATTTTTACGCAATTACTATCGTCAGAACTTCTCGTAGCAGTATCGTAGCTATAACGTAGCAATATCTCGTAGCGAATCTCACCGTGACTAGCTACAAATATTGAATAACCAATAACTTCGTGTATCCGGTGAAGCGAATTTGCATTGAATCCTTCCATTTAGTATGAATAAATCTAGGAAGAGAACAGACTATAGAAGTACATTACCGCAAACTTTTACATTTTAATACAATTTTATTTTAATGCACCTTAATGGCCCATAGTAGTTATACATCATCTTAACAACCCATCACAAGTTCATTGCTAAATATAGGTCTGTAACAAAGAGATCTATACATAGGTCGTCCTTCATCAATGAGAATCACCCTAGGCAATGCAATTACGACTATCACATGCTTTAAATAATCGAATGAATTTATTTTCTATATTCATAAAAATATACTTTTTTGCTATCTGTGGTTGATTTTTTTTAAATATCCTTATCATCATTATCTACCCATTACGTATCACCGCTGAGAAGCCACCGCTAGACATAGGTCTTTCCAGTTAAGGAGAGTAGTTAGATATACCTTGAGTCGCACTAAAATATTATATAAATTACAACATATAATGGTATTTTTGACTGTCTCGTTTGTCTAGCAACTGTTCAAGCGGCTGCTGATTATGTAGTCCCATGTTTGAATCCCAGTTCGAGGCAAATATGTTATTGGATTTTTCTGTTAATAAATTCTCAGTAGCAGATTGGAGTCAGGTGTTTCACTCACGTATGTACCTCGGAAAGCACGTAAAGCCGTTGGTCCTGCACCTGATCTCTCTCCAGTCCTGTAGGATTGCTCTCCGATCGGGCAATGAGTGTGAAGGTATAGAAAATGTACCCATGCTTGTTTACACACACTATAATTCGACCTGGAGGACATGATTAATGCTGTTTCCCTGCACAAAATCATGGATATTCTCGTGACATGTTAGTGAAAAATAAAAGATAGTAGCAATAGATACTTAACAATGAGCCATAAAATATAACCGCGATGCGTTAATTAACAGAAATATTGGGTAGTTACACTCGTTATATAGCTGAACATCACCTTATATGTGGGGAACATGAAAAGTGTTCAACTTGAAGGAATAAGTTAACAAACAGTTTTTTTTTTATAGAATAAGGGTGACAAACGTACACACAGTCCACCTGATTGTAAGTGTATAATGTGGCCCAGATGTCTATGGGCCACATTATACACTTACAATTTACACCTCTTAGAATGAAAATGTAGATCTTCAAAAGTCTAGTTCTATATATCGGTCTGCTCCAAATAATGCCATAAAGTATGGTCCTGAGAGCCAAGATGGCAGCTGCAATAGGTATAAATTCTTTCATCATGGGTGTCATTTTCATGGTTTTCGAGGGTGTTGAAGTCGATAGTGCTGTCGAAATGTAAATCCACGATGGCGGCTGAATTAGGTACCAATTTTTTCATCATGGGTGTCATTTTCATAGTTTTCGAGGGTGTTGAAGCCGATAGTGCTGTCGAAATATAAATCCAAGATGGCGGCTGCAATAGATATCAATTTTTTCATCTTGGGTATCATTTTCATGGTTTTCGAGAGTGTTGAAGCCGATAGTGCTGTCGAAATGTAAATCCAAGATGGCGGCTGCAAAAGGTATCAATTTTTTCATCATGGGTGTCATTTTCATGATTTTCGAGAGAGTTGAAGCCGATAGGGTTGTCGAAATGTAAATCCAAGATGGCGGCTGAATTAGGTACAATTTTATCATTATGGGTGTCATTCTCATGGTTTTCGCGGGTGTTAAAGCCGATAGTGCTGTCGAAATGTAAATCCACGATGGCGGCTGCAATAGCTATCAATTTTTTCACCATGGGTGTCATTTTCATGGGTTTCGAGGGCGTTGAAGCCGATAGTGCTGTCGAAATGTAAATCCAAGATGGCGGTTGTAATAGGTATCAATTTTTTCATCATGGGTGTCATTTTCATGGTTTCCGAGGGTGTTGCGAAGCCGATAGTGCTGTCGAAATATATTTAAACTACTTTAAAAATTCCGTATAATCATGTTATACGTAATTTTTTTAATGCGCTTGAGGTATGCCCAATTGGTTTTACCAATATATTTTCATTTCCTATCCCTTATTTATCATTTAATGAGCTCCTAGTAAGTAAATATATTCCTCCCTTAAGGGATGGATAAATAAACCCAATTTGACGGATTTGAACGCGTTTATTACAAGCTTTTTGATTCCCATAGTTTCGGGGTTTTTACAGCACCCATGGTCACGTAAAGGACTGTGTTGTTTCACGTCCTGATGTCATTGTTAAAGTAAAATTAGTTTCATTTTGTAGATAGTATTTGCGTAAATGTAAGAAATCATTTTGGGTGATTACATCTCGGCAATTATGAATCAGTCAATTAGGACAAGTTCCTTTATTGATAGCTATAGATGTGAAAGTAATTTAATTAATGTGGTAGTGGATAGAATATATCTATATTCAACGTCATCTCAAAACGATTTAATATGTATTATCTAGGAAACAAACAGGAGTGCAATTATTGTGGGCTAATTGCACAACCGATTAAGGTCTTACCTTGTGCTAACGTACATAATATACCTTGCAGCATTTATTTTGCAATTTGTGGCAGAACCGATGTCTTAACTCGTGTTACATCAAAAGTATATGCGTCTACGATCACGTATTTTTTTTTCAATTTTTTCATCGTCTCGCCTACAGAATCATTTGATTTAATCGCCCTCTGCGCAAACAGATTGGGCTCGCAATACCAGATTTTTGCAATTTCGATCTAACTTCCCGTTGTTGGTGTGATATATTAAAGTACTTCGGAAATCTATCGGAAGCCAAAAGAAACAGAGAGAGAACGAGAGAGGGAGAGAGATAAATGAGGCTTGTTTACTTAAGGTAAAATAATGGAGAACGGGAATGGGTTTACACGATCCCATGGCAGTTCCAGTGAAACAATAAAATTATCACAATAAAAATATCCTTTGTCTTATCTGTGACACCAAGTTACCGCAATTGAGCTCAAACGGAATTCAAAGACTGATGTCATCACCGACGCTGCGTCGCCCCAACAAACTACATTTCCGAAGGCCGTCTCCCTTAGTGTTGCTATAAAATATTGTAAACAAGTTCTCCCCGCGACAGTCGACGTCAAAAGCGTATCCGGTATACACAGAACCTTTTACATAATAAGAATTATTACAAATATTTTAGTATAAAATAACAATATGTTTATCTGTTTTCGTGCTTTGTTTGAAATTGTACAAAATAAAATGAACATGAAGCTTAACAAATCAGGTTTGACTACTATTTTTATAAAATAATGGTTACATTCTACGTGGTAGAACCATGCTGCAGCTATATTATGGTTGTAGCACGAATGGGTCGGCTCGAACGGGGAAGGACCACGCTCTCACAGAAAACCAGTGTAAAATAGCAACTTAACGCTGCTGTGTTTCGTATGGTGAGTGTAGAGAACCGGAGACCCTTTTTACTGGCAAAGAGGCATTCCATCTTAGTCCTCACGGGTGACAACGCATCTGCATCTTGAGTCTTTATTGAGGATAGATGTAGATGTCTAAGGGTCAGAGTAACCACTTACCATCAAGTGGACTGTGTGCTCGTTTGTCAACCGATCCTATAAAAAAAATATACGAGTAAACAGTTCATTCGATAATGTTAATGAGTGCTGTGGTTCGTAGACATCTACACCTATCCTAGTTTATGAATCAAAATGCAGATGTGTTGTCACTAAGATTGAAGCTCCGTTTCAAGTAAATAAATTTTCCGGTCATCGACACTCACCATACGAAACACAGCATTATTAAGCTATTATTTTACGCTGGTATTCCGTGACAGAATGGTCCTTCACTAGTTAGACCAACACAAATTATTCAATTATTCTGTTATTTTTTTATTGTTTGGTGTACAACAAAGACAGTAAAATATTAATTACCATGTGTAGCTTAAGATTTATTAAGTGTTAAATAACGTCATAATTTATTGACGTACTTAAAAATACAAAAATAAAATATTAATAGCCTCTCAGCTCTATCGATTGACAGACACTAACGCTCCAGTGAACACTGTGACCCAGTCCGATGTACACGTCACCTCGAAATGGGCTTAGCTAACCAAGTTCCTGCGAACAGAGCAAGTTTTTTTTTTACCAGCCTTCCAAACAATTTACCCGATAAACTAATCTTGTACTTTAAACAATTATTCAACTCAATAACTAATTCACAAATTACACTGCAGTTAGTCGTCCTGAGCACTACAGAACTTTGCGAATGTTGTCTCCGAAAAGCAAAACCGTTGAACCGGCTCGACCAGGAATTATCACGTTCGCACAAAATATCTGCGTAAAATATCACAATGATGCTGCTGTCTTTCGTGTGGTATGTGAGCAGAAACCGGAGACCCTTTCTACTGGTAATGAGGCATTGCACTTTAGTCGTTAGCAATCACAAAACATCAGCATTTTTTTTTCTTAATCGAGGATGTACATCAAGTATCCTGTGTGTTCGTTTGTCATCCTACTTTAATAATTTAAAGAAGTGAAATTTCGTATTCTCGCATACGAAAAGTCGCGTCAGATTGCTTAGGCGCATCAGAAAAATCAATGCACATAATGCCCAATTACCAATATTTGCAAATGTTCATTTATATTTACTCTTGATTCACCAAAATCAACCACTATGTAGGTACTAAACTTTAGCAATGGTAGAAGTCTTCGTAAACATAAATTATGCATTTTACTTTATCCAATTAATTATTTTCAACTACTCTCCGTCCACACAAGGTTTGTCCTTTGTAACTTTATTAGCAAAAGCAATCACGAACTAAAGCGAAGCGGCGGACTGCGACGTAATGTTTACTGACAGAGTCATCAAGCTACGAGTACATAGAATGATAAAACGGGACACGGTGTAGTCGATGCTCAAATGTACTTTTTTCTTTTTTAACACGTTTTTACTAGCAAGCTTGTATGCATTTATAGTCACATTTGTCTGTGATATTTATTAATGTAATTTAAGATGTTTTCTTATATTTACGACAATACACAATTAAATAAAACTAGTTTTTACGGATTTTATCGCGTATATTAATTTATTTTATATTCCCGATGTTTCGAGCACTTTACAGCACCCATGGTCACTGTGGTGTTTGACGTCACAGTTAACCACGGCTACCTCTAGATTAAAATTACTAATTTTTGTTGTTTTTTTATTTCAATATCCTCGCGAATCATCCTTGGAAGGAATCGGTGTTCTTTAACGAGGATTTGTGGGTCTGTCAAATCTAGTGTAGTGACGGGGACAATCCTGTACATGTTCACAGTCTGCAGACTTCCAAAAGAATCTTCATAGTTCTTAAAAGAATCATGGATTTGACTAAAAAAATAAAATAATAACAATTTTATAATCATTATTAAATGACAAAAATACCTATTAATTCAAACCTTCAAAAATGGAGAATTTCCATACAAACTTTAACCCCATTAGAAGAGGAATGTCAGATGAAATACGACATGTTCTTTTATATATGTACATATAGTAGTATAATAGTAGACATAATATACCTATGTACATCTTTACCTCCAAGCGGTTCAATATGTATTATCTAGGAAACAAAGGGAGTGCTATTATTATTGGCTGATTGCACAATCGATTAAAGACGTATGATCCTTGTGCCTGCTTACATAAGATACTGAAAATCAAATTCAAATTCAAACTCCTTTATTTATTTGTGAATACAGTGAGTATTAGTAAAATTAACAGTAGGTATCGTGTATCCTACCACAGTTTGTTGTACGAATATATTTCTTCTCGTTCTAGCCAATAGAAATAAAAAAAAAACAAGTTAAACCGATCATAAAAATACAATAATCCTCAGTGTAGGTGTTAGAAAATATCCACAAAATGATAATCAAGATATATTTATATTTAGGTATATTTACAATACGATAGGTATATTTTAAGTGAAAAATATCGTGCAATGATATCCATGAGACATATCACGTTTCGAAAAGGCACCTCTACGTGTATGTTGAGAAAAAAAAGAATATCTAATATATAAAAGTAAATTTTTGTTTGTTCGTATTTTATGCGGTAAAACTTTGTCAACTTATTGTTTGCACTTGCGCGAAGGTTATAGGCATAGTACAATTAATTGCGTGGTGCGTTTTTCGTACAGCCAAGTTTATTTGGAATTAATATATCATTCAATGAATGTACTATGTATTGTTCCTAATTAAAATATAACTGTTCCAAATTTAAAACCACATTTTCACAATTATTTCTTCTGCGGTAGCAACGCGCCGGGTATCAGCTTGTGTCAAATAAATAAAAGTTTCATCTATTCGAATGAGTGAAAAAGAAAAAAACTTAATCGATAAATGGCATGATGTATTTATTTTGATGTGTGTATTTCATAATCATCATCATCATCATTATAACCCATCAAAGTCCACTGCTGAACATTGGTCTCTCCCATAGATTGCCCCATAGGGGGATATTTGCCATATTATTTTCCACTCTTGACGGGTGACAGGTTTTTTACACTTTTGGGCTTTGCTTTTGAATTGTTATCAGTTGTTTTCAGTTTCCCTCTGTCGCCTGTTATGACTCACACGAGGTAATAAGGGATATCCGTCCCCGTGTGTGTATGTTTTGATACTAGTAAATATTTAAAAAAAAACTTATTAGCCTTTTATGCTCAGAAGTAGGTGTGAGTAATTACCGCTCTGTTAAATATTTCTAGCTTTAAATAGCAATGCGTGCACTGCTGAGTTCCGCTCAAAGTAAAGCGAGCAAGTACAATTACAGACTGTAAGGTATTCCACCTTAGTATTTAGAGGGGACAACACTGTGTCCTTCTCCTTATTCACCATCTGTGGCCTTCTTAATTTGAAATTGGTTGCAGGTAGCCATAGGTTTTTTTTTTAAATTCATATATAAAGGGCTTTGTCGCTGATGCGATTATACCGCCCTGGTAGTTACAAAAAAATCTTAAATATAATTTACTAACAAATAAACTTATTCTACTTACTAGTTAAGCCATAGGTTGCAGTAGCCAATTACAATTGTATGGACTGTGTTTGTTTGCCACTTCCAATTTATAAAAAAACAGAGGCTGAGTATAGCCATTAAGCGAAAAAAGGCCACCAGAATTTATGGCACTATATAGCATTAGTTACACGATTTTTTTTTTAGTTGTTAGTATTTTATTATTGTTAATATTGTAAATACATTAATATCTCTATATAATATCTAAAGGTCTTTACGTGGTAGAGCCACGCTGCAGCTATTAGTAGTATAGTTGTAGCACGAATGGATCGGCTCGACCTGCGAAGGACCACGCTCTCATAGAATACCAGCGTCAAATAGCAGTTTAACACTGCTGTGTTTCGTATGGTGAGTGTAGAGAACCGGAGACCATTTTTACTGGAAAAGAGGCATTCCATCTTAGTCCTCACGGGTGACAACGCATCTGCGTTTTGATTCGCAAACGAAGATAAATGTAGATGTCTATGGGCCACAGCAGCCACTTACAATCAGGGAGACTGTGTGCTCGTTTTTCACTCGATACTATAAAAAAAGCTTTTAAATCACCAGGCAGTCAATAAAACTAAAAATTTGTACTCAAAAAAGACTTCGTATTGCCTCTTACCAAACGATCAAGCACTTGGTGCGATATTACGCACTTATAAAATGAATTGAGTATTTATCATCACAACATTTTTATGGCAGTACTTCACGTAACATTTTATTAACGATACTTTCATAAATAGTGTGCTGATTTACGTTATGAAGTGAATACGGTGCGACAAACATAAGAGGAAGCGAGCGAGATATCTTATCAAAAACATGTCAAACATTAAATTATATTTAATCGTCTACCACTTCTAAATCCAACAAGTGGGATGCGGGAAGTAAAGACTGTGTAAGAACCTTTCAAGGAGGCGGAGTTATAACCGAAATAAGAATTTTAAATTTTTTGGTTTTTGGCCATTTTGACCCCCTAGGAGTGTAATGAGAACGTTTTGCTCCTATTCAATCATGACCCCCAGGACATCCTCTACGTGATAGGCTATTGAAACTGACTAGGCCTAAAGTTCGAGTCACCCCCCAACTCATTTCTAGTCTTTAATACCTTAGCATTAAAAGAAATTGGAATATTCTCTTTATATAACGGAGCAATAAAAAGCAATTATATATGGAGCAGCTTGCTCGTTTAAAGGTCTCTCTCTATTTGCGGCGGCATCGAGTGACTGGCAATTCACTTCGCTTTAATTTAATCGAGGAGAACAATTGCTGTCGTTGCGTGATATTTGTAAACAAATGCTGCTTATGTTGTCTGGTTTATTCCGGTTTTGCTACAGTTGTAAGTATTTTAATTTTCTCATAAAAATATATAAATATATATATATATATATATATATATATATATATATATATATATTCCCCGTGTAGTGGCAGGTAAGAATACATCATTCTGATAAGAGCGAACCAACAATAACTAGCGTGGCACTTATAACAATATACCCACATGAAGTAATATATATATATATATTTGTAAACAAATGCTGCTTATGTTGTCTGGTTTATTCCGGTTTTGCTACAGTTGTAAGTATTTTAATTTTCTCATAAAAATATATAAATATAAATATATATATATATATATATATATATATATATATATATATATATATATATATATTCCCCGTGTAGTGGCGGGTAAGAATACATCATTCTGATAAGAGCGAACCAACAATAACTAGCGTGGCACTTATAACAATATACCCACATGAAGTAAGTTACAAAAAGACGGCCCCACTATTCCTGGCTACGGTGGCGACCATGATAACGGCAGCAAGGTGGGGCAGAGGGTGCTAAGAATCTCCGGTGGAGGTTCGGTTCCCACCTAAGACGACTCGACCTGGCCACATGTAACGCACGCACCCACAAGCACGAGCTGGAAGAAGAGATAGACAAGTTGCGCTGGAATATTATAGGATTATCTGAGGTCCAAAGAGAGGGAGAGGACATGGTCATCCTCGAATCCGGCAACTTGTTCTATCGCCGGGAGGGCGACCATCAACAACGTTGTAAAGATTGATAGTGTGTCGACGAGGGTTGCGTACCTTATACTCAGAATCACCAAACGGTATTCGCTGAAGGTCATACAGGTTTACAACCCAACCTCGGCACACCCCGATGAGGACGTGGAGGAAATGTATGAGGATATATCTAGAGCCATGCATTCCTCCAAAGCCCACTAAACAGTGTTAATGGGAGACCTCAACGCAAAACTAGGCACAAGAGAGAACGGTGAGCTGAAGGTAGGGAAATTTCACTTCACGACTTCATGGAGAAAGAGATACTCTTTATGATGAACTCTTTCCTCCAGAAGTGACCTCACAGGAAGTGGACCTGGTCGAGCTCCGACGGTTCGACAAAAAATGAGATTGACTTCATTATGACGATCAGATGACAACTGTTCAGTGATGCCTCAGTGATCGCGAGTGTGAAAATACGCAGCCATCACCGAATGGTTAGAGGCACACTGAACCTAAACTTAAGAAGATTAAGTTGGAGAGGTCACGTGTAATGAAGTCAACGCTCCGTCCCGCTCGTGTTCTAATCCAAAGTCCCGAAACCTTTCAGCTCGAGCTACAAAACCGTTTTCAGTACCTAGAAGACTGCAATGCAGTGGAAGATATGAATGACAAGCTCATGAAAACTGTCCATGCGGTCGGAGCTTAGTTTTGCAAGACCTGCCGCAGAAGATCACAAAAACTCTCCGATCACATTCTTAACCTCATGACTGTTAGAAGGGAAATAACGCTGCAGTCTTCACTAGATTTGACAGCATACAGGCAACTGAACAGAGACGTCTCCAAATGCATACGGCGGGACTTACGCAACTTCAATACAGCTTGTATTGACGAAACGATCGAGCGGAACCAAGGCTCCAAAGTCTTTGCGAGAGATCTGTCTGCCAGAAAGAGCCAACTGTCAAAGCTCAAGACCGAGTGTGGCAGCGTCGTTTCCGGGACACCTAAGATTTTGAGTGAGATTGCGAGGTTCTATGGGCAGCTGTACACATCATCGTCGAAGCCACACGCAAGTGTGAGTAACGATCCAAGGGCAAGTCTTATCCGACATTATTCCGATGATATTCCGGACGTCAGTCTGAGCGAGATTCGAATGGCTCTCCAACACCAAAAACGACAAGGCCTTAGGTGAGGATGGAATTACAGCGGAGCTTCTGAAAGCGGGTGGAAAACCAGTACTTGAAGTTCTTTAGAAGCTCTTTAATTCCGTCCTCCATGGTGGCACTGGAGCAGTGGAGGCGTGGAGCAGAAGTGTGGTGGTCTTGTTCTTCAAGAAAGACGACAACGCTCTCTTGAAGAACTACAGACCGATTTCCCTTCTGAGTCGTGTCTACGTGCCGTTTTCGAGAGTTATTACGAATAGTCTCGCATGCAGACTCGACGACTTCCAGCCTCCCGAACAAGCCGGTTTCCAAAAAGGCTTTAGCACCATATACCACATACATACCCTTCGCCAAATTGTACAGAAGTCCGAGGAGTACAATTTGCAACTATGTCTGGCATATGTGGACTATGAGAAATCCTTTGATTCCGTCAGCGATGCCAAGTTGACTGTCGATATATCGAAGTGCTGAAATGTTTGTACAGTAGGGCTACGATGGCTATCCGAGTACAGAACCAGAGTACGAAACCTATCCAACTGCAGAGAGGGGTAAGACAGGGTGACGTTATATCCCCGAAACTCTTCACCACTGCATTGGAAGACGTTTTCAAGCTTCTGGACAGGAAAGGATACGATATTGACGTTAACGGCGAGTACATCACTCACCTTAGATTAGCTGACAATATAGTCCTTATGGCAGAATCGCTGGAGGACCTAAGCAGTATGCTCAATGACCTCAAGAGTGCCTCCCAACGGATAGGTCTTAAGATGAACATGGACAAAACAAAGATTATGTATAACGTTCATGTCACACCTATGCCGGTAGTTGTTGGGAGCTCTAAGCTCGAAGTTGTTGATAAGTATGTTTACCTAGGATAAATAGTTCGACTAGGTAAGTCCGACTTCGACCAAGAGGTCAGTCGACGTATTCAACTCGGCTGGGTAGCGTTCGGGAAATTACGGCACATCTTCTTGGAACTTAAAAATGAGATGTACAGTCTCATTTTCAAGTTTTGAGGTATACCTGACGAGTAGTTATAATAAATAATAATTTAATAATCAAGTATTCTATGGTAGTTATATTATATAATACTTGATTATTAATTTATATTTATGATTATTTCCCCATTGGTTGTCGGTTCTTCGAGCTATATGGCCGGTCCATTTCACTTCAGCTTACTAGTCCGTTGGGCTATGTCGGTCACTCTGGTTCTACTGCGGATATCCTTGTTTCTAAGTTTATCACTCAGAGAAACTCCGAGCATAGCCCTCTCCATAACTCGCTGAGCGACCTTGAGCGTCCTCATACGGCTAAAAGAAAAATACCAGAATATGAATGAAAATGGAATAGAATAGAATAATTTTATGTTAGGATGGAATAGAATAGAATAGAATAGAATGGAATATAATAGATTTATGTTTATGCAATACAGATTAAATGTTTATTGAAAGTCATTTATACTTATAAAAAACTCAGCAGACTTTTTTTAAAAAAAATGAAATTTACATTGTACCATTAATTAGGACGACACTTAGAAACAAGATGTTAGCTATGACCTCATTTCCAGGGTTTTTATTAATAATTTAACAAATAAATTATACCATCTATAACAACACTAACAAAAATAATAACAACAATTAATCTTTCAGGATATTGTGTAGCGTCTCCTCACACAGACTCGCCCATAAACAGAAAACTTAGTCTGATATGCGGTGCTTAATCGGCTTACGACCCGTCCGTTTCTACGAGTTAATTTCAAGTAAAACCAAGGGTTCAGAAACAGAAACAGAAACTTTTTTATTCAATATAGATTATAAATAATATTTATTGAAAGTCACTCTCTTATTTAATTACCACTAGTTTGAAAAAAAAAACCTCTGTCCTGAAAAGAAGCAGCAAGAAGCCCAGCGGGACTTTTTTTTTAAATATCAGCTTACAATCATGTATGTTACACAATTAACCACACAACACAAATTAGAAATAGCTTGGTAGTGATCACCTCATTCTCAAGGGTTATTATAGGGATAATGTGTGAAACACATGACTTCCTCAACACTGCCGCCGTGAAGTCATTATATAAGGCTTTAGTAATAAGCAATCTAGAAACCAGTGCTATCATCTGGAGTCCTTATGAAACCAAGTGTAACCTCATGCTGGAGATACGGGATGTACCCTTTTAATCCTCTTATGTATCCAACCCTTTTTGTAATAGGAATAGTTATATATTATAAGTTGGAGGTTAGACGGAACTTTGCGCTACTACCCTTTTTATACAAACTTTGTTTAATAAAGTTTTTGAACTTTGTGTAGCATGTCAAATTTTGTATATTCAGGTTAAAATTATGAAGTTTATTTTATCTCAGTACATAGCACACAGTTATCCAACGCGGGTGGTATTATTGCTGTCAAGTAATTACGAAATCAGTTTAAGTTTGTATTCACCATCAGCAATAAATGCTTGAATAGATAATGAATTGCTACTGATATTGGGTAGGACTGGAACTCCTTTTCTGCCTAAAACTAAGTTTTTTTTTTTAATATAGGATAAAGGTGACAAACGAGCACACAGTCCACCTGATGGTAAGTGGTTGCTGCGGCCCATAGACATCTACAACTATCCTCGTTTGCGAATCAAAATGCAGATGCGTTGTCACCCGTGAGGACTAAGATGGAATGCCTCATTTCCAGTAAAAAGGGCCTCCAGCCACCTGCACTCACCAAGCGAAACGCAGAGGTAAACCTCTACTTCAAGCTGGTATTCTGTGAGGTCGTGGTACCACCCCGGTTTGAGCCGGCCCATCCGTGCGACTGCAAAATCTGCCGCGTGGCTCTACCACTAAATTGGTACTACCTGTATTCAAAACTATGTTGTACCACTCAAGATGTAAAGAAACTTTAGCATGACGCCTTGCTAATGGTATACTAAATTTGTTGTAAAACAAAATATCAATCCGGTGTATATAATTGATGTCATACACAAGTAATGCTCCAATTACGCTAAGATATAAAAATGTGATTGACATATAAAAAGTAATGTTACGTAATATCTTCGTCAGTTGTAAACCTATTCCAATGGTTATTTTTAATTTCTTATCTTATTTGATGGTTCCATATAAATTTGGACAAAAAACTCCACCAATAAGGATGGCGAAATAGAGAATGAAGTTTTTAATGTAAGTATTCAGACGACATTTAGATTGATATTCCTTTACCCACTCAATGTGTAAAAAAAACAATCAGGTTGAGGCAAATCCTCTCTATCTGGAGAGGATTATGTTCAAATGTGAAATTTTACATGTAACAAACGAACTTGCACCAGATGGTTAGTGGATGCTGTGGCCCCGAGGCATCTACATCGATCCTCGATTAGAAATCAAAATGCCGATGCGTTTTCGTCCTGAGGACTAAGAAGGAATGCTTCGTATCCAATAAAAAGGATTTCCGGTTCCTCTTAATGCTCTAAATGCTGCTTTTCACGCTATTCTGTGAATGCGTGGTCCTTCCCTAATCGCAGACCAACTATCCGTGTCATATTATGACAAAAACAACCTATCGTTTATCATCATCATCACTAGAGCCCATTAAAAATCCACTGCTGTACATAGAGCTGCCCCAACAGCACTTTCCTGAGCCACCTGCATATATCGACTCATACATCTCTTTCCAGGTAGTCACACCACCTAGTAAAAGCCACCCTACACTGCTTACAGGTACTAGGATGCTCAAACTATATGGGCGGCCCATTGGCACTCCAACATACTGAACATAAGACTAATATATTGTAAGACTACAAATATTCACCTCACACAAATATACATGTTACCAGCTTTGTTCACAAACCGCTATGGAATGGAATCGCGTGTTTTTTCATTCGTATTAAAAGCCAATCAGCCGTAAAAGATAACGGCTGAGCGCGGCGGATGGGTGCATGAAAGAGAGGTGAGAAACACGGCCATTAACGCCACATCAACGCTAAATGGCGAGACCGGGTATTCATACTATTCAGACCCTTATAAAAGTGGAGAGTTTTCAAACTTTACTGTCAATAATATTGTTTGCATTCTGTATGTAGCCGAAATCAAAAAAAGAGAGGGGAAAAGAAAAAGCAGGTATTGAATGCGACGTAGGCTTTTGTCTCTTTTTTGTATGTACGATGTCATATTGTCTGTTGATTGTGAACCGGTTTTAGTGATTTTATTTATTTTAGCATAGGACTACAATTCCTTAAATAGGTTATGTTACAGGCGATGCTCAATGCAGATAAAAAATTTCACACTTAAGTGTAAAAAAATAAGAAAGATATTTTTGAATTTTTTTATAGAATAGTATGACAGACGTGCACACATTCCACCTGATGGTAAGTGGATGCTGTGGCCCATAGACATCTTCATTTATCCGCATATAAGTATTAAAATGCAGATGCGTTGTCTCCCCTAAGAACTAAAATAAAATGCCTTTTTATCTGTAAAAAGTCTCTGGTTCTCTACGCTCACCATACGAAACATAACAGCATTAAGCTGTTATTTTGTGTTGGTATTCTGTAAGAGCGTGGTCCTACCCCGATCAATCCGACCCGTTCGTGCTACAACCATAATACAGCTGCATCGTGGTTCTACCGCGTATAAAAATGTAACTACTTTAACGACATTCTAGTTGTCAACTAGAGTTTGTGACATTCCTTCGTCCACACAAAAGGTTCAAGTAATTAAAATATTATTAAAAATTAAAATCGTAGTCGAGGCTTTAATACTTCTAAACAAAATGTCTTAGTACCAATTTAATTTCTACGCCTCATTTTTTCAACGAGTGTTTAATAACTACAGATCACATTTTCTTCGTTATTAAAATTTTAGAATGACATAAAGTAAAGGCATTAAAGTTTTATATAATTTATTTAAATTTATGTACACTTTTAATTAAAATTTTGTCAACGAACAAAGAGTGTAATTATTAAATATTTCCGAATGCAAATTGTCAATCGGCTTTAAGTCGAATTCCCATCGGAGTTGATCGGAGAGCTGCGGGAAATTGATTCACATGTCCAAGGAAATATTCAGTTCCTAAATCAATTTAAGTTACTACAATACTACATACAATTATCAAAGCAAAAAATGTATCTGTCACAAGACTAAATAATTAACCAGCAAATAATAAAACCAGAACGCTTAAATGTGGGCAATTAATGGCAGTTAATTTACCTTTTTATAGTAACGACTATTTAGCATTTCGACGTTTCATAAAATAAAGGGGAAGACAGAAAACTTTCTCGAAGTGAGATACAAATACCATGATACCAACTATTTCACCAAAGAGAAGAGAGAATTCGACCGAATACGAAAGTTTTACATAAGAAAAAAACAAGAAAAATATATTATATTTTGGAATCATGGTCCAATTAAGAAAAAAACATAAATTTAAGCATATTCTTTAAGCATATTCATAATTTTAATTTCTTACTTCAGGCACCATCGAACCATAGGCATTCTTGTTTAATAACTATTAAATTTAGTTTTAAGGAATTTTGTGTTTTGTGGTGAGAAATAAATAAATTTTCAATTCAATTTTCAATTATTTAAGTTAACTGCTGAATTCACCAATTAAATTACTAAGCACATACAGCTACTGTATATAACAAATTGAACGCTCATCATCAATGCATTTTCATGTGAAAATTTCACGATATATTTTATTTACGACCCATTTACACGTACGTGAAACCGCTCTTTACTCGCGTTTTACAGAAATGATTTTGACAGGCACTAGTGGGGCAAACAAAAATTTAATCGACATTTTGAAGATCCATGATATTATTAAAAAGAGGCATTCGGTCAATCTATTGACAACCCTAATAAAAAAATAAGAAAAATTTACACGTGTCATATAATTATACTTTATTTTGTATTTTTATAATTTTCTACACTAGAATTTAGATTTAGTACAGGCAATATGCAGATCAATTTTCGCAATAAAAATGGGCCATTGAAATAAACCAGATCGAATTAAAATTTACCTTTCTCTCATTAAATATAAAAAAAACACATGTCGCAGTGACCATATAGTAAGTATAAAACTTAAATATAACTAAGAACAGGAATCCTTAATTTTTAAAAATTTAATGTTAAACCCAAGAACATGGTTCGTTAATTCTAACATCCTAAATCGGTAAAATTAACGTTGAAATAATCGATAAGACGGTAATCCGACACGATCGGAGAGAAATCAGGCGCAAAATCAACGGCTTTACGTGCGTCCAAGGCACAGGGTTTAAACACAGCTGACTTCCTGACTCCCGGCTGTTATTGAGAATTTCTTGACATAAATAACTCAATCACTGATTTACGACATTTAGACCAAGAGGCAGTCTAATGCAATACAGTACAACATATTCAACACTTGCTCGAGGAATGTTCCAAGAACCACCACGAGATGTTTTTCGCAAATCGTATATACGGTTAATATTTTTACGTGGTAGAGCCATGCTGCAACTGTATTGTGGTTGCGGCACGAATGGGTCGGCTCAAACGGGGTAGGACCACGCTCTCAAAGAATACCAGCGTTAAATACCAATAGCAGTGCTGTTGTGTTTCGTGTGGTGAGTGTAGAGAACCGGAGATCCGTTTTAGGCAATTCATCTCAGTTCTCAGAGGTGACAACGCATCTGTATTATGATTCTTGACTGATAGATAAATGTGAATGTCTATGGACCACAGTGTCCGCTTGCCATCGGGTGGACTGTGCTCGTTTATCACCCTCATTCTATAAAAAAAAAATAACATGTGTTAAAATTTGAAATTAATAAATCCGTTGATGTAATATAAAGTTAATATTCTATAATATTTTGAATTTACTAAATACAAAAATCATGTTGTATCGACGTTATTGAAAAGGTAGTGAAACACGGTAGCATCCCTATCAGTACCGACAAGTTGACAGGCAACGTACGCGTAACAGGTCGTTAATTCATCGTGGCAAGTCGGAAACGAACACGTCATTAATGCTGTGAACATAATAACAAAACAAAAAGATATATACTAAAAAACTATACTTCTCATACTAATAAATACACTTCTCTTTTTTCAGAGACTGGTTCTACTTTACCTTACTTCATGTAAGACCGCCACTGTGCAATTAACAAACGCGCCTTTGTAAATATTTATTTTACATTCATGTTGGAAATGCCCTTAACACAAATTTTCTTTTCATCTTTTGCCTTTGAACTACTGAATTTGCATTCGTTTAAATAATTTCCCCGCCGGAGTATCACGGTGATATTAAGCCGATGGTTATTCATTATTAACACTTCACTATGTAGGAGATTAACTATCGTCAGTGGTGTGTCTGGGATTAATGGTGATGGGGATAGTGCACGCAATTGAAGGAGGGCGGGAGGTGCTCTTCATACTAGGTAAGACACATCATTTGATTTTATAACGTGGATATTTGCGAAGTAATTTTTTCTAAAAGCTTTTATAAAAAAAGAATCACCCAAATCGGTTCACCCAGAAAAAAGTTATAAGGTAACACACCGTCGAGGTCAAAATATGCAGTCGAATTGAGTACCTCCTCCTTTTTGAAGCCGGTAGAAAATCTAAAAGTTTCACGTACAAAATTTCTGGGAGTAACGTTAGATGAAGATATATATTGGAAAGAACAAATAGAGCCACGCTGCAGCTTCTGCTGTATCACGGACGGGCCGACTCGAACCGGGACAGTAACACGACCTCACAGAATACCAACGTAAAGTAGAAACTTTGCTTCTGCGTTTCACTCGAATCCCCCCTCTTCGTCCTGAGCGTGGGTGCTCAGGCTGCCCCGTATATTCTGGGAGGTGGCAAAATCCCGCTCTATACTAACACTGCACGGGGCAAACAGAGCGATAAAACCATGGCGACCCCTACCACGCTATTCGACAGCGACGAACATCCCCGCGTCTACGGCTGCATAGGTCCCATAGCGGTAATGGCGATACAGACCGACTCACTGACCACGTTCCAATGGCTACAGATTTCTGTCTACAACAGATCCCATCCGTAGAGATCGTGATAACTGGCTTTTTTAACGCCCACCGCGCCGAATGGCTTGGTTCACGTTTAACCGATCACGCGGGGAGATCTGTTTACGACTTTGCCTTGGCATATGGTCTGACACAATTGCTTACTTCTCCTACGTGGATTCCAGATGTAGAGGAGGATCTTCTGCTGACCTCTGATATCAGGTTTCCATCGATGCCCCTCTCGGCTCTTAAGACCATTATCTGCTCCGAAAAGTGATGCCACTCACGCTCCCCTCGCGGTTTGATTCTGCAGGCCACCGCTATGTTTGGTATTACAGGATGGCGGATTGGGACGGAATGCGATCTTTCTTTGCTGACCTGGGCTTCGGTGACTCGGGATGTAAATATCAGCATGTTTAAAAAGAATTATTACTTCGCCTCAAGGTCCTTCAAAAGAGTTATTGCCAAGGCAAAGTATGAGCATGTTGACAGAATTGGCGAGAAATCAGTTTGCCTTTCTCCGGGAACCCGTGCATTCTGGTCTCTCGGTAAGGCATCTGACTCACTGTCCCACGCCGTAAAAGAGAAAGCTGACCTTTTAGGCTCCATTTTTGCGTCCAACTCGACTTTCGATGACGGGTATAACACACCGCCATCCACCCCACAGTCATCTATGCCTGATCAAGTGATCTCCGAAACAGACGTGACCCAAACAAACTTGTCATACCTAGGCTCTTTAAATATAAGAAAAATTGCCCAAATATGTGTGTGGAAATATATTATAAATTACCCAAAGAGTTTAAATTATTAACCGAAAAATAATTAAAAAAACATTTGTTTAATTCGTTAAACACTGAATGCTTTTATGACTTAAAACATTTTTTTGATATTAATTAATTAATACTACCATATTATTAACAGTTTTAAATTATAATTTACATGCTATTCAATATTTTTGGAGAAACACGACTGCACTGTATAAATTGTAACATCTTATATCCTGATTCTTGCAAATAAATATTTATGATTTATGAAAAAAGGACCATCAGGTAATTTTTTGTGCAACCTTTGGAAGTAATAATATATTAATAAATATGAGGATTGTAAGATGGTTATAAATATTTATTGTATTTTTTTATAGAATAGGGTGACAAACAAGCACACAGTCCTCGTGATGGTAAGTGGTACTGGGGTCCATAGACATCTACATTTATCCTGAATAAAGAATCAAAATGCAGACGCGTCGTCACCCGTGAGGACTAAGATGGAATACCTCTTTTCCAGTAAAATGGGTCTCCGGTTCCCTACATTCACCATACAAAACACAGCAGTGTCAAGCTGCCATTTTACGCTGGTATTCTGTGAGAGCGTGGTCCTTCCCCGGTCGAGAAGACCCATTCGTGCTACAAATACACGACTAATATAGCTGCAGCATGGCTCGTAATATCAGTTTTTTCCTACATTTTCATTCGATCTAATGGGGGGGGGGTGTTACAAGTATGGTAGGACTTATGATGATGGACTGTAAAGATGATGATGATGACAAAGATTTTTAAAGGGCTATAATGCCAGTAGCACTTATGGCTGCAGCACCAAGGAGTCGGCTCGACCGGGGAAGGACAATTACACTTTGAAGATTACCGCAAAATAGCAGCTCCTGTCAGGCAGTAAACGATAGTGTTATCTTACCGTTCTATTTTTCGATTAGTTACGAGAACCAGAGAATCCTTTTATTGATAACGAATCAATCTCATCGAAGCTCTCAGGGGTGGCAATATATCTACATATCCATTCTTAATCTAGGATTAATATAGACAGGGTTGCCAAACTGCCGTGACTGCCTCTTCGGTCGGTTCGTATCCTGGGTCGGGCAGTTTATTTCAATGTGTTATTGGTTTTCTTTTTTTTTGTCATAAAAATCTCAGTAGCAGATAGGAGTCAGGAAGTTGGCGGTGTTTCAACCCTCGGAATGCAAAAAAAGTCGTTGGTTCCGTCGTGTCGAATTGCGATCTCTGATCTAGTCATCTGACTATGAAAATGAGGAGAATAGTGAAAATTCGGTCTGAAAGACATTATAATAGGGTTGGCAATCCTACCTACCTTAAATCATATTATTAATTTAAATCGGATTTAGAATTATAGTGTTCGGAAATCCGGACACTCTAGCTCTATAAAATTATTTTATAGACGTAACATCTATATTTTAATGAAAACTGACTATTGCGTGGGATTAATAAAGCCTCAAAGCACAAAAATAATTTTTAGAAGGCGAAATTTTAATTTGAAAACTTCATCAAAAACTTCGTTTTTTATAAATTTTTAGAAATTTAGCCAAGAAAATACTATATTTAATATATAAATTTGGCAACCCTAGATGTAAGTGAGTATATGTAGATCACAACATTCACTTACCATTAGGCTGTATGCTCGTTTGTCACACTTATCTATGAAAAAATATCCATTAGCAAGAAAACGGCAGACGGTTCATTCAAACCAAAGTATTAAAAGGAAATATCTGAAAGCAATAAACGAGCAATGTAGTATGAAAAGCAGAAATAACCCTCGGTGCGGTTGTAACCAACACTAGAATAAAATCTAATAGTGGCGATATAGTACAGCAGCAACGAATCAGAATCGTTCAAATGAAAATCACTGATCGTTATATTTTTTTCCTACTTGGCTACGTAAGTGTAATGTCTCCACCTCGGCTCTCCGTTTAAACCTATTATAGAAATATGAATGAGTATCGTTATAAAACTAAAATTTATATTAAGTAATGATTTTTTATATTTACGCGAACACTACACATTTAAATAAACACTACACATTTAAAGTTTTTTACGGATTCTGTCGCCTATATTAACTTATTTTATATTCCCGACATTTGAGCACTGTATAGCACCCATGGTCTCGGGAGGACTGAGGTGTTCGACGTCCTAATGTCATAATTAACCACAGCTACCTCCACATTAAAATTATTAACTTTTGTTCCGATCTACACAGTATGAACTTATAGTATCTGGAAGTCTAGCAGAAGTATGCTTGGATTGGGATTTAATTTTATTAATTATAGGATCCCAAGCAGATTGTAGCACCCATCCATCTTCTCTATTAAAATTAAGATGTTTTTGATTTGAGTAGGCTCGCGAATCATCCTTGGAAAGATTCGGTGTTCTTTAGCGAGGATTTGTGGACTATCAAATCTGATGAAGTAATAGGGGCGATCTTGTACGTGTCCACAGACTGCAGACATCATCCCGTAGCATCATTTCTTCACATCAGAACACATAGCTGACGTGAAGAATACACGCTCGTTAGTGTGAGAACCCGCTGTAAAAGGAAATAAATGACTTCTCATGCGTACTACTTTTCATCTGTATTGAATAAAAATTATTCTATTCTATTCTAATCTCTATATATAAAGATCAATTGCATAGTGTTAGAATGAGTCTCTAGATGGTTTAGATTCACATTTGGATCCCCTAAGTGTCATTGTTGTGGAGATTCAGAAATCAAACGTGCAAAGTCAGGGCGGATCGCTAGTCGTGAATAAATGTAGTGCGTATGAGCCACTGCGTCCACTTATCGTCGGTTGAAATTTGTGCTCGTTTTTCACCCTCAGTCGTAAATAAAAAATAATCCAAACGTAGTGCTACACTAGCATAAATCATTCTCAACAATTACAGTCTGACACAAATATATGAGCAAACACAGGACAAAATATAAATGCGAAATCTTATCAGTGGCACTACATTTAGAAGGTATGTTGTTACTCTCACCTAAATCACAACTATTACGTAATACCTCTCACATAACGACCCGGCACTTAGAGAAATATCACGTACTTATAGGATAGATTAAGCGCTTATCGTCAATTTTTATATGGAAACTCCACGATACATGACTCTCACGGTACACCTACATTCACACGTATACCGCGATATAACTTATTCGATATGGAACACAGAGTGACAGGCTTTAGGGACGGGAAATTAAAAATATTGTCGACCGATTTCAAGTGCATAACTGTCACAAAAATAAACTTTTCACACATACTGTATCTGGTATAGAATAAAAAGATTATTTTTACTGATCTGTGAAATACAAATTGTATGAAAGTAATTCTTACTAAGGCTGTTCGCATTCGTTATAAACATGTTTTATGTTCAAATCGTTGGAAGCAATTATAAGGAAGTCTTCTTTGTAAACCGATTTTATATATTCTTTTTTTATTAAATAGGTAATACTAAAGAAATAGTTCCTCATATATATAGAATGAATATTCCATAAGTGTGACAAAATAGGTAATGAAATTTTTTATGTAAATATTTTGTCTACTTTGAGCTTGTAATATTTCATAGTCCACTCAAAAAGGTCAAAAGTATTAAACCATAATATGGTTAAAATCTATAAAAAGTACAAACCCACTACAGAGATTTAAAAAGTACAAACCCACTACAGAGATATAAACCATTTCGCATTTTGGAGACGGGGCTCCAATTCTTCAATATACTCACTGTATCTTAGCGACTTCAGAATTATTTTTTATTAAAAGTAAATTTTTATAACATTCAACAAGTTGTATATAAATCAGAAGTCAAACACTTTTTGGTAAAAGGAAAGGTGTCAATCGAGTTTACCTGGTGATAATTGAATGCTGTGGATAGTCCTCCAATAGATGATGTGATAAGTGATGACTTTGTAAGATATACAGGAATGCGATGTTATCAGATGACTCAGGAACATGTTTTTTGGTGTTCCTTAACTTTCAGCAATGAACTTTTAAAGACCTGTATTGATGTTGATTATCAAATATTTGCAATCATCATTTATTTTTGTAACGTAGTGGAGCCATGCTGCAGCTATATTTTGGTGGACCCTTTTTATTGGTTACAAGGTTCTAAGTTAATTAATTAAAATAAATTAAAGTAATTCCGTCTAAGTCCTCAGAGGAGACAACGCATCTGCATTTTGATTTTAATTGAGTATAAATGTAGATATTTATGGGTCACAGTATCCACTTACCATCAGGTTGACTTGGCTGTGTACTCGTTTGTCACAATTATTCTATGAAACAAAAATAACAATGCCTGTCTTTAACTCTTTCTACTCAAGTCATGAAACGTTTTCACCACTTTATTTATAGCGATGGTCTATCTAAATAATGCAAAAACATTCATAATATCATATTTTACGCTTTTCCTGCCAATAATAAATATAACCAAATATATTGAAAGCTACTGGCGGATATTGACACATACGTAACCCTTAAGAGCATCAATCATATTTTTTATGAAAATAATCTTCGATATATGAAGACATGCAAATAGTTCCGATTAACGAGATCTCACTTTATGGTAATATTTTGTGTCTATTTAAATCAAGAAACATTTTTATAGAAGAAATAAATTACACTCTTCATTCTTTCAAAAGTCTTGTTATATCGAATTACTTAGAACGCTATTAGATAAACTACTTTTGCTTTTTCGTACTCTTTTCATTTAATCTATTATATGATATCATACACAATCTTCACTTGTCCTAATTTATATGTATTTTCACATTTTTATTTTTATTTTGTACGCCCCCCTCTAATTCTTAACTATTGTTTGCATCAGTTCTTTTTTTTTATAGGATAAGGGTGACAAACGAGCACACTGTCCACCTGATGGTAAGTGGTTGCTGCGGCCCATAGACATCTACATCTACAAAATGCAGATGCGTTGTCACCCGTGACGACTAAGATGGAATGCCTCATTTCCAGTAAAAAGGGCCTCCGGCCACCTGCACTCACCAAGCGAAACGCAGAGGTAAACCTCTACTTAACGCTGGTTTTCTGTGAGGTCGTGGTACCACCCCGGTTCGAGCCGGCCCATCCGTGCTACAGCAAAAGCTACCGCGTGGCTCTACCACTGTTGAACTTCTTCAGAAGAGATCACTGAGATTTAACTGTACTCGTTATTTTGTATTTTGGTGTACAATAAAGAGCAAATAAATAAATAAATAAACAATAAAAATAAAGAAAGTAAGCGTGACAAGCGAGCTCCATCTGATTGTAGGTAGATGCTATGGCCCATAGATACCTACAGCCATCTTCAATTTAGAAAAGTACTCAGATAATAGCTCGTCACCAGTATAACGGGCATTTTCATCACTCAGCATGTAAAGCAGCAGTTATGCTGTTATTTTACGCCAGTGGTCTGTAAGGTATGGTTTTTTGACCCATTCGTCAGTACTGCATTAAGATTGCTTCAGTGTGATCCTACTACGTAAAAAAGCTTGAGTGTTATAACGTGGTAAATTTAGGCTTTGATTATTTGATTATTTAGGCTATAAAGAATCCTTACTTAATATTCATTTTTTTTTGCGTGAGACGCATTGCTGCTGGCTTCTGTCTGCTGTCTTATTATTATGTTTTTTTTTATAGAATCGTGTGACAAACGAGCACCCAGTCCACCTGATGGTAAGTGGTTGCTGTGGCCCGTAGACATCTACACTTATCCTCGTTTGCGAATCAAAATGCAGATGCGTTGTCACCCGTGAGGACTAAGATGGAATGCCTATTTCCAGTAAAATGGGTCTCCGGTTCTCTACACTCATCATACGAAACACAGCAGTGTTAAGCTACTATTTTACGCTGGTATTCTTTGAGAGCGTGGTCCTTCCCCGGTCGAGCCGACCCATTTGTACAACAACTATACTAGTAATATAGCTGCAGCATGGCTCTACCACGTATAAATCACTGAAACCAGTATGATTTTTTGTGATAGCTTCTATAACTATAGTTCACTGCTAAGTACAACAGCTAACACTTTTTGTTGCGATATAATGATAGAAAGTTACAAATTGAAACTTATACTAATGAAATCAGTTGCATAATATGACAAATATACGTAGCATATATACACATTTAATTTTGCCATTTTTATATTATTGTGTGTTAGTAGTTATTAGATAAGTATATTGCAAGTAAACTGTTTTCATTATAAACAAGCAGGACATAACAACAAAAACAAACCAACCAATAAAAATAGTTACAACAGTAAAACATTGAAACGCAATCTATTTTCTTTTCGTTCCTAAACGACAAAAACAAATGTAATGAAGAATTCCTAGGATTACTAATTACCTTGTATGGCGTACAAGTTTTTCCGATGACTCTTGTCGCGTGGAAAACAGAACGGAAATGGCGAAAACGCTCGGCACAACAGAAAAAAGATTTTTTATTAAAGGCAGTACGTTGACGTCGTCGTTTGTGCGGGCTGCGGACAGAGGCGTAGCTCTGCTATTTTTTTTTTTAGGCAAAGCTGCTTGCAGACGGTATGATTTCATCGTTGCATTTAGGAAAATTTCATAGCAAGCAACAAACGAAAGCGATTATATTTCACGCGCTGCTGAACGCATTCAAATTACGCTAGTTGTTTTTAATTGTGGAGTTTCGGAAAAAAATTGCATTTTTTATTTGTATATGAAGTTCTTTGTGGCATTCCTTAGGCGATGCCTATGTTCAGCAGTGGACATGTGAAAGGCCGTAATGATGATAATGGTGGTGATGATGATATGAAGTTCTAAGTTGTATAGCTGTTTGATTCAGGCACTTTAAAATCTGCCGTCTGACATTAGGAATGTTAGCCTTTCCACGAATGTTTAGCTTCCAAATTCTTTTTTTTTTTCAAGTTTTAGCGACAAGTATTTTAAGATAATCATCAAAGAACCTTAATTTTATTATCTTTCGATTTCTCAAAAAAATCTTCAAGTTTTTCTGTCGAAATAAAACCTAGATCGCTCCTGCCATTGGGCTCTATCTGTAGTCATCTGTAGTTTCATTACAATCGGTTAAGCTATTCCGTAGATTAGCCCGGTCTGACAGACAGACAGCCAGACAGATAAAAATTTTCAAAATGGTAATTATGTGTTAATAGCTTGCAAATAACCCCCGCCCTCCCCCAAGTTCAACAAAAGGCAGTTACTTCGATATTACAGATAGACACTTCAATTTTATTTATATGTATAGATTTAAGGAACTTCAACGAAACTTGGTACACGTTCGCTATTCTTATCGGCGAATCCGACAACGCCGAACGTCGTTTGGTACCGGTAACTGTTTTTCACATTTATGTTTTGGTGAGATAACTCTTACTCTGCACTTGCAAGTCCCAAATTTTACTATTAATATATTGTTCTAACTGACATTTAAATATGAAATATTAAATATGAAATATTTAAATATCAGTTAGGACAATATATTGTAAAATGACATTGTAGTATTAAAAAACGAGTTTGATGCCGGTTCTTCGCTGAGAAGTTTTGAGAATCAATGCGGGTTTTGACATTTATTTTATAAGAAGCCTAAATTGAATAAAAAAGTTTATGGACAGTCAATGCAGGTATACCGGCCTCAAGTAAGGTTGAAATTTGGGGACATATGCCGTTTGACCACTTATATTAAAAGTATATGCAATCAAATGCAACGATAATATATTGGAACATTGGCTATAAAAAACGTTATACCCGCAATTATTTAAATTAAATTTTTCTATTTCTTTTTTCTATTTTAAGTTTTAAATCTAAGATTAAGTTATTAATTACAGTAGGTACATAGAATGTAAGTGGGTGATGCATTCGCCAACATACTGCCCTGCAGTTTGGCGAAAGTAGTGTAAGAAACAACCGAATGTATTTTGTATAATAAACATTAAAAAAAAAACAGTGGTAAAGTAAAAAAAAATGGTAAGTAAATTAACACCCTTCATATTATGTGCTACTGCCGAGCTCAGACATTCTCTCATTTTTGAAAGAAGTCCGAATTACAAAGGAGTCCGCCGCACAGTTTCATACGTTCTTGATACTTATACAATTTCATTAGTACCGGCGAATATCAAACTAGGGTTGCTCGCGTACAGTGTAAATTTATGTCGAGAACTTGGCTCATGAACCTATAAATCTTTAAAAAAAAGACAACATTAAAGAAACATTTATGTGTACATGAAAAAATACTGCTACCTTTTATATAATATTTACAAAACCGTAATTAAAATATAAATTGTCCGTGTAGTTTTTACTATCCCATATTATCATCTCATGGGTATCGTATTAAGCGATAGAGAGAAATATGCATAAATGAATATCATATTCCTGATCACATCTCCATAACAATAAAAAACTGCAAATTCCAACCCGCTTGTCGTTATAACTATGGCATATATGCATACAATTTGTTCACTATATATGACAACTATGGCATATATCAAGACAATCTAGGGGGAGGGGAGCGGCGTGTCTATATGTTATATCTATATGTCAGTAGTGAACATATAGACCCCTCCCCCCCCAGATATTTATAAGCAAAATGTGAACGCCAGACCACATTTCCATACACAAAGATCGATTTGACCAAGCTATTGTATAGCACAATTTTTGAGGATGCGTGCTTAAATACTATAGCGCTCTATACCCAACATCTTGGCCTTGGATATTTAGGACATTAGGATTATAATCTGGGTGTGTTCAAGGCGATAAACTATAGGCTTTTTTAGCTAAGTCAGTGCTCTTTACCATATTCCGCGACATCTACAGACCTTTTACTATCAGGTCAATAAAACCTTCGCATAAATAAAAAGGTATGTTCCCAGCAGATAAACGTTTGTTATCTGCATTTAACCAATCATTACATTCACAGTACTGACCACCGTATTAAACGAAATAACAGACAAGATGCTGAATCACATTTAGCAATAATTTCCTCTCTACATTTGCACAATTATTAAACAATAACGTCGGAACTGACTAATGATAGCAGCCAATAAAGCAACAAGTGCATGAATAACTAATATGTAATTTCGCTTATAAGCTATTTCGAAATACAAAATGCAAAACACATTTATTGCATTGTCCGTAACCTGTGGTGACATTAGAGAATTCGCCAAGTTTTATTTCATCGTGGAATATATTTTTTTACAGATTTTATGGCGTTTATTTCAAACTTTTTTTAATTTTTTTTTTGAATAAGTGTGACAAAAATGCACGCAGTCCACCTGATGGTAAGTGGATGCTGTGGCTCATAGACTCTGCATTTATTGGCGATTTAGAACCAAAATACAGATACATTATCACCCCTGAGGACTAAGATGGAATGCTTCGTTTCCAGTAAAAACGCTGGTATTCTGTGAGGGCGTGGTTCTACCTCGGTCGAGCGGACCCATTCGTGATACAATGATAATATAGCTCCGGCGTGGCTCTACCACGTTTCACAATCCCAATTAAAAATCTTAAATAATATATTTTGTTGAATGAATCTAATTTTACGGATTCGATCATGTTTAATTTAATATTACTAGACTAACTTACTTAGATTCCCAACGTTTCGGGCACTTTACAGCACCCATGGTAACAGAAAGAATTATAGTTTACGAAGGCTGTCTTTAATATTTAACAGAACGAGCTTACAGTCTTAAAGTTTGCTTGGATTTGGATTTAGTATTTATCTATATGGATTAATTATGGGACTCCAAGCAGATGGTACCCAGCCATGTGGGTTTTAATTTCAACAGCGTCGCAAATCATCTTTGGTGGGTATTGGTGTTCTTTTGCGAGGATATGTGGTCTTTGAAACATAATGTAATGGCCGATCCTGAACATGTTGATATTCTACAGATTTCCCAGAGCGTCGGTGCTTCGCATCAGCTAGCTACATACATTTTACGTGGGTTTTCATGGATAATTTTGTTTCGTCTATGATCATTTTGTTAGCCTGAAATGTCGGTAATTCAAAACAAAAAACAAAGAAAAAAAGACGAAGCGCTGCGTACACATGTGCAAAAATTTACGGGCCGTTAAGAAAGAAAGATGTGTGCGTGCGTGCATGTCCGAAAGTTGATCATGGTTTCGGCATCACTTGAAGGGTACACAACACTCTGTTTATCTTCCTTTGTTAGTCTGAGATATCCGTTAAACAAAATATAATGAGACATGTACATGTGAATTTCGTCAAAGCATCAACATCTACCTTTCCATCCGATTACAATCTCTGAGGGTTCAAAGCGAAATTGAATAGGCTTTTGTTAAGCTATGGCTTAATAATTTTTTGTCTTTAATAAAGACAAAATGTTATTAATCTGTCATTTAGCTACAAAAGTCAAAATGTTATTAAGAATTCCGTAATAAATTTAATCCGGTTAATTTCTTTGCGCTGTCTCAGGACAGAGCGCTCTGATTTGCTTAATTGCTCTGTTTATCTGCATCAGATAACTTTAAGCTGTTTCAATTAAGTTAAACTCATTTATACTTGAAGAAGTAAACAGATTTTTTTTTCAAATAATAAATTTGAGGCAAATGCCACCATTGACATACAGTCTGATGACAGACTGCAGTGTAAGTCAACTTTTAGCTCATGTCACAAATCCCTTCGCATTTTTATATCATCATCATGTTACGTTTTTTATTTAATAAATCATCACCAATATTTATTTAGTATAGTCTGCCGTGCGGTGTAACAGAGATCCGATAGGTATCGTAAGAGGTGACAGAGGGAAGTAAAACAAGAGAATTTCATCATAACAACACAAAATAATAAAAAAAACCGCTTGCCAAGCGTGGCAACTATGGCAAATATTCCCTTTATGAAGCAATATAGGGGAGGCCTATGTCCAGCAGTGGACCTTAATTGGCTGAGATTAGACTTTAACTTCGCTCACAGAACAACATAAGACTGTTGAATTCTCTCATGCCAGAACAAAACAGAACTATTGTTTTTTTCATTTAAAATTTTATTCATCTACAGTTTTGTTTTTCACGCAATGTTTTTTTCGATTGAAGTGTAGATGACAAGCTAGCGAATCTACTTACCATCAAGTAACCCTTTTTACTGGAAAAGAGGCATTCCATCTTAGTCCTCACGGGTGACAACGCATCTGCATTTTGATTCGCAAACGAGGATAGATGTAGATGTCTATGGGCCACTGCAACCACTTACCATCAGGTGGACTGTGTGCTCGTTTGTCACCCTTTCCTATAAAAAAACCTGTACTTGATAGTAAGCAGATGCTGGAGGCCACAAATCCACTTTACCACCACAATGAAAATGCGTTGGTCACCATGAGGATTACCGAATGCCTCATAAATCATTTAGTACTGGAAGTAGTTCGTCGGTGCTCGTCACTAACCATACTAAACACAACAACATACTGCTGGTACTCCATGCTGAGTTAGAGCGTGGTTTTCCCCGGTCGAGCCGACACATTCGCTCTACAGCCATAAGACGTTGCAGCGTAGCTATACCATGTTATACTTTCAAAACCAGCGCGACCTGCTGTCACTTGTGACAAAATCCAATTACCCTTTCCGATGAATTAATGTTGCCAGTATAAAAGCTAACAAATACCATCCGACGTCTACCGTTACGCACAATGTTATGACTCGATTAGTAGTAAGAAAGCATGAGTGATTGACATTTTTTGCCTTTGACACACTATAATGACAGAATGTGTTCAGTTGCATCCATTATGTCATTTTAGGCGATCTTTACAAATTTTATTTGAATTTATTTACCCAATAAAGAAATTCAATGCATTGTAAATAAGCTACGTGTAAAAGAGTGGTCGTATATCTACATTCAGTTCATGTCACACTCATAAATAAAAGGCAGAAAATACTTTTATCCCTTAAAACCTCTTACAGTTCCCTCTCTATCCGAAACACCACTACATTTCTCTCACGTAAAGAATGTGTCTTACCGCGGACACAATCCGCCGATTGGCAATTCTATAAATTGAAATATATCTTACGCAAAAACTGTCGTCTGTAACTATGTTACCTGCCGCGAGAGCCCTAAATTCTGATCGACTTCAATAAACCTTTTCATAGTTCACATAAACCTTTTCCAAAATATAAACTTACTAACAACGCATATTTAATTAAACGAAAGTGCAACTTAAATAGAACTTTTATTTAAATAACATTTAAATTATATACAACATTTATTACCAAAATAAAAATTTAGACTATAAACTTAAATGATCATGCAGTCTTACTACCCGCGGTATAGTACCAAGAACTTCGACTGCGTTTCCTCGCTGAATGGCTATACATAGCCTTAGTGAGGAAAGAACCAGCCCTCTTATCAACAGCAGTGACGACAAGTCGTGGATACAGTTCTTTTCAGAAAACAAAATCAAGAACAGCCAACACACGTAAATTTAAATTTGGAACATTCTAAATTAGTTATCAAATAAGAGTACATTGTAGAATTTCGAAACAAACTGGTATCTATGTTTCCTATTATCTATTATCCTGTTGAAACTAACCGCCGTAATGGAAACTCGGTCTGAAGGATATTATATGTTCCGATACCGTAAACCAAAGCCTTATACTGGCTGCGGAAGAGAGCCTTACTAAAAACAAGAATTTCATGTTGTATCCTTTTACATGAACTCTTATCTTTGTTTCAAGGTATTTTTACCACAGACTTCACGGCAGAATGTAGTTGTTACAACACTAACACTAATAATATAATCTGTTATAAGTAGGAATGCAAGGTGTATAAAAATATCGATATATCTTAATATCGGTCTGGAACGCCGATATATAAATTAATTTTTTTTAATTATTTTTGAAAAACGTAACCTCCACCCTAGGATTTTCTCCTGAATCGTGGGGCTGTTTAGAAACATAAATTGCACAAGGACAAACATCCAGACCCGGAAAAATTATTTTTAGGTCATACAAATAACTTGTGCCGTGCGGGATTCGAACCCGCGGCCCTTATCGCTACAACTCAATTGCTAAGCCACTGCGCCACGGAGCCGTCAAATAGATATTTTATCGATATTTCTTCGCCTTTTTAACACTTATATAAATCTAAAACTATCTTTTACTTGTATCAAACGTACGTCGATTGTGTAATTTCTTATCTGTGAAAAATCAATAAATAAAATTATGATATAAAAAATACGTTTTATTATGTTTATTAAAAATTGTTAGTATTATTGTTTATTAAAAAAATATTTAAGTCTTGTATTTTGTACTCGCCATCAAACTTAAAATAATAGAATAGAATAGAATATTTTTTTATTCAATATATATTACATGTGTAATTCTTATTGAAAGTCAATATATTTGATAGTCTACTTCCATGTAGCCCTTTTTCGGCTTTTAATTATTGCGCCTCCTGCTTTTGAAAAAAAGGCGTTCAGACGGCACGCTAGTGGTAACAATTGGTAAGTGACTGATTGCCGCTTTAAACAGATTGGGATATTATACACCTTGCCAAATTTCATAAACGTTTACTTTTAGAGTGCTTAAAGGGGCAGCAAGGTATAACGTAAACTCCTATTTGATATCGGACTTTTTTCATTTTATTGTACAATTTTCATAGAAAATAGTATTTACAGAGGAATATAACTTTACACGAAATGCGACCATAATTTACTTCTTTTCGCATTTAAAAGTAAATGCAAATAATAATAACTTCACGTGGTCCACTCGAGCCACTTTGCTGCTCGCCAGTAGCTACCACAGATTATAAAATCATTTTTTTTTGAGAGTCGGTGTTGCTAGTAACAGCATTTTACCCTATTTTATGGGTGTTCATTTTTGGTCGGGTTCTTACGATATTTAGAGGTTTTTCGATATCGATATATCAATATTGGCGCATATTCAATATCGATATTTGGGGTTTCGATATATCGATATTTATTATTTTTGCATCCCTATGTATAAGTCATGGGCCACCGATATGCATACTTTCCATCAAGTGCTATATTGTACAATCCTAATTTTGTCGTGAAGTCTGGATTTTATAATATAATGTAAAAAAATGTCACGGGTGGGATAGATGCAGTCCGGCATTTTGGGAATTTCACGACGATGCAGCGGCGCAACGCGGGCGGCGTGGGGCGTCTTTGCGAGTGATTATACATACTATTATTTATTCCTTGACTTTACTTGTATTATTCGGCCTAATAGTAACTTAAATAGGTTTTTTTTACTGCGTTTTATAATTGTTTTCATTCCGATACTAAGTAAGCGTTTTATAATGTCTCGCTTAAATCAATTAAATCTATTTAAATAAAAATTAATTTAATCATATAAATCTCGCTTTGACTAAACACACCCATGGGGCGAAATGTGTGCGATTCTCTAAAGCTGCATAGCAAAGGTTTCTAGATGAATCATCTATCTCTAAATAAAATAATGCCGCACTTCTCTAATGTGACCTAAGTTAAAACTATAATACAAAAAAAACAGGGGCAGCCATAATGACTATCGACAGAAGTGAAAACTCAATGATAAATGCGTATACATGTATGCAAGTCGCTATAGTCCGTGTACGCTAGACATGCGAGAAATACCACGAGCATGTCGAGGTCACCGGTAATGCGAACTAAAGTTTTCATTTCAAAAATGTAACAGATTAATGATTCAGTTTCAAAATATTCCATTAACGTGTTGAACGAAATTTCAATCAGGACTTCCATTGCCGTTGTTCATTTAACGTCGAATTTCAATTTAGGCGGAAAGTGTTCAAGCATTTTTCAGTCAATCCCGCCCAAAAGAATATCCGACAAAGCTAGCAAACTATGCAATGTTTCGACGCGTTTCGGATGCACCGTGCATTCTAGATGTTATTTATTTTTATTCTGTACCCGTATCTGGGAGTTATATCCTCCATTTTTGATTATATTTTTCTAACTATATACTAGTTTCGAATTTGAATGCGCAATATTGCCAATTCTTTATTTATTTTAAAAAAAAAGTACGTACTTCCACACTAGGATTTTCTCTTGAAACAGAAACTTTTTTATTCAATATAGATTATAAATAATACTTATTAAGTCACTCTTTTGTTTGATTACCACTGGTTCGGAAAAAACCTCTGTCCTGGGAAGACCAGCAAGAAACCCAGCGGGACTTTTTTTTAAATAACAGCTTACAATCATGTGTAACATACACAAATTAACAACACAACAAATTAGAAATAGCTTGTATCGTGGAGGCAGTCTAAAAATATAAATAACACAAGGACAAACATCCAGACCCGTAACATTTATTTGTAGGCAATACAATTACTTCTTTCGTGCGGGATTCGAACTTGCGAATCCCAGTAGTTGGAATTATTTTCATATCGGTTAAATATTAGTGAGCACACATTTGTTGTATTTTATTTTACTCAATATTTCTCACAAGCCATCTTCTTTTTTGTTATTCTGTTCTGTTTTGTTTCATACAATTTTATGATTTTATTAATGTACCTACGTGGAAAGATAAACTGAACCTAAATATTTTGGCAACTTTGTACACAGGTAAACAAAAATATAGTTATATATACTTATTTATATGCTATCTTATTTTATCTTATCTTATTTTATCTTATTTTATCGCATCTTATCTTCATTTGCACTACTTGGAAAGTTGGTATGAGTACATATTATATATCCCACTTATCATTATCACTTATCATTACTTGAAATTGCAATTTACAATTTCATATTTCCCGGCGGGGATCAAACCCGGGTTTCTCTCGTACTGTAAAATTTACAGCGAGCACTTAGCCGATGAGCTCCCACTTATAAAATCAGCACTTAAAATCGTAATTAACAATTTTATTGATGCAGGCGTGCCACTCATAAAATCAGCACTTAAAATTGCAATTAAAAATTTCATTCGTACCGACAATTATAAAACCTAGGACAATTATTAACCTACCACAGGTTATAAAACCTGGGGTTGCTCGCGTACTGTGCATTTACAGCGAGCGCTTAGACCCTAAGCTACCACAGATAAGATAAACTAAACAAAAAAAAATGTTAAATAAATCCTACAAAACAGTTATCAGTGAAATCATTTTCTAATTATTTGTTCTCAAAATTGATTACGATACGAACTTATTAACAAAGGTTTTTTTTTTAAATCATTAACTCGGGGCACGTTTACTATTGAAATTTAGATGTTCAAGTATGGGGGCTATAACATCGAATTCAATAAGCAAACTAAATTATATATAATAAGCAAACTAAATTATATATTATAGCATAACATCGAATTCAATAAGCAAAATAAATGTATGTATACTGCTTTTGTGATTTGTACACTCAAACAATGCTGTTAAGCTAAATCGTTCGGTTTATATATAAATCAAAATTATAGTACAACATTAAGTTTATAAATAAATGAAAATTATAGTAAGCAACAGTATTGGCAAGGGACACCCTAGCTTGAAGCTTACCGACAAAATTGACTATATTTTAATGATGGGTCGAGGTAAGAGTACCTTTAAGCGACGAGTTTTTATGAGTAGATACGGGTATATGAAAGAAGCGAGAGATATTTATAACGATTGTGCCACATGAAAGTCCCTAATCTCTTCCAACCCCTCTGGGTGATTGAAAGTTTATGTTATTACGTTACTTTCAGTAGCCACTTACCATCAAGTTTACTGTTAGCCTGTTCAACAAAAAATTTTCAAAATTCAAAAGAGATATTTGCAATAGTTATGACGCTTCTCAGGCGGGTTGGGGACCGCAGTTTTTTATAATTTTGAGTTATGATCAGGAAGATGCTGCTAACCATTTTCTGCCTAACCAATAGTAAATACCTAAGAAGTAAGTACAGGAATCCATTATCCCATTTCTTCAGTGTATGTCGTAGGAGGCGATTATGAGATATGCAAGAAAATTCTCATGGCTTCCGATGGATGGCGCTATAACCACCGTGTTTACAGACCGGCGACGGATAACAGCATCAGAGTGCAGAACATCTGGATCTACGACCAACGATCCGCCTGCCAAGGGTAGCGATAAAAGCAACCCTCCCGAGACAGGTATATGTACAGCAGTAGACTTTTACCGGCTAAAACTGAAAAGAATGATGTAAAATATATACGTAAAAGTAAAAAGAAACAAAAAAAATCAAGTGTCATTTTAGAAGTTATTGAAACACAAAGAATCATATTTGTTCTCCGAAAGCCTATTGATGTTATTCTTGCGCAAAGGAATATGGTATTCCCCCGAGACAGAGTGTTATTTACGTGGCATAAAAACGAGTGATCTAGTTTTGGTTACCTTCGCGATCACTTTACCGAGAGCGTCAGAGAGGAATCGACGCCATTTTATGGCCCATAACTAAGCAATATGGCGGACGGTGCGAATATTTTTCGAGCGCGAAATATGCGATTCTGGATGTCGCTTACGATTTATGTATGTGTTGTGACTTATAGAAAGCATTGGCGAAAATTTATAAGCATTTTTTTTATTAGAAAGTACTGGCCGGTTTAATGTAAAGAAAATATTACAAATATTAAAAAATAAGTTTATTTCTAAATTGACTATTTAATTTATTGAACATTTTTTTATCATGCTGCATTCTGCTAAATAACGAAGCTTTCCCTTTCGCTCCGTTACAGCATAACAAAAGTCTTCAGCCGTACATAGGCCTCCCCAATAGATTGTCTTATAGGAGAAGGGGAGAATTGACATGGTTGCTACATTTGGCAGGCGGGTTAGTAACTGCAGTTTAAATTTTCAACCGACTCCAAAAAAAGGAGGAGGTTTTCAATTCAACTGTAATTTTTTACGTGTATTACCTCAGAACTTTTTTCTAGGTGAACCGATTTTGATGATTCTTTTTTATTTGAAAGCTCTCTCACGTGTTTCCATATAAATTTGATCAAGATCTGACTAGTATTTTTTTGAATTATCATTAATAATGCATATTTAATTGACTTCGACTGTATTGATGATGTTCTTATTTTATTTATATTGAAGTCGGTTGCACAATTTTTTTTTTAATTTTACCACTTCTTTAATTGTTATGTAAGAAGACGCTGTTCACCTTCTAGTTATTTCCCTCTGTCACTTCTTACGACACCGACGGGACCTAATAAGGTAGTGGATATACGAGTACTTACTCCGCCACTTCGCGGTAATCGATCATAAATAAATATTCCACATTATGATTAAACCACCACGCCATTGAAAAATGTGCTTAAGCTTCACTTGGATTAACATTCAAATTCAAGTACAATTATTCGGTGACTTAAATAATAACGCTCTCCAAAGGGAAAGTAAATGCGGGGAGTAATTGATTTACAAGCGCGAGTACTTACGCAAATTTACATCTAAACAGCTTTGACAAAACCGAAATTTCCGATACTGAAGGCACTCAAAGAAATAATTTTATCATTATAGGCGTCGTTTCTTCATGTGAATTTATTTCAATAGGGCTATTAAAGTATCAATAAAAAGAAAATAATGAATTAATTTATTTATTATAATAACCCGCCCCGGCTTTGCTTGTGTAGGTTCTACTAATGTGGCGCCATTTAGATTTTTTACATAAACATTAATGACCATTCGATTTCACAAATAATACTACAAGTTTTTCGCATAAAATGTATGTCAGATCAAGCCTGCCTTTGCCCTCTACTCTTTGTGAAATTCCATCATTTATGGTTTCAGCTACTCCGAAGTTTAGCCTGAACAGACAGACAAACAGACAAAAAATATAAAAATGGTTAATCAAGCCGTGGTTCACTAGATTATCGAATAAATATTTGCTGACTAATTATTCAAATAATTACTGTTATGCCGGGTTTCCACGCTTGCAAGGTATCGGCCAGCATCCACAAGCACAAGTGTGTAAAGAGAGCGTTTGGCTTGGCTTGCGTGAGCTTGTGGACGCTTGTCCCCGATCCGGGCTAGTGTCGGTTTTTGGACATATATCAAAGGGCGCTTGCGGCAAGTGCTTGCAACGCATTCACACGTTGGTGCGCGTTTAATAGAAATTGTGATTTCGCGACGAGCGCATGTTTAGTTCTTTGTTTAAAATGAGTGACTGCTCGAACGAAAAGAGTTTATCGTTTCTGGAATATTACCAGACAGAATCGTCTATCTGGAACCCCAAAAACGTTAATCATAAAAATAAAAATAAAGTTGCAAATGCTTGGAGTCGTCTTGCCGAGTTAACGGGAAAGCCAGTAAAAGAATTAAAAGCCAAAAATTCCTTGATTTTGTATTACTTTGCTTGTATTTCAAATAAAAGTATGTTAAACCAAACGCAATAGCCGACACAAGTTCGGTGTCCGCCATATTTGGGTTTACGTAGCACACTGACGCATTCACAAGCATGAAAACGACTTCCAAATGCCAAACGAGATTTGTAGACGCTTGGGGCTTGAAAGACGTTTGCCGAGGCTTGGCAAGCATGGAAACCCGGCATTAGGAACGACACAACAATCTCGAAAATAAGACACGTGTTTCGCCTCTAGACGAGGCATCCTCAGGTGAAGTAGACTCTGCGGAGGCTGGCCGCTAAGTTTGTTACTAGCGATCCGCCCCGCCTTCGCACGGTTGATTTCTGAATCTCGACAACAACGCCACCTACCGAGTTTAATTGTGAATCTAAACCATTCTCAAATCAACTTAATCACACACATAACATTTCATCAAAATCGGTCCAGCTGTTTAGGAGTTCAGTCACATACACACGGACAGAAGAATTATGTAATATATAATATATGTTTATGATGTCTATTGATGAAAATCGCATCAAAATCAGTTGCGTAGTTTAAAAGATCTAAGCGTACAGACGGCGGGAAGCGACTTTGTTTTACACTATATATTTTAAATTTCAATGCCATGTCGTAATCTGTGTATTTAATAATTGTATAAAATAATATACTGTAAACTATTTTTATTTCAAAGAAAAGCCCCGCTGGGTTTCTTGCTGGTTCTTTCCAGGGCAAGGGTTTTATGCGAACCATTGGTAGAAGTACTTACTATATTGATTAAAAATTATTATATTGTATATAAAGACTTTTTCTGTAACCCTACATTTAATATTAAAAATATAAAATATATTTTAAAAACTTTTTCTTTGTGTCTCTAAATTTTAATAAATCTAACACACTCGGTCCCTGAAATGACCCAAAAGAATTGCTGAAATCACAAATAGTAAACAAGTAGGACACAGCACGTTAAACCCGCTCTCTTGTTTCGCGACGGTTTATTGCATTATCATAACGGTCTAATCTTAATGAAATAACTAGTGTATGAGTTTAGTCGAAATTATCACTTGGGGAATTTACGGACCTTATCTCTAAATTTAAGAGCATATCCGTGCAACGTTTAGTCCATACAAACGTAGTCGTATTCCTCTGTATTCACGCTGGATAATGATATTTGAGCGCATATGTCTACGAATAAATTTATTATTTTAAAATATTATATACATATAGATTTGTTTAATTTCTATGCCTAGCTCAGTCGATTGGATAGAGTGCGATGGCAATAGTGCACCAACTTCTGTTGGAATTTGAAGGCTTAAGAGTGCGGGTACAATCACAGAATTTCATCCTTATCACGTAAGTGAAAACCTACATACATTCTGGAGAGTGTTCGCAGGAAGCATATAATTTAATCCCTCTCTACGATTTCCATCATCGGGGAACTGGACGGTTGGTAGGACTCCACCCCTGGTTTATCCATGGTCCATGTATCGGACCAAAAGGTTTGCTTTGTCTCTCGTAATGCGTATTGCAATGAAGTAGAAGAGTCTACTGACATCTGTCTTTTCGTCTGATTACAATAGTGAATATGGCTTTTGTTACACTAAGGCAGTGCAATATGCTATCTAGGGCTTCATCCAGTTTATCACGGATTGTAGTGGAGCACTGGCATATAAGTAAAAATATCTACGGCCTTTTTGTCTGCAGTTGGTTTTAAGTGTCCATAGACTGTAGAAGCACTTAACCAAAGGAAATATATCTTGTTACTTTGTTTGTCGCTCAAAATTATAAAAAATATGAACGAAAAAGAGCTACGTCAATTTGATAAACGAGTCACTGCTATAAACATCTAAATTTCGTTTGTACAAAGCCGCATAAAAAAAGAACAAGATTTGCATTTGTAATGAGTTTGTTAGTTTAAACCAACTTTCGCCTCTTCAACTCTAAACATCAACAGTAAATTCTACTGCAAACTTAAAAGCGACCATTTTACAGCCGACGTAGTAAAAAAGAACTATGAAAGATATGAAAGCAATGCGCCTGACGTTAAGAAACCAGAAACTGGAAGTTTTCCAACAAAACCAAACTCTGAAAACGTTCGTTGTAATACAAACACACGAAATATATTTCGTTCAAAATATATTAAGTGGTTGTGTTCGTATTTCTTATCCTTTTAAAGTGAGAACTCTTTTAGGCGCGTTTTTTGTAAATAGTGAACGAACGACATCGGTGGCGCAGTGGCTTAACAATGAGTTGCAGCGCCGAGGGCCGCGTGTTCGAATCCCGCACGGAACAAGTATTTGTATGGCCTACAAATAATTGTTGCGGGTCTGGATGTTTGTCCTTGTGAAATTAATGTATGTAAACTGCCCCCACGATACAGGTGAAACTCCTGTATGGTGGTAACGTTTTTCTTTTAATACAAATAAAAAGTGAACCGGCACGCTCGGGTCGGTGACGCTGAATCGGGTTTATTAGCTCCACTCGATATCAAGCGCGTTTGTCTCGGTTACGCTTTGAATGTAGCATACTCGGCACATTCACAGTCTGTATGTTACAAGGAGTGCACCGATTCAATAATTAAATGTTTATTGTTACGTAAATTTTCACTTATAAGCACACAACCACTTTTATTTACATCAGAAAATAAGCGATATCTGCTCGACAAGGGTTTCTTCTATAACATACTCGGAGATAAGTTTTTTCGTAACACAAATGCTTGGCAAACGGATTTAGCGATAGCTTATTTACACAGTTCACAGGCGTATATATTCATTAGGTAAAAATGACAAAAGTAAATATTATTTTAATATTACAATAAGTATTTATATTACATGAATATCGAAAATTGTCATAGATTTTTATAGTATTTATTATAAAAGCAGAGACATGAAACTTATATCATTCGAAGGAACAATTCATATATTATATTTTCATCCATCCCAATCACAATTTCATTTATTACATCCTATAAAATCCACTGCTGAACATAATTTTCCCTTTTATATTGCGTCACAGGGCGGATTTTGCCATAGTTGCCACGTTAGGAAAGCGGTGTGTCAACAGTAGTTTTGCACTGCTCGTCTTCTGATTCAGTTTCCCTCTGTCGCCTCTTACGACACCCAAGGGACAATTATGTTTAGCAGATATTCTTACATCGCTACTACACCGTCTTAAAAGTAATTCGAAAGCATACAACGTTAAAAATACAACGTAAAAATAGTACCATAGATATTTTTTAAAGTACCTTAAATACCATAAAGTACCACCAAGTTATATCAACTTAAAAGTAATTCAAAAGCATACAACGTTAAAAATACAACGTAAAAATAGTACCATAGATATTTTTTAAAGTACCTTAAATACCATAAAGTACCACCAAGTTATATCAACTTAAAAATGCGCAAAGCAATAAGAAAACAAAAGTTATGTGTGTATTGCAATGCGTACTTTGTAAGCATTTTGATCACGCACACGCCTACGCTATGTGTTGGGTTGAATTTCGACCACCAGTAATACAAGAACATTGTAATTCAGAAATTAATTACACAATAGAGATCAGCACGCAAAAGGTCTTCAATATTGAGCTTGTGATATTATTGTATTACAATATTTCTAAAAGCATCGTGACAAAAACATAATGAATTTCAAAACACGTCCCTTTTTCCCAAGCACAAGCACTATCTATTTTTTAGTTTTCAATTGAGTGAGCGTTGGACAAAAAGAAAAAGGAGCCAGAAGTATTTCAAGAGATAAATAATTTGACTTGAAACTTAAAATAATAATGTATTTTATAATATGAAATAAAAATATAATTATACTAATGAGAATGGCTGCGTTAGGGAATCTATTCCAGGCGATTGTAGGAAATGCCAAAAACATCTTATGACTCTTTGAACTTACTTCTCATCACTCCACTGCTGAACCTACCTCAATAAAGACAACAGGTGGCTTTTGAGCGTGTTTTTATTTAAAAAAAAAACAACGTAAATTCTATAACAATTATAAAATATAAAAACGACTACGCTTAAAGTTTGATAATTTGTCTGTTATTTGTAATTTGTTATCTTCTCATATGATGAACAAATGATTAACACTTTTACAGTTTTAATCTATTGAAATAGATTGTTGTACTTAAATATGGAGCAAGTGCGGTGGTTGGGCTTACTACGCTACTGAAAGCTTTCCTGAGGATTAACGTTCTATTTCAAATGCTATCTCTGAGGCTTAAGTTCATTACATTGGGTTCATAGAGCACAACGCAATTCAATGTACAAATGCATTTACTATGTGTTAATGTTTAGTAGGTTGTAATTTAAACTGTATTAATGTTTATCGAACCGTTCCGATGTTGTTGTTCTTATTTATTATCAGCTCGTTACTGTCTTTCGTTTATATATGATAAGGTAACAAGCGAGCACACAGTCCACCTGATGGTAAATGGTTGCTGTGGCCCATAGACATCTACATCTATCTTCGTTTGCGAATTAAAATGCAGATGCGTTGTCAGCCGTGAGGACTAAGACAGGATGCCTCTTTTTCAGTAAAAAGGGTCTCCGGATCTCTACACTCACCATACGAAACACAGCAGTTTTAAGCTGATATTTTACGCTGGTATTCTGTGAGAGCGTGGTCCTTCCCCGGATGAGCCGACCCACTCGTGCTACAACCATACTACTAATATAGCTGCAGCATGACTCTACCACGTAAGACTGTCTACAACTAGGCATAGGCAAATAAAAGAATGACTATAAAGAAGTCCATATAAGACAATCCACTACTCATATCATCCCGTGAGTATAGTAAAAGGCGACAGAAGGAAACTGAAACACGAGATGCGCAGCAGCATCTCCTTGATAACAACTCTAAATAATGAAATACTGCGGTTACCAACCCGCCTGACAAGTGTGACAACTATAACATATTCCCCTATAACATAATGTATGGGGGCGGTGTCCAGCAGTGGACTTCGATAGGCTATAATGATGATGATACAGAAAATATACTAAAACTGAAGCATTATAAAAAGATTTGTCGTAATCTCCACGCTTGACAGGCAAATTAGAAATCGTTATACACTACGTTATATACTCAGTTCCCTGTCGCCAGGGTCATTTACTTTCAACATATACTCGTATACACGTGATGGTATACCGCCGTTCCTGTAAAAGGTTTTCTTACCTTTTCAAACAAAGTTGTTTAAACTCAAGATTTGAAATGGATTTTTGGGTTCTTTCATGCAGCTAATACAGAAAACAGATTTTTTTCGTTGATGTAGAAAACTTTTTGTTTTCGACGTAAAAACTGATGTTTCTGTCGTAAAACCTCAAAACGTTTTTAATCTACCTCATACCGTTTCAAAATGTTTTCTTGATTTCTCTACCTAAAAAATAAACTGAGAAAGAACTCCGCAAAAATAGATACTTATTTACTATAAATTCATATTTTGGAACGAAGTTCCTTATCGCGCAGTACGAATTTGACGGATGGGTGCTAGGTGAGAAAAAGTGTAAGACCCATCACGATCCCCTTTCTATGTCAACAGTGCGAGCAAGATGCCAAGAAAGAAATATTATTTTATTTTAAATGACGCTTCATTTTAATAGATGCTAGTAATTCATTTATTTGTATTTATTAATCAATCAATATAATACTTTTATCCATAATAATATACTACGATAGGAACTTCGTTCCAACCGAGTGTTCCACGACACTCACGCATTTTTTTGTTTTTAAATTAAATAAGCTACAGTTACACAAGATATTGAAAGTAGAAGCAGCGATTACAATAGATCACATTGGTCGTAGTAATACTGGTAAGCAAAATCTGACTTTCAACTTCATCGTTGGTCTATTGGCCGTAACATATGTATATGTACAGCTTCATACAACCGCGCTGTGATAGGTCCACTACTACAAGCTTGAGGCGCATGTGTGCGTGAGCACTGGCGGCTCGTCACGCACGGAGTAAAACTGCTTTAAACCTGCTCGACCAGTGCTCAAACTCAGGGTTATGTAAAAAATAATAAGTGTCAAATTTTGTTTTTTAAAGAATAATTCGTCTCAAAAGAAATATAAAAAAGTATAAATATGGTTTACGTAGATTTAAATCTTATCGAGGTTGCCGCAAGAGATACCGCTGATTTTGTAGATAAAATTAATAACTTGTTTGATTTCTTAAAGTCAAGTACACTGCGATCTCCTAATAAATACAAAAGAGATTTTCGATGCGATAGTTATCAAAATGAGGTTTTAAAAGAAATTCTAACATTTTTTAGGAATTTTTCAATAAAAATTTGATAGTAATAAAGACGTTACAAATAGCATGAATTTAACGGATTTCAATTGTCTATATAATCTTTATTAAAACTTCATAAAGAATTAAAATCAGAAGAAATTAAATTCATTTATATTTACGAGACGTTTCAATCAAGATTGTCTCGAAAATTTCTTTGGAAAAGTCAGACAGGCGAATGGTAACTGCCAGGAACCAACATGTCGTATAGTTAATATTGCCTTCAATAAGATGTTTATAGCCAATATCTTAGGGAAACCTCAAAATACTAATTGTGAATATGATTTCGATATGTTACTTCACCGCAACCTGACTATGTTAATGCCCCTATTTTAATAATAATTAAAAATTAATAGTAGGAACAAATGATTATTTATTTGATTTACCAGAAAAAAATTGTTTAGTCTATTTGTCGGGATATTTGTATAGAAAATGTTGTCTCGAACACCACAAAAATGTGAGAAAATAAAATTGTACGTTAATAGATCTAAACAACCTATAAATATGGGAAAATATTATTTTCTCCGCCATTACAAGTATTTTAATAAAGATAGTGTTCAATCGGGTTTTTTTAATAATACTTCCTTACAATTTTATCACGTTTATTGAATTGCTTGAGCAAAAATTTCGCGAATATTTTGACGTCGAAAGAAACATTGTAAGTATTGATAGTGAAATATTAAAACGTGTGCGAGATTTTATATTTGTTACGAAATGTGAGTGATTTCTAATAGATTATAAAAAAAACTTTACATTAAATTTAGAATTTACTATTGAATTAAAATCTACAAGTGATTTTTGATGAACAATAATTATAAAAGTTAGAATACGTAGTTTATATATATTATTTTTATAAATATTATATTTTAGGTATCTATTAAAATGCTGATAAACGTTTTATTTATTTAATTTTATCCTCTTGTGCCAACGCTACCAAAATAGGTAAAAATTAGCTCCTTAGAAGCATTGCCTCTTTACAGTTTCTTTACTCATGTGACTGGGCCGCGCACGCCTGTTCTTACTTAAAGGACCCGTAAGTATTTTACGCATAATGATATCGCCATCTTGAAAATAAGTGGAACATTAATTTTATTAAAAAAAAACTAATCAAAAGTAATTGACCTATCTGGCGACTACATAAATAAGTACGCACCCAGAGCCGCATGTAAGCGTGACTGAGCCGCGCACGCCCGTTCTTAGTTAAACGACTCGTATAGTATTTTAAGTATAATGATATCGCCATCTTGAAAATAAGTGAAACATAAACTTTATTTACAAAAAAAACCTTAACAAAAGTAATTGACCTATCTGGCGACAACATAAATAAGTACGCACCCAGAGCCGCAAGTAAGCGTGACTGGGCCGCGCACGCCCGTTCTTAGTTAAACGACCCGTCTAGTGATTTTACGCATAACGATATCGCCATCTTGAAAATAAGGGGAACATTAATTTTATATACTTAAGCGCTCACAGCTGTGCTGATTTAATTTAAATTTATTTATAATATTTAGTAAATTTAACATAAGCAAACCGAAATTTTTGGATTTGGTCCTTGGTGACATTTAAAAATAAAAAATACTGAAAGCACTAGTATTACATATAGTTATAAGACCTAAAAATGTGCCATGTTTTATACCAATAAATAGTTTATGAAAAAACGATTAATGATTCTAATTACTATTTCAATTAAGCTGAAAATTCTTGAGCAAAAGGAGTTTTTCCTCATCCAGAAACTGTAATGTATGACTGACTGACTGGGAAGAGTAACCGTAATCTATGAGTAACTTGATAATAAGCCACTAAGGCACGCTTTGTAGTGGCAGCGCGGAGTAAGAATATCCAATACCCCATATTATCCCATGGGTGGCGTAACAGGTGACAGAGGGATCTAAAACAGGAAACAGTAGCACCATTTCTTAATAACAACTGAAAATAATAAGAAACTACGTTTGCCAACCGGTCTGCCAAACGTGGCTACTGTAGCAGAAGACCCTATGTACTCCCGACCGAATTCCGGTCACGGCGGTCAGTCTCAACGGAGACTAACCATCGGCGCAGGACAGGATTATAGTGCCCAAGTGTGTGTGCAAGCACAAGTGCACTCTCTATTCCCTCACTCTCATAGTCCAATGGGACGGTAAACCAACACGACCGGAGAGAGATCAAGCGCCGGATCAACGGCTTGTACTTTCCACGGCACGGGGGTGTGACACTGCCAATTTCCTGACTGCAAGCATTCACTGAGAATTTCTTGATGGAAAAACTAAATGACATTTTTGGCCCGATCCGGGATTCGAACATAGGACCTCATAATAAGCAGTCGCACTACTATAACCACTAGACCAAGGAAGCAGTCAGAGAGAGAGACCATAGAGACCCTATGAGGCAAGCTATGAGAAGACCTATTTTCAGCAGTTCACTTTTGACAAGCTGCTGCAAGGAAGTTGCGCAGTAGGAAAACTAATTAAATGATATAAGAGATTCCAAACTGTTAAAATACAGTTAATCAATACTGGAACGACCAGCAATACAGTAATTAAGCAGATACAAGAGGCGCGAGAAGAGCATTTCGAGTAATTAAAACGTTAAATGATATATTAAAGGGAATTAATTTACTCAGGGCGGTCGGGGAAATCGGTTGGCGCCGTAAATATATGAATGCCTTGCGATACCACTTCTGATGTACGAGCGTCGCTACATTACGCTAAATTAAATCATTTACAAGTATGCATACTCTAAAAAATTAAACACCAAATGGGCGGTTTTCAAAGTTTCCACAGCACAGGTACGGCGCCAGCACGGTGCCGGTGCCGGTCTACGCTCTGTTTTTGTGCAGTATTAACACAGACTTCAGTTCTACAACACGTAAAAATGCTCTCGTCAAGTCGTTGTATTTATTTGTTGTATCATATGATCAATGCTCTCTGTATTGATAAATATAAAATTTCGAATTCATCCAATCTTAACAATAAGATACTTAGAAGCATATTGTACCCTATTTTAAAAGTTGAAAATGGACTCCATAAAATATTTCAACAACTTCCGCATTAACGAGGAGACATTTCATCATTTCACAAGTCAATTTCAAGTCTTAATCTCAACGCCTTCAACCTCGGCCCGCGCATACGCACACACGCACATGTCTACAATACGTACACAATACACATGCGGTTTTGCCGGCCGGCAACGAATGGGAAGCTTGCTATCACGGCACCGGTGACGGCACCAGTGGGATTCATTGCCGTCGCCGTGCCGTCGCCGGCGCCAGTAAGTGGAAAACATGCTATATATTTCATTCATTGTATAAATTTTTGCTTCCTCGGCAGCCGGACCGTTGCCGGTTGAATGGAAAATCGCGCAATCGGAACGTCTGTCAGCCGCTATCGTTCTACGATCTACTTAAAGAAGTATTCTTTAAGTAGATCGTATATCTGATAATGGACCCGGATTTTAGCTAGCTATTAAAAATAGCTAGCTAAAATCCGGGTCCATTATCAGATCAACTCCATCATACATTGTCGTGGAAGTTAGATAAGAATGTCAAATGCTTGGCGTAAGAATATCCAATACCCCATATTATCCCATGGATGCCGTAACAGGTGACAGAGGGATCCGAAACAGGAAATAGTAACAGCATTTTCTTAATAACAACTGAAAACAATAGGACGTCAGCAAGAGCTTCAAAAATTGATTACACGTTTTGAACCGGTGAGACATATACAAAACAAGTTAATGAAAAGATTTCATTTCATTCGTGAATTTCAATAGGGATCGTCCAAAGAACAGAAGCTACTTAATTACCTGCTCGTAGAAATTATTGCTCATTATTAACTTAATTTTGTATTATAATTTTATTCAATAAGGAATAGATCCATCGATAGTCAAAACTATTCAAACAACAGCTTCGATTCATTTCTAAGAGTAATAACATAAAAATGACCCCTTTTCATTTTAATAAGGAGCACTGGATCATTGCCCTTTTTTTAAATGACAGAAAGAGCATAGCAGCGGAGTTTTTTTTTTGTCGTTTCTTCTCCGGACAGAAGATTCTTATTTTAAAACGACGGTAGATTAACACTCACTGTCCGATTTTCAGACAACATAATAAGAATAGCAATGAACTATGTGTATACACGGGACAGAGAATAGGTTAAAAACATGTTGACAATCAAAATTTTAATTTCTTACGTCAAATAATTATAAATTTTAACAAAAAGTAAAAACCAACTTCAATCTGCTAAAAAAGAAGTTATTTATTTGCTACCCTTAGGAGACAACCATTGAAAAATAACCTATTTAATAAAAAAGAATCATCAAAATTGGTTCACAACCTGCGAAGATATCGCGTAACATACATACAAAAAAAACATGCACTCGAATTGTCGATCTCCTCCTTTTATGAGTTGGTTAAAAATAAAGTTTTCATTTCAAAGTATGCCTCTAATAGATATGGCTACTTATTTTCCACGCAGTTAGTTGATCTTCTTCAATGTAACCTGTAGAAGTCCACTGTTAGACAGGAGCCATTCCTGCTGTAGGTACCTAAGGGTTCGCCTTAATTGCCACGTTTAGCAGGCAGATTGATGACCGCAACACTAGAAGTCTCACATCATGGACGCCGATGCCCTTTGCGCTTTCAACTATATCTTTCAATTAATAGGATCATTAACCAATCCTACCTAATATTATCTGTCACAAGCCATGGAACTTTTACGGCATTTCGTGTCTCTTACGCCGCAACCACACGGCAATTCCAATAGCTGTTGGAATCGGAACAATGAGGGCATCCACGACTTTTTCTGCCACCAGGGCGGCGCCACTAGAAAGTGAGGTTATAATATTTGACAGATTTCATAGCGTGGAAGTTAATTTATTCGGAAAATGTAAAAGTTATTGTTTCTTTCTGCACTATTAGCTATGTTTTATATTAATAGGATTAAAAATAAATAAAACAAACCACAGATATTTATAAAAGTAGAAAAATTAAAAAGAAGTTAAAAATGTGCAAAAAAAATTAAAGAGCAAACCACTGACGCATTGTTTTGTGTATTAATTTAATACTCTAGAAACTGATAAACTTTTATTAAAAATCAACTTCTCAATTAAATTAAACTGTGTAACAAAAAAAGCGATTTAGGCTTCGATGTGTTTCGCTTGTGGCACGACGACAGCGCCGCCACACTTTACCTCAGTGTAAACTAGTGACATCTGATTAGCAGAAAATTATTAGCCCTCATTCAAGCAGACCTGCAAGGAGAGCGAGACGGCAAATCTACCCCCTCCCCTTCACCCACTGTGTAGGTACAGCAGTAGAATATTACGGGCTTATAAAGAAGAAGAACTCTCATAGATTTTATTTGGAAAGCTGGTTTTCACCTAGGGGATATTTGGTAAAATACATTTTTATATGCGAATATATCGAAAAAATGAAATGAAATGGAAATGAAAATGAAATTGAAAATTATATTTAGTTCCCCGCCACAAAAGTATATAGATAGGCCTACTAACAAAACTTAACATAAATATGGAATGTTGTAATATTTTTGCGGCGAACTGGAGCCTAAACTAGGGATATTTTTGTATTTCAGGGACTCTAGGTCACTCGCTCGCTGACTACCTCCGAGTTTGTCGGAATTTGCGGAATTAAGTATGAGTAACAGGACACATATGTGTGTGTGTGTGTGTGCGTGTGTGTGTGTGTGTGTGTGTGTGTGTGTGTGTGTGTGTGTGTGTGTGTGTGTGTGTCGAAAGATATTCTTTTAAAGCAAACTTACATTCATACGAAGTTTTTGGATATATGTATGTTTAATAATGAATTTATTTTGTCGTATAAATAAGGAGCGAGAAAGCAAGTAATAAATTTAAATTAAAAAGTTAAAGTTAAAATTACAGCGTATATACGTCCCACTGCTGGGCACAGACCTCCCCTCGTTTGTAAGAGGGTGTTAAATAAAAAAAAAACTATTATAAGGATACAAGTTTTAATAGAATATTAATCTGTCTTTATAAGTATTTATTTAACACAACACGAAACTGGCTGTTAAGACTCCGTTTTCGCCTAGGAGTCCGTCTTTTTTTTTATAGTATAAGGTGACAAACGAGCACACAGTACACCTAATGGTAAGTGGTTGCTGTGGCCCATAGAGATCGACGTCTATATTCGTTTGCGAATTAAAATGCAGATGCGTTGTCAACCGTGAGGACTAAGATGGAATGCCTCGTTCCAGTAAAATGGGTATCCTGTTCTCTACACTCACCATACGAAACACTGCAGCGTTACGCTGCTATTTTACGCTGGTATTCTGTGAGAGCGTAGTCCTTCCGCAGTCGAGCCAACTCATTCGTGCTACAACTACACTATTAATATAGCTGCAGCATGGCTCTGCCACGTAAATACCGTCTGGGTAATCACCTCCCTCGTACTAATTTTTATCGCCAAACAGCAGCCTTTGCGCTGCTGTGTTCCGGTTCAAATAGTATAAAGAGCTATTACAGGCTGTGAGGCATTCTATCTTATTCCTCAGGGCTGACAACGCACTGCAGCCTTCTTTGTTTGGAGTTGGCCGCAGATATTTATGGACTGCGGTAACCACTCACCGTCAGATAGTAAGTTTGTTTGATACTTTCGTTTTGTAAAAAAAAAAAACATTGCCATATCGTTGTGTAAGACGATATACTATTTAAAGACACAAAAAAGTCCTTAATGATGTTAATAAAAGTTTTGAATAGAATAACTTTGCATTTGATCCGTTAATACGATCAATTTTACGAACTCTACGTAAAAAGAACTCAAGGAAAATTGCAAAGGATTGGAAACTTTGTTAGTTGCAAATTGAAAACAGTTGTTCAGTGAAGGATTTTTCCTTTTGTAGTCGCCGTTATTGAAACTATATCGTTTGTAATAAGTTTAATGAACGAACTGGAACAAACTGTTTGAGTACAGAAACTATTCAGGAAATGTTTCCTATGTCTTAATTAAAAGCAAAAGTTCTAACAAGTCAGTTTTATATTAAAGTAGTAATTAACTACTAACTATGCTTTGTATTTGCAGCACTTATAGTTACGGCCGCCTGAGATTTATGACGTCCTGATATTTGTCTAAACTGAATATATCTCATTCAGCTTTTAAATGTAGACCAGACCAAATTAATATTTACAGGCTGAAAGAAGCCCATGTTAGCTAAAAGTAAAATGTATATGTATATATATATATATATATATATATATATATATATATATATATATATATATATATATATATATATATATAGCTTGCTAATGCTTACTGTAAGGTCAAAACAGTGTCGTTGTAGTTTTATTTAATACTCGCAGGAAATCCACTGCGTCTGTAGCTATATTAGACGATACGCGTCTTTCAAACTCCTGAGATTGCGTTAAGTTTAGAAAAATTTCTGAAACAGCTATACAATTAATATATTTGTATGTCTGTACAAAACTGTAGTAGCAAACGATGTTCAGTTTCATTGACAGGGATCATTAATTTTTTTTACAAGTTACAAAGACAAACGAGCTCACAGTCCACCTGCTTGGTGATGGTAAGTGGATACTACAACCCAAAATACCTACACCTATCCTTGATTTAGAATAGAACGTAAATGTGGAAATCTTTTCATCGGTTTTCGACATTCACCGGAAACACAGCACCATAATACTATTTATTGTAATGATTTCTATTGGATACGGCACCTGCTTACCATTAGGCAGACTGTGTGCTCGTTTGTTACCTTATAATTTTAAAAAATCTATCATAGTTGTAATCATTAACTTATATGTGAAATTAAAAGCCCGTGATTGTTGGGCTTAGTGATTTATTTATGTATTCTTTATTCTTTAAAAAAAAAGTTACGCCCACATTAGGATTTTCTCCTGTACCGTGAAGGCAGTTTACAAACATAAATTGCACAAGGACAAATACCCAAACATGGAACAATTATTTGTAGGCCATACAAATACTTGTTCCGTGCGGGATTCGAAGCTGCGACACTCAGCGCAGCGCTGTAACTCATTGCTAAGCCACTGCGCCACGGAGCCGTCTAAATCGATTGCCATAAATTTAAAGAACGCGAGCGACTCGAGTTTCTATCCCCACCGGCACCAATAAAAAAATTATAGCCATTTTAAATAGTGGTATACCTTTTACTGGGCGGAGTAATAAAACGTAGTGAACCTAGACTTTTGATAAATGCAATATTACAAGGATAGTTTAAGTTTACGAACATGCATGCGAACTTCATAACCCTCAGATAAAAGGTGGCCTGAGTTTTGTGGTTTGCAATATGATGTTGTGACCAGAATTAAGAAAGGAATCATCAGGACCGTGCCAAATGGAAATCCATAGTCTCTGCCTACCCCTCTGGGTGACAGGCGTGAGTATTTATGTTTACAATTTTTTATGTCTTGTGGGATGTATAGACATTGATTTTTTCCTATAGAATATAGGAGACAAACGAGCACACAGTCCACCTTATGGTAAGTGATGTGGCCCATAGACATATACATCTATCCTTGATTAAGAATCAAAACCCAGATGCGCAGTCACCCCTGAGGACTAAGATGGAATGCCTCGTTTCCAATAAAAACGGTATCCGGTTCTCTACACTTACCATATGAAACAGCAGCATTAAGCTGTTATTTTACGCTGGTATTTTGTAAGAGCGTGGTCCTTCACTAGTCAAGCCGACCCATTCGTGCTACAACCATAATATAGCTTCAGCATGGCTCTACCGCGTAATAAAAGTATTTTATCATTAAGTAACAAGCTAATAAAACGTTTTTAATATATCTGTGAAATAATTCATTGTTATTTTCATCATCATCAGCCCATAAAATTTCACTGGGTATTTCCTGTTTTAGGAAGAAATTGCCTTAATCGTCACTCTTGACAGATTAATTGACGACCACAGTGCTTGTCGCCTCGCACCTTGATTTTGCTACGTTGCCGGTCTAAATATTTTAAGTCTATGTAAACGATACAACGCTATCTAACGGAGGCCATATGATTCTTCTGCTTTTTTCTATAGTTGCCTCTTGCGACAATAGCACTTTTGATCCATTATTAAATTTTACGTTTATAAATTTTATGTTTTAATTTAATTATGATTTTTTTTAAATTTCAATAACATAATAAGCACACAATATTATTATTGGCTCGATAGCCCATTAAAACGACGAAGAAAGGGCATCTCAAGAGAGGTCTTACGTGAAGTACTATGAGATCACGTTGTCGAGTATCACATTTATGCAAGAAATGGTTTTTCGCTCGGTTTAACTGTAACTCATTGACCTCTACTTGTTATAAGGAAATTTATTTGTATAAACAAAATGCATCAATCAATCAAATAAATGCAATCAATTATTTTTATGCTAAAAAATATAATTTTACGTACTAATTACTGTGTGTATGTGGCTTCTTTATCTTTTGATGTTCTTTTTATTTCGTGGGTTCGAATTCCGCACGATGTTTGTCCTTGTGCAATTTATACTCGTATATCCAGTGATACAGCAAAACCTATTAGTGTATTTTACATATAAAAATGTATCTCGTGATTTATCTTCAGTTGGTAGGTGAAGTTTTTTATAAACTACAGGATGCAATTGCAATGATGAGAGAACATATAGAAAGAAATTCATATAATATTTTAAATTCTTATAAGAGATAATTTAATTGTAAATATTTTGGATCTCAGTATTAGTTACTAATATTATTTAGTTGTTACTCATTCGTTTTTAATAAAACTACACTAGTTTAATAAAACATAAAAACATAAAATATTTTAAAGCGAAGGAATATTTTCTATATTTATGAGTTAGTTTTATTGCTTTCATGATCGCTTCGCTTGAAGCTCAGTGGGGACCGATGCCATTTTACGGCTGATAAATAAGCAACATGGCGGCCGGCGGGAAAATATTTTGCACAAAATTAGTACCTAACACGGAGTAGATACGGCTTTAAATTTATTTTATTGCGGCGTATTTTCGTGAAGAGGTGTTATGGTAATTATGTAGTTATTAGTAACGTTAACATATTTAATGAGTAACATTGAAATCAATTTTTAATCTTCATTTATCAAAAGCAATTAAAGGTTTTCCTCGCAAAAGAACACCGATTCCTACCAAGGATGATACGCCAGGCTTTTGAAATAAAAAAAAATCCTAATTTCAATAGAGAAGATGGCTTGGTGCTGCCATCTGCTAGGAATCCTACAAAATTAAATCCAAGCCTAGTAATCTGCGTAGATGGAACCAAAAATTAATATTCAAAAACTGAAGGTTAACCGGACTAACTATGACATCAGGACGTCAAACATTTAAGTCCCCCCCCCCCCCCCCCCCCGTGACTATGGGTTGCTGTAAAGCACCCGAAACGTCAGGAATTAAAATAAGTAAATTAAGCGCGATAAAATCCGTAAATATAGTGATTTTTCAATAATTATGATACTTGACTAATTGCCTCTATCTTTGTAAACCATACCAGTTCCTAAATCAACAATTAGGTGCCGGTGATTAATGCGAGTGTAAAAAATTACAGTTAGTAGTTATCATTATCAGCAGAATGTTCTTTTTATTTATTCTTAAAATAGTATAAGGTTTTATAAGATTATGAATAAACTAATTTTACTTATTTCATGCGAAAATGAAAACAGAAATTGAGATTATTATGATACACATTAACCCTTATAAGCCTACAAACGTTTACCTATTAAAACTGCTACACCTGAATCGCGAAAATCCAAATAAGAACCTTTTAAAGGGACCTTTTGATCATTGTGATAAAGAAAACGATTTTACGATGAATAACAAGCAATAAATTATGTTTGAGCAATATTTATCAAAAAAAATATTTTAATTTTTCTTTAAAGGTAAATTACAGCCTATATACGTCTCACTGCTGGGCACAGGCCTCCTCTAATTGCTAAGAGGGTTTTAGGGCAAGAAAATGTCCACCTCGCTGTCCCTGTCTTCGAAATATATTTTTTTTTGTTATTGCTCAGACATGCAGGTTTCTTCATAACGTGTTTTTCACCGCCGAGCACGTGGTAAATCAGCTTTTAAATTTCAAATAACAATTTCATTGGTTCCGACGGGAATCAAACCCGGGTTGCTCGCTTACTGTGATGTAAATTTCACAGTAAGCGAGCAACCCTGGTTCGAGCGCAAGCGTTTAGCTACTGAGCTACCACGATACGGCGGCAATTTTTCTTTGCTAATATATAAAACATGAAAACATATTTCACTCGCAATTGCTTCTGACGACGGAGGAAGTGAAAATATGAAAATATGTTTGTAATATTTTCGTCATATATAACGTGTTCGCATCTTGCTCGAAGGACCAACTAGTCACTTTTTTATCATCACTTATGTACTTAAGTTTTAAAAAATTATTATATATACTTTTTATAAATTACATTTTTACTCGTTCGTCTAAAACTGCTCAATGCAATTTAAAAGAAAAATATTGGACAATTTTCGTCGCAAGGGATTACAAAGTGAGTTGTTCAATGACAATTGCGATTACGTCCCAAAGGCTCGGTACAGTCAATGTTTAGAGTTTTCCCTTTTGCCTTTCGAAGTTCTTACGAAAATCTTACAAAGAGCTACCATGGTATAATAAAATAAATTTACAAGTAAATTACTTTCCATACTTAACAAATGTAATATATTCACGTTGCTGCTTTATTTTAGGGAGGAACACGCTGTCACTGAATACCAGCGTAAAAAGCCGCATAATACTATTGTATTAGTGACGAGAAGCAGAAACTATTTAATCAATAAAGAAGTCCATTTTGATTCTTAATCGACGATAGATCTAAATTTCTTTGGGCATCGTACACTTTTTATCTGGCTGACTGGGTGAGCTCTCGTTTGTCACTTTTAAAAAATATTCCTTATCAATTAATATTGTAGCTCAAGGGCTAAGCACTCGCTGTAAGTTTCACAGTACGCGAGCAACCCCGTTTCGAACCCCACCCGCACCAATGAAATTGTTAATTGTGATTTTAAGTGCTAATTTACAAGGTCTTCGACGGTGAAGAAAAAAAAACGTCAGGAAACGTGCATATCTGAGAAGAGAAGAGAAAATTTCGAAGTCATATGAAGTCCGCCAACACGCATTGAGATAGCGCGGGTATTTCCTTGCCCTAAAACCCTCTCCGAAAAATAAGGAAGCATGTGCCTAGCAGTATAACTATATAATAGGCTATTACTTCATCTTTACATTCTAAGATATTACCTTGGAACGAGCAACACCCCCTTCTATATTTACCCCTTTTCTCGTGTATAATGAGAAATAAATTGACAACTTTTATGCAAAAATAAAAATAAAGTTTATTATCCATTCACTCATGTCTTCACAATAATTATTTAAAAATTTTTTTACTAATTTTTTAAAGTAAGACACCTGTGTTTGCACACACACACATGTGCACTATAATACTGTCAAGCGCAGATGACTAGTCATCGTGGTTATTTGTCGCCGTGACCGAAATTGAGTCTGGAGAACATTATTACTACGAGTACTACATAGTTAAACGTTTTGATAACGCTTATTTAATGATTACTATAAGGTTTATTCAAATCTTCTTTAAACAATATAAAAAAAAATAAACGTAAAATACATATAAAACGGAATAATACTAACTAGATTAACCGTTTCCCTGCCCGCGAAACAGACACAATAGTTAGACAATTGAAATGTTCGTATATGATTCATGGGACAGGGAAAAGGTTAATATTGCCCGCTCAAACTCCACCTGTAATAAAACTAACAGTGTGCTATTCGTGTTGCACTATTGAGACGTTAAATGGTATATTAAAGAGGAATTATTTAAACGAAGCGGTCGCGAAACACCGGGTGCTGCAGTAAATACGCGGGTGAGATGCTATTCTAAATGTATGAACCTCGTTTAATGTACACCGCGCTAAAATTAATCATTTATATTTGTACACTGGCTGCTAACCTAGGAATATTAACCCCATTCAAAACCGCGGGTATTTGAATGTTGCCGAAAGAATTAATACAAGCGCTCGTAACTATTTCTCATTATTTATTTTTTTATAAAATTAAAGTGACAAACTTATTATAAACTGAATACCAGCGTAAAATAGCACCTTAATTCTGCTGTATTTTGTTTAGTAAATTTAGAGAACCGAAGACATTTTCTGCCGACTTCCAAAAAGGAGACGGTACTCAATTCGATTGTATGTTTTTTTTTATGTGTGTTACCTCATAACTTTACTGGGTGAACCGATTTGGATGATTCTTTTTTTATTTGAAAGCTGGTACTTCTTGTGTGGTCCCATATGAATTTGATCAAGGTCAGACTAATAGTTTTTGAGTTATTCTTAATAACTCATATTGAAGTCGGCTGTACAAATTTTTTAATTTTAAATTATTACTGGAAAAGAGGCATTCTATCTTAGTCCTCAGGGATGACAACGCATTTGCGTTTTGATTCTCAATCGAGGATAGATGTAGATGTCTACGGGCCACAGAATCCGCTTACGATCAGATGGACTATATGCTCCTGACGTGTGTAATCTGTTGGATAGTGGCTGCTGCAGCCAATTGGCACCTACAACTACGAGTAGATGCGATCTCACCTTCGAGTCTAAGACACAGCCTGTAATTATATTGGTTCTCTATACACTTCAATTTAAGCACGCGCTCAATCCCTACCGGTTTTTAAGAAATGTATACATGATTATATTTTTTATAGGATAGAGTGACAAACGAGCACACAGTCCACCTGATGGTAAGTGGTTGCTGTGGCCCATAGACATCTACATTTATCCTCGATTACGAATCAAAATGCAGATGCGTTGTCACCCGTGAGGACTAAGATGGAATGTTTCGTTTCCAGTAAAAAGGGTCTCCGGTTCTCTACACTCACCATACGAAACACAGCAGCGTTAAGCTGCTATTTTACGCTGGTATTCTGTGAGACCGTGGTCCTTCCGCGGTCGAGCCGACCCATTCGTGTTACAACTATACCAGAAATATAGCTGCAGCATGGCTATGCTACATATAAATTATTTGATTTACTACAATGTGTAGTGTTCGCGTGAATATAAGAAATCATTACTTTTTCAACTTTGATTCTATCTAGTTAATTTGTATATAATTATTCTACCTTTATTTAGTTACAATATTTATTTATATGTATTGCATATTTATGTTATATGTAATAGTTTTAAAGTATATATTTGTACGTTTATATATTTATATTTACAAAAATATATATTAATATGTATATTTATACATATATGTTAATAAGTATGTATGTATTTATCTTACCTATGTACTTATATACCATTCTATATTTCTATTTTATGGCTTTAATAAAAATAATGTTATATTTGTCGCCAAACCACACACGTTTTTATTGTTTTCTTGCAATCCTGTCCATCCAAAGGTTGTCTGAAAGAGATCGCTTTTAGCGATAAGACCGCCCATTGTACCACATTTCTTTTTCTCATTTTTGGTTAATATTTATGTTATTTTTTGGCATACAATAAAGTGTTATCTATCTACTTATCTGCACTTCGAACCGGAGCACAGAAGTAGGCCTTGCTGCTTGGCAGAAGAAATAGTTAAGACGATAGTACCCAACCAGAAAGCAAAGTTTGCTAAGCAGAAAAAAGTATCTTATCACCGAACAAAGTGTACAAAGTCAGTACCATCTGTTATTTTATGAAACACAAATGGATAGACTAGACCAGTAAGAACCACGTATTCCCCGAATGCCACAGAATGTTTCGTATGGTGAAGAGCCGGAAACCATCGAAACCTAAAGCATAAATGTCTATGCGTCACAGCATGCAGTTGCCATCAGGTGAATTGTGTAATCGTTTGTCGCCCCTATTTTATAAAAAGGGACTAAGTTATACAAAAACAAATTTTAGAATTAAATAGAAAATAATTTAGTATTTTCATCGCCTAAATCAATCCAGTAGTCGCACGGTTACTTAAGATTTCTTCAACCAAAGCATCTTGTAACCGTTCAAACGACTTACTTCCAGATTGGAATGAAAATCGAAAACGATTCTCTTTTAAGCTTTAATCGAATCCACTAGTAAACCTAATGAACTGAACTATATTCAGTTCATTAAATTATGGGCCGATTTTTCAATACTCAAATAAAATTAAGTCATAAGATAAAATATAACATACAGAAATTGAAAACTACAGTTATATGAATAAAATAGTTTACCCTTACAGCCTACAGATGTCCAGTGCTGAACATTGGCCTCCTCATAGATTGCCTCATAAGAGGGATATTTGCCACAGTTGCCACGCTTGGCAAACGGGTTAGCAACCGCAGATTTTATTTTAGTCGTTATTAGGAAGAAGCTACTGCCTAACTCCTCATGTGATTCAGTCTATCGCCTCTTACGACACCCACGGAATGATATGGGGTAGTGGTTATTCTTTCACCGCCACTGCACGGTAAAATACAAAATAATATAAAAATTTCAATTATTATTATTATTAGCCTGAAATATGCCACTGCAGGACAAAGGCCGTCCTACTCTCTCTTCACTTCTCTCTCTCCAGAGCCACCATAGACTAGTCCTTCATGAAGGTTATAGGGATCCATTGGGTATTCACTTTGGCCCATTGCATTGGTCAATTGTCATTCGGCAGATGTGCCCAGCCCAGTCTCATTTTATCATAGCAGCTTTTTGTGTGACATCAGCTATTTTCGACCTTCCACTGCTCTTTGACAAACCTCAAGTGTGGCCCTCTGCTGGACCATCAAAGATCATATCTGGACACCATAGGTGAGGATGGGAAGTATAAACACGTCAATGATTTAATTTCAAAGATACCAAAATTTCAGTTGTGTGAACAAAATAGTTCAATTTTTTCACATTTATATTCAGTCAGGATATAATTTACTTGATGGATAACTTTTATCTGGGGTATTGTTATAAACTAATTTGCTTAATTTCGTGTAAAGAAAGAAAATGATGTGTCCTGCCCAGTTTGTCCCAGTCAGTCGCCGTGAATCCCAGCACTACCACCCCATACCACCACACAAGGCACGACACACCACTCTCGAAAATACGCAACGTGTTTCGCCTCTACACGAGGCATCCTCAGGTGAAGTAGACTCTGCGGAGGCTAGCCGCTAAGTGAGCCGGGTATAGTGAACTAAGCAAATCAGTTTATAACAATACCCCATTATAATGGATTTCTGGAAAGTAACGCCTGATTCTATTAATTATCATTATCATTCAGATTATAATTTATACAACAGATAACGTTTCCCTCGCAATTTAAAAAGGAAACATTAGTATGAATTCATTAATTTTGTAATTTTATGAACGTTAAAAATAAATATAGACAATCTGTAATAATGATTTAAAAACCATCTATAAATATAAAACTATAAAAAGTAATACAATACAATAACTATATTTCTGGAATCAAGGGCTTAAAAATTAAGAACATTGGCCCATAGCAATATATATCTTAACCTAAAAATACATATACATGAAACAGAAACAAAAATATCAGCAGATAATTAATAGATACATGAAACCTCTCAACATTAATTTGAAAAAGGAAATCGTAAATTACTTTAAAAAAAATAACTCCAATATAAAGAAAGTTTCCGTTTTCATCCCTTAAGTACGCCCATGAAATATTACGCACATTTGCTATTGCTACTCGCGCGATTTAAATCTTCGGCACTGGCGCTATAAAACCGAACATCAACCTCCACGATGAAACTTATGACTGTTGTTTTACAACTACCGCGGTAAAACTCTAAATGATCAAATTGAAACGGTGCCCAATATTTTTTTAAAAAGAACGCAAAAGTTTCTTTTATAAGACAGTGAATTTGAAAGAAACATTAAGCAGATCCAATCCTCATAAAATATGAAAATAAAAAGGTTGACAATGCGCTAGCGGCCTTACTTATTAAAATTATTTAAGAAATGCTTCAAGTTTCTCGCTCTCTCTCTCTCTCTCTCTCTCTCTCTCTCTCTCTGTCTTTCTATCTGTAGAGAAAGAAACATATATAGTTAACTAATTATTAGTATAACCTAATTTAATTTAAAGACATTCAAAGATATAGCATAAGCATAGTGAGTGCATTTTACCATCTTGGGCTGCATCACCACTTACCATGAGAACCAAGGAAGAAAAAAACATAAACCTTAAATAAAGTTGAAAAAATACAAGCCGCAAGTTTATTTATCCTTCACAAGAGTAATGCTACGTCATTAGAATGCACATGTTACACGCTCCACCGCACATACTTTACGTCGACTATTTATTCCAAATCGGTGGTACTTTACAACATAGGGCGCTACGTAACTTTTTTATCACATGTAACAAACCAAATCTAAACTACATACACACGTATGTTTTGATTAATATTCAACATGTGTGAACTACTAAGTAAAAAGAAAAGATCTTTCATCTAAATTGGTAAGGATTAAAATAGAGTATAATAATTTTTGCCAACTATGTTAAAATTGTTTCTTTTTTGTATATCAACCCAACCCTTACTCTTCATGTTAAAACTACACGTACAATTTATGATATCAACATTAAAGTTGGCAAAAAATTACTTCGCGTACATCCGCTCGATAAAATAAAATGATGTGTCTTACCTAGCTTAAAGAGTACCTCCCGCCCTCGCACGGTGATGGTGCACGCAATTGAGAGACTACTACGGCTGCTACTGACAACTGCTACTGAGGCTGCTTGGACTTCCGCAAAGTAACGCCTGATTCTATTAATTATGATATCAACATCATAAAGTTGTAGCTAATATACGTCCCATAACTGCTTAATATGCCACCTCTTCTGAGCGGATTTTAGAACAATTATTCCGCCGTGTCGTTCCAATGCATGTCGGCGAACTTTACACATCTTTGAAAAATATTTTACCCTCAAACAACCCTCACGAGGTCTTTCTTCACCGCACAATCAAACAATCAACAATTTCATTGGTGCCAGTGGAGTTCGAATCCAGACAGCTCGTGTTCTGTGAAATTTACGACATGCGCGTAGCCTCTAAGCTATCACGGCTCTTAAAAACATTTGGGTGGAAGGGAAAATCTTTTCTATATCAGCTTGTAATAGACTTCATACACTTCTTTTATTATAGTCGTTGTACATATCATTTCATGCGCCTTTGGCACCGCTCCCCATCGCCGACCGATTGAAATCATCATCATCATCATCATTACAGCCTTTCATAAGTCCACTGCTGAACATAGGCCTCCCCCAAGGAATGCCACAAAGCACGGTCCTGAGCCACCTGTATCCATCGACTTCCTGCATGTCTTACCAGGTCGTCACTCCATCTCGTTGGAGGTCGCCCTACACTTCGCCTACCGGTACGAGGCTGCCAATCAAGAACCTTTCTTCCCCATCGGTTGTCGGTTCTTCGAGCTATATGGCCGGCCCACTGCCACTTCAGCTTACTAATCCGTTGGGCTATGTCGGTTACTCTGGTTCTACAGCGGATATACTCATTTCTAAGTTTATCACGCAGAGAAACCCCGAGCATAACCCTCTCCATAGCTCGCTGAGCGACCTTGAGCTTCCTCATACGGCCAGCAATGAAGGACCACGTCTCAGATTCGTAAGTCATCACTGGCAACACGCAATGGTTGTACAATTTCGTTTTAAGGTTTTGAGGTATGTCTGACGAGAAGATGTGTTGTAGTTTCCCGAACGCTGCCCAGCCTAGTTGAATCCGTCGATTGACCTCTCGGTCGAAGTTGGACTTACCTAGTCGGACTATTTGTCCCAGGTAAACATACTCGTCAACAACTTCGAGCTTAGTGCTCGCAACAACCACCGGCATAGGTGTGACATGGACATTAAACATGATTTTTGTTTAGTCCATGTTCATCCTAAGACCTATTAGTTGGGAGACACTATTGAGGTCATTGAGCATGGTGCTTAGGTCCTCCAGCGATTCTGCCATAAGGACTATATCGTCGGCAAATCGAAGGTGAGTGATGTACTCGCCATTGATGTTAATACCGTATCCTTTCCAGTCCAGAAGTTTGAAAACATCTTCCAATGCAGCGGTGAAGAGTTTCGGGGATATAACATCACCCTGTCTTACACCTCTCTGCAATTGGATAGGCTTCGTACTCTGGTTCTGTACTCGGATAGCCATTTTAGCCCTACTGTACAAGCACTTCAGCACTTCGATATACCGACAGTCAACTTGGCACCGTTGAAGGGACTGCAGCTCCGCCCAATTTTTCGACGGAATCAAAGGCTTTCTCATAGTCCACATACGCCAGACATAGTGGCAAATTGTACTCCTAGGACTTCTGTACAATTTTCCGAAGGGTATGTATGTGGTCTGTGGTGCTAAAGCCCTTTCGGAAACCGGCTTGTTTAGGAGGCTGGAAGTCGTCAAGTCTGCGCGCGAGACGATTCGTAATGACTCTCGAAAACAGCACGTAGACGCGGCTCAGAAGGGAAATCGGTCTGTAGTTCTTCAAGAGAGCGTTTTTGCCTTTCTTGAAGAACAAGACTACCGCACTTCTGCTCCACGCCTTCGGTGTAATACCACCATGGAGGACGGAATTAAAGAGCTTCTGAAGGACTTCAAGTACCGGTTTTCCACCCCCTTTCAGATGTTCCGCTCGATCGCTTCTTCAATACAAGCTGTATTGAAGTTGCGTAAGTCTTGCCGCATGCATTTGGAGATCTGTCTGTTCAGTTGCCTGTATGCTGTCAAATCTGTCGAAGAATGTATCTTCATCTCCCGTCTAACATCCATGAGATTGAGAGTGTATTCGGAGAGTTTTTGTGTTCTTCTGCGGCGGGTCTTGCAGAACTTAGCTCCAACCGCATGGACAGTTTCCACGAGCTTGTCATTCATATCGTCCACTTCATTGCAGCCTTCTAGGCACTGAAAATGGTTTTGTAACTCGAGCTGAAAGGTTTCTGGACTTTGAAACAGAGCATGAGGGGGACGGAGCGTTAACTTCATTAGACGAGACCTCTCCAACATAACGTTTAGGTTCAGTGTGCCTCTAAATATTCGATGATCGCTACCAGTTTTCACCCTCGCGATCACGGAGACATCACTGAACAGTTGTCGTCTGGTCGTCATAATGAAGTCAATCTCATTTTTTGTCCAATCATCGGGGCTCGTACAGGTCCACTTCCTTCTGGAAGAAAGAGTTCATCATAAAGAGTCCCTCTTTCTCCATGAAATCAGCCAGCTGCTGGCCCCTTAGGTTCCGTTGCCCTATTCCAAATTTCCCTGCTTTCAGCTCACCGTTCTCTCTTGTGCCTAGTTTTGCATTGAAGTCTCCCATTAACACCATATAGTGGGTTTTGGAGGAATGCATGGCTCTAGAGATATCCTCATACATTTCCTCCACCTCCTCATCGGGGTGTGCCGAGGTTGGTGCGTAAACCTTTATGACTTTCAGCGAATACCGTTTGGTGATTCTGAGTATAAGGTACGCAACCCTCGTCGACATACTCTCAATCTTTACAACGTTGAAATATTTAAATGAAAGTCTAGTTAAGTAACTCTAGTTAAGTGTTATAAAAAAAATCAAAATCATTAAATTGCAAGGCTCTTATTTAGCTACTTAACTACTTCCTCACCTGATAGTAAGTGGTGTTGTAACCGTAGACGGAAAAGTGGAAAAGCGACTTAAATCAATAGGCTTACTATTCACTCTTGCCTTGAAGACTTTGCTGATCGCATTAAGAACAACGAAAGTTTACAAACTCTTACTTATTTCTGCCTTAGAACTCTGTTAAAGTTACGTGCAACCAACTTAGAATAAAGAGTGCCTTTGTTCGAAGTTGGTAGCACGTAACTTTGGGCTGCAGTTGCCACTTACAGGTGAACTGATAAGTCGTTTTTCTATATCATATTACAAGCGACCTGCCCTAACTTCTGGTTTAAGATCATCAAAGACCATTTATTTTATAATTTTTCCGTATTTTTTTCAACCGTCTTCAAAAAAAGTAGGAGGTCAATTTGACATTTTTTTTAATGTGTTGTCCTCAGAACTTTTTTCTAAGTGAATAGATTTTGATGATTTTTTATTTGAAAGCTGGTGCTTCTCATTTGGTCCCATATAAATGTTATATAAATCAAATTTATTATATGAAAGTTATATCAAGTCAATTAAATACGCATTATTAAATGCGTATTTAATTGACTTGACTACATTGATGATGTTCTCATTTTATTTTTATTGAATTCGGTTGTACAAAATTTTGTATTTGTATAAATTTCGAGTTTTTTTGGACAAAATATAGCCTTAAATCACTCCTGGCGCTGCTCTATATATTCGTGATTTTTTTATTACAATCGAATCAGCGATTCAATAGATTATCCCGGACAGACAGGCAAACAGACAAAAATGTTATAAATGGTCATTCGTGTCTGAACGGTTAGCAAATAACGTCCTTAGTTTAATATAATGCAGTTATTTCGTTATTGCAGACACACACTTCAATTTTCTTTAGTATGTTTCCATCCATTACAGCCTATAAAAGTCCACTGCTTAACATAGGCCTCCCTCATAGATTGCATCATGAGGAGATTTTGCAATGGATGCCACGCTTGGTAAGCCGGTTGGCAACCGCAGTTTTTTATTATTTTGAGTTGATATCAATAAGATGATGCCGCCCATCTCCTGTTTCATTTTTCTTTTGTCGCCTCATACAACATCGGCATGATATGGGGTAGTGGATATTCTTACATCATAATATATTTAGATGTTTAGATAAAGATAAAAAGGACTATCACATATTTTATTACTACATTAAATTACTAATCTTTCAACGAATGCACAAATTTAATAACTCATTTGACTGATTTAAAAAAATTGTTATCTTTACAGCATATTTAAAGTTCACTGCTGAACATAGACCACCCCATATATCTCCTCATAGACTCATTTTCCACAATTGCCTAGCTTGGCAGGCCACAGTTTTTGTTTTTATTTTTTAGTTATTATAAGGAAGACGCTGGCGTCCATCTCCTGACTTTAATTCCCTCCGACTTTACGACGCCCACGATACGACAAAGGGTAATGAAATAAAATTTATTCATAGGACTGGAACAAATTAAAGACTGCTATTACACGAATAAAATAATTCAATTGTTTCATTTTTTACATTTTATAAATTAATTGATGGATTACATTTATCTGATGACGGAAAAATCAAAACATTTAAACCATGGAATAGCATTTTTAAAACTCAAGAAAAATTCGCCACACATACTCCACGCGTTACGTCTTCACAGAAATAGAGAAATTACAATACATTGAATCAAACAACAGAATGCAACATCGCCTCCAGTGACAACTGTTCTGGTTTGTATCTCTCTAGAAGGCTATGTTCAACTGAACGATTACATTCAACAAGGAAACTTAGCCAGCTGTCTTGGCTATATGCCGCGAAAAGAAATGATACATGATAGTTTTAACCTTTTTTAAAAGATTGAAACTAACTTATTTACGCTATATAAATATAATAATAAAATTATTTAACAAAATAGTGTATTTTTCTAATAAAAACTTTAAAACTTATCATATTGTAACAGGCAAATATAAGTCAGATCTAGAAAACTATATAAACATGATGCGACATCTGCACTTAATATGTTTCCGTAGTAAGTCATCATATATGAAATAAAGTACAGCTTAGTTTTATATCTTTTTAATAAAATCAACTATAAATTAGCTATCAACGTCTTTTCAAATGCATTTCCAGCCTTTTTACGTGGTAGAGCCATGCTGCAGCTATATTACTGGTATAGTTGTAGCACGAATTGATCAACTCGACCGGGGAGGACCACGCTCTCACAGAATACCAATATAAAATAGCAGCTTAACGCTGATGTGTTTCATATGGTGAGTGTAGAGAACCGGATACCCTTTTTACTGGAAACGATTCATTCCATCTTAGTCCTCACGGGTGACAATGCATCTGCATTTTGATACGTAATCGAGGATAGATATAGATGTCTATGGGCCACAGCAACCACGTACCATCAGGTAGACTGTATGAACGTTTGTCATCCTAATCCTATAAAAAAAACCATTAAGCGTTACGAAGTCTTTTTATTGATTCATTTTAATCTTAATTACAATTTTTTTTTCTATTTTAAGCATTAACTATGATTTTTTTTTGCATTTTTTACAACGTATATTAATAAAACCACCTGTATCATATTGCACCATATCAGTACAATTTTATCGTAATAAATTATTAATGAAAAAGTTTACAAACAAAATTAATTAACAATTATAACACATTGTGAGAATGTAGAATACCTCTACGCAAGTCTACGCGCTACATGTACGACACGTTGCCTTGGTAGCATTTTCTCGTAGCATACGCTACGAGAAGTTGTAACAACTTTGTATACACAACAAACTACGTGACTAGAATTACAAAAAGATAATTATTTCGTCGTCGTCGCTGCCGTAATTGCTTCTAAACTCGCATATATCTAAATGTACAAATTGACTGAGACAGCTTTATCAAAATGAATAGTACGTGACTGAAAATATGTAACTACTGAGAGATAAGTACTATTATTATTAAATTATGTAAATATTATAAGTCGTGAAAAACTATTTATTTCATTTTAATTTTGAAATTACCGTATTTTTCGTATTATGCTCTAATTTAAAAATCAATTTTCATTATTCTTACTACGAATAAATGTTTTTTTTTTTTAATTGAAAACAACTAACATTGTAATTAACTTGAACTTACCTGTTACTCTGGATCTTAATAAAAAAGAGCTTGTAAGACAACGAGCTCAATATCTTATCATAACACATAACTATGTAAGTTTATATTGACGTATTTATACGAGTATCTTCATGTTGGCATTGTAAATTGAAATAAAAAGGTACCCATAAGGTGGTGTAAGAAGCAAACCAGGAGATGGGAGGCAACGTGTTCCTCATAACAACCAGAAAATAAAAAAATTGCGATAACCAACCCGCTTGCCAATGGTGGCATATGTGACAAATATCCACCTTATGGGGCAATCTGTGGTAAGGCCTATGAGCAGAGCTATATATATATGATTGAATTAAAATTATAAAAGTACATAAACATCTCCAGTAAAATATCCCTTAATACATAATAGTAGAAAGCAATAAACATATTATTTCACTTCAAATTCGTCAACACTCGACCGGAGAAGTAGTCCAATAAATCAGTGAAGGCAACTAATCGCAAGTAAGCATGAAGCGGCGCCTCTGCTTCGCACACTTGTTCTCGCAATGAGCTGTCACATGTGCAATACATAAAACTCGCCACGCTCGCTTTGTCTTTACTTAATGGCTGCCATCTCTTACTTTTAGTGTATATTATCATTATTAAAAAGATAAAATATCCTAATATCTACTTTGAAATTAAATAAATAAAATGCAAATTAGTCTAACAAACAGTCAGGGTTTACATTTTAACAATTGATTTTGGAATTTTTACCAACTCTTAAAATAAAATTACTTTATAGTTTTAATTACATACTTCGCTATCCGTCCATCTTATAACTGCCAACTTTAATACGACTATAATATGTTTATTGACATTTAATAAATAAAATGCAAAATAGCCTAATGTTTTTCTTTACAACTTACCATTTTTTTTTATTTTAAGATGGAATGGCCCCGTTTCCAGTAAAATGGTTCCCGGTTTATTTTCTCATTATTCGAAACACAGCAGCATTAAGCTGCTATTTTACGCTGGTATTCTACGAGAACGTGGTCTTTCTTCGGTCGAGCAAACCCATTCGTGTTACAAACATGTTATAAACATGTTATATTGATATAATCATTACATTAATGCTCAAAATATTCCAAAATTACTCATAGCTGATGCAAATATACAGTTATGTGATGTTATTTTAGGTTTTTGAACTTAGTTTACGGTACAGAAAGCTGAATTGGATAATTTAATGCAAATTTAAATTAAATGCAAATCTAGAAATCTTATATACATAGTAGAGCCATGCTACAGCTGTATCAATAGTACAGTTGTAGTACGAATGGTTCGGCTCGACCGGGCTGGACCACGCTCTCACAGAATACTAGCGTAAAATAGCAGCTTGTGGTGCTGTATTTTGTTTGGTGAGTGTAGAGAACCGGAGACCCTTTTTACTGGAAAAGAAGCATTCCATCTTAGTCCTCACGGCTGACAACGCGTCTATATTTTATTCGCAAACGAGGATAGATGTAGATGTCTATGGCCCACAGCAAACACTTATCATCAGGTGAACTGTGTGCTCGCTTGTCACCCATAAAATATATGGGTGCCCATAGTAAAATAAAATAAAATCTTAAAATAACTCGGTGGCCCTTATTTTAAAATGTTTGTTAAATTGCACCGGCTATTAAGTTAAATGCGCAAAACAACTTATTACTTAACTACGTTCTTACGGGGATTTGCGTTTCGCAACTTGCGTAATAGGGCGTAATTATTTTGATGACTTATATTTACTTCAGAAAAAAAGACAACGTTTACAACTCGAATGTATGATTTTTTTTTTGTTTATTACACGTCGTTTCACGTTTGCAAAAAAATTCGGGCCCTAATATTAAATAGACAGATACATAAATAAGGGTTGAATTTTCTTATGAAATTATCTAAACGATTTTGAGATTCTGATATTTCTCCTTAGACCACACAAAAGAGTAACAAATAAACAATTAATAAAAAAAGCCTACCAAAAGAATAAAATAATTTCATATGTGGCGGCGCTGTCGTCGCGCTACAAGCGAAAATCGAAACCTAAATCGCGCTATCAAAGTTCCGAAGTAAACAGTATAATTTAGAATAGCTCTGAACTGCCACTTATAGCGTTGGGCGCTCCCCGGGCCGATCACCTTGCCCGGCGGGAGATCCCCTCTTCCCTTTGAAAATATTTTATTCTTTTTAGTTATTAGTTATTTAAAGTCGACGTTTACTTTTTATTAAATTTTATTTTTTATAAAAAATATTTAAAAACTTATATTACGTTATTATAATAGGACAAACAGTTAATAATTATTCTAATAACTAATGTGCTTATAGCTGTAACCTATATACAACCAAACAAACAATTTAATTTTAACGTAACTTAAAATAATGTAAAAATGTCACTTAATACTTCGCCTTGTTTATAACTTCATCGAGACAGTCATAAAAAAATGTTTTCCAACTTTTCAACAATATTTACAATCTTTCTTCTGCTGGGAATAAAGAGGAGGAAATAAAACTTTAGACAATGTTCTTCAACATTCGACTCTGAATAATATGGTTGTCGTTTTAAATAATAATAATTTATTTATTTCGACCAACAAGGATCATATTACATAATTAGTATAATTAGGTGACAACATAGCCTATTGTTACTAATTAATTCTAATAATAAAAAAAAGTTAAATAAAAATAAATAAATGAGGAAATAAATTAAAAATATTTCGAATTATTTATTTGCCAATACATTTTAAAAATCGTATTCTTACGTACTTCCAATTAATTGATCAATTCAAGAAGAACCCGGGTAAGATGCAAATTTTTCAGAACTCCCGTTTAATAGAAATGGCTTGCTCTATGAAAAATGCTTTCAATTTTCCCGGCATTAAAGCTAACAACCGTTGCATAACATATTTCAAAAATGAACGGAAGACTATTTTTATGACCGTATTCTTTTAAAACACAAACGCTACACTAGCAATTTTAAGCGTAATACTGTGTATAACACACCTTCCACGGTGTTTTGTTTTAGATTATTTTTATAGACTTCATAAGTTTGGTAGCCGTTTCAGCCTACCAAAAACCCACTGAAAACATAGGCCTCCCCCATAGATTTTCTTATAGTGGGAATGTTTGCCATAATTACCACGCTTGGCAGGCGGGTTAGCGACAGCAGTTTTTATTTTTAGTTGTTATAAGAAGACGCTGCTATCCTTTTCCTGGTTTGTTTTCATCTGTCGCTTCTAAGAACGCCAATGGGACGATATGGAGTAGTGGATATTCTTACACAGCCACTACATTACGAAACGTCGGGAATATAAAATAAGTTAATTAAACACGATAAAATCCGCAAAAAAAATTGGCGGCCACCAGATCCACGAAAAAAAGATGCACGCGAATGTAATGAAAATGCTACGATGGTCAGCAGGCGTAACGAGACTCGTTAAAGTGTGCAATGAGTACATCCCTCTTCTTTAAAGTTACGCCCATTGTAGACAAGATGGTCGAGAGTCGTATGCGATGGTATGACCATGTAATGAGGCAGGAAGAAGAACACCCAGTAAGGAAGGCCTTGGCAATTCCAGAGAAAAAGAAAAGCAGGGGACGCCCGTTAGCCACCTGGTGTACAACCGTATCCAAGGATCTGGAATGAGCACAACTTGAAATATAGACAAACCAAGATAGAAAATCTTGGCGCAAAAAAACGAGGAGAGCCGACCCCAAATAAAGGGACAAGGCAAGGAAGAAGAAGAAGAAAATCCGCAGAAAAGTTAGTTTCATTCAATGTGTACAGTTCTTGTAAATAGTATAAAAATCATAGCAAGCGTGGCAACTATGACCAATATTCCCTAAACTACAATTAACTATAAAAAAAATCACTTTTAATAAACACCACTTCGTAACTTTTTGTACGGGGAAAATGTAATTTTTATCAAATGTCACAAAAAACTCCACGAGCCTGAATTTCCGGCAGCTTTTCAAAGAGACGATATTAAAAGGCTCTCTTGTGAAGTGTTTGCAAAGAACTTCAGTACTATTTTTCAGGTTGATATAGATTTATTTATAACTTTGTAAATGTCACTTTGTTATAAAACGGCTTGTAACTGTAAAATTTTACAGTTTAATATCTGTCCGAGTACTTTAATCTAAATTTGCGTACGATTCATAACACAGTTTTTTCGAGTGATTATATAACCATGATGATTATTAACGGAATAATTTTATATAATAACTTGCTGTTCCTCGCGACCTCGTCCGCGTGTAATTTAGGGTTTTCATTTTGCTGCGCGGAACCCTAATTATTTTTCAAAAATGTAAGTAGCTTAAGTTACTCCTTATAACATAAGCTATCTACCAGTAAAAGTCCCGTCAAAGTCGGTCCAGCCGTTTCGGAGATTAGCCGGAACAAACAGACAGACAGACAGACAAAAATTTTAAAAATTGTATTTCTGTTATCGGTACCGTATATATACTTTCATATGCAATTAGTAAAAAGCTGTTTGATATTACAAACAGACACTTCAATTTTATTTATTTGTATAGATAAACAAAATCATTATAATCATTACAACCGATCACAAGTCCACAGCTAAATATAGGTCTTCTCCAAGGAATGCGGGCCTGAGCCACCTATGTACTCGTATATATCTCATCAGGTCGGTACTTTATCTAGTAGCGAGCCACCCTACACTTCGCTTACCGGCACGAGCCTACCATTTGAGAACATTTCTTGAGTAAGCTCTTTACGTAGTAAAGCCACGTTGCAGCTATATTATGGTTTTGGCACGATTGGGTGGGCTCGACCGGGGTAGGACCACGTTCTCTCATATAGCAGCGTAAAATAGTAGAAAAATGCCGCTGTGTTTTATGTGGTGAATGTAAAGAACCGGAGACCCTCTTTACTGGAGACGAGGTATTCCATCTTAGTCCTCAGGTAGATGTCTATAGGCCACGGCACCAACTTACCATCTGGTGGACTGTGTGCTCGTTTATCACACTTATTCTAAAAAAAATTTACCTGCACTCATCTATTTCGTCCTTTCGCAGGTCCTTACTTCATTTTGTAAGGGATTGACATTCAATAAGATTACCGGTACCAAGCTGCCACTCACTTTGCTTTCAGTTTTCGGTTATACAATGTTCAATTATCATTTACTTGTAATTTTAATTTAAAATTAGACTTATATAAGAAATATACTAAATTTTATGAGAAATTTCTTAGAATCTACAGTTGGAAGCAAAATAAGATAATTCCGATACTATATCGGTTTATTCACGGTACATAAAATGTGTGATGTGTATAGTTTTGATACTTCCACAATCGCTTTACCGGGGACGCGGAACGGAACTGACGCCATTTTATATCCTGTAACATTGCCGTCTGCGCTTATTTATTTTATATATTAAAGTTGCAACCTGGAATAATGTTTGTTAAATAAACCGCTGCCTAAACACCTACAAATATTCCCTGTAATAGGATTATAGGAATTATATAGTATTATAGGTTTAATCTGAATGACGGGGTGAGAAACTGTATGATACGTCGAGCATAGCCCTCTCCATAGCTCGCTGACCGACTTTGAGCTTCCTTATACGGCATAAATCGACGGATTCAACTCGGCTGGGCAGCGTTCGGGCGATTACGACACATCTTCTCGTCAGACATACCTCAAAACCTCAAAACTAGATTGTACAACCAGTGCGTGTTGCCAGTTTGACCTATGGATCTGAGACGTGCTCCTTCACTGTTGGCTGTATGATAAGTATGTTTATCTAGGACAAATTGTCCGAATAGGTAAGTCCACCTTCGACCAAAATGTCAATCGACGAATCCAACTAGTCTGGGCAACGTTCAGAAGATTACGACCATCATCTCGTCACGTCTTCCTCAAAGCTAAAAACAAGAGTGTACAACCGGTGCGTTATGCCAGAGTCATCACTGGCATATGCATCTGAGACGTATTATATACAACGAGTAGCTAAGCGAGCTATTTAACAAGCTGTGCTCGAAATATATGCGCGTGATAAAATCCGTAATAGTAATATCTCCATAAGAATCAGATTAACCGACATAGCCTAATGAATCAATAGGCTGTAGTGGCAAAGAGCTGGCCATATAGCTCAATGGACCGACCACGGATAGGGAAGAAAGGTTTTTGGAGACACAGCCACGTATCAGAAAGGGAAGGTAGTGCGAACCCCTACTAAGACCTGGATGAAGTCGATGGATACATGTGGCACAGGGCTGTGTTTTGTGGCATACCTTAAAGGAGTATTATCTGTTTACAGCAGTGGAGTTGGAACCCCTACTAAGACCTAGATGAAATCTATGGGTACATGTGGCACAGGGCTGTTTTTTGTGGCTTTCTTTAGAGGAGTCTTATCTATGTACAGCATTGGAGTTGTGAAAGGCTGTGATGATAATGATGATGATGATGATGGCGATGATGATGATGATAATGACTCTTTATAGTAGGAAAATTATTTAATATACATTCTAACGTAATTTTAAGAAACCAAATTTTGTTAGATATTTATAATTGTTTAAATGAAAAATCTTTTTGTGTGTTTCGAAAAATGTTCCCTCAACTAGATTTTGCACGTCAGCAGTGAAACGTTTACAACCTGTTACTGAACCTGTATTCATTTTTTCCGAGTAGACGTTTTAGCAATAAATTTATTTTTAATGATCTTGTTTTTCACTTGTTTGAATTTGCCCATTCAAATAAACACGCGCCGCTTATCCAAACGAGGTTTCAAGTTACTGTAATTCTATAAATAAAAACAGTATATTTAATTCGTTGGTGATTTAAGAAAATGGAATAGAATTTTTTTTAAAGTGTGTAAACGTGCCGCGTACGACGAAGTACAAAGCGTAATTGAAATAAGCGATGGTCGAAGTTCATCGTCAGGGACTCGATACTGTGTTGTTCGACGACTGCGATTGAGATCACATCCCCAAGGCCCAACATAAACTTGTTCTTCTTGCTGTTTCCAAAAACTTTGTCGATACGACTTTGTCTCAAAATGTGCTAAAGACGTAAAAGAAAATTTGAAAGATAAATAAAGTTATTGACAGAAAGTTAGGTAGGAGAGAATGAAAGATGTTTTTACTAGTACTACAAAAGAAACTTTTCAAATAATTATTATTTACTGAAAGACATAGATAAAATGGTCGTATAGTGAGTGGCGAGGCGTGATCCACTCCCACAGGTCATCCTGCAACTGAAGATGTGCAGCACCATTTTCCTTATAATAACTTAATAATAAAAAAATTACCGCAGTTGCCAACCCTGTGGCAACTATGGCAAATAGGTCCCCGCGAGGCAACCCATTTTAAAGGTCTCAAAAAAAATTCAGCTATAGGCTTTGATAAGCTTTGATAAGGATGATGATGATGAAAAGACAATTTTCTGTACCAAACACAATTCTTACTATTCCTTTATAGTGCTATTGGTTTTTACAATTTTGTGATAGAAGAAGTATTTTTTGAAATAAAATTCTATAGTGATTATATTCTCTTTGTACATGACAGTTATACTGCTAAATAGGTAAATGAAAAAATAAACGATGAAAAAAATTTTAAATTTTAGAATGCTTTTACATTTATACATATAATATGTTAATAATATCGATTTATTAATATATTACTAATACTTAATTGCATACATTTCCTAATTAACATCACTATGGTTTAAACGATATAAGTCTTATCCTCTTAAACAAGAGCAGTATCAACTACAAACTTCGTAACTCGTCGAAAGTCGCACTTCCGCGTATAAAGCCAGCCATGCGACTAACTTTACGAAATTTCGTTGTCAACTGTTACATTGACGCGGAATGATATAAACAAAGAGACAACAGAACACTAGCAGTCAGCCATCATAGATGTATGTGTTTTGTTCTATGTAAAAGACTTTGAATTGAATAGATTGTGCCAATATAGATGGTGCGCATTTAAAATAGATTATACTCGAGCAAGTTACATAAATCGACGTCTAGTTATGTTTTAGAAGTTATGTTATGCTATGTTATGTTGCTAATTATTTTAAAGTAGTGAATAGTCATAAAATTAATGAATCTAAGTCCGAATTATATAAAAAAAAATTCACTAGTCGTGAACCATGGTAACTGTTAATAAATATCTAGCTAAAGTTATAAATAATTTTAACGACGAATATAAAACGAAAGATTTAAATGAACAGAGTGAAAAGCTAGTTTTGAAATATTAAAAATGAAACTGATCTCATGGATATCGCTCAACGGATTTCGATAACTTCTTTTATAGGGAAAATAATTTGAAACAAGTTTTAGGCGAACCGAAACTGCCGTAGTTGCAAATTGAAAACGATTGTTCGTTGAGCGAAATTTTCAATTTAACCGTTTGGAAACTAACGAATAATTGAAAAATCTTTAAAATAAACGTAACAATGTTGCCGTTCTAAAAAATACGAGAATGTTACGTACTTTAATCTATTATAAACTACCAATAAACTTATTGATGATGATCATTATCATTACTTACATTACTACTACAATCTTTCAGAATCTAAAAGTCCATTATTTAACATAATCTTCTAGCAAGACATAACAAGAAATTCCAAAATACCAGTCCTGGATCACCACATCGTCATTCCAATCAGCGCAGGTTCACACCACACTTCATTTACTGGTACGAGGCTATCACTCGAGAACCTTTCTTAATAGGATGAAACAGTAAAATTATTACACGTCTTATGGGTTTCATAGTTTTCTAATGAATAAATAAACGAGCCCACAGTAAAATTTTTAACCCAAGTTTTTGAAAGTATGTTAAATATTAGCTTTTTAGTCACGTACAATTTTTTTAGTTCAAATGAAATTAGTATTCCCAGCCGGGTAAATTTTTAACATTATACTATTTTTTTAAATTATATTAAGAGTGATAAACGAGCAACAATCCCTAATGATAAGTGACTACGGCAGCTAATGAACACCTTTTTTATAGGATAACGGTGACAAAAGAGCCCACAGTTCACCTGATGGTAAGTGGTTGCTGTGGCCCATAGATATTACGAATCTATCCTCGATTACGAATCAAAATGTAGATACGTTGTCACCCGTGAGTACTAAGATGGAATGCCTCGTTTCCAGTAAAAAGGGGTCTCCGGTTCTGTACACTCATCATACGAAACACAGCAGCGTTAAGCTGCTATTTCACGATATTATTCTGTGAGAGTGTGGTCCTTCCCTGGTCGAGCCGACCCATTCGTACTATAACTATACCAGTAATATAGCTGCGGCATGGCTCTAACACGTAAAACCTATAGTACACCTGCAACCAACATTAAACGAAGGAGACAACAGATGCGGTATCAACTGAATTTTAATTATCCTTCAAACCTAAACACAACAATATTTAACCTACTCGTTTACGTTACATGTAAAACATCCAGACTAGCGTATAGAAGCAGCCACAAAAATGTGTGTATGTAACTGTTAAGGCGAATTCTCTCTGTAATGAGAGAGGTACACGTTCAAGTGAAATTTTACGGGCTGCAGAATAACAAGACTATGGAACCTCAAAAGTTAGCTTCCTCTCAAGACTTTACAAAACTTCAAATAATTTTTTAACCGATGAATATCTCATTCCACGTATATTGGCTGTGTAAGAATATCCACTACTCCATATAACCACGTGGTGTTGTAAGATACGACAGAGGGAATCAAACCAGGAGATGGGCAGCAGCGTCTTCATAATAACGACAAAAAATAAAAAAACTGCGGTTCCCAACCCGCTCTAAGACGTGGCAACTATAGTAAATATGGGGCAGCCTATGAGACACACCTATGTTCAGCGATGAACTTTAATAGGCTGTGATAGTAAATGTTAATAGAATATCTCATAATAAACATGGAATTAAATCAATATACAACATCATATTGTCTACTTTCCTGCTTCGAAAGATCCACTTCCTTGTAATAGTTTGTATACAATATCATAACGTGATAGAGCCACGCAGCAGCTATATTGTAGTTGTAGCACGAATGGGTCGACTCAACCGTGGAAAGACTATTAGTTTGTATACAACATCATAATGTGATAGAGCCACGCAGCAGCTATATTGTAGTTGTAGTACGAATGGGTCGACTCAACCGTGGAAAGACCACCCTCTCACAGAATACCAACGTAAAATAGCAGCTCAACGCTGATGTGTTTCGTATGGTGAGTGTAGAAAATCGGAGACCCATTTAACTAAAAACGAGACATTCCATCTCAGTTCTTAGTTCATCTTAATTTGATTTATAATCGAGGACAAATGTAGATATCCATGGGCCACAGCGTCCATTAACCATTAGGTAGACTAATTGCTCGATTGTCACCCTTATTCAATAATAAAATATAATATTCGTGTAATTATTTTTATGCTCTATAATTATTATTATATAAACCATATAAGTAAGATAAAGCGGATAAATTCATATTAATTCATACTTAGTTAATACTTACTATTCCCCTCGTGGAATTTATTACGATTCGATTTCATGGATTTTAATTTTTTTTTTTTTGCGCGGCACTCTAATTAGTTAAAGTAGCCTTACTTACTAATTATAACATCAGCTATCTGCCAGTGAATGTTCAGTCAAAATACGTCCAGCCGTTTCGGAGATTAGTCGGAACAAACAGATAGACAGACAGAGAAAAATTTTAAAAATTGTTTTTTGTAATAGGTACTGTAATATATACTTTCATATGCACTTAGTAAAAAGCTGTTATTTTGACATTACAGACAGACATTTCAATTTCATTTATTTGTATGTATTTCATAAAATCAATTTTTATAATACAGTTACCGTTACAGCCTATTAAAGTCCACTGCATAGGAAACATAGGACTTCCCCATAGATAGCGTCATAGGGGGATATTTGCCATAGTTGCCACGCTTGGCAAGCGGGTTGGCAACCGCAATTTCTTTTTTTATTTTAGTCGTTATTAGGAAGGCGCGAATTTGTTTTGCTCTGTCCACTCTTAAGTCCACGACTGAATGTTATGGGGTAGTATATATTCTTACACCGCCACTACGCGGTATCTTTTTGAGAAGCAATTTAAGTAAGTTAATAAAAGATTTTAATATCAGGGTAGTCTATCATAAAAAAAAAAACAATAATAAAAAAACAAAACTGGACGCCTTTACGAGTGTAAATATAAATTGTGAGGTATTATAAAATAGGACCAAAAAGCAAACACCTAAATTGTCCGTTTCATTTAACGCGATGTAATATCAACTCGATAGCCCGTAACACGCACGCGGCGACTCAAATGAGCGGTACGTGTTGTAGGTGTGTGAAGGCTGATTACCGCTATAAAGGATGCTACATATTATTCCTGACAGATTTATCTACATCTCAGAGAATTTCTTCGCAATTTCATTTACAATAAAGTATTTAAAAAAATATTTTATTTAGAATAAAGGTGACAAACGAGCACACAGTCATCTACATTTATCCTTTCAAAAATCAAATTGCATATGCGTTTTCACCCCTAAGGACTAAGATGGAAATGAGTTCCAGTAACTACACTCACCATACGAAACACAGCAGCATTAAATTGCTATTTTGCGCTGATATTCTGTAAGAACGTATTCCTACCTCGGGCGAGCCGACCCATTCGTGCTCCAACCATAATATAGCTGTAGCCTGGCTCTACCACGTATACTTGGGAATGCACTAAATTCTTCTTCAAGTATCGATCACATGCAAGAAGAACATCCTCTTATAAAACCGAATCTTAACTAATGAAAGTAGAAAATCTATCTAAAGACGCTAAACCGCCGTAAACACCAACGAGACGATATGTAGTGATGGATTCTTATAGGCGGCCACCACATAACACAAACTTTTTATCTTAAAAACGTGACCCTACTGGCGATTACTACTGTGTGAAAAAGGCACTTTATAGAAATGTGAGAACGGAACGTAAGAGGTATATGAGAGAAAGAAAATGTGTAAGCGAGTAGCAGAAAAAGGAAAGAAAGAAAAATCGAGGCAGAGAGAGGTGCGAGAGGAACATTAAACAATATAGTGTTAGGCGGAGGAAACAGATAATTAAATTAGATTTTTTGAAGTATCATTGTAAATTTTTTTTCGTGCCCAGTCCCACATATATTTCAACTTTTACAAACTTTTCAACTTGGCTTTACATACTGTTTAATCTAAGAATACTTTGAGAACGATATCCATTATTATGACGGTTAAGTCCACTCGGGAAAATACTTATTTTTAAAAATCTATAACTGTCATAAAAGTCTAAAAATCAAGTAATAAACTTTAATCTTTTATAAAAACCACTATAAAAACTGCCGTGTAGTGGCGATGTAAGAATATCAATTACCCCATATAATCCCGTGAATGTCGTAACAGGCGATAGAGGGAAACTAAACCAGGATATGGGCAGCAGCATTTTCCTAATACAACATAAAATAACAACAAACAACGGTTGCCAACCCGCCTGCCAAGCGTGACGTGAAATTATGGCAAATTCCTCCTATAAAGCAATCTATAGGAGACGCTTATGTTGAGCAGTGGATTTTTATATGCTGTAATGGATGGATAGACATAAAAATCAATATATACTGCTTTTCCCTTTTTTCATCTTTTAATGTCTTATTTTCGTCCCTTCGATTTAACTAGCCAGCTCGCAAGCACCTACCTGTTTGAATCTGTCCCCGAAGGCCCGCACTGTGTAGGCGCGTCCTGACACTTTGATAGAGTGTATCAATTTAGAGAATGTTTGCCAAATATTCAGTCACAAATGTTTACGAGTTTGCTAAACAAATACAGGTCATTAACTAGTTAATAATTAGTCCATAAGACTGACGATTAATTAAGTTAAGATAATATAAATGACAGACTCTAAAAAATCTAGTTTCCAATTTTTATTTAAAAATATTCAAAATTCTCAAGGTAAAGTGTCTATAAAGAATTAGAATTATAAAAAACATACTGAATTTATTTCTATGTCCCGTTTTAATGAAAATTTATGAATAACAATAACTGAACTTTCTCTCTCTCTCTCTCTCCCTTTCTCTCTCTCTCCCTCTCTCTCTCTCTCCCCCTCTCTCTCTCTCTCTCTCTCCCTCTCTCTCTCTCTCTCCCTCTCTCTCTCTCTTTACATAATGACAAGTGAAAGGGACAGGCTCTTTTTATTGTTGTAATAATAAAGATAATTTATACTTAAACTAAATGAAAGATAATCAACAATTATAAGTAAAGCCTTAATATTTATCTTTTTATGAAAGCACGAATTACTGAAGTTTAAAATCGAAATTTAAGTAGTTTACAAACAGTACTAACATCATTGACTCGACAGCTATTCAGCGTAGAGAACATAAGAGCATCTTATGTAAAGTGACGTGATGCGACGGAAACGTTAAAATATAGGTACAAATTACAAATAAACTATATTATACATACAGTGTTGACGTATTTAAAATTAATGTTGAAGTTATTTGTGCATTAATTTGTCTATTACCTTGAAAAGTTGCAAATCCGATATATTAACGTGGTAGAGCCATGCTGCAGCTATATTAGTAGTATAGTTGTAGCACGAATGGGTCGGCTCGACCGGGGAAGGACCACGCTCTCACGGAATACCAGCGTAAAATAGCAGATGGACACTGCTGTGTTTCGTATGGTGAGTGTAGAGAACCGGAGACCCTTTTTACTGGAAATGAGGTATTCCATCTTAGTCCTCACGGGTGACTACGCATATGCATTTTTATTCTTTATTGAGGATAAATGTAGATGTCTATGGGCCGCAGCAACCACTTACCATCAGGTGGACTGTGTGCTCGTTTGTCACCCTATCCTATAAAAAAAAATATCATCAAGAAAACTATTCAAGTTTTATTAGTGTTTGCCAGTTTTAAATCACTTTTTACAAATACTTCAGAACCTTTAAAGTTTGCGTCAATTCTAAAACACTCGAACTAATCTAAGTGAACACGATAAAAGAGTTAGGCGACAAAATTAAAAAAAAAATTAAAAGAAACAGAAAGTTTACTCATTACAGTTGTACAACGGCCACGCTTTGATGCGTCTCAAAAAGTTTAACAAAAACTATATAAAAACACTAGCACATTCAAATGTAACGTTGTGTCAAAATTTTAAAGCAATCAGTGAAGAACTTTCTGAAATTTAAGATTTTAAACATTAAATTTAGAGATTTCACTTCTACCGCGAGTGAACTGCGCACATGTTTTTCTGTTTAGTATTAGAGTTACATACGAGATAACAATCCCACTGATAAGGGTACCCATGGACTCCTTCCACCAACTTCATTACAATGGCTTTGTACTCTTCAGTAAGTTCATTGCTGTTTAGCGGCAGAATTAATTAAGATGGTGTTAGGTGGATTCTTAGATAAATAAAGAACCTGGTGAATCGCCACACTTTATTGTTGGACTGACTACCGCTATAATTGCATTCATAATCATTAAAAATAACTATCTATTAAAGATTCTCTTTCACATAGTTTATTTCAAGTAGCAGCTCTTACAAATTTCCCTTTCCTTTATAACTTTAATAAGATATTGAGGAGCAGCTATAAAATTTAATAAATGACCATTTATCATCCCTTTCTCGCTTTTCTCGTTAGAGAATCACTTCAAGTTTCAATAAGTTCAATTTCAAATTCTTTTCCCTAATCGTTATGATCAGAATAAACGTTCATTAGCCGTTAATTTATTATTTTCCTTTTCATTTTATTAATTTCTTGAATACCTACATAAAATGTTACATATTATGGAATATTCCTTTACTATAATTATATTAATATTGTTAGGACTGATAAGAGAAGAGAGAGATCTAAAATTAAGACAGCTGTACATCCGATCGATTTCGACTAGTCACCATGACGCCATGCGACACCATCCAATGAACAGCCAGCTTTTACCAAAATGTGAATTAATGGCTCTTTGTTCTCGAAAGTAATATCTTTATGTATGTCCTTGAATATGTTACGGCGGCGTGTGATCCTTCGTTATGAAAGGAAGTTTAAAGAGGGCGATGACGATTACTAGACAATTTTTTTTAAATCATTGTTTAACAGTATATGCTTCTGTTGTTTCTAAAGTTGTATTATGAGAAACTTATTCTATTATTTCTGATGATGATCTATCGTCTTATTCATTTTAATTTAATTCAAATTTAACTATCGGTCCGTAGGGTCCATGTGCGGTGAAGTTCCTAAAGGAACTCCATCCGCAGCTGGTCGTTGCTGCTGGTGATAAGAGGGCTGCTTCTTTTCTCGCTCAAAGGCTAAGTATAGCCATTCAGCGGGGAAACGCAGCCAGCGTTCTTGGCACGATACCGCGGGGAGTAGGACTATATGATAATTAAGTTTTTTTTATTATTATAGTTTTTAATATTGTATATAATTTGCATATTATCACAATTAATAGAAATACTGTAGCGGCTTTTAATTTATAAAGAATTTTTATTGGCCCATAAGCAGTGGACGCTTGATCTATCTTTTTTTTTTTATAGGATAAGGGTGACAAACGAGCACACAGTCCACCTGATGGTAAGTGGTTGCTGCGGCCCATAGACATCTACATCTATCCTCTATTACAAATTAAAATGTAGATGCGTTGTCACCCGTGAGGACTAAGATGGAATGCCTCATTTCCAGTAAAAAGGGCCTCCGGCCACCTGCACTCACCAAGCAAAACGCAGAGGCAGACCTCTACTTCACGCTGGTTTTCTGTGAGGTCGTGGTACCACCCCGGTTCGAGCCGGCCCATCCGTGCGACAGCAAAAGCTGCCGCATGGCTCTACCACTGTTATCTTGACATCAGTATCTCTCTTTGATTCTTCTATTCTATTGAAAGGCACACACTTACTGTAGTTTAAAACTTCATCCATTGAGTAAAGACGATATAGTCTCGACTTAATAATAATATTTGCGTTCGCATCCGACGAAATTTGTAATAAAATAGGGAAGATAGGGATAAAATTCGGGAGATCGAGTTTTCTAAATATCATTCATTATACCGTGTCTCTAGTTAATTTCCACGACAAACACTGAACACTGTTCTGTCACTAACCAAGTATAATACACCTTAGAACAATAACTAAAGCATGATACACATTTATGAATTTCATTTTCTTAATTACGTCTGAACTCCTTTCTTTACGACAAAACATTAATGTCGAATTTCTAAGTAAAAATAATGGCTGGGTTCACAACTGGCTGTAAAATTCTAAATAACCTCAATTAAGTTAGCCAACCGGTGCCAAGAAACAACAATAAACTAAAAAAATTCTCAGCGTACTTCCATATTTGTCATCTTTGCTATGTCAATACTTCTTTATGTTTAAAATAGTCGACTTTGTATAGATTAATGTAGACACACTGTAAAATTTAAAATCAATTATGTTTTATCCATTATTTTTAAACGATAAAGCCTCTTATCTAGCTTCACTCACAATAATATCTATAAATAATAATAGAAATAGGTCGAGAGATATTGTTTATAAAAACAGAACGATAACTTTTCTTTTTTTTTTTTTTTAAATTCTGCACCTACGTTAATTTCTTAGCACCGTATGGGTTGACTGGTAGAAAATGCCTTTAGGCATTAAGTCCGCCTTTTGTATCTATGTTTTTCTAAGGGAATATAACAAAGATTTTAAAATAAAAAATTAAAATAAACGAGCACTTAGTCCACCTAATATTATGAGGCAGATTGCAATAATACTGACCCTCTTACCCTTCAATCCGAAACACAGAATGAATACTCTGTTTGGCGGTAGAATTGTGCAAGAGGGTAGTTCCAATCAAGATTGATTCCTAGACGAAAAAGAAGCCTTACCAAAAAAATAAAAATAAAAATCAGAAAAATCTCTGAATGAAATAATCAAAATTTGTGGAATAAATTTAGGAACGAGAAAGGACTCAATCGATTTTATATCAGATTAATGTAACCGATGTTACAAAAGCCTTACTCATAGTGTCAGGAGTGCTCGATTCTCAGATTAGTTAAAATGAATGAAACGAAACTAGCACGTGTTTTATTAAAGTGAAGGAAGAAAATTGCTTATTCGCTCCGACAGAGGTGGTCCAAGTTATCGACTCGATCTGGTAAATGTCGATCTATCTTTCTGCGAGGACGAGAGCAATCTATTCATTTACATTCCAATTCAGTGAACAGTTGATAATGAAAGACATACCTTTTTGCTTCAATAGCTTGAGTGGCCTCGAAGTGAAAAAATAGGACTCCAATATAAATGCGTTTCTTTTCCAAGATTTTTTCTTATACGTTTACATTTGTTTTTGTCAATCTTAGCGTTATCTAAGCTCTTGAGCATGTGTTTTGGAACCAAATATATAAGCACAATATCAAATAAAAATTGGTTAATAGTAATAATATGCACTGAAATTCCATGACTTAATTCCTCCCTATTCATTCCTTCATTGGACCAGGAGACGTTCGGCTGGTCTCCACTCCTTTGTTGTCGATATACCATTCGAACTAAACGGTTGTATTTTCATAATGCGTACTGCAAAGAAGTGGAATAAGTCAGTGCGCTTCACCATCTTCGGCTGCATCACCACCTACCATCAGATGTTATAGTAAATAATGTCCACCACATCTGATTTTACGGCTTCCAGTCTCGAAGGAGACTAGCCGTCTGCGCAGGACGGGATCATAGTATACGACTTTACGCGCAAGCACAGGCGCTCTCTCTATTCCCTCTCTCTTATAGTCCGATGGGACGGTAATCCAACACGATCGGAAAAAAAACAGGCGCACGACCTCAGGTTCTATGGCTTTACTTACGGGATGAAACACTTCGGGGAGAAACACTGCGGGGTGAAACACTGCCGGGTGATACTGAGAATTTCTTGACAGAATAACCGAATAACTGATTTTGACCGCGCCTGAGAATCGAACCCATGATCTCATGATCAGCAACCAGGTTTCACTACCACTAAACCAATGAGAGAGTAAGTGGGATAGTATTCAAGTACTGGTTTATGATAGTAAAAAAAGTAATTTAGCTTGATGTATAGTCATTATTAACTAACAATTAAATCAAACTTGAATTCACGTCCAATACGTAGTCAATATAAGAACAATTTATATACACCTAAAATTAATAATTACATGTATTATAAGAGCACTTTTTGTACAGGTATTAAAATGTTTATTTATTATTTATTAATACCAAACATTAATTTATATAAAGTTTTATTTCTTAATTATTGCATACCCGATATGGGTAAACTGTGTAACATTTAATTGCAATGTCACCCGCAAATTGTACATACACAGCTTATTATATACAGGCAATAAATATTCTGATTCTGATTCTGATTCTAACTTCGACAGTGAACGATTATAATTTCAAATCAATTTTCTCTATCGATTTTTGTTTCATATAAGCTCTTTTGAGAAGAATTTGGAACTTTCTAATGAAAAATAAAGATACTAAAATTGATTTCACAACAAATTTGTAACCCGGTCAAGCCTTTTTTAAGCCTAATTTGCATTTGCGAATTTAGGTTACCTCGGGCAAACGCTTTTACCTCAAACGTCCACAGAAAATGACTATTAAAGCGTAATAAAAATAAATTAAAGTTACAAATTCGTAGGAAAAGTTTTATTATTCTTGATTACATTCTTTGAATCCGCGTGAAGCACGAGTTTTTCATGTTTTAATTTAGGCTCCACAAATTCTTGCCATTAAGACCGTATTGTACGAGATTAGATCGAAAAAGTTTTCAAAATCGTCGTTAAGACACAAAATTTAAATTAAAAATATTAATTTATCACTGACATTTAATAAACAGACGTAATTTATTATTCAATATATGTGTGACATTAAAATAAATATTTAGTCCTCCACTGTTAGGAAATGTGCAGTAATCGCCCATGTGTCGGCCTGAAAATCGAAGAGACCCTAATAAGAGATACTGACACCTAATCTCACGTAGGATCAAAAAAATAAAGAATGAACTCTCACATAGGACGCCTAATAGTGGTTTTATGAGTGAATCCAACATTCATGGCACAAGGCGTTTGCAAGTACCGGCATGGATGATAAAAATTTACTTACCTTCCAAATTACAATGTTTGCTACGTGCCTCAACTATAGTAGCACGTGTGTCTTGTTCTTTTTGAGTCTATGGAAACGGCATTTGTTCAACAGTGATATTTGTAAAAGCAATTAATTAAACGTAGGTACAAAACTTAAGGAACACGCTGGTATTTTTTGAGAACTATTTAATTTTTATAAAAAATCATAATTCATTGAGAAAAATTTATTTGTTAAATTTCATTCAGATAATACAAAACATTCCAGCAAAGCAGTGACCACAATAATATGAAAATAGTTATATAATCTGTCGATTCCACCAATATTTGATAAAATATTAAAAAAATAATTTCAATTAAATTTTTAAATTGAAATTAAAAAAATGTTTTTTAAATCGACTTTTTTAATTGCATAACTAATTTGATGAAATTTATAAAGAACCAATGTGAAATTATACTGTGATCGTCAAATGACAAATTTGCAAAATCGAATAACTTGCCTCGGGAATATCTACATAGTATGTACAATCAAAACATACATTTTAAAAGTGTCATGGCGGTGTCAGAATATCCACTACCCCAAATCGTCACATGGGTGTTGTAAGCGGCGACAGAGGGAAACAAACTAGGGGATGGGCAGCAGCGTCTTCCTTATAACTAAAAAATAAAATTAAACTGCAATTGCTAACCTACCTGCCAAACGTTGCAACTATGACAAATATATCGCTTATGGGAGAGGCCTACGTTCAGTAGTGGACATTCGACAGGCTGGATCAGAACGCAACGTTCAAAAGTTTCGGTCGTAATAGATAAGGGAGTTTCTCTTTGAAGTCAATCGAAAAGGAGACTGATTTTAATCAAAGTACCGTAACTTATTATCAAAACCCATTCAAATTTAATATAAATACGAAAAAACGCGTCTGTGAGTGAAGGAGCAATGACTGATGCTTTCACGACCATCTGTTTAACATTGGCTAATAGATCAATTTCTCCTTAATTTTATCTGGCTATGGATTCATGGAAGGCCTTTTATAAGTTATTGAAGTCAATCTGCTGTGTTTCGGCAATTAATTATTAAAAATTATTTGCGTTAACTGTACACTCACAATTTAGACACATTTAACGCACAGTTTTTAAGGATAATAAAGGATATATCACCGGATAAGATCACACACTATTAGTATTACACCTAAATGTTTTCTTGATTACGGTAGGTAAATTATTAAAGTTAATTACAGGGTGTGAGGCATTTCATATTAGTCCTCCAAGGTTACAACGGATCTGTGGCCTACTTCCTTTGAAGTTGTCATCAGACTTCCATGGACTGTAGTAGCCACCTACCTTCAGGTAGATTGTAAGTTGGTTTTTCACTTGTTTTATATAAAAATAATTCATTTCTGTTTTAATATTAACGAAATGAAAACATGTAACTACACCACCGTTCCGGGCTAAGCGATATAATTTATTTTTCTAATGAATACAAAGCGATATAATTTATCTAATGAATACAATAATTTGAAAATGCCGTAATACCAGGGTTGCCAATATAGAAAAAATGTTTGAAAATAAATATAATTCATGGTCAAATTACGGTTTATAGTAAAGTACTAGTCAGAAAATATAAAACAGTATGAAACTCTGCGAAAAAAATAAAAAAACAATAGGAAAACTATTTCCATTAGTATAGTATATTTTATTAATTTTAAAATAATATATACTACAGAAGACGATTTTACAATGGAATATGCCGATGCCCAACATTAAACTCTTATGGACTGATAAAGAAGAATATTTTATTTTATCTCGCACGACGATTGATAACCCTAATACCTGAACAAGCTATTGTTAAAACATTTATTTTAAAACCCACCTACGTAGAAAGTTTGCAAAAAAGATAAAAAATGTAAATCCTATGTCACTTCCACAACTAATAAAGACAAATCTAACGACACCTCGTATAGTCGTTGAGGCTACAGAGCATGCCATAGAAATAGACATACATACATACATCGAAAAATATTAAACTCCTTCAGATTCAGTCGGGTATAGGTAAATACAGTGTAAAATACAGCATTTTCAGACAATATTAACGTATAATATATGATACAATGTAGTTTAGAATAACATACAAAACACATTGCTGATTCAATTAACGTTACCTGCTTATTTTAAACAGTTAAACCCAGCATGCTATGCTACATGCGAATGTAAGCCGCGACATTGTACTGAACTTCTAAGAAGCTTTGTTTTGCTCATGTACGAAATTAAATTAAAATTAGTATGCAGTACAGGTTCCTTTAATATTTATTACGATTGTATTAAATGTATAACATTGTTCTGCTGTTCTACATTGTTCACTTCAAAACCAACAGCTCAAACAAATTATTTTCTTTATTCTAAATGATATCTATATTGTGCTGCAATGAAATAAGAGTAGAAGAATAAGATATTCCTCAGAACTGTTTAACATCCAAAATACTTTCGAATTTTGGTGTTATGTTGAGGATTGTTTCAACAATATTCGCCGTTCTTAATTTGTCTACCAATCTTAATTATTGACGTATATACTTAATATATATATATATATATATATATATATATATATATATTAAGTAGTGCTACGTTCGTGACGCCAATGAATAGGTTTCTTGGCTGAAAATCAGCGCTGTGTGAGGCCATACTCACACAACACATGCTGAGCCAACCCCTTTTCGGCACAATGCGACCTTTTTTTTATATATATCAATATGTGCTTTTATTTTCATGTGTATGAACTGCCTGTGCTGAATAAATGTTATTTCTATTCTATTCTATTCTATATATATATATATATATATATATATATATATATATATATATATATATATATAATTATATATATATATATATATATATATATATATATATATATATATATATAATTTCCATAAACGTATGCACACATAAATCTGCAGAAAACTCGTATCTATAATTATTATGTAATATGGAAGAGCAAAAAAGGTGGGACATATCTTTTCCTTCATTGCATGTTTATTTTCAAAAAAGCTGCTGATGATTTTATTAGTTTTATACGAGATAATGCAGCGTTCTACTGCGTTTCTACTACCATACTAATGTAATAAAGCGGAAGAGTTTTTCTGTTTATTTATTTGTTTAAACACGTCAATCTCCGGAACTACTAGTCCGATTTGAATTATTTTTTATATGATAGCCAGATTCATGAAGAATAGAATTAGGAATTAGATATCAAACTACAGTTCTCAGCTAGCTTTAAATATTGATTATTAGAAAAAAAATTGTTATGCAAGTCCGAATAAAATGCGCTCCCGAACTACTTTATACGTACATCATCATCATCATTACAGCCCTTCAGAAGTCCACTGCTGAACATAGGCCTCCCCCAAAGAATGCCACAAAGCACGGTCCTGAGCCACCTGCATCCATCGACTTCCTGCATATCTTACCAGGTCGTCACTCCATCTAGTGGAGGGACGCCCTACACTTCGTCCGCCGGTACGAGGCCGCCACTCGAGAACCTTTTTTCCCCAACGGTTGTCGGTTCTTCGAGCTATATGGCCGGCCCATTGCCACTTCAGCTTACTAATCCGTTGGGCTATGTCCGTCACTCTGGTTCTACTGCGGATATCCTCATTTCTAATTTTATCACACAGAGAAACTCCAAGCATAGCCCTCTCCATAAGTCGCTGAGCGACCTTGAGCTTCCTCATCCGGCCAGCAGTGAAGGACCACATCTCAGTACCATAAGTCGTCACACTATCACTGGCATCACTGGCAACATAAGTCATCACAACTGCAACTTATCGATTTGTTACTTAATTAATTACAATAAATAGGGAAACTAATGGCTATTTTCTAGATTTATTACGTCTACGGTTAAAGAAATAAAATCGTGAGAATTCTATCAAACAAACTCCCGTCATTCTTCTGTTACAAAGCGAAATAATTTTTTATGTATGCTGAGAGAGAATGTGAGTAAAGTTTAGAACTAAAATGACAACCTTTTTATGTCCCATCCCTGGGATAGGCCTCCTCTCTATTCTGAGAGGGTTTTTATGGCATGGAATTGTCCGGCGCGCTGCCCCAATGCGTGTTGGTTGCATGTAAACATGTGGTAAATCAGCATTTAAAAATGTAATTGCAGACTATAGTATCAAGTTTACTAGTACAAAGTTTTTTTTTTACTTTATATTAATTATCCTTAAATTAATAGTTTTTTCTTTAATGGGGGCATCCACGACTTTTTCTGCCACCTGGGCGGCGCCACTTAAAAGTGAGGTATAATATTTGACAGATTTCATAACAGCTTACTAATCCGTTGGGCTATGTCGGTCACTCTAGTTCTACTGCGGATATCCTCATTTCTGAGTTTATAACGCAGAGAAACTCCGAGCATAGCCCTCTCCATAGCTCGCTGAGCGACCTTGAGCTTCCTCATACGGCCAGCAGTGAAGGACCACGTCTTAGTACCGTATGTCATCACTGGCAACACGCACTGGTTGTACAGTTTCGTTTTCAAGTTTTGAGGTATACCTGACGAGAAGATATGCCGTAATTTCCGGAACGCTGCCCAACCGAGTTGAATCCGTCGATTGACCTCTCGGTCGAAGTTGGACTTACCTAGTCGAACTATTTGCCCCAGGTAAACATACTCGTCAACAACTTTGAGCTTAGTGCTCCCTACAACTACCGGCATAGGTGTGACATGGACATTAAACATGATCTTTGTTTTGTCCATGTTCATCTTAAGACCTATCCGTTGGGAAGCACTATTGAGGTCATTGAGCATAGTGCTTAGGTCCTCCAGCGATTCTGCCATAAGGACTATATCGTCGGCAAATCGAAGGTGAGTGATGTACTCGCCATTGATGTTGATACCGTATCCTTTCCAGTCCAGAAGCTTGAAAACGTCTTCCAATGCAGCGGTGAAGAGTTTCGGAGATATGACGTCACCCTGTCTTATACCTCTCTGCAATTGGATAGGTTTCGTACTCTGGTTCTGTACTCGGATAGCCATCGTAGCTCTACTGTACAAGCACTTCAGCACTTCGATATACCGACAGTCCACTTGGCACCGCTGAAGGGACTGCAGCACCGCCCAAATTTCGACGGAATCAAAGGCTTTCTCATAATCCACATACGCCAGACATAGTGGCAAATTGTACTCCTCTGACTTTTGTACAATTTGCCGAAGGGTATGTATGTGGTCTATGGTGCTAAAGCCTTTTCAGAAACCGGCTTGTTCGGAAGGCTGGAAGTCGTCAAGTTTGCGCGCGAGACGATTCGTAATGACTCTCGAAAACAGCACGTAGACACGACTCAGAAGGGAAAACGGTCTGTAGTTCTTCAAGAGAGCGTTGTCGCCTTTCTTGAAGAATAAGACCACCGCACTTCTGCTCCACGCCTCCGGTGTAATGCCACCATGGAGGACGGAATTAAAGAGCTTCTGAAGGACTTCAAGTACCGGTTTTCCACCCGCTTTGAGAAGCTCCGCTGTAATTCCATCCTCGCCTGGGGCCTTGTCGTTTTTAAGATGCTGGAGAGCCATTCTAATCTCGCTCAGACTGACGTCCGGAATATCATCGGAATAATGTCGGATAAGACTCGCTCTTGGATCGTTACTAACACTCGCGTGTGGCTCCAACGATGACGTGTACAGCTGCCCATAGAACCTCTCAATCTCACTCAAAATCTCAGGTGTCCTGGAAACGATGCTGCCACATTCTGTCTTCAGCTTTGACAGTTGGCTCTTTCTGGCAGACAGATCTCTGGCAAAGACTTTGGAGCCTTGGTTCCGCTCGATCGCTTCTTCAATACGAGCTGTATTGAAGTTGCGTAAGTCCCGCCGCATGCATTTGGAGATCTGTCTATTTAATTGCCTGTATGCTGTCAAATCTGTTGAAGAATGTAGCTTCATCTCCCGTCTAACAGCCATGAGATTGAGAGTGTGATCGGAGAGTTTTTGTGTTCTTCTGCGGCGGGTCTTAAAGAACTTAGCTCCGACCGCATGGACAGTTTCCACGAGCTTGTCATTCATATCGTCCACTTCATTGCAGTCTTCTAGGCACTGAAAACGGTTTTGTAACTCGAGCTGAAAGGTGTCGGGACTTTGGATTAGAGCACGAGGGGGACGGAGTGTTGACTTCATTAGACGAGACCTCTCCAACCTAACGTTTAGGTTCTCTGTGCCTCTAACCATTCGGTGATCGCTGCCGGTTTTCACCCTCGTGATCACTGAGACATCACTGAACAGTTGTCGTCTGGTCGTCATAATGAAGTCAATCTTATTTTTGTCTAACCATCGGGGCTCAACCAGGTCCACTTCCTGTGGGGCCGCTTCTGGAAGAAAGAGTTCATCATAAAGAGTCCCTCTTTCTCCATGAGACTTCATGCCAGCCTCTCTTGTGCCTAGTTTTGCATTGAAGTCTCCTTTAAACACCGTATATTGGGTTTTGGAGGAATGCATGGCTCTAGAAATATCCTCATACATTTCCTCCACCTCCTCATCGGGGTGTGCCGAGGTTGGTGCGTAAACCTGTATGACCTTCAACGAATACCGTTTGGTGATTCTGAGTATAAGGTACGCAACCCTCTTCGACACACTCCCGATCTTTACAACGTTGTTGACGAGAGACTTGTGGACGATAAATCCGACACCTCCTTGGGACAGATGGTCGCCCTCCCGGTGATAGAGCAAGTTGCCGGATTCGAGGATTACCGTGTCCTCACCCTCTCTTCGGACTTCGGATAATCCTATAATATGCCAGCGCAACTTGTCTATCTCTTCTTCCAGCTCCACGATCTTCTCGTCAGTCCTCAGGGTGCGTGCGTTGTATGCTGCCAGGTCGAGTCGTCGTAGGTGGCAATCGAACCTCCACCGGAGATTCTTAGCACCCCCTAGCCCGTCGTTACCATGGTCGCCACCGTAGCCAGGAATAGCGGGGCCGCCAGGGACTGGGGGCCATCTCTTAGTAACTTTATCCATTTGGGGGGTATTTGCCATAGTTGCCATGCTTGGCGAGCGGGTTGGTAACCGCAGTTCTTTTATTGTATTTTTGCTGTTATCAGGAAGATGCTGCTATCCATCTCCTGCCTGTTTCCCTTTGTCGCCTTTTACGACACCCACGGGAAGATATGGGGTAGTGGATATTCTTAACCGCCACTACACGGCAAATACGTACGTACGTAATGATACGTAAATACAATTTTCTACAAAAATGTTGAAAATACCATATTGTGGTCGATGTAAAAGTTTCTCTTATACATTTTTTTTTATAGGAGAGGCGGCAAACGAGCATCCGGCTCACCTGATGGTAAGGGACTACCGCCGCCCATGAACAACTGCAACACCAGGGGAATTGCAGATGCGTTGCCGGCCTTTTAAAAAGGACTAGGCTCTTTTCTTAAAGGTCCCTAAGTCGTATCGGTCCGGCAAAATCGCTGGTGGTAAACTATTCCACAAGAAAGTTGTGCGAGGAAGATCATCTTCTAAATCGCACAGTGGTGGACGGCCAATCATCCAGATGGTGTGGATGGTATCGAGAGTTCTGCCGCGTTATGCGTTCGTGAAATTTGGCGGCTGGGATTAATCCGAACAATTCCTCAAAGCACTCCCCGTGGTAAATGCGAAAAAAAAATGCAAAGAGATGCAATATCTCTTCGCAGCGCCAATGAGGCGAGCCGATCGGAAAGGACTCGGTCGTAGACGATTCGAGCCGCTCTGCGCTGGATGCGGTCAAGTGGAAGGAGCTGGCACTGGGGAGCCCCAGCCCAGAGATAGGAACAGTATTCCATGTGAGGCCGAACCTGCGCCTACAACATAAACCACAATAAAGTATTTCGTGACAAAAAATTATTGAAAATTAAAAAGTGATTTATGAGCGTTATTAGGACTCTACAACCAGTGCATGTTGCCAGTGATAACTTATGGATCTGAGACGTGGTCTTTCACTGCTGGCCATATGAAGATGCTCAAGGTCGCTCAGCGAGCTATGGAGAGTGCTATGCTCGAGGTTTCTCTGCGTGATAAGCTTAGAAATGAGGATATCCGCAGTGAACCAGAGTAACAACGGATTAGTAAGCTGAAGTGGCAATTGGCCTGCTATATAGTTCGAAGAACCGACAACCGATGGGGAAAGAAGTTTCTCGAGTGGCAGCATCGTAATGGTAGGCGAAGTGTAGGACAACTCCCCACTGGATGGAGTGACAACCTGGTAAGACAAACTGGCAGGAAATCGATGGATGCAGGTGGCTCAGGACCGTACTTTGTAGCATTGTTTGGGGGAGTCCTATGTTCAGCAGTGGAAGTGTGAAGGGCTATAATGATGATTATTATTAGGTATGGTATATTAATCCTTACGAACGAAAGTTACATCATCATCAAGACAATTTTATGAAGATAAACTTTCTCCTTATAGTTATTTGGATGCATAGTTTAAGAGACAATGAAAAATTAAAATAATTCAACACTCGGCTTGGCGCACAAATGACGCATTACCCTAACCGCCCGATGAGATCCGAGAGAAACCAGCAGTGAACGCGAATTGTCATGCTCGTGGCTCAGAAACGTAATATACATGGGTGAAACCGCGGGGCAGTGCTAGTACCTTTATAAATAAAAAAAATATTTGTTTGGATATAGTTGGAAACCGCGAAGATAATCAATATTTTACGTTTTTAAAAAGGCGCAATCTAAAAATGTAGTTTTATATTTCTACTTTTATTATTATTTTATAAATAAATTGGCCCATGTACAGGGTAATTTTTCAAAAAGTAATCAATTTTTAAACTTAAGTTCAAATATACAAATAATCATATACCGTTGTTGCAGTTTTTGAAAATACGAATAAATAAGACTTCCAATTTTATTTGAAATTATCCCAAATTGAATATGATTTATGGGCAACAACGTTTTTGCCTACTGATCGACCCTTACGAACGTGTGCGTGTGTAGCAAAACAGTTAAAATAATGCGTTATCACGCATTTTGAATTTAAAACATAATAATAACCGGCGAAGTGCGAGTCGGTTTCGCGCATGAAGGGTTCCGTACCATCGTAATATACGTTTCTAGTAGAAAGCCTGTTTTAATTTTTAATTTAGTTTAATTTTTATTATGTTTTGTTATAGTGGCAACAGAAATACGCATTCTATGAAAATTTCAATTGTCTACCTATTACGGATCATGAGATACAGCCCGCTGACAGACAGACGGGCGGACGGACGGACAGCGGAGGATTAGTAATAGGGTTCCGTTGCATACCCTTTGAGTACGGAACCCTAAAAAGGACAGAAAATCTGAGATATTTTTTAATTAATATTTCTTCACCATTTGCCTATTACTTAATTATGAACCTTGTCTGAAAATTTGGCCGGTTATTGCAAAATAACCCTGTACACCACTGATAGGAGTAGCGTTCATGATGGCAACTTCTCAATAGTTGTAGATCGTGACAAAACTAACAAGAAAGCAAATGGGAAGTATGTCCGAAAAAATGGAAGAAAAAATAAAGAATATAGTTGTAGCACGAATGGGTCGGCTCGCCCGGGGCTGGACCACGCTCTCACAGAATACCAGCGTAAAATAGCAGCTTAACACTGCTGTGTTTCGTATGGGATCAGAGAACCGGAGACACTTTTTACTGGACATTCCATCTTATTCCTCACGGGTACACAAGATGTGGATGTATATGGGTCACAGCAATCACTTACCATCAGGTGGACTGTGTGCTTGTTTGTCACCCTATCCTATAAAAAACCACATGAGAAGCACCCGCTTTCAATCAAAATCGGTTTACCTAGAAGAAAGTTCTGAGGTAACAAAAAATTCAGTTGAATTGAGAACCTCCTCCTTTTTTGAAGTCGGTTAGTTATAATAACCTACATCCCTAGTCACAGAATGGTTCTCCTCAAACTTTTAAGACGTCTGCTGTTATCCGGATTGGTGGACTTCATATATTCTACATTTGCTTTTGTTGCTCGCCTCCGATCGAGCAGTAAATATATTATGTAGAGGAAATGTATGCAAACCTACAAAATTGCTTTAGGATAATTATCCGAACGGATAGCGTGCAGAGCGTTCGCGTGCATCTTTATACTTGCAGGAAATACGAAATCGTTTAACTCCTACAACTATCGCTGGAAAGTGATACCTACAAATTAATCCAAGTAAAGAAGGTAATTTAAGCGGTGCTACAGTGCCTTTAGCGGTGCCAGGTTAACTGTCTGTATATCGAAGTACTGTAGTGCTAGTACAGTAAGGCTACGATGGCTATCCGAATACAGAACCAGAGTACGAAACGCATACAACTGCAGACAGGTGTACAACAGTGTGTCGTTAGTTATGAATATACAACAGATAATTTATACCGATATACATATATTACATATATACATTTATATACATTATATATGTGTATATGTGGCAATGTATACGCTTTTACAATAAAATCCCAGAAAATGTACAAAATTTGTCAATAAATAAGTTTAAAACAAAAATTGTACAAAAAGGGTTATTATAATATCAAAGAATATATAGGTGAAAATAAAACCCTGGGTGATCGCCGCCGTGCTCGTTTTTGTACAAACAAAAAAAAACAAAATGATTGTAAAGTGAAATATGTTTTCAAAAAAAGTCCCGCTGGGTTTCTTGCTCGTTCTTCCCAGGACAGAGGTATTTTCCGAACCAGTGGTAAATAAAAAAATGACTTTCAATAAGTATTATGTAATAATCTATATTGAACAAAAAAATATTCTATTCTATTCTATGCTATTTGCTATAGTTGCCACGCTTGGCAAGCGGGTTGGCAACCACATTTTTGTTTTTCTAGTCGTTATTAGGACGCTGCTGCCCACCTCCTGATTTCCCTCTGTCGCCTCTTACGACACCCACGGGATGATATAGGGTAGTGGATATTTATTCTCATACCGCCACTCTTCCTTAATTTATAAACATTTTCATTTAATACTAACCATATTTTGCTTTGGTACACACCTAGATAAAAAAAAACATCTTGCTATTTTGTCACAGCATTTATATACGTCATTAAATAAGTTGTCGCAACGCGAACCGATTGAACATGATCGAAGTTACGAATTGGTGGTACATGGAAAAACTTTTGTAAGTTTATTTGTACTGTCGGATGTTATTAAATAACTATACTTTGTAATAAATAAATAAATAAATAAAAAATAGTGAAAGTAGAGGACTAAAAGACGTTACAATTTATAAAAAATATACAGCTCAAAGATCGTAATTATCATAATTATTATTACGTTTCCGGGTGAGAAAATACAAGGCATATAATTTATCGAATTGCCTTTACCGTCCACTTCATGATAAATTTGTTCTTAAATACAAATCTGTCAGATTCAGTGGCGCGTCCCTGGGACCGAGCTTTCGCTCTTAAAAGTGAGAGATGGCCCATTGAGTTCCCAGGACACTTAAGATACGCTTGAAAACCCTCTTTTAGTTCTTTACAATGATATCATTTAAGCGCCTGCTTCATTGAGTAATCAATTGGAAGTGACTTTTCTTATTCCTTACTTGGGTTTCTATTTTAAAAAAAACCTATTATAAATACATCGGACTCAATTATTTTATAACATTACATTGATCCGTAACCATCGAAAATTGAAGTAATTTTTAGTATGTATTATAAAAGGAGAGGAATGAAACTTATCGTCCGGTAGATATATTTAAAAAAAAGAAAATGATGATCATCATTACACGTGTTTTTCCCATACAAAACTTTTTGATCACGTTCACGGCTGTGTAGCTAAGAACCCTTTGCCTTCGCTGAACGAGAAAATATTACAAAATTAAATTTATGCAAACAAATATCAATACTAATGCGGTGTTACCCTCCAGAGAAATGAAATATATATCATAATCTGTGTTCAGCCTCTTTTATCCCTTAAATCGAAACTGATTTACCGCTCCAGCTATCTAAAATGTTGCAGATTAAAGACAATTCTCAATATTTAGTGGGCAAGACCTGTCTATATATACTTTAATGTAAAAAGTAGGAAATGAATTACAATTAAGTAAGTAATTACTTTATATTAGGCTGTGAGACATTTCACCTTAGTTCTCAGGGGTAACAACGCTTTCGTAGCTTTCTTTGTTTACAATTACTGTAGGTATCAATTCATTTGTCACTTTAGTTTTATAAAATAATTTATAAACAAATAAAAAGACTGACTAAGAATTTTAACAACCTGTTGAATTTGAGAAACACATATTAAGAACAAAAAATTTTAAAAAGTGGTTTTTGTCTGTTTACTCTAAAAATTGTATATTTGAGTACCTCGTTATCTGTATCTAATAATTCAGGATTATATAAAGTCATTCTTAAAGTATGCGTGATAAACTTAGAAATGAGTATATCCGCAGTAGAACCAGAGTGACCAACATAGCCCATCGGATTAGTAAGCTGAAGTGGCAATTACCCTGCCATATAGCTCGAAGAACCGACAACCGATTGGGAAATAAGTTCTCTAGTGGCAGCGTCGTATCGGTAGGCGAAGTTTAGAGCGATCCCCCACTAGATGGATTGACGACCTGGTAAGATATGCAGGAAGTCGATGGATGCAGGTGGCTCAAGACCATGCTTTGTGGCATTCCTTGGGGGAGGCCTATGTTCAGCAGTGGACTTGTGAAGGGCTGTAATAATGATGATGATGATGATTCTTAAAATAGGACGCAGCAAAAAGGCAAAGATAGGAATAGAGTGCATTATCTATGGCATTCACGTAGATACGGGATAGAACATTTTTTTTAAGATATTGGGTACGGGGTTATTATTGGAGAAAAACGAGACACTTTTTGGAAGAAGTCTTCTTTTGTTCGTATTTTATTTGACATACCGTTAATCAGATTGCGGTAAAAGTTTGTCAAATTATTCCTTCAGCTTGCGTAAAGGTTATAGGCATAGTACAATTAACTTACAGTAGATGGCGCGCGTATCGTACCGACAAATTTATAAGTTATATGTGTAATTTAACTTTAGTAAATGTGTTATCATTCTAAATTTAACAAAATATATAACGCATCCAAATTTAAAACGATATTTCCACAATTATTTCTTCTGCAGCAGCTATGCGCCGCATGCCAACTAGTAAGAAATAAAAATTATTATTTATCCATATTGTTTATAATATTTTTTTAAAATAAAAGGTTTTAAAAAGTTACTTTGCAAAAATCCGCTCTATAAAATAAAATGATGTGTCTTACCTAGTATGAAGAGCACCTCCCGCCCTCCCTCAATTGCGTGCACTATCCCCGTCACCACTAATCCCAGTACCACTACTCCCAACACCACTACACTAAGAAACACGCACCACTGACGACAATACGACACGTGTTTCGCCTTGTCGTGTCGTGTCGTATTGTCGCCAGTGGTGTGTTTTTCCTAAAAGTTTTTTTTGACTATACGACAATTTATTTTATAGAGCGGATTTTTGCAAAGTAACTTTTTAAAACCTTTTATATAATGGATTTCCGCAAAGTAACGCCTGATTCTATTAATAATATTTTTTTTAAATTTCTACACTAAGTATTATTTATTACCCAAAAAACTTTTCCAAGGGTAGCTTGAAAATTTTCATGAGTTATTTTCTATATCCACTTTCTTATTAAGACAATAAGTTTCCTGGTAATAAGTCACTCATAAACCGCCGCTCTTTCTCACTTGTTCCACACTTTCTGGTTACTTAAATAGCTTTTGGGAAAACTTGTATGAAGCATTGTAGTTACGAAGAAAGTTTCCAATTATTTCAGCCATATAAGTGTGTCTATGATTTCAGCCACACGTTAAGAGTGAAATTGGACTCACCATTGTTATAGAAGTACTAGAAACTTACAAAGTACCTATTATACAAGAATATGGAAAAGCGTTAAATTTAATACCATCTATTTTGTCCACGTTTTATTTATTATTAATTACAATAACACATTTCAATATTGGAATTAAAAAGGGGTCCGCTTTTTATTACCACTTTTTACACCGCTTTTTCCACAAATGTAACATGAGTACTAAAATCGTAACATAGTACCTATTATCCAAGATTATGAAAAAGCGTTGAATTAAAAAACATATTTTTTGTTTTGACGTTTTATTTGTTATATATAGCTATAGTGGATTTCAATAACGGAGTTAAAAAGCAACTAACTGTTAAGTAAGATCCTGTTATTATATTATAAAAATTTTAATGAATCTTTATAACGATATAAAATTATATGCAACAGTAAAAAGGAGGTAGTGGTATGTGTTCTCTACACTAGGATTTTCTCCAAAGTCGTGGAGGCCTTTAAATACATAGATAAACACGGCCTGGAATAATTATTTGTAGTCCAAACATATAGTTATTCCGCCCGCAGTGCAGCAGCCAAACGCTTCTGCCACTTCAAATATTATAAAAAGTAAAAGCCGATTTTAATGAACTAAAAGGAATAAAATAGATTCCACATATAATTAAATAGCTTCTGAAGTGTCCGGAAGAATGCAGCTTCTGAAGCAGTTGTATAAAAATTATATTATTCTTTCTAGTTCTTTGAAGGCGGCTTTTGCGTTTTATCAAAACTTTAATTTTGACCCTTTTGAGTAGATTAGAGAATATTACAAACTCAAGGTGCAGTAACCGTTAGTTAATCAATTCTCATTGGTAACTCAATGGTAACAGGTAAATATTTTATAAATAGTTACATTAAAAACTTCATCCCCTATCCCACCTTTAGGGGTAGAATTTTTCTGTAAATTTATATAGGAAATAATAAAAAGAATCATTAAAATCGATTAAAAATTGTCGAAGATATCATGTAACATATATACAAAAAATACAGTTGAATTAAGGAACGCCTTATTAAGTGGCGAAGCTTGCGAAGTCACTTATTGATTTCACGATGTCTGTCCGTCTGTCCCACGATTATCTCGAGAACGGTTTTGAATTTTCAAACTCTGTTTTCAGCAATCGATTACTGATCACCCAGGCATCTGAACCTCCTATTTTGAAACTGATTGATCAACGGCAACCGTTAGAAACCGCTACAAAGCTGATTGCTTCGCCACTTTGCTATGCTGTTAGCTTGCTAGGTTTATTCACCGTGGAATGGCGGTGTAAGAATATCCACTACCCCATATCGTACCGAGGGTTTCGTAAGAGGCGATAGAGGGAAAATGAAACAGGAGATAGGCAGCAGAATCTTTCTGATAACAACTTTAAATAATAAAAAACTGCCATTGCCAACCCACTTGCCAAGCGTGGCAACTATGGCAGAATCCCTCAATGAGGCAATTAAATACTATAGTGGATATGGACGGACCCCTGTAGTATAAAATATTTGATAAAAAAGGTTCAAAATTGAACTAAATTGAAACGAAGGTTTCGCTTAACATAATTACAAAAATGGAACACAGTAGAATTGTGAATTTCCTTTTTTTTTTTTGAAATCGGCTAGAAATAATTTAAAACAATCACTGAAATATATCATACGAAAATCAATATCAGAACAACGAAGCAACGCGATTATGGTAGAAGGCAAAATACGGAAATACCCTCAACCGCAATATCGCTTTTTGGAGGGTAAGTGCAATGGAATCGTAAAATGCTGACTGTTAAAAAAAAAGATTTACCGGTTCATGCTACGCCCGTGTGATTTTTAAAGCAGCGCGATAAAATCAAAATAAAGCGAGAGAACAATGGCACGGCATCATTTCCGGTTAGTACAATGCACTCGCTTGCAGCTAAAGTTACAGTTGCCGCTGTCATGAAGGCAAGGGAAGAATCAAACACTAGTTTCTTTTTCATTCATTTCCCGTTTGTTTAAAAGCACTTGTTCAAACTATTTGAATAATCATGATTAATATTTTCTTATTAATTATAACGCATTCACAATAAATATATTTTCTTTAAATCATCATCATCATCATCACAATCATTACAGCCCTTCACAAGTCCTCCCCCAAGGAATCACACAAAGCACGGTCCTGAGCCACCTGCATCCATCGACTTCCTGCATATCTTACCAGGTCGTCACTCCATCTAGTGGGGGGACGCCCTACACTTCGCCTGCCGGTACGAGGCTGCCACTCGAGAACCATTTTTCCCCATCGGTTGTCGGTTCTACGAGCTATATGGCCGGCCCATTGCCACTTAAGCTTACTAATCCGTTGGGCTATGTCGGTCACTCTGGTTCTACTGCGCATATCCTCATTTCTAAGTTTATCACGCAGAGAAACTCTCTCGCAATATGGCAGGTTTGAAAGATGACCTTATCACAAAAATTGATAAGGGCGTGCTTCGGTGGTTTGGGCATGTTGAGCGAATGAGTGAAGACCGAATGGTGAAGAAAATATATAGCGCGAAAGTTAATATTAAAAGGTGTCGAAGTAGACCGAGACTAACTTTCGAAGACCATGTGAGCAAATTGCTCGAAGAGGGTAGGGTCAAGAGTACTCGGATACCTAGACGTGCATGTATGAAGAAGATAATGAATCTGAATGAAGCGAAAGAGGTATGTAAGGATCGTGACACTTGGCGATCTGTTCTCTCTTGCTACCCCGTCAGGGATTGTGCGTGAAGATAAGAGAAACTCCGAGCATAGCCCTCTCCATAGCTTGCTGAGCGACCTTGAGCTTCCTCATCCGGCCAACAGTGAAGGACCACGTCTCAGCACTGGCAACACGCACTGGTTGTACAGTCTCGTTTTCAAGTTTTGAGGTATACCTAACGAGAAGATGTGCCGTAATTTCCCAAACGCTGCCCAACCGAGTTGAATCCGTCGATTGACCTCTCGGTCGAAGTTGGACTTACCTAGTCGGACTATTTGTCCCAGATAAACTTACTCGTCAACAATTTCGAGCTTAGTGCTCCCAACAACTACAGGCATAGGTTTGACATGGACATTAAACATGATCTTTGTTTTGTCCATGTTCATCTTAAGACCTATCCGTTGGGATACACTATTGAGGTCATTGACCATAGTGCTTAGGTCCTCCAGCGATTCTGCCATAAGGACTATATCGTCGGCAAATCGAAGGTGAGTGATATACTTGCCATTGATGTTGATACCGTATTCTTTCCAGTCCACAAGCTTGAAAACGTCTTCCAATGCAGCGGTGAAGAGTTTCGGGGATATGACGTCACCCTGTCTTACACCTCTCTGCAATTGGATAGGTTTCGTACTCTGGTTCTGTACTCGGATAGCCATCGTAGCCCTGCTGTACAAGCACTTCAACACTTCGATATACCGACAGTCAACTTGGCACCGCTGAAGGAACTGCAGCACCGCCCAAATTTCGACGGAATCAAAGGCTTTCTCATAGTCCACATACGCCAGACAAAGTGGCAAATTGTACTCCTCGGACTTCTGTACAATTTGCCGAAGGGTATGTATGTGGTCTATGGTGCTAAAGCCTTTTCGGAAACCGGCTTGTTCGATAGGCTGAAAGTCGTCAAGTCTGCGCGCGAGACGATTAGTAATGACTCTCGAAAACAGCATGTACACGCAGCTCAGAAGGGAAATCGGTCTGCAGTCCTTCAAGAGAGCGTTATCGCCTTTCTTCAAGAACAAGACCACCGCACTTCTGCTCCACGCCTCCAGTGTAATGTCATCTTGGAGGATTGAATTAAAGAGCTTCTGAAGGACTTTTTTAAATAGTTAGTTTTAAATATTAGTTTTTTAAATAGTTAAATTTAATTATTTCATTTGTTACAATAGAGCCGAGGTAGCTCAGGAGCTAAGCGCTCGCTATAAATTTCCTGTACGCGAGCAACGTGAGTTCCATACCCGCCGGTGCCAACGAAATTGCTAATTGCAATTTTAAATGCTAATTAATCGAGTTCATTTACGACATCTTCAACGATGAAGATGAATATCGTGAGATACAAGACTGAAACTGAAACTGAGAGAGTTACCTACGATTTGTATGGAATAAAATCAGCGCCAACTAGTGGCAATAATCAGAATCACCATTATTAGAATCATGGAAAAGGTGATATCTATCCTTAAATTACCTGTCATCGGAGTGTAACAACGGACTAAAATATGCACAAACTCTGCTTCAACGCTGGCGTTATAATAGCAGTCATCTATTATTATTAGTTATTAATGCCTTTGTGGCTGCAAACATCCTCCTAACGAAAATAAACGTCCTGCCTAAATTATATATCGTTCTCACAAAACGAAATAAAATTAACTCTTTAACAATTTTTCTCACTCTTCCATCTCACTGTAAAAATTTAGGTGAAAACTTTTTCGATATCGACGGCGTAAAGTTTACATAAGTTACGTCTCGAACGATTGAAATTGCCGCTCCAACTAATCCTCAGTGTCGAATGCGAGTCAATGCTTGATGGTGATTCCGATTATTGCCACTAGTTGGCGCTGATTTTATAGTTAACTTTCTCGGGATCGACCACGTAAAAGAAACTCGCTCTAGGCACACTGTTCCTAGTTGTAGGACGTATAAGGCTGTGGCTTTCCTTTTTTAACTTTAATTTTTTAGAATATAAACGCAGTCTTGATATTAATCGTTAATGCTATACCTACGTAATTTTTTGATGTATTAGTGCTTATACATATAGTTAACGTTGTTTAAATGCTTTGTTAATTAATACCTATTTATTTTATTTCTGTATTTGCGATTCTCAGGTTATTAAGTGATATCTACCATTTATAATATATAAAATACATACTTGAATATTGCTGAGTCTCCGACTTTTATTTCTACATTTTTTTTTATAGGATAAGGTGACAAAAGAGTACACAGTCCACCTGATGGTAAGTGGTTGCTGTGGCACATAGACATCTACATCTATCCTCGTTTGCGAATCAAAATGCATATGCGTTGTCACCCGTGAGGACTAAGATGGAATGCCTCATTTCCAGTAAAAAGGGTCTCCAGTTCTCTAAACTTACCAAACGAAACTCAGCAGCGTTAAGCTACTATTTTACGCTAGTATTCTGTGAGAACGTGCCCGGTCGAGCCGATTTATTCGTGCTACAACTATACTACTAATAATATATGTAACCAAAAAAAATCATCCAATTATATATTTAAAAAATTTACTTATAAATTATCTGAAAATTGATAATTGTTTTCTGCACTTTTATATAATGATTCCCAATAATCATAACTGGAAACGGGCAGCAGCATATTCCTGAAAACAACTCATTGATCATTGGCTGGCAACCCACCTCAGAAGCATGGCAACTATGGCAAATATCACCCCTTTGAGGCCTATTTTCTTTTGATGGGCTTTGTGTGTGAATAAATGATTAAATGAATAATTCAAAACAAGTCTGCAATTCGAAACGTTTCGTAGACTGAATCATAAATCATAACAACTTAATGATGGCAATAAAGAACAAAGAATCACACCACAATTTCTGTGGAACAGCTTCAATTTGTAAATAAGGAATCGAGGAAATGCGTGATTCAACAAATGCGTGAATAAATTTGATTAATAATCCATTTCACCTCTCGTATACGTTCAATGTTTACATTCATGTCGATAATTGCGTATTTGATCTTTTGTGTATTTAATAAGCTATGATAAACATATTAAAATATATTCAATATAAATGTATAGATCTCCATAGTAGAACCGGAGTAACTAACATGTTGCCCAACGGATCAATAAACTGAAGTGGCAATAGCATTTTGTTTGTAATCGAGAATAGATGTAGATGTTTATGTGTCACAGAAACCACTTACCATCTGATGGACTGTGTGCAGGTATTTCACCCTATTCTATATATAAAAAAAATACAAAAGGGCTGTAATGAAAATAATGTTGAAACCTTAATATTGTCGTTAACTTCAAGCAAAAAGTATAACAAAAATGTCTAATAAATATTAATTCCGACAACATTTCCCCCCGGGCTAAAGTCCTTAATTAAATCAAGATGCTCGATAAAATTGGTATGAGTTTTTACATTATAGAAATAATTTCCAAAAATTCGTTTTTTGTTTCGTTCGTTATGTATCTTTTTTTAAAGAGTCCTCAGCAGGATATGGAGTGTACTATTGCACATGAACTATAACTACTAGTAAATAGCACAATTACGCCACCTTACCTTCCCGTACATGATGTAAAATATGTAAGCTTTTGTGCTGGTTAGCAATCAATTCAATTGTATTCTTGTTCCCAACCCAGGTATTGTAATAAAAATATAAATGACGAAAGATCACACAGTCCACCTAATGGTACATGGATGCTGTGGCCCATAGACACCTGCAACTTTCCTCAATGAATGAATCAAAATGTAGATGTGTTGTCAATATTGTCGCTAGTTACAATCCTTCCCACGGCTTGACACATTCTTTCTCTCATTTATGAGAAGGTTGAAACGGCATTAACACACTCCTCCTGTATCATGCAAGCGTTTTACATATAAATTGCACATTAACAAACATTCAACACTTGTTCCGTATGGGAATCGAACCCACGGCCTTCACTTCTATATCGAAACACTAACCCACTATACTACTGAAGTGTTAATTAAAAGATAAGTAAAGTGAATTAACTCATTATCATTAAAATACTTAAACAGAACTCCTGCTCAGTAAGAATTCAACAAGTCTATATAATCAACGTCACAAATACTTTACCAACTGCTGTAATGAAGGCAAGCTAATATCAAACTTCGTTGTAGACTGTCTCCGAGCCAGTCGCGCTGGGGCCATTCATCCCTCGGCCATTCCAACTTTGTGAATTTTAAATTAATCTTCACCGAGATTAAGCCGCTTGCTCTGCTCTCACGGCATCATAAATATAACGAGAACCTGTTGTAACGGCAGCTCGACGCTTGAAAATTTTATATAACGCCTTATCCATTTGGAAATACCAAATTTTGACAGCCGTAAAGTTCAGACGTAAAAGTGATTTCAAGTTAAAATGATATCAAAGTTTGAAATCACTCTTGTAAAGTTATAAATTCGATTCGAATATGTTTTACAAATGTCTATCTCGAGCCGTGGGGTATATGGGGATAATCTATTCAGCAGTTGATAGGCTTTCATGGTAATGGTAATTCATTCACAATATCACCAAAGTCTTTTTTTTATAGGATAGGGTGACAAACGAGCACACAGTCCACCTGATGGTAAGTGGTTGCTGTGGCCCATAGACATCTACATTTATCCTCGTTTGCGAATCAAAATGTAGATGCGTTGTCACCCGTGAGGACTAGGATGGAATGCCTCATTTCCAGTAAAAAGGGCCTCCGGCCACCTGCACTCACCAAGCGAAACGCAGAGGTAAATCTCTACTTCACGTTGGTATTCTGTGAGGTCGTGGTACCACCCCGGTTCGAGCCGGCCTATCCGTGCCGTCCGTGCAGTCATAACTAAATCCCTTTTATGATGGACAAACAGACCAATATAACAAAATATGATAACTAAAGTTTCGTTCTTATGCTTCACCACGGCACCGCAATTAAATTAAACTTATTTATACTCGTAAAGGCGTCCAGTTGTGTTTTCTTATCATTTATGTTATCGTGGACTACCTAAATATTAAAATCTTTTATTAACTTACTTATATTTCTTCTGAAAAAATACCTACACATTGTAAAGCTACGCCGCGGCTATATTATTATATCACATGGTAGAGCCATGCTGCAGCTATATTAGTAGTATTGTTGTAGCACGAATGGGTCGCCTCGACCGGGGAAGGACCAAGCTCTCACAGAATACCAGCGCCAAATAGCAGCTTAACACTGCTGTGTTTCGTATGGTAAGTGTAGAAAACCGGAGACCCTTTTTACTGGACAAGAAGCATTCCATCTTAGTTCTCACGGCTGACAACGCATCTGCATTTTGATTCGCAAACGAGGATAAATGTAGATGTCTATGGACCACAGCAACCACTTACCATCAGGTGGACTGTGTGCTCGTTTGTCACCCTACCCTATAAAAAAAATTAGGGTTGTACCACAAATGGGTCGGCTCGAGCAGAGTAAAATCACGCTCTCACTTCTGTATGAATACCAGCGTAAAATAGCAGCTAAATGCTGCTGTATTTCATGTGGTAAGTATAAGGAACCAAAGACCCTTTTTTATAGAATAAGGGTGACACATATTTCACATCAAAAGTAATATTCCAAAGACGGTGATTTAAATAAAAACCTTGAAGTAACACGCCAGAAAATTTAAAAATATTTTTGGAACGAAGTTCGAAGAACGAAGAAGCCGAGAAAAAGTGTAAGATTTTAAATAAGGAAGCGAGATGGAATAATATCTATCTCCATCGCAATTTTTCTTATCTTGCCATGAAAAAAAAATATTTTAAATGACGCTTTAAAATAATAGTCGCTAGTAATTCATTTATTTGTATTTGTTAATCAATAATATAATACGTTTATCAATAATAATATACTACGATAGGAACTTTGTTCCAACCGAGTGTTTCACGACACTCACGCATGTTTTTTGTACTCCGGTGGACTTATAAAAATTTTACATTCTACGATGAAATAAAAGTGAACGTGAAAGGAAAACGTATTTCTTGGTTTACGTTAAAATAGACGCGAATGCAACAGTTGTCACACCGCCCATCCGGATCTTTTGAAAGATTTGGAATATGGTTATCGGTATTTTGAAAATTATTATCTATACTAAATCACAGAACACCAATAGTCCCGTAGAAATTTTGCTTGTTTGATGCTTTTCTTAAAATCTATAAACATATAAATAGAATTTAAGTTTCTGTCTGTAATATCCAAATAACTATCTTAAATTGAGCTGAAGAGATTATTTGCATGCCATTAAAACGTAAATAATCGTTTTTAAAATTGTTGTCTTTCCGTCTGAAATGGCTGCACCGAATGTAATAAAAAATGTTCATAAAAGAAATGACAATCAATGCCACCTTCAGCAAAGGAAGAAAATGAAAAATGGATAAAATAAATGGATGGTCTGACTATCTCAAATCTAAATTTCACCACATTACTAGATCGTGCCCAGTCAAAGCCGGGGCCAATCTCTAGCCTTTCAAATAAATGACTAGTAGGTACCACACTCTTACATATTTCTACCGTCCTAAATTGCAATGCCGTATTCCGGCCTGAAGAGAGAGGCAGTATAACTACAGGCTGTGACATACCATATTAGTTCTCACAGGTGGAAACGTATCTTTAGCCTTTTTCGTTTGAAATTGGCTACTGGTGTCTATGAACTGCAGTTGCACCCACCATCAAGTGGACTGCAACGTTTGCAAAGTTTTTTTAAACGTCGTGTTGTTTCTTAATGACCCCATGACCTCCATGTCTTCCCATATGTGTTGTAAGAGGCTAAAACTAGAGAGTAAAATGGAAAAATCCCATGCCTTTGCAGTTACAACCAACCTGAAGTTTCACCAAGTGACGACAACCGCAAGTATAAAATAATATACAACCAATTTATTTAAGTCAGACGTGAGTAGCCCAACAGGAAAAGAAAGCGCCGTTTTACGTAGTAGAGCCACATTGCACCGTATTATGATTGCAGCGCAAAATGCTCGGCTGGACCGAGAAAGGACACGCTCACACACAATACCATAATTCATTTCAATTGTTTTATATCAAATGTCTACTGATGAACATTTTCTGAGTTATATTGAGGATTAGAGCCATGGGTTATGGTAGATTCAATGAATTTGGTAAAGCCATGCTGCAAATATAACATGGTTGTAGCACGAATGAATCAGCTCTGCCGAGGAAAGAACACGCTCTCACAGAATATCAGCGAAAAATAGCAGCTATTGCTGTGCTGGTGTGCTGCCGTGTTTCGATGCGGAGACCCCTTTTACTGGAAACGAAGCATTCCATTTTAGAACCATTTTATGTCCACAGTATGTACTATCAGTTCTATCAGCTCGTTTGCCATCCTTATTCTATATAAAAGAGGAAGATTTTACTGTCCATCTTCTGTATTGTTTCCCAATGTCCCCTCTTACACCCACGGAACATGGGTTAGTGGATTAGTTCTGAGACGGTAAGTGAAATAAGTTACGGGTACGCTTTATTAAAAATTCGATGTTCTGACTAATTTATTCTTTATAAATAAAATGATAGAGGTTTACAGTTGTGCGCGCATCATGGAAAATCTACTGGATAGATTTCAGTTAGGTTTTTTCTAAGTCTTATTTCTTAGACACTTGGCCCTTATCCAAAAAAAAATATTGCGATATCTTCATTTAATATAAAGTTATTAAAGTTTTAAGAAATAACGATTTTTATAAGCACTACGTGTTCAATTTTGTGTTTAAGCAACACGGACGAAGTCGCGGGTATCAGCTAGTGATAAATAATCTCAGTTGCAGAGTTATTGAATACGAATTATAAACAAAACTCTAATGAAGCAAAAGCCTGGCTCAAATACGTGCACTCGAACAAATTAACACCTTAATTTCGTTAAATCTTATCGATAGTTTCATTTGCAGCACCTGAAACCAATACTTTTATTTAACTAAATTTTGTGAAGCACGGAAAGTTAAACCAAAACCGAATCTTATGCAGCTTAAATCAGATTTAATTCTACATTAAGCATTTAATTTTGTACATAATATAAATGGTAATAAATACAATATAACTATAGCCAACAAATGTCCAAACTGCTTAAGATTTTTTTACTCAAAGAGATATACCCTTTGTTTTGTATGAATTTGTCTTTGTTTGTATGAATCTGAATCTTCTTAATCTTATTTATTTTTTAAACTTTAAGTGGTTCTCTGAGATATTACACGGGCAGAAAAGCTAAGTTTATATTAGAGTTAGTTTACTCAAAATGTGTTATTTTGTTTCATATTGATAGTTTTCGTATTTAGGGAATTTAATAAGTCCAGATCGACAGACAAAACCGAGATAAATTAAAAATAATAATTTAAAATTAAAAATTTTGTAGAGCCGACTTCAATATAAGTTATTAAGAATAACTCAAGAACTATTAGTCTGACCTTGATCAAATTCATATGAAACCACACGAGAAGTAACAGCTTTTATATAAAAAAAGAATTATTGAAATCGGTTGACCCAGTAAAAAGTTATGAGGTAACACACATGAAAAAAAACATACAGTCGAATTGAGTACCTTCTCCGTTTTGGAAATCGGCAGAAAAGTTACCGTAAAGAAAACAGTAAAGTGTAATTTTTGTTGCAGTGAAATTTTGTATGCTCAACATGAAAGTTTAAAACTCAAGATCGCATTGATAAATTACATGATGATCATCATTGGTTTGTACGTGAAAGTAAACAGAAAGAGTCATCATTTCATTATGACTTTATTTTATCTCTATATCCTTCAGACCAGGACACAACATACACAACTACTATTTGGCACCAGAAATAGGCAAGAGGCTGGTACCCAGACGGACTCCTCGTAAGAAAACGAGATCTAGTTGCTGCTGTAATTGTAAATGCGACGCTGTCATTCAAAATGGGTCGGTTCGACCAAGAGAAGGACCACGCTCTCACAGAATCTGTATTTCATTGTAAAATGATACACTGACAAAAAAAGAGCCGCGGGCTTCGTGCTGGTTCTTCGCAGGGTAAAGGTTTTTTACCCGATCAAGGGGTAAAAGTAAAAAAAGTCCTTAGAGTCGCAGTATCATTTATAACAAAAAATCATATAAAAGATTTGAATACGTGTAAAACAAAAATTAGTTTTCTTCGAGTTAGTAAAGTTTTCTGAATCTTTTTGTAGGAGCTTTCTCTGAAACCTTACGATTGTATTCTGTGAGAGCGTGGTCCTACGCTCGGTCCTGTGTTCGTTTGTCACACATATTCTATAAATAGGTGTGTGTGCGTGCGCGCGCGCGTGTGTGTGTGTGTGTGTGTGTGTGTGTGTGTGTGTGTGTGTGTGTGTGTGTGTGTGCGCGTGCGTGCGTGCGTGTGTGTGTGTGTGTGTGTGTGTGTGTGTACTTATTTACGCAAGAAGGAAGTTATACTTCTTTAGTGTAACAAAACAAAAAAACTTGAGAGACCATTACCCACTGAAGTTGTCGCTTTTAGGTGTCAGTGTGCGCAGGTATGGTAACAACTTCATAGTGTCGTTTTTTCGTGTCGGTATGCGTGCGCATCCTGAAAATTCTCTCATCATTTTTCCCAAACACCCCAAAAGAAATATAATTTCGCAAACTATAAGTGCTGTTAAGCACTCGGCACGTCTTTAATTAAAAAAAGTTATAACCATCGTGATAAAATCTGTAAAATTGGTTTCACAGAATATGTAGTTAACTTTAATATAAGAAGTCATTGTTTCCATTTACACACAACGTTGCGAAATACAAGAATATGGAAATGCCTAAACTTATGAAATTCCGCGAAATGGGACGAATGCTTAACCTTAATTCGAGAATGTCTAATTGTGTACTTAAGTTTTACTTGTTGCAAACTCTTGCGTTATTTGCGAAGGGAGGGAGAGAACATAATTAACGGTAATTTCACCTCACGAAAATAAACTTTGGTGCGTTTCTTTTTAATAAAAAAAGTGAGGAATTATTTGATGGAGGAACAGAATTTTGCATATTACTTTATTCACAAGAAATTCGAGAATAATATCTTGTTATAGTACGTGAGGGTAATATGGTCACTGTCTTATAACTCTTACTATTTCTTATAAATCACTTTCATACATGGTAGAGCCATGCTGCAGCTATATAAGTAGTACAGTTGTAGCACGAATGGATCGGCTCGACCGGGGAAGGACCACGCTCTCATAGAATATCAGCGTAAAATAGCAGCTTAAAACTGCTGTGTTTCGTATGGTGAGTGTAGAGAACCGGAGACTCTTTTTACTGGAAAAGAGGCATTCTATCTTAGTCCTCACGGGTGACAACGCATCTGCATTTTGATTCGCAAACGAGGATAGTTGTAGATATCTATGGGCCACAGCAACCACTTACCATCAGGTGGACTATGTGCTCGTTTGTCACCCTATACTATTAAAAACACTCAAAAACTACAGCCTTCTTTGCGTAGAAGGTTCTGCGCCCGTCAACCAAATAATAAAATCTAAAAAGGGCGCCGTTTTATCGACGCCATTTTCATTTTTGATATTATAGTAAATACTCGTATTTTAGTCGATTTTAGTAATGTGTAGTGTCGTTAGTTTTTGACGTGTTCCTAATTATTGCGAAAGCTTATTGGCTATTACTTTCTTAGTATATTTGTTATAGTATACGACTTTGCGTTTTTGTCTCTGTCCTCCTCCTAGTTTTGGTTTTATAGGGCGATAAAGCTTAAAGTGACTATATTACCCTCACGTACCTTATATCTAGTTAAAGCTTTGTTTTGTTACATTAAATTGACGTGTGGTAACGGAGTAAAGGAATTGATTACTTCCATTTCGCCACTTGAATATCGTAAGAGGCAACTATATACATTATGTAACGGTTTAACACCAGGATGTTTGACCTAGACGTAAAGTGCCCCTACCGGCGAGCGGAACCAACGTCAATAGTGCGAAACACCAGAGGTTTGTTAATCCAACGTGGTAGAGCTCTGCTACAGATGTGTTGTAGTTGTAGTACGAACGGTTTGGCTCGGCCGGGGAAGGACCACGTTTTCGAAAAAAATCACAAATTACGAAGAGATTTTCTGCTCAAATATTGTGTAGAATATAATAAGTAACATATTAATAATGAGAATTGATGTAAATTAACTCTACTGATCATCAGACATCAATTTAAAAGTTAGAAACAATAATAAAATATAAATGTTTAATAGAAAGTAGAAGCAAACTTCAAAGAAACAAAAAATATAATTCATCATTTAGTAGTCGATGATTTAATTTTTACACTATGTCTTAGCACCGACTTCAGAAAGTAAAATTATTTTATTCTTTTCAGTTTTTTGAAGTCGGCTTTTCTTTTTGAAGTTAATTTTACCCTTTCGAATTGACTAAGTAATATCATAATCTAAACGTCGTATAAATAGTAACATCAAAAACTTAATCCCCTACTTTGCTACTTATTTTTTAATTTTTTTTCTCTAGAGTGAGCACACCTGAAGCATAAGCTACTCGTATTTAAAATAAAAGAATCGTCGAAATGGGTTCACAATTGGCATTGATATCGCGCGCTTCCTTTTTTTTTTTGACTTAACAAAATATATTTAGTGTCAAAGACTTCTGAATTAATTAACGAGGGCTAATAATTTTCTGCTCACCAGATGCCGCTAGTTGAAACTGAGGTAAAGTTTTTTGTTACACAATTTCATTTAACTAAGAAGTTAGTTTTAAATAAAAGTTTATAAATTTCTAGAGTATTATATTAATACACAAAACAATGCCTCATGCCTGGTTAGCTCTTTAAATTTTTTGCACATTTTAAACTTTTTTTAATTTTTCTACTTTTATGAATATTTGTGGTTTGGTTAATTTATTTTTAACCTTTTTAATATAAAATATAGTTAATAGTACTCTACGTGGTAGAGCCATGCTGCAGCTATATTATGGTTCTAGCACGAATGGGTCGGCTCGACCGGGGAAGGACCACGCTCTCACAGAAAACCAGCGTAAAATAGCAGCTTAACGCTGCTGTGTTTCGTATGGTGAGTGTAGAGAACCGGACTCTTTTTACTGGCAAAGAGGCATTCCATCTTAGTCCTCACGGGTGACAACACATCTGTATCTTGAGTCTTTATTGAGGATAGATGTAGATGTCTATGGGTCACAGTAACCACTTACCATCAGGTGGACTGTGTGCTCGTTTGTCACCCGATCCTATAAAAAATAAAAAATAAAACAGAAAGAAACATTAACCTTTACATTTTCCGAACAAATTAACTTCCCCGCTATGTAATCTGTCAAATATTATACCTCACTTTTAAGTGGCGTCGCCCTGGTGGCAGAAAAAGTCGTGGATGCCCTCATTAAAGAAAAAACTATTAATTTAAGGATAATTAATATAAAGTAAAAACAAAAAACTTTGTACTAGTAAACTTGATACTATAGTCTGCAATTACATTTTTAATTGCTGATTTACCACGTTTACATGCAACCACCAACACGCATTGAGGCAGCGCGACGGACAATTCCATGCCATAAAAACCCTCTCAGAATTGAGAGGAGACCTATCCTAGGGATGGGACATAAAAGGTTGTCATTTTAGTTCTAAACTTTACTCACATTCTCTCTCAGCATACATAAAAAATTATTTCGCTTTGTAACAGAAGAATGACGGGAGTTTGTTTGATAGAATTCTCACGATCTTATTTCTTTAACCTTAAACGTAATAAATCTAGAAAATAGCCATTAGTTTCCCTATTTGTTGTAATTAATTAAGTAACAAATCCATAAGTTGCAGTTGTGATGACTTATGTTGCCAGTGATGCCAGTTATAATGTGACGTTTTATGGAACTGAGACGTGGTCCTTCACTGCTGGCCGTATGAGGAAGCTCAAGGTCACTCAGCGAGCTATATCCGCAGTAAAGCCAGAGTGACCAACATAGCCCTACGGATTAGTAAGCTGAAGTAGCAATGGGCCGGCCATATAGCTCGAAGTACCGACAACCGATGGGGGAAAAAGGTTCTCGAGGGGAAGCCTCATACCGGTAGGCGAAGTATAGGGCGATCCCCCACTAGATGGAATGACGACCTGGTAAGACATGCAGGAAGTCGATGGATGCAGGTGGCATTCCTTGGGGGAGGCCTATCTTCAGCAGAGGACTTGTGAAGGCTGTAATGAAGTAACAAATCCCTACTTTGTTTACTCAAATAATAATCACTATTAAATTGTAATCTGCTTAAACAAAAAGTGTCATTCGTCGCTTAGGAAGTTTTAAAAAATGAAGTGCCTTTACATTGCTTCAAATCTCTTCTAAACAGCCTGCATTAGAGCTTTTAAAACGCTTAGAGTGCGGCTCATTCAGGTCAAAAGCTTTAATATGTTTTACGTTGCCTATGATAATATTATGTTACGTTTTAATAATGAATTAATCATTTACATTAAAGACACAAAGGTAAAGAAAGACAAGGAAAATTTTAACGAAGAAGAAATCGAATGTTCACACAAATTACTCGTAAATATCTGATTAACTCAAGCCAGAGTGGATTCTGAACTACTTATATTAATATTGACACCAGTGAAGAAGATTGAAAGTTAGTAACCATGAGGTAGGGAAGGAACGTCATCAGTTAAATAATACTTGCCATGTAAAATTCTGTCGGACCTTCTTATATTTTAGATTTACAAATGATAAAATTAAAAATTTTGTACAACCGACTTCAATATAAATAAAATGAGAACATCATCAATGTATGTATGTGTATCGACTATATAAATTAGATACGAATTATTAAGGATAACTCAAAAACTACTGGTCAGATCTTGATCAAGATATGGAACCACATGACAAGCACCAGCTTACAAATAAAAAAGTATCATCAAAATTGTTTCATCTGGAAAAAAATTCAGAGGTAACACACATAAAAAAAATACAGTCGAGTTGAGAACCTCCTCGAAAAAGGATAGTGAAATGATGGTCTTTATAAGCTCCGTCAAGCGACTTGTGTGAGTTATCAAGCGTCTAATAATTAATAAAATTTGTTCGATAAAATGACCTACCGAATGAAGCAGATGGCGCTATTTACTTTACACGCGTTCTGTATGAGATGCGCAAATGTGTTGCGCGGAGGAAAAACACAACGACTTCACTTTTTGTTAACACTTGATTACGCTACCCATCTAATTTGTGTACCCCAAACTATATATATAAAAATCAATCCTTAAGAACTAAAATCCAAAAATATATAAAACAAGTATCTCAACCCCTTCCCCCACAAATAACTTTTCTTGTGCCGCTTGATAACCGTGGCTTGATCACCAACGGTGAAACGAAGTAAAAGTATACGGAGAAAACCACCAGACCAGTTTAGCCCAGGGTAGCGGTTCTCAAGTTATCTCTTTTATTTTTATATAATAAGGGTGACAAGCGAATATACAGCCCACCCGATTGTAAGTGAATGCTTTGACCCATAGACATCTACATCTATCCTCGATTAATAAATCAAATTGCAAATGCGTTGCCACCCCTGAGGACTAAGATGGAATGCTTCGCATCTAGTATAATTTAAAATTAAAAGTTTGTACTACCGACTTCAAATATAAGTTATTAAGAATAACTCAAAAACTATTAGTCTGACCGTGATCAAATTCATATGAGACCACACGAGACGTACCAGCTTTCAAATAAAAAAAGAATCATCGAAATCGGTTCACCCAGTAAAAAGTTATGAGGTAACACACATAAATAAAACGTACAGTCGAATTTAATACCGTCTCCTTTTTGAAAGTCGGCAGAAAACGGGTCTCCGGTTCTCTACGCTGGTATTCTGTGAGAGCGTGATCCTTTCCCGGTCGAGCCGACCCATTTGTACTACAACCCTAATATAACTGCAGTATGGCTCTACCACATAACTTCCACATCTACTTTTGCTAGGAGGTAGGATTTTTTTTTGCTTCCTTGGTATATACATTGTATAATACATCTTAGTAAGTACCATCCTTTTTCTGGTTTCTGCCTCCAAATACTTACGTTACCATAATCCGGTCTGAGGGGTGAGAAAAACCAGTACAATTACAGACAGTGACGCATACCATCCCGTGCTCAGAAGTGACAGACAACGCATCATCCTTCTTTGTTTGAAGTTGGTTGCAATTGCAGTAGCCACTTACCTGGTGGTATGTCAACTCATTATGTATATTTACATAGGTATATTATTCATATTACGCCATTTTTATTTTCGCGATTTTGCGATTCTGCTCTGTTTATTGATAGATTGCAGAAAATAGTAGCAGAGCAAAGCACAGATTCCGTCAGTCGACAGTCGCACAAGTTAAAAATAACAGCAAAGAATCGTAAGTCACAGCAGAATAAGTTACTATACCTACATGTGTCAGAATTAAAAGTCAACTTGGTTGAAAGAGCAGTAGCTATCAGAGTTAACAACAATGTCCGTGTCAGCTGCAAAAGCTTTAATCAAAGCTTCTCTGTGACTAACAGCGAGTCGAACTCTTTACTGACTGCAAACTTTAAAAGCTATCAATTACCTCTTCCTAACTAACTTGATTTAACTAGTTAAGTACTTGTTAGAATATTTATAACAGGATCGACTTGTTATCCGATATCAGTGATTTTTGTTACTTTTAACGTATATATTTCACTTACGTCTCCCGCGTTTCAAAAATTATTCTTTGTCTAAACGAGTAAAATCACCGCTTGTCTACACGCGACTGCTAGACACAAGCCTTTTCTCATTTCTGAAAGCGTGTTTTGGGCAAAAGTCTCCGCCATGCTGCCCCAATGCGTTTAGGGAACTTCACATGTTTTACTTTTTTTTTATTTGTTAGATATGTAGGTTTCTTCACAATATTTTCCTTCACCGCCGAGCACGTGGTAAATCAGCTTTTCATAATGCGATTAATGAACTGACTAATGAACGGTAAATGAACCGGAGTTGTTCACGTGCTATGAAATATACAACGAGCGCTAGTCCTTAAGCTACTAAGCTCTGTAAGTTAATTTAAGTAAATGTCCATCCATCATTTTTTTTCGTCCCATTCGTATCGCAAGTTAGCGTGTAGTGGCGGTGTAAGAATATCCACTACCCTATATATTCCCGTGGGTGTCTTAAGAGGCGACAGAGGAAAAAAAGGAGATTCTTCCCAACAGCGGCGTCGTTACAATAACGACAAAAATAAAAAATACGGTTGCCAAAGCGTGGCAACTATGGCAAATATTCCTCCTCGCCCATGAGGCAAACTAGGGGGGAGGCGTTAGCAGTGAACTTTAATACTGTTGGCTGTAACGGTAACGGTATCGCTAGAAGCGATTTTGGTAATGCCAAAAAATCTTAGGGTTTCCGATAGATGGCGTTATAACAAACTCGTTTATGCGAGACCTGCGACGGGCAGCAGCGTCAAAGGTACGAGCAGTCTGGTACTGAGATCGTCAATCCGCCTGCTAAGCCCACCCTCCCTACAAAGGGAGAGGCATCCAGCAGTGACTTTTACGGGCTTATTAAGAAAAAGACAAAGAAAACTTATAGTAATCGACACGCATCATATTTTTTTATACTATAGGGTGACAAACGAGCACACAGTCTACCTGATGGTAAGTGGTTGCTGTGACCCATAGACATCTACATCTATCTTCGTTTGCGAATGAAAATGCAGATGTGTTGTCACCCGTGAGGACTAAGATGGAATGCCTCGTTTCTAGTAAAAAGGCTCTCCGGTTCTCTACACTCACCATACGAAACACAGCAGCATTAAGCTGCTATTTGACGCTGGTATTCTGTGAGGGCGTGGTCCTTCCCCGGTCGAGCCGACCCATTCGTGTTACAACTATACTAGAAATATAGCTGCAGCATGGCTCTACCACGTATAAAATTGTTGAGTTTGGTCACAACAAGTGGTAAAATTGAAAATTTTGTACAACCGACTTCAGTATAAATAAAATGAGAACATCATCAATGTAGTCGAAATCACCACAGTAACCACTTATCATCAGGTGGACTATGTACTCGTTTGTCACCCTTATCCTATAAAAAATCCAATTTAAAGTAAACAACAAAGTTTATTTATTATTAATAAGGTTAAGAAATACAAAAACGCAGTGAATTCTTTACCTATTTCAAAAATAGAAAACTAGCTTGTATGCTTAAAATATAATCCTACTTCCTTTCAACAGTGAGTGAGATTTGGTTTCAGAATTTTTGAACGGACTTACTAGTCATTTCTCGTTTACTAGAGCCTCATTTGTTAATTGACTCATCTATACAAATAAATAAAATTAGAGTGTCTGTTTGTAATGTCAAGATAACAGCTTTAATTAATTAAATGCATATGAAAGGATATACGGTACTTATAACAAAAAATCTATTTTTAATATTTTTGTCTGTCTGTTTGTTCCGGCTAATCTCCAAAACGGCTGAACCGATTTTGACGGGATTTTCACTGGCAGATAGATGATGTTAGAAGGAGTAACTTAGGCTTTATCTTTATTTTACTTTATTTTAGAAAAAGAATCAGGGTCCCGCGCAAAAAAAAATTAAAACCCATGAAATCCAATCGTAATAAAATCCACGCGAGCAAAATCGTTGGGAACAGTTAGTATGTACATAAAACGGTGATGTTGACATTTAGCAAAAGAAAATTTACACCCCTAAGCGGTGGCATACACATTAAAGATATTTTTTTTTAAATCATACATCTTTTTATAACACTCACAATAATATACATTACATTCCACATTGTCTAATCAAGCTCCTGAAATAGGTTTCAAACTTATTGTGCCTACCATTCTTCACCCCTGAGATCTCTAAATTCCATCCCTACGGCAGCTCTCGCTTTGCAGAGCGGGGAAGTAGGTTAACTTGTTTCGTCGACTCCTCGTATCTTAGTTGATTAAATTTGTCGCAAGCCCTAAGAGAATGTTGGATGCAAAGATTAAATATTTCAACGCCCGCCAAAACTAGGATTCGTGTGAAAATGACAGATAATTAACACGAAAGTACTAAATTTATTTATTGAGAAAAAGGGTGAAGTTGAAACTAAAAATGTCTCATAAAAGTTTATTTTATATTTCAGTTATGTAATATGTCAAACCATATACAATATTTAAAAAAAACTGTAGTAAAAAATAACTTACTAAAAACTTTAATTGTCATACAATCCCAAACTGTCCGTGGTATCGTACCAAAACCTCTGGCTGCGTTCCCACGTTGAATGGCTGGCTATGAGCCTTTGAGCGAGAAAAGAACCAGCCTTCTAATCACCAGCAGCGACAACCGATCGCGGATACAGTTCCTTTAGGAACTTCACCGCACGTGGACCACACCGACCAATAGTCTCTACAGCAAATGGCATCTGAGAAATACCTGCCATATGTCATATGGCAGGTATTTCTCAGATACTCATATTTACTCACTTACTTCGGCTGTGTCTGATGGCACCCCGGCACTAAACGGGGAAACCATGTCAAACCATGAACTACTCAGAGCCTACAAAATAGGCCTGCCTACATAATATCGTCATCATTACTACAGCTTATCACAAATCCACTGCATAGGCCTCGCCCAAAAACGTCACAAAGCGCGGTCCTAAGCCACCTACATCCATCGACTCCCTGCACGATTAATCAGGTCATCATTCCGTCTAGTGAAAAGTTGCCCGACTTTGCGCTCACGTTACTGAGCTTCCACTTGACACGGCTGGCCCATTGCCACCTCAACGCACTGATCCGTTGGGCTATGTCAGATACTATTGTTACTCTGCAGATGTCCCCGTTACGAAATATAAGAGCCTGAATTAAACATGTGTACAAGTAAGTACAAACAAGCTTACGAATTTCGGTCACGGCGGCCAATCTCACAAATAGACTAGGACAGGATTATAGTGCCGGAATGTATACGCAAATACAGGTGCACTCTCTATTCCATCACTCTCATAATCCGATGGGAAGGTAAAATGACACGACCGGAGAGAGATTAGGCGCAGGATCAACTGCTTTACGCGCTTTCTGAGGCTTGCATGAGGCTTAATTACCGCCATATTTCTGACATGATTAGCAGTCAGGGTTACGATCACTAGACCAACGAAACAGTCAAAACTTAACAAACAAATAGTCACACACCCACCTCCATCATCCTACATTCACGACCCAGCGCTCTACCTCCCTTGTAATTATTTCGGAACGAGCAACAGGGTTGCCCATGCCGTTATCACGGCCCATGCGGCCGTTTAAATTGGAGAAACTAAACCCGATATGAGCAAAGTACTACCGAAAGGAAAACCCTTTTTTGTCTAATTGCTTTAAATTACAATATAGTGCGCAAAATTTAAATTATTTTAATTGCAATGTTTTATTGTTTTGACTCTCAAAATGATTGTTACTGTTTTTGTATTTATACCTAAATTCGACGAAGCCGAAGGAGAATTATAATGGATTTGATATCTTATATAATTTATAATGACGACCTGGTAAGATATGCACGAAGTCGATGGAGGCAGGTGGCTCAGGACCGTGCTTTTTGGCATTCCTTGAGGGAAGCATATGTCCAGCAGTGGACTTGTGGAGGGCTCTAATGATGATGATGATATGATTTATGTACGTAATATTTTAACTGTGACTGAGGAGATGTCTATTAATAGAGGATAATAAAAGAGAAAGACATACCATGTCGACAATAGATAGGCATAAATAGAAAAAGGTAATTTCTTTTTTAAATCTATATATCAAGCTACTATCCTAAAAAGAAAAATAAAAATCTGGCTGGTTTTTTATATATTTATGTATTTTTTATGTATTTATTTTATTTTATTGACATTTAAGTATGTATGTTTCCCATTTTCATTTACAATTATATATTTATACTGCCCAGCTAGATGAGAAAACGTAACCCAATAATAATAATTCCTTTATTTCAGACCTTGATCAATAATTTGTTAGTAATGCATTGCGCACCTTAAATACGAATGTTAGTTTCTTAAATATGTTTAATCACTTTTCAATACACTGTTCCAATGACTTAGCATATGCCCGTCACGACGGTCGGGGAACATGTTCAGAATACCGGCCGTCATGCATTCTACTCAATAGGGTGTACTCTCGTTTACGCATTATTGCAAAGGAATGGCTTGCTTCTGCTAACATCCCTGATGCAAAACCAAAAAGATAATATCTTTTTTAACATCTACAAACTAAGCTAATTATCTAAAGCGCAATAACTAAGCTTAATAAAAACTATTTCCTCTTGCCTTGAAACACCTACATTGTAATCATATGGGAAGACAGATATTTTCATCTACTAAGGAACACTGATGCCATTTGGTTTCGTTTCATTAACCGTCACTAATATAATTTTTAGATTGAATCATGTAGTTTGTTTTACAGCCTATTGTATCCATACGTTTTATTTTAGTACAGAATCTCTGTATGACATCTAACAAATGCGTTTATTGCAATGTTAACTTATTGAAAAGAATTGCCCCATTTCATCCCGAGGTTGTCGTAAGAGGCGACTATGGGATAATCTAAAGACTTCCAATAAATGGTGGTATTTAATGGCGGATTAGGAACGATCAGCAGCGACAAAGGTGCAAAACGACTGTTACTGCGATCGCCAATCCAATATAATACAGCGGCAGTGACTCGTGTTCAGCTATGGACTTTTAGGGCTTGAGAAAAAGAAGAATATAAATAAAAGACGAAATTAAATCAAGAAAAAACTATTTGCATCCAAAGTGTCATCATCATCATCATCATCATTACAACCCTTCACAAGGCCACTGCTGAACATCCTCACCCAAGGAACGCCAAAAAGCACGGTCATGAGCCACCTGCATTCATCGATTTCCTGCATGTCTTACCAGGTCGTCACTCCATCTAGTGGGAGGTCGACCTACACTTCGCCTACCGGTACGAGGCTCCCACTCGAGGACCTTTCTTTTTTTCTTTTTTTTTATAGGAGAGGGGGCAAACGAGCATGCGGCTCACCTGATGGTAAGTGACTACCGCCGCCCATGAACAACCGCAACACCAGGGAGGGAATTGCAGATGCGTTGCCGGCCTTTTAAAAAGGAGTACGCTCTTTTCTTGAAGGTCCCTAAATCGTATCCGTCCGGAAAAATCGCTGATGGTAATCGATTCCACAAGGAGGTCGTGCGAGGAAGAAAACATCTTCTAAATCGCACAGTGGTGGACCGCCAATCATCCAGATGGTGTGGATGGTATCGGGAGTTCTGCCGCGATGTGCGTTCGTGAAATTTGGCGGCTGGAATTAATCCGAACAATTCCTCAGAGCACTCCCCATGGTAGATGCGAAAGAAAATGCAAAGGGATGCAACATCTCTTCGCAGTGCCAATGAATCGAGCCGATCGGAAAGGGCTCAGTCGTCGACGATTCGAGCCGCTCTGCGCTGGATGCGGTCAAGTGGAAGGAGCTGGCACTGGGGAGCAGGCGGTGTGCCGGCATGAAATACTGTCCGGCTCTGCTGAGCATGCCAAGCTTTTTAAAGGCTAATTTGGCCTTCTCTTCCAAGTGACCACGAAACTGCACGTCACTCGATATGTCGACTCCGAGGATACCGATACTGGCTGAGGCAAGAAGGGGAGTGCCTTGAAACTGAGGAGATACGACAAAGGGGTTCTTTTTAGCGGTAAACGCGCAAACTTGTGTCTTCTGAGGATTAAACTGGACTAGATTTAGTCGCCCCCAATCCGAGACTTTGTTCAGCAAAGACTCGACTTCAGACACAAGTTTGTTCCGGTACTCGGCGACGTTATCCCGAGAAATATTGGCACGGCTGATGTATAGAGCATCACCAGTGCTGTCATCCGCATAGCAATTAATGTTACCAGTTAGCAACATATCATTGATATGCAGAAGAAACAGCGTTGGTGATAGCACACAGCCTTATGGAACACCAGCGTTAATAGGCTTGTAGTCAGAACATGCACCGTCTACAACGACCTTGATGCTCCGATCTGCAAGGAAACTGGTGATCCAATTGCACAATTTCTCGGGAAGCCCATAGGAAGGGAGCGATTCGATCGGGTTTGGCACAAAGAAGCTCTTTGTGCCAAACCCGATCGAAGGCCTTCGCAATGTCCAGACTAACGGCCAAAGCCTCCCCCTTGGACTCTACTGCCTCCGGCCATCTATGGGTTAGGTAGACCAGAAGATCAGCAGCTGATCGACCCCGACGAAAACCGTATTGGTGGTCACTAATCAGCTATTGACCCTCAAGGTACCGGATGAGCTGGCAGTTAATAATGGATTCCATTATTTTGGAGAACAAGGAGGTGATCGCGATAGGCCTATAGTTGGACGGGTCTGAGCGGTCGCCTTTCTTAGGGATCGGGTGGACAAAAGCTGTCTTCCATGAATTCGGGACTACGCCTTGGGACTAGGAGTACCGGAAAAGACGCGTTAGGACCGGTGCCAACTCCGGAACACACGTCCTCAGCACAATTGGGGGGATTCCGTCAGGCCCACTCGACTTCTGGATGTTCCCCATCGGTTCCCCATCGATTGTCGGTTCTTCGAGCTATATGGCCGGCCCATTGCCACTTCAGCTTACTAATCCGTTGGGCTATGTCGGTCACTCTGGTTCTACTGCGGATATCCTCATTTCTAAGTTTATCACGCAGAGATACTCCGAGCATAGCCCTCTCCACAGCTCGCTGAGCAACCTTGAGCGTCCTCATACGGCCAACAGTGAAGGACCACGTCTCAGATCCATAAGTCATCACTGGGAACACGCACTAGTTGTACAATCTCGTTTTCAGGTTTTGAGGTATACCTGACGAGAAGATGTGTCGTAATTTCCCGAACGCTGTCCAGCCGAGTTGAATCCATCGATCCAAACTGTAGTAAGTATAATTAATGTTTTATAATTTCCATAAATGATAATGTAGAAATATAGACATAGAATCAATTAATTTAGTCAAAACAACCCTGGTTACTAAGTTGTTTTAGCCGCTGTCAAAATATCATATGTTCTTAATTTATTATAGTAATATACTGTCTAATCATGTAGAATGAAACTATTATGTGCAGATTCTCCCTCGTGCTTGAATAACAGTTGAGATAAATCGCTAGATTCAAACTTCGTGGACTTTGATACGGGTCCGTAAGGGCGGTCGAAAGGCGAATACTTCCGCGATTGGACATATCTCCATATATAGTGAAAGTTTGTTGACCCTTTAGTTTGTTTGCAATTTCTGTGTTAGAATAACCAGAGTTGGAAACATTTGCGGTCTCTTTGAATTAATATTATACCCAACGGACGGTGATATTCAAGCAATATATAAATGTGCCAATCTTCTGTGTCACTATTATGTACTTGTATATAGAAAAGGACAGATATTTTTTACTTGTATTTATTTACTGATTCGCCAACCTTTCCTTACACTATTACATAAATAGGCATAATAGCTATGCATATAACAAAATATAGGTGTAACAAATACTTATAAGAAAACAACTCATGTAAACGTACTTCTAAATAAGTGAGATGTGGATATATTATATAAAAAATAACTATTATTAGCTTTAAGACCACATTAATATTCTATTGAAAATTAAATAAATACAATATCTAATTAATGTACGGGAGTTATAATAGAACGAATCCTGTAATGTGGGTCAGCGTGAATATCTAATTAGTCACTACATTCATTCACCAATTTGAAGTCTTAAGATGGGAGAGTTAGATCCGAACAATGCTTTAATTAATGTAGATTATGAATAATACTTACTGGAAATTTCTTAAGCTGAAACTTTGTGCTGAAAATTTGTGCTCTGAAACTTTTACTGAAATTTGTGCACTGGTTTAGAAAAAAAAGTCTGTCTAGCGGGTTTGTAAAATCACACGTCAAAATGATGTTTTATTTTTTCGCTATTACGTTTTACATTAATAATTAATTTTACGAATTTCATCGCGTTTAATTACAACTTATTTAATACATTACATGTTTAAGATTGCATCTCATCAAAATATTATACATTTCTTAATTGATAAAATAGGCCGGTTTTCTCACGACGTTTGCCTTCACCGGACAGCGATTAAAATTGCAATTATCTCTTACCGTGGTTCGATGGTGAAATTTACGGCATGCTACATCTTTCAATGCCAATGTTATTTTTTTTTACTTATGTTAAAAAAACGAGAAATTTCTATATTCGACACGTGTGTTTATATATGTTCACAGATTTCTTGGAAACGATTGAATGGAATTTTGTTTTTTTTTATAGTTTATATGTACTTCAAGTGTGTTCCCATATAAATTTAAGTAATAAATTCTATCCTTGAGGTTGGCAAAATATAAAATGAAGATTTTAATGTAACTATTTAGACGGTATTCTCTTGAAGTCGGTTTGTACTTTATACTTAAATTTACTTTAATTTAAGAAGTTACTTAAATTCGGTATATTATATGCCAATCAACCGTCAACGATGACAGTGCTGAATTAATCAAAGATGCGAGGACGAAATACGTGATAGATTCAGTAACAATGTGTCTAGAAAGTACGCCTGACAACAATAAAATGTTATCGACTATAAGGTTAAGGATACGGGCTGCAAATTTTAATGGTCGTGGGTTTAAATACGTCGTTCTAGTACTTTCGTGAGCCACTCTCAACACAAGTATTTAAGCTTAGTTTGAAAGACCTAACAGGAATTTCAACTAATAAAGAGTAATGTTAACAACATGACTTGTATTTTGCACAACGTGAGGGAGTGCTCTACTTTCGATATGTGGCCATACCTCAATTTCGCTACATAAAATCGTTCTTATACTTTTATCTAGACATCAAATCCATGTTATTATTAACGTTATAATAACTACAGACATTAAATTATAAAATTAGTTTACTTTCTAATTGATTCACTTTAAATTACATAACAAAAAATGTAATTGAAAAAATATATGGACTACGGTCCGTTGGTCTGCGCGTCGGTGAGTCTTCTCGCTTAATAGAAATGTAAGCAATAGATTGAGATATATAGTATTAAATAAGGTTCCATACATTCTGAAGAGGATCCCTATTGATTTTTGTTATTGTCAGATTCTCTGTTTTTTTCTTGTAAAAATTATCGTCACTATTTTATATTTTTCATCAAAATTAAATAAAGCGCTCATGAGGCGTGCACTTTCGGATTTTCCAATTTTTTTTTATAAAACCCCACACTAGTATTTTCTTCGGTATCGTAAAGGCATTTCACATACTTAAATTGTACATAGACGAACATTCAACAATTATTTGTCCCTCAACGCCGTAGCCAAATATTCTTATATATATATATATATATAACTCTTTGTCTCATATAAATAATTAATATAAAGTCTCTTTAAACTAGAAAGCACACATCCCTCTATTTCGCAGTCGGATCTTAGAAAATTACCTTCATATCGCACCTGTAAAATTATTCTTGAAACAATATCTTGGCAAGCCGAAGACAAGATCTTAACTACAAGGGTGTTTATTACCTGTCAATGATCGTCCTCCTAGCTGCCTGAAATTTCATCTCTTCATTAAAGCTAACAATAATCAAAGGCGAGGTTTCTGATAACGTCTTTAGCATATATAAGCCAGAGTACACCTACCCCCATTGACAATGCCCCACCATATTGAAAAATTAAAATCTTTATAGTTTTTATCTCGTAATTCCTTTTAATATTAAATTGGGAAGTTTTCTACAGTTTTAAAAGGATATTAGTTTTATATTGACACGCTATTAAATATTAAGACGCTGACAACAGATAATTAGGTTTTTTTCTACTATCGGGTTGCATAGATAACGTAGAGATAAAAAGAAATGTGCGAAGAACTGTAACTTGTCTGTTTCAAAACTCAAAACAATTAATTACTTAATAATTTAAAATTTAAAATTTTGTACAGCCGACTTCAATATAAGTTATTTAGAATAACTCAAATAACTCAAAAACTATTAGTCTGATCAAATTCATACGGGACCACACGAGAAGCATCAGCTTTCATATAAAAGAAGAATCATCGAAATCGGTCCACCCAGTAAAAAGTTATGAGGTAACACACATAAAAAAAAATACGCGTCGAATTGAGTACCGTCTCCTTTTTGGAAGTCGGCAGAAAATAACTTGAGTTATCGATTTAAAAAGGCAACCATATTTTGTATTTAAATGTGATATGGCTTTTTTTTATTAAATAGGCTATATCGCAAGTGTGTTTCTATTTTAATATAAAGAAAAAATTCCACCCCTAATAGTCGAAAAATATGGGATAAAATTTAATTATTTGGTACACTTTGTCTTAGCAGCGACTTCAGATGCCATTAAACTATTCGGAAAACTATTTCATTCTTTTCAATTCTTTGAAATCAGTTTTCACGTTTTTTTTTTAAGTTTAATTTTATAGCACCATAAAAATAGTAGAACGAAAGAAAGAGTACTAAGTTGTTTCACATGAAATTTAATTTTAAGTTTAGCTGTCACATTTTTTTCTATACCATAAGTAATAAACGTAATACAATATAATACTAATGAATACGAACCGTGGTAGCTCCGGGGTTTCGCTCACCTTAAAAATTCATCGTACATATAATACGTGGTAGAGCCACGCTGCAGTTATATTAATAGTGTAGTTGTAGCACGAATGGGTCCGCCCGAGAGGGGAAGGACTAAGTTCTCACAGAATACCAGCGTGAAATAGCAGCTTAATGCTGCTGTGTTTCGTATGGTGAGTGTAGAGAACCGGCGACCCTTTTAAAGGGGCATTCTATCTTAGTCCTCATGGCTGACAACGCATCTGCATTTTAATTCGGAAACGAAGATAGATGTAGATGTCTATAGGCCACAGCAACCACTTACCATCGGGTGGACTGTGTGCTCGTTTGTACCTTTTATTCTATATAATTTTAAATTAAAAATTTTGTACAACCGACTTCAATATAAATTATTAAGAATAACTCAAAAACTGTTTATTAAATCTTGATCAAATTTATATGGGACTACATGTGAGGCACCAGCTTTAAAATAAAAAAAGAATCATTTAAATCGGTCCACACATTGAAAATTTATGAGGTAACACATAAGAAAAACATACAGTCGAATTGAATACCGTCTCCTTTTTGAAGTCGGTAGAAAAAAACCGTTTGCAAGTTATATAATTTTAAAATGACTAGGTGGTGGTAGGACTGTCTGTCTAGGATTCCATCTGCATAGGTACCGTACGTACTACCTTTTACCTACTTCTGACTGCAAATAGCAGTGTTTGCACAGCTGTGTTCCGTTCTGAAGAGCATAGAGTACCAGTATTAAAACAAATTGCGAGGCATCTTCGGTCTTCAGAGGTGACAACGAATCTATAACCTTCCTTATTTGAAGTTGGTTACAAGTGACATGGAGTAGCCACTTACCATCAGGTGGACTTTAATCTCGATTGTCAATTTTATCTATAATATAAAAATGAATCGCTGAATGTGTTGCTAAGCGCAAATTTCGAGAGCAGCTGAACCGATTTCGCTAATTCTTTTTTTTATAATATTCCCTGAAGTACATCGACGGTTCTTACGGAGAGAAAAATTTTAAAAAATTGCCTGAAATAGTCTAAAAACAGCACTTTTCTATATTCCCATACAAAACATTCGTAATAATACTTAAAAGTCAATTTGAATATCAATACCATAAAGTTTAAGTGTTAGTGGAGGGGTTCCGGGAAGGCAAAACAATTGAGTGACGTTAGTATCGTATAAATATTAATGTCAATATTTGTCAATATTTATACACACTGGCAGATAGCTGATGTTATGAGGAGTAACTTGGGCTGCTTTTATTTTGGGGTTCCGCGAAAAATAACACCACGCGGGCGAAGTCGCGGGGAAGAGCTAGTAAATAATAAAATAAACATTCCGTAATTAATATTTTGAAGTCGGCCAGTACTATTTGGGATAACGCGGGAGTTTCTCCTCTACCGAAACATCATTTCAGTTGTGAGAGAACGCCTGTGATCAACAATAGTAACAAATGCGTAGACTGTTACTTAACTGAATACTATTATTTTTTCCTCAATATATAAAAATAATTTATTCCACTTTGCAAAGTGTCACCTACAGACTTCACTTTCCATTGTCATTTTCTTTCAAATAACAAAAACACGCCCATATTTTACCAAACAATACCGGCGAATGTAAATACAGTGAAAATATTTTATACATGGCGGCCATATTTCAAATAAGTAACAGTGGCAATGTAAGCCCCAGTACACACACTAAACGTATGCTGCCCAGATCGGTAAACAAGCCGTATCACACAATTCTATTACCAAAGTTAATACATTCACGTGTTTTATGTTCAAAGTCGTTTCGATGCGATTCGACTGGGACGAGCTCACAAGAACTAGATTAGATTTACGGCTATGCCGTCTGGTGCACGAACTCAAAAAATATGTTTCAATGAACTCTGAAGAATTCATATCATAATTATGATAATACGATTATATTATTATTATAATAAATAATTATATTAACGCAAACATTACTACTTATGTACATGGAATAAAACTAATTTTATGACTTTTATAGCGTTTCTTTTTAATTATTATTAACCCGTGCTACAAAGCATTCGAAACGGCGGCAGCTAAAATTAAACTCAATGAAACCCGTAAAATTAATGTATCTGTAAAATTAGTTTTGTAGTATTTGTGTTGTTATAATTAGGTTGTCTAGTAGAGATCGCTTCTAAGCGATAAGGCCGTTAATTGTAACTTTAAATAATTTGTTGGTTTTTTTTCTCTCTTATGTTTTTCTGGTGCACAATAAAGTATATTTCATTCATTCATTCGTTTTATTCAATGTGTAGTTCTCCCGCTAAATAGGAAATAATTGATGAAGTTTTTTTTTTGCATCGTTTCTTTAGCTAGCTGTGTCAGGGCTAAGCTTGCATTAAATTTCAAAGATGACATTTAACATTAGTTCATAATTTAACTTTTAGTTGTTTTATTTTATTCTACAATTTAGTAAGATATAAAACTTGCCATATTACATTTTCAATACTAATAATCAAAACATAAATCTGTCGTGAATCTGTATGTATAAATAATGTAGAAAGTTTGCAGTCTCTGAACATATTCATTTTCGTCTACGCAAAGGAACACCGATTCCTGCTAAGGATTATTCTTGAGGCTGTTGAAATTAAAAACTTCCAAATTTAAATAAAGTAGATGACTGGGATCTGGCCATCTGCTAGGGATCCTATAATTAATCAAATTAAATCCAAGGCCAAACAGGCTTCAAGATACGGTAAGCTCACTCTGCGTAGATTGGACCAAAAACTAATATTTAAACGCTGAAAATAACCGGGGATAAGTATGATATCAGGACGTCAAAGTCCTCAGTCCTCTGTGACGTTCGGGATTAATAATAAACTATAAAATTCGAAAAAATAGTGTTATGACAACTAATTTTATTAAGACAAATAAAATTCACCTTTATAAGCCAAATTTTACACTAGTATGCAAATTATTAAATTTGGCGAAGTTATTTCTTAATGAATAATTTTGTAACATTATTGCGCCTTTGTGGTGTATGGAATTTATAATCGAAGAGAAAAATTACAAAGTAGAGCCTTGCTATAACTACATAATATATACTATGATGATGATGTTGGTGTCGATAACGGTGATATACGTGGTAGAGCCATACTTACTTACTTATCTTCACGCACAATCCCTGACGGGGTAGCCAGAGAGAACAGATCGCCAAGTGTCACGATCCTTACAAACCTCTTTCGCTTCTTTCAGATTCATTATCTTCTTCATGCATGCCATGCTGCAGCTATATTAGTCGTCTAGTTGTAACACGAATGGGTCGGCTCGACCGGGGAAGGACCACGCTCTCACAGAATACCAGCGTCAAATAGCAGCTTACCACTGCTGTGTTTCGTATGGTGAGTGTAGGGAACCGGAGACCGTTTTTACTGGAAAAGAGGCATTCCATCTTAGTCCTCACGGGTGACAACGCATCTGCATTTTGATTCGCAAACGAGGATAAATGTAGACGTCTATGGGCCACACACACACACATTGCCACGCATGTTTGGCGGTTTGGCAACCGCAGGTTTTCCTATTTGTTATTAGGAAGACGCTGCTGCCCATCTCCTGTTTTGTTTCCTTCTATCTCTTATTACAACACCCAAGTATCAATTAATAGATTAATAGATATTAATAGATTATCAATTAATAGAATTAGTATCAATTAATTCAACTGTAAGCGTATATCAAAACATTTGAAAAGTTTAAAACGGCATAGTTTTAATTTTGTTTTCGGTTACGTATCGATCTATGTATGTCAACCAACCACAGCCTACAAACGCTGCTACGTCGTAGAAATAAACGAGTCGAAAATGTGTCTATATAGTTTATAAACTAGTTCGCTGTTGGCCACAGAACACATTTACTCTCTACCGAGTGTTGACAATACAATATATCATTGCGTCGACAGCTTGGCAGTAAAATGTCAACGACTTATCACTACAAGAGTACAGAGTACGTTATACGTAGTAAACACATCTAATATCAGTAGAGCTATTACTCTGGGTAGAGAGTAATTCTGTGGTACAAAAAGAAACTCAATCACCTATTCTAGCAATTCTCGATGACACTTATCACAAAATTAAGAAATCACTATCATCATCAGTATTTTATGTATTGAAGAATAGCCTTGTGACTGGCCGACTCTGAGTAGATAGAACGGAATTATTTTAATTAAAATTAAACGCGACCGGAGATGGATCCCGCTTTCACAAAATACCAGCACGAATTATTATAGCATCTTAGTGCTTCTATGTTTTGTATGATGAGTACAGAGAACTGGAGACCCTTTTTACTGGAACCGAGGAATGCCATCTTAGTTTTCGGAGGTGACAACGCATCGGTATTTTTATTCTTAATCGAGGATAGATGTAGATATCTATGGGCCACAGCGTTCACTACAATTGGCATGTGTACTGTCTTATCACCTTTGTACTATAAAAATATTTATTTTTATTTAATTTACTTGTTTTTAGTTCAATTAACTTTTTGCTTACCTCGAGCGCAAAGCGCGTAGGTACTCGTATGTTCTACTAACGCCTAAAAATCAAGATTCCAACGGTTTGTCGCATAAAATCGTATCTAACAATCTTGAACATTTAAAATATATAAAAAGCACATTGTCAGAAAGATAAATGATTGTTGAACTTATTTTTATTTTAAAGACAAACTAATTTCTTTTTATCGTCTTCATTACCTACCACCGTAACTATAAAAGTAAGCAAAAAAATTGTATAACTCTTTTTTATTTCCTTGCAGTATTGTAGAAAGTTTTTTTTTTTTTATTTGCGGAATAGTAAAAATGAAGTCTAAATACACACGACATCGTAAAATATAACATTCTGTTCCACCTTTTCTCGGGTATACATAAACACTTTGTTAGAGATTTCTGAAGGTCTGTGTGTCCGTGCCACAGGTGGCTATAGCCCGAGAGGCTTAACCCGTATGAATATTGAAACAGCAAATGCTGGCAGAAGGGTGAATACAAAAGCTGTAGTTTTTTTAAAAGCAAACATTGACGTTGCTTAGTTTTATTAATGCCTCGATTCTGTGATATGCTTTAGAATGTAGACTCAATTTTTTTTTAATTGTTATCGTACATATTATTTTGCCGAGCCAAGTCGTAGTCGCTCAGGGACTAAGCGCTCGCTGTAAATTTCACAGTTCACGAATAATTTTGGTTAGATCGCCGTCGGCAGCTATGAATATGTTAGTTGAAAATTTAATCTGACATATATATATGGACATGGTATAACAGATATATCGAGAGTGATAAGGTCTTTCTAATGTTTCACTTATGACAAGGGTTGGAATGGAATGAAGATTTCTGCTTCGCCGCCATTACTAGGCATACAATTTATATTTGGTTTCTTATAAGCAAATATTTAAAACATAGCCTGGAAGTTTTGGGGTAATTGTTGTGCCTTCTTGTCGTTAAAAACCCAAAACTTTGCGGCTGACTTGTGTCTTTTTACTTGATTATTCCTTAATTAGTAAGCTGAAGTAGTAATGGACCGGTCATATAGCTCGAAGAACCGACAACCGATGGGGAAGAAAGGTTCTCGAGTGGCAATCTCGTACCGCTAACCGGAGTTTCGACGTGGTAGAACCATGCTGCAGCTATATTACCGGTATAGTTGTAGCACGAATGGGTCGGCTCGACCTGGGAAGGACCACGCTCTCACAGAATACCAGCGTAAAATAGCAGCTTAATGCTGCTGTGTTTCGTATGGAACCGGAAACCCTTTTTACTGGAAAAGAGGCATTCCATCTTATTCCTCACGGGTAACAACGCATCTGCATTTTGATTCGTAATCGAGGATAGATGCAGATGTCTATGGGCCACAGCAACCACTTACCATCAGGTGGACTGTGTGCTCGTTTGTCGCCCTTATCATATAAAAAAAGGGCGTCCCCCTGGTGGTTTTTGAGGGAGGCCTATGTTTAACAGTGAACTTGTAAAGGGCGACTTAGCATGGCCGACTTTTGTTCATCGTTCGATAAAAACCACCACCAGTCACTATAGAGACTCAAATCCGCATCCTCGAACACTTAGAGTCACTAACATCTCATCAAATAAAAATACAATATGATAGTGAGTATCTCCGACCTAGTTCAGTATTTTGGTAAATGTAATTACATTTATAATGTCTTACAATTTTTGGTAGGATTATAATGCACGACTGTATGCGCAATCATAGGCGCACTCTCTATTCCCTCATGGTCCGAAGAAAGTTCACTATTACTTGACTAACGAGGCAGTCAACGTATATATCAAACGCTGACCATGCCAACTAAACGAAAACGTGAACATAAGAAAACATATCAAACACGAAATAAGAGAAAATACATATTTCATTAAAGTCAGCAAGGCACTCTTGCGTGTAAATATGAGAGGCGAGCTTCTGGGGAAATTTTGTTAATTAGCCATGTTAAGTCTCGTGGCCTAAATCAACGGGTACATAACCTACTTATAACCATGTTTAAATCTTGTTAACACTTTTGTGTAAAAGCGAGTGTTTGTAGCTGGAACGTAGGTTCAAAATATTTTAAATAATAAATACTGGGCGCGGGAAAATAAAAATATTGCTGTAAGAAACGTAACGTCAAATATTCTATTCTACTACAGCTCATCATAGACCTTCCTATAGATTGCCTCTTAGGAGGGATCTTTGCCATTGTTGCTACTCTTATGTAGTTTTTATTTATTTATCTGTCGCCCCTTACCCACACTATAGACTATTCTAACATCGTCACTACACGATCACGCCGCTACACGGGCAACGTTAAATTTTAACTTCTTTTTTAACCTGTTAAAAATTGGTTCATTATGACTTTGCTTGAAAGGACTTTTTAATTGATAAAGTATCAGAATGTTTTGCAATAAAGAATAGATTACAGTACTATAAGCTATAAGGCAATTTATGGGAGGACCTATGTTCAGCAGTTAACTTTAATATAGCGCAATTGCTAGCCCCGATGAACCTTTAAATGCCTCCCAGCTAAAATGATCGATATCTACCACTCTAAACAAATGTACAAGTACGTTATCATCCCTGTGCACTCGAATGTAATGTCCCGTAGCCTGAAATTACACTGCGTCGCTAATAATTTCAGTTTGAAATATACTACATATATAAAAAAAATAATGTATTTTACGCTCACTCGTTTGAAGGAAGCAGATAATTTTATGCCGATTTTTCACAAGTTATTTAATGAAAACATCGATTACAATGGCTTACTGATAGCTTTCAGCATATTTCCGCATAATTTCACTTACCTCAAAGTTGAGCGTAAGAGTTATTTCACATTCCTGCCTCTAAAACAAACCTTGTATATACATAACTCCGCAGTGTCTTCGTTTTGTAGATAATACAAAAAAGATCAAAAAATAACGGACCGCTGTTGATTTATCACGTGCGGCATAGAAGAAAAATTTCATAAGGAAAACGGCATGTCTAAGAAATTAAATATTTCGAAATATTTCGTAAAGTTCGCCAACGAGCATTGGAACAGCGCGGCGGACTAATCAATCTATAACCCTCCCAAAAATGGAAGGAGGCCTGTGCCCTGCAGCAAAACGTACAAAGACTGCGAGTTTTGTTTTGTATATATTTTTTTTATTTTGAATGGATTATTATTTATTGTTTAATTTAATTAATAATACTATTGATATAGCTAAGCTTAGCTTTACAAACGAACCAAGAAACGAATTGGACAAACTATACGCTGCAATAACGTAATCCACAATTTGCCCCAGAATGTTTATAGGCAACAATTTATTACCATACAACAGATAAGAGATTGCCATAAGCAATATTAAATAAGATTAAATAAGCAAGCTCTATCACCAATTTTGGATACTACCGTGTGAGGCAACTTATTGCCTATAATAACGAAAAAAAATTTTTTTATAGGATCGGGTGACAAACGAGCACTCAGTCCACCTGATGGTAAGTGGTTGCTGCGGCCCATAGACATCTACATTTATCCTCGTTTGCGAATCAAAATGCAAATGCGTTGTCAACCGTGACCACTAAGATGGAATGCCTCCCTTCCAGTAAAAAGGGTCTCCGGGTCTCTACACTCACTATACGAAACTGCTGTGTTTCGTATGGTAAGTCTCTCGACTCGAACTTTAGGCATAGTCAGTTTGAATAGCGTATCATGTAGAGGATGTCATGAGGGTTATGGTTGAATAGAGGTAAAAAATTCTCATTATACTCCTAGAGGGTCAAAATGGCCAAAAACCAAAAAATTGGGGAGTAGCTCGAACTTTAGGCACAGTCAGTTTGAATCGCCTATCATGTAAAGGATGTCATGCGGGTCATGATTGAATAGGGGTAAAAAAAATCTCATTACACTCATAGAGGGTCAAAATGGCCAAAAACCAAAAAAATTGGGGAGCAGCTCGAACTTTAGGCACAGTCAGTTTGAATAGCCTATCATGTAAAGGATGTCATGCGGGTCATGATTGAATAGGGGTAAAAAATTCTCATTACACTCCTAGAGGGTCAAAATGGCCAAAAACCAAAAAATTGGGGAGTGGCTCGAACTTTAGGCATAGTCAGTTTGAATAGCCTATCATATAGAGAATGTCATGCGGATCATGATTGAATAGGGGTAAAAAATTCTCATTACACTCCTAGAGGGTCAAAATGGCCAAAAACCAAAAAATTGGGGAGTGGCTCGAACTTTAGGCATAGTCAGTTTGAATAGCCTATCATGTAGAGGATATCATGCGGGTCATGATTGAATAGGGGTAAAAAATTCTCATTACACTCCTAGAGGGTCAAAATGGCCAAAAACCAAAAAATTGGGGAGTGGCTCGAACTTTAGGCATAGTCAGTTTGAATAGCCTATCATGTAGAGGATGTCATGCGGGTCATGATTGAATAGGGGCAAAAAGTTCTCATTACACTCCTAGGGAGTCAAAATGGCGAAATAACCACAAAAATAAAAATTCTTATTTCGGCTATAACTCCGCCTTCGGAGGTTTTTACACAGTCTATACTTCCCGCATCCCACTTAGCATGACTTATTCTATACATACTCTATACAAATAATTAAATTGAAGTGTCTGTTTGTAATGTCAATATTACAGCTTTTTACTAAATGCATATGAAAGTATATACAGTACTTATTAAAAAAACTCAAATTTTTACAATTTTTGTATGTCTGTCTGTCTATCTGTTTATTCTGGCTAATTTCTGAAACTGCTGGACCGACTTTGACGAGACGTTCACTGGCAGATAGCTGATATCATAAGGAGTAACTCAGGCTACTTTTATTTTAGAAATAGAATTAGGGTTCTGCGCAAAAAAAATTAAAACCCTAAATAACACGCGGGCGTTGTCGCGAGGAACAGCTAGGTACTTATAATTATGAAATTAAACTTTTAATAAAAAGTAAAAATTAACTTCAAGACTATAATTAATTACGAAATAGCTTCTAAAGTCGGGGCTTAGAGAAAGTGTATCGAAGAAGTAAAGCGTTATTCATTCTTTTTAGTTTTAGAAATCGATTTTTAACTTTTGTTAAACACTAGTTGGTACCTGGCGCATTACTACCCAGAAGAAATAATTGGAGAAATGCCCTTTTAAATTTGGAAGTTATATTTTTTAATTAGGTATGATTATACATTTATTGTAGTTAAATTATATATAACCACCTACTTATTTTAAATTAATTGTATTATGCCTATGACATTTGCACAAGTGCCAGCAATAAGTTTTAGCGAAAAATAATAAAAAAACAAAAAGTAATTTTTATAATATATTAGGTTTTGTGATTTTATTATTTTTATTCAACTAAGGAATATGGCAAGCTCAAGGTTGCAATAATAGCATTATCTATTTAGACGACATTTTAGTTAACTATTTAGTAACAATAAAAACTGCATTCTCTATTCTTCCACCCTCAGGGTGGCATGTTTTCTTTAAAAAAATAATTATGGAATGAGGTTGACAAATGAGAACACAGTCCATCTAATGAAAAGTGCTGTGGCTCATAGACATCTATCCTCGATAAAGAATCAAAATCCAGATGCGTCGTCACCTGAAGACTAATAAAATCGAAAAGTATAAATCGTTCCAGATTTCCAGTAAAAAATCACCGGCAGCATTAAGCTACTATTTCATGCTAATATTCTGTGGAGGTATTAGTTCTTCCTTTTTAAAGTCTGTTAAAAACTAAAATGTGAAATTATCCCACCGCATAGTGGCAATACTACGTAAGTACTATTCTTAGTTTGAGGCCAATACCAAGCACTAAAAATGTGTGGCTAAACTATTGGATGTGTGGATAAAATTGAGCGAGATAATTACCGTAAAGAAAATGTTGATTTTTATCGTTTAATTTAATGTCTAATTTATTAATTATTCAAAGTACACCTATAAACAAAATTTAACGAGAATGCTAACCCCGATGGATCGCTTAAAGCCTTCCGACTAACAAACAATCTCATCGAAACCTACCGATCTATACAAAGGTACGTTGACATCTCCGAGGACTCAGATGAAATGTCCCGTAGTCTGTAATTACACTGGCTTACTTACTACTAATTAGGGTTTGAAGTGTAGTTAATGAAATAATTCGTGTATTTAGGCTGCGTAATTAGCATGGTAGACGTAACAAGGATATACACGAGTAGTGAATGTTGGACACAAAGTGAATTCTCTTCGCTCTATTGTGCGAGGTCCGAATGTGTCAAAAAAGGCACGTACTCGTATGATAATTCACAATGCTGTGTTAGTCCCTACGTTAATGTAGTTTAAAGCTACAAATGTAGTATAATAATACAAGTGCATATAATGTGCCTTGCCAGATCGTCACTCCATCTAGTAGGGGAACGCCCTACACTTGGTAAAAGTAAAAATTACTTTCAATAAAAATGATTCTACTCCATTCTTAACCTACCGGTACGGGGCTGCCACTCGAGAACCTTTCTTCCCCATCGGTTGTCGGTTCTTCGAGCTATATGGTCGCAAACGGATGCAGGTGGCTCAGAACCGTGCTTTGTGACATTCATTGGGGATTCCTATGTTCAGCAATGGACTTGTGAAGGACTGATAACGAAGATGATGATAATGTGCGCATAAATATCAAGCAAAAAATTTAGAATATAAGTATACTTATATGGTATAGAAGTGAACATAGGTCTCCTAATAAATTGCCTTACAGGTGGGATATTTGCCATTGTTGCCACTCTTGGCACGTGGGCTGGTAAATGCATTCTTTTATTTTAAGTAGTATGCTGGTAGGTTTCCCACTGTCGCCTCTTAAGACACTCACAGGGCCATGCCATTACATAGTTAAGTGAGATCATATTCCATTGTTATTAACTAACGACTGATATTTGTAAAAGATGTTCGCGTTTGCATCATAAAACACAACTACGCATATTAACAGCGTATATATAGTACGAAAGTGCTACCTGGGGAACTATATATTAAGAAAACTTTCCCAGCGCCCGTCCTAGTCATCACCCGAGCCGTCTTATTATAAAAACGACGTTTACTGAATTTTCCTCATATTTATTACAGAGGGGAAAACGAAGTTCACCCACTGGGATAAATTTTTATACACGATTAACACGCTCAAGTGTGATGTGAAGATAAATTGTGGCATTAAAACGGGTGATACATTTTACGTAGTATCAATTCTTGCTCCTATCGACGGATTTCGGGGACTTGAGACGTGACACTAAATTTTATTTCATATCACAAAATCTTTTACAATATTTCACTCACTTTCACTGAACAAACAAATTTATAATATATATAGCTTTAGGATTTGAAAATGTGTATCTCCAACATTTTTTGACTATTAAAAGTCCTTACTTTACTACTCCTCCTACCTTTACCTCACAAGATGGTAAGTGGTAAGGCAAAGTGCACTGGATTGGCTTAAAACATATTCACTCTTGCCATGATGATACCTACGTTGTAATCGGATGGTAAGACAGACTCTGACAAATTATTCCTTTCCTTTGCTGTAGGCATTACGAAGATACAAGAGAACCTTATGTTGCGGACCATATACCAAAACTTGTTGCAGTTGTAATTGTTTACGTGGTCGAGCCATGCTGCAGCTCCATTACTGGTATAGTTGTAGCACGAATGGGTCGGCTCGACCGGGGAAGGACCACACTGTCACAGAATACCAGCGTAAAATAGCAGTTTAAGGCAGCTGTGTTTCGTATGGTGAACGTAGAGAACCGGAGACCCTTTTTACTGGAAAAGAGGCATTCCATCTTAGTCCTCACGGGTGACAACGCATCTACATTTTGATTCGTAATCGAGGATAGATGTAGATGTTTATAGGCCACAGCAACCATTTACCATTAGGTAGACTGTGTGCTCGTTAGTCACGTTTATTCCATAAAATAAAAAAGATCTGTTCTCACGCACGGGTGCGTCGAAGTATAAACGTACGAGAACTCCTATTTTGGTCTTGGTAGGCGCCATCTCCTTACCTATTTCTGCAGCCAAATAGTAGTGGTCTAGCAGAGTAATTACAGGCTGAATGGAATTCTATTTTGGTCATTGGACGTGACAATCTATCTGAAGCCTTCTTTCTTTGAAGTTGGTTGCAGGAATGCAAGGAATGCCGTAGCCATTTACCATCAGGTGAACTATAAGCTTTTTTGCCGACTTCCAAAAAGGAGACGGTACTCAATTCGACGCTTATATGTTTTTTTATGGGTGTTTCCTCATAACTTTTTACTGGGTGGACCGATTTCGATGATTCTTTTTTTATATGAAAGCCGATACTTCTCGTGTGGTCCCATATGAATTTGATCAAAGTCAGACCAATAGTTTTTGAGTTATTTTAATTATTCTTAATAACTTATATTGAAGTCGGCTGTACAAAATCACTTCAGTTTTATAAAAAAAACCTTTCGAGGAAAATTCGCTCCCTGAGAGTTGATCTCCGAACATGTATGATGATTACACCAAACCCAGGACATCGATCCACATAATCACCAAAAAGAAGATTCAAGTCAACCCCGCTGCAGGTCGGTTGCCTGCGCCTCTCCGAACGGAGTTTCACCCGGCTGGTTGGTTCAAGTGGGTAGCGAGAAGATCACATGATTTAGGGACCAAGAATAGTGAAAGTGTATGAAGAACAACAGGTACACCAAAGTTCAGCGATACATCCCAGTGCCTGAAGAATCGGAACAGTTTCCCTTTCTAGTGCTGTGCTACACAAGCAGTAGAAAAGAAACGTAAAAAGAAGGTAAACTAGTAGTGGCTTGAATCAGTCATTCTACCAATTTTAATCGATTTGGTGATCCGGTCCGTTATAATCATCGATCACTAATAAAAAACTAGATACACGATCTCATACAAAAGTTCTCTAAAAACTGTCGTTTTGACGTAATTGTAGTTGAAATAAATATGTACGTTAATGTAAATTCAACCTTAAATTCATAGCCTAAAGTTGTATTCACAAAACTACGTGCAAATACGTACAAATTAAAAGCACACCCAAATGTTCGAGTGGGCGCTGATTCGGAAAAGACATTTTTGTCACCGATTGTGTATCTAGTTTTTTATTAGTGATCCATGGTAATTCCTTTAATGCAAGCAAATATTGCGAAGAGGCTGGCCAGTTGTACGTTGTGAGTGCCGGTATCATCTTATACATATCATATGCTTCGAACTGCTTGCTATGTTCCATGAATTTTTATAAAGTAAAGTCGCTAGCGGGAAAAATTCCTTTTCTTTGTGTGCTATAATTTTGAGAGTAATTTATAAAAGTATTTTAATTTATAGAGTAATTTTAATACTTTTCTCTGACCGATCGAAAAGAAAGCAAACAAACATTCTATTATATTTAAATGACTATATTTCAGGCTGCAAGCTAATTTAATTGTTTAAAAAAAAGAACAACGTTATCAATTCAAGCCATGTAAGGAACTGCAATGTAATTAAAATTATAAACATGATTTGCATCAAAAAAACTTACAAGATTTCCTAACGCAAAATTGATTTAAACTCTAACATTATTCGCATGTTTCGTTTCTAAACTACAAATTCCATGGTCATGGAGTCGGGGCCCGTACAACCGACAAACCAACCTACCGTAATTACGGGAACCGGTCGGTAGCTTCGCGGTCGATATCTAAAACTCTTAATTTCGCAACAAATTGCGAAATGGTTTCGTATTTGGGTTGAAATCTGAGCGAGTAGGGGAGTTACAATAATTGAAACTCAGCCTACGCCAAAAGGTTTTTTAAATGTAGAGAATTTGCTTGCAATAAATGTATTTTACAAGAGATGTGAAAAGTTTATAGATATAAGAAGTGTGTGAAAAGTACATAGTTTTCTTTTTTTTATTATTATTAAGATGTTCTGAACTGTCAGATTATTTTGATATATTGGTTTTTTCTTCGTTGTTTTTAAACATTAAATTTTAAACCAACGTTCCAATGGTGGTCACAGGCCTCCTCTGATTTCTGAGGATGTATAAAAGGTACTCATATTTCTCATAACTGTCTCCTATCTTAGCCTAGGAAAGAAATGGGACGATGGATTTGCCTACACCTATCACATGGCGAGTGTTGTCCTTTACAGCCATGCTTAATAATGCAATTTCAATATAATTTAAACGTTTTTAAAAAAGAAAAAGGAAAAAATTTTACATGTAAAATGTTTTTAATATATACAATATTAAAAAAAACTAAAACTAATAACTTAATAATCGTACAGTCCTACTGCTCGTGGTCGCCAAGAACGCTGTCTGCGTGTATTTAAAAGGAAAATCATAACAATTTTTGAGCTTTCAATAAAACTTCAATGTGGTTTCTCCTAAGGATTTCACTTTGTATTTCCTTTTACAAATATCAAAGTCACAGATCCTCGAGCCAAAGAGAAAAAAAACACTCTTAATATCAAAAGCTGGTAATAATTTGCAAAGGCCATTTCACAAGAGTACTTCCAAAGGAAAATGCTGTAGGTAGCTTATTGTATTCGTCTTAAACGAGGCATCAAAGAAAGAAACGTTGACGTAATTAAGCAAGCTCTTTGAGGTCAGTGCCGTCTAGTTCTATAAATTAAAGAAACATAAATTCATATTGCATTATTCTAATACAATTGAACCTTTGTGTGGATCGACGTGGTTGTAAATTTACTGTTTATAATATGACTATTTTTTGAATATAAAATATAAATGACAAACGAACATACAGTCCACCTGATAGTAAGTGATTACTGAAGCCCATGGACATCTGCAAGCAACTTCAAATCAAGAAAACTACAGATGCGTTGCCACCTCTGTGGACTAAAATGGAACTCTTCAAAGCCTGTAACCATAATGGCTTTATATACCTTATAGATTGGAACACGGTAATACTCTGAAGGCGGCAGAAGGGATAAGAGGGGTTTTCCCACCCAGATGAAACCATAGGTAGAAAAGACCTACCACCTTTTATAGAATTAAGGTTGGCGTAATTAAACATTTTGTACAACCGACTTCAATATAAATTATTAAGAATAACTCAAAAACTATTGGTCATGATCAAATTTATATGAGACTACATGTGAAGCGCCAGCTTTCAAATAAAAAAAGGTTTATCCAGTAAGAAGTTATTTTTTATTATAGGTAACACACATTAAAAAAACATACAGTCGAATTGAGTACCTCCTCCTGTTTGAAGTCGGTAGAAAAGAGCATGCAGTCACCTGATGGTAAGTAAATTATGTGGCTCATAGACACCGACACAGACAACATTTATCGTCGATTAATAATCATTACACATGTGTTGTCACCCCTGAAGACTAACATAGAATGCCTCGTTACTAGCAAAAAGGGTAATAGTATAACCTAAACCATATTACAAACATTTAAATTCGACTATAAACATGTTTGTTTTACTACATGTAAGACTAGCGATCCGCCGCAGCTTTGTCTGACTAAGAACTGTTAATGTAGCCTTATTTAGATTTAATATAATCAAACGACCATTTATTTTATAAATTTTTCGTTTTTCTACTGACTTCATAAAATGGAGATACTCAATTCGACTGTTATTTTATGTGTGTCACCTCATAACTTTGTTCTACGTGATCCTATTTCGATGATTCTTTTTTTCTTTGAAATCTGGTACTTTTCATGTGGTTTCGTGTAAATTTGATCAAGGTCTGACCAATAGTTTTTGAGTTATTCTTAATAATATATATTGAAGTCGGTTGTACAAAATTTTTTCAATTTTAATTTATCAAAATACAGCTCCAAGTTTTTCGAATAAAATATGGCCTAGATCACTCCTGGCATTACTGTCTGTTCGTGAGTTTTATTGTAATTGTTTCGGGCAAAAAAATTATAAATAGTGTTTCTTGTCTTAATAGCACGCAAATAACCTCCTGAGCTCGATAAAGGACAGTTATTTCAATATTACAGACACCAACACCATTTATATGTATAGACTAGCTATTCCCCGCGACTTCACTCGCGTATTAGGGTTTTATGTTTTTGCGCGGAACCCTAATTCTTTTTCTAGAATAAAAGTAGCCTAAGTTACTCCTTATGAAATCAGCTATCTGCCAGTGAAAGTCCCGTCAAAATCGGTCCAGCCGCCGGCAACAAACAGACAGACAGACAAAAATTTAAAAAATTGTATTTTAGTTATAAGTACCGTATTTGCGTTCATATGCATTTAGTAAAAAACTGTAATTTTGACATTACAAACTGACACTTCAATTTTATTTATTTGTATAGATATGTTGACACTTTCACAAATAAAAATAAAAATTCTAATACACTCATTCGAACATGAAAATTATTTCACTAATTAGCACGTAAAATTTGTAAAACACGCCTATTTCCTGTCGTTGCTAGAAAGCTTTCGCGGAGGGAACAACATCGGCGGAACCGCACGAACTTGGCAAATCCTACCCTTTGAAAGTCAAACAACCTCTCAGTCTATTGTGAATACTACAATTTTAACTGTATATCGTTCATATCCTTAAGTTGTTGTCTGAGAAATATATAAATGGATGCACAGTATTTCTATGCAAAGCGTTTCCTTGTGTACATTAAGCTTTTATACGTTTGTAATATTTTTCAAATTATAGTAAGAAAACACATACCGAAGAAGCAAAACAAAATAAAACCCTTTTTTAATTTTAAGTATTATTATTTTTTTATTCACAATAACCTAAACATTATTTTCAATTATTTCTACATAAAAATCAAATGCCCCTTAGCTTTTATTTCTAAAACTAAACATTAATGTAATGTTATTAAAACATTCTGACTGAAACATAGGATTTTAGAATGAAATACTCCTGCGGGAAATTCCTGTACATCATACATAATATATATACATAACTGTTATATATTCACATAACTGTTCTCTCGGAAGCGGCTCCAACAATTTTGATCAAATTTAGTATTTAGATAATGTTTTACTTTACCAATTTTATTTAGATAGGTGTATAAGAAAATTTCTTTTCACACTAAAAACTAAAATATTTTAGGTCGTTTTACTAGGTAATTGCTACTTAAACGAAATAGTTATATTTCTGCAATCTATACCTATACAAATAAATAAAACTGAAGTGTCTGTTTGTAATTTCAAAATAAAAGCTTTTTACTAATTGCATATAAAAGTATATACGGTACTTATAACAAAAACACAATTTTTCAAATTTTTGTCTGTCTGTCTGTTTATTCCGGCTAATCTCTGAAACGGCTGGACCGATTTTGACAGGACTTTCACTGGTAGATAGCTCATGTTATAAGGAGTAACTTAAGCTACTTATATTTCAAGAAAAGTGATTAGGGTTTTGCGCAACAAAATTATAACCCTAAATTACACGCGGGCGAAGTCGCAGAGAACAGCTAGTTGTAAAATATAACTTGTGAATAAGCTATCTTGCGATCTTACATAAAATAGCTAACATTGATTAACAACACAACAGTAATAAATATTAGTAGTAAAATTACTAAAGAATTATGAAAGTGGTTGTTGATATAAGAATAAATGCGAACATTTGCTCAAAATTTTACACAGTCGACCGGTTTAATGCATGCTGTGGCCCAGACAACTAACCTCGATTAAGAATAAAAATGTAGATGCGTTGTCACCCCTGAGGCCGATAAAATGGTTCCATACTAGTGAAATTGGTATCTGGTTCTCCACTCTAACAATATGAAACAAAGCTGCATTAATTAAGCTGGTATTCTGTGAAAGCGTTCCCCAACCAAACGTCATATAGCTGCGAGTGGGTCAACTACGTTACAAATTACTAATTTATAATTAACAAGAATGTGTGAGAAAAATAGCGAACTTGTTAGCTTCTTTAAAGATTGTATTAGAAGTTTAAACGACTATTAAGAAAGATTGATCGTCGAAAAGAGGAAGGGCGTTTCATTTTACGCCATTAGTAGAAAAGGGAAGGCATTTCATTTTAAGACGTTTCATTTCACTGGAATTAAAATGGTTGACGGGTCCTAAATTTCTACTTAGTCTGCAGACACTGTTTGACAAATGGTTACTTCAAGGAATTCTTAGTATGTTTAACGTTTTTGCGTTAGTTTTAAAGGCTGGACGCCTGTTAGAAAAGCACCAAACAATTAAAATTGTGTGATTGTACTATGTTACAAAGAAATTCATAAGTATCTTAAAATTTTATTAATAGTTGATTATTAACAGTAAGTCTTATTGTTAATATTCAACCATTCAACTATATTAAATTATTACAGTGTTTATTTCTTTATTCTCAGAAAAACGTCTATGAACAATAATTAGAAAAAAGTCAGAAAACTAAACTCGTATTTTTCTTGTAATTCAGTTTTAGGTGAACAGAACTTTCATATTGCTATATTTCAATGTGTATATGTTCCTGTGAATAGATAAAAAATCGTAATTAGTTTCTCATTATTATTTCTAAATCATTTAGTTTTTCAGTTTAATATATTTTCACATTACATTACATTTTCATTTTACATCATATACCACAGTTTATTCTTTATGTATCGTTCTTTCATTTTAATTAAAATGTTCGCGACTTACAAGGTATAAGCTCAGCTGTAATAAAAATAAACTTGTTACCCACTTGTTTATTGGAACGGAATGCGCTGACTTCAAACATGAAAAACTCTCCCTAGAATCGATGGCGTTGGGTAAATAACAATCAACATTAATCCCCAGTTCGAAAACGACAATATAGAAAATCAAATAAATGAGCAGAACGAGCCGCAGCTAGCGTTCAGGTTTACATTTAATTTGTGGGACAATAGCGCGGTTTAAAACAACTCAGTTGGGTATCCCGCACTTCAACTATCGAACATTTTGATTCCAGCGCGAACCATTGAATTTTAAGAAACATCATCATTGCATTCGTTGTAATTGAACAACAATGCTTTTATGAAAATGTACGTTTAAAGATATGTTTAAAGCAAGTATTATATGAATATAAACCGTAACTCCGTTTTTTTTAATGTGAGAAATTTTAAATAAAATCGACCATTTAAAGAAAAAAATGTGGGAAATTTTCGCATTATTGCGGTAATCCTAACACTTACTGTACTACTAAGTACTCTTTTATCAGCATAACCGATAGATTAAAATTGACTACGCAATTCGCCCTCTGTAAAATTTTTCTATTGTTATATATTAAAGACCCTTCTATTCTTGAAGGATTCCCGTAATAGAACACAATTCGTGTGCTGAAAAATTCCGGTTCCCTTTGTCGGGAGTGAACAAATACTCGACACGTGTTCCGGGTCTCAACGAGGCTCAGGCCGACTTGGTTACACTTGCCCCTAAGAGCCTCTATTGCCTGAGGCACTCCTAGCAGGAAAACATACAGCCAATCTATTCTTTGAAATCTCTACTCTAGATGGGCTTTTAAGTTTTGATTTTTGGGAACGAACTATGCATTCCTCTTTGTTACAATTTTTAGTCGTTCTATTGTTGTATTTTGTAACCGATTTTTCTTTCATCTTCTGTTTTGCTTTAGTTCACATTCGAAAGTTTGTTTGGATTGATCGATACTTAAACTATTTCTTTTTTATGTGGTACACAAAAACTAATTTTGTCCAATATTCAATGTAATACCTATTGTAATTCTTATTTATTTTGTTATAAATTCAGTCCTTACATTTTAGTAAAACTAATTATTTTAAAAACTATATAAGGTTATTAGGTAAAAACGATAAAAACTAGGAACTTTATCTTTTTTATATGAGAGGGGGCAAACGAGCATACGGCTCACCTGATGGTAAGTGACTACCACTGCCCATGAACCACTGCAACACGAAGGGAATTGCAGGTGCGTTGCCGGCCTTCTAGAAAGGAATAAGCTCTTTTCTTGAAGGTCCCTAAGTCGTATCCGTCCGGAAAAATCGCCGGTGGTAAGCTTATTCCACAGAGAGGTCGTACACGGAAGAAAAATTCTAGTGAGACGTACAGTGGTGTGGATGGTATCGAGAATTTTACCGCGTTTTGCGTTGGTGAAATTTGGCGGCTGGGATTAATCCGAATAGTTCCTCACAGCACTCCCCGTAATAGTTGCGAAAGAAAATGCAAAGGGATTCATCTCTTCGCAGCGCCAGTGAATCGAGCCGATCAGAAGGGACTCGGTCGTTGACTCGGTCCAAAGAGCTGGCACTGGGGAGGCACAGCCCAGAGATGGGAACAGTATTCCATGTGAGGCCGAACCTGCGCCTTGTAAAGTTGCAGGCGGTGTTTTCTCTGCTGAGCACGTCAAGGTTTTTAGAGGCCAATTTGGCCTTCTCTTCTAAGCGAGCTCGAAACTGCACGTCATTCGATATGTCGACGCCGAAGATTCCAATATTGGCTGAGGCAACAAGACGAGTGCATTTAAACTGAGGAGATACGACAAAGGGGTTCTTTTTAGCGGTAAACGCGCAAACTTTCTTAAATTCGATACGTTTAATGACGGCGTAATCTGTAAAAATAGTCCAATAGTACATTTTTTCTGGAACAAAAGACTTGTAAAAGATCTCTTTATAATGTCTCTTGTTTTATATAGAATATGGTGACAAATGCACACACAGTACACCTCATAGTAGTGGGTGCTGTGAGAATCAAACTGCACTTGCTTTGTCAGCCTTGAGGACTAAGATGGAATGCCTGGTACCAAGTAAAAAAGGTCTTCAGTTCACCATACGAAATGCAGCAGCATTGAGCTGCTATTTTACTCTGGTGTTGTATGAGAGCGTGGTCCTTCCCTATTCGAGCCAACCCATTTGATATGCAATATAGCTGCGGCGTGACTCCAGCAATTAAAAATCTTTTTTAAAGGTAATTATAAACTTCGTACAACTTTTTAATCCAAGTTTATTTTATTTTTTTATTACAAAAATGTATTTTATTTGAACTTTAAATTTATAACTCGATAATTTTTAAATAATCCACAAACCCAAAGCATTTAATTGTAAGATCTTGTTTATGTTTTATTCATCTTTAAAAGAGTCACTGAAAAAAGATAAAGTTATCAAAGAAAATGTGCCATTGTTCTTTGTTTCTCTTCAAACGTCGCATTATTTGTCTGCTGATTTTCTAGAGGCGGCCTAGCGAGATATTTTAAAACCTCACGAACTCAACAAAGCCCTCAGTCGCTTACATGACGGGCCAAAGTTTTACGCTTCGCAAAGTCAAGGGTCAGGATCAAAAGATATTAAATATTGTCACTTGTTTCGAGAAGATCTTCGTAATAAGTTTGAAACTTTTGTTATTGTCTTTATGTGTATATTCATTAAATAAGAGCCTCTGTGAGTTAAACGGTTGGTAAACATTATTTTCTTCATGTTCAGCAAAACATTAGTATTTATGTACGTTTCCTTATCAAAGATTTGTTTATTTGTTTAAACTATTTCTCTTTATTTTGTTACTACGTCATTCCAAGGTCGCTTTTATAGCTGACTTGTTCTAAATAAGATAATTTAAAAAGAGTGAGATCATAGGACTTTTTGAGGAACACTTTTTTTAAGTATATGGTCTATTGGGGAATATCTAATTATCAAGAAAACTTGTTCATTTTAATTCTGTGAGAGTACAGTATGCGATTTTGTGAATAAAAGCTTATGCATAGAAAATCATAGAATCTTAAACACTTTCATATTCGTATTCATTTTAAGATAAATTATATATTAAAAAATTATAAATAAGTACGAGGAAAGTATCGAAAATATTTAAAGTTTAACCACTACAGCGAAATATATGTAAATTTAAGCCTAAATCTTCTTCTACCCTCTCTTTATACCTACTCGTTTACCTGATATCTCGATTGCATTTTCTGGTCGACTGTTGTGGTACCTAATAAGCTCGCATGCCATTTCATGTTACCTGATTGCCGCTCCCACACCACATCCAGAACAACTCACAACACCTCGGGCTCACCATCACGCTACTCAATTTGAGGTAAACAGACGCCAGGCGAGGCCTGACGCCTGTTGCGCGCGGCCACGAGGCCGCTAACTCACCGGGTAGAAGGGCGAACAGCGCCAAGGCCACCAGTATGGGGGCCATGGCGGCGACGCGCGGGCATACCACACCCGCGCACGCTGCGCTAGCACACTGGCGCGCTCATGCGGCCTTTTATTACACAACAGCGGCCGGCCCGAGCGGCGCCCGGCGCGGTACTGGGCGCGCCCGCCACCTCGAACCCCACGCTTGCCTCCCCGCACCCCGTCTCTCAACCCCGCCCGCCCTGCGCAGCCTTCAGGTGCGCGCGACGCCGACCTGAGCCCTGCCCCTTGAAAATCCAACGCTCTCTTTATGACTTCATTACCTATTACCCTGACCAATATTATGATAACATGCTACGGGTGGTACTTGCGGGTTAAAAAGGCAATAAAGGGAACAAGGTCGGTGCAGCTCTCACCCGGGATGCGGCCGCTGCTTTTAATCTCGTAGCGCCCTTGACAGGGCCGCGAGCAAGCGGAGGTTGTCAGGTGACCGACATTACTGGGACAATCCTAAATTAAATCAGAGCGTAAATTAAAAACAAACATTTGTGTATATTTTACGCATACACACATTACGCGGAACTCACCCTTATTAAATTTGGGCAGTGTATTTCTATAAATTTTGGGTTTCGATATATTGTACGAAAAAAATGTCCTAACAACAAAAGGAACAATTCCGATAATAATGTGAATTAACGGCAGATTTTAAATATAAATGCACTAAAAATAGCCATGGATCAACAACAATGTAATGTACGTGGTAGAGCCATGTTGCAGCTACATTAATAGTATAGTTGTAGCACGAATCGGTCGGCTCGACCGGGGGAGGACCACGCTCTCACAGAATACCAGCGTTAAATAGCAGCTTAACACTGCTGTGTTTCGTATGGTGAGTGTAGAGAACCGGAAACCCTTTTTACTGGAAACGTTGCATTCCAACTTAGGCCTCACGGATGACAACGCATCTGCATGTTGATTCGTAATCGAGAATAGATGTAGATGTCTATGAGCCGCAGCAACCACTTACCATCAGGTGGACTGTGTGTTCGTTTGTCATCCTATCCTTTTTTATAGTGCCATTCATAAATAACCTTTTGTTTAGTGTTCACTATTTAATATGTAATATAAAAGATAAAATGTTATAGAAGTATTGCATGCTCGAGAGTACCAAAAAAAATCAATTTGCAATTTAATGGCACGTGCTCTAATACAGTCAGTGCAAGACATAAAAGACTTATGGCTAAATACTCAAACGTCACTCAATTTTAAAATGTCGGTAAGTCTCATGGTGCCACAATCACTTTGAATTAAAGTGAGACAGCACGAGACTTAACGGCACCCTAAAATTGAATACTTAGCTTCTGAGTTTTGGTCAATAGTCTATTGTAACATGAAAGTGCTTATTTATGTTGTGGGCTCTACGCTCACAAAACCCAGCTTACTTTGAAAAAGGTCATGAACTCTTCACTAGGTGTTTCTACAACGGCTTTTAGAAGCGTAGTCACTCCTTTATCAGGCATTGTAAAGCGATTGTCTCGAAGTTTCTTAGATGTATAGTATATAATCAAAGCGAAGTTAATTGATATGAAGCAGTAAATAAAAATCCCAACATGCTGAATAGTTAAATATGCGTCTATCCGTCCGCCGAAATGCGCTGAAGTGTTGTCATAATAAAATAGCATCTTTTGAGGAGAAGAACGAATCGAGTAAGAAAGAATCTAAGACCAATGAGATGTCAATTATTGTCAATCAATATGACGGCTCCGTGGTGCAGTGGCTTAGCAATGAGTTTAAGCGCCGAGAGCCGCCGGTTTGAATCCCGCACGGAACAAGTATTTGTATAGCCTACAAATAATTGTTACGGGTTTGGATGTTTGTCCTTGTCAAATTTATGTATATAACTGAAATATAGAAAATCATAGTGAGAGCGTAACTTTTTAAAAAAAAATTGTGAACATAGTATCAGTTTGCAATAAGTGTACTTTTATTTTCAAGCTTTTACTTAAAGTCTTACGACCTAATTTTTCTGCCTGGGAGTTTGCTTGCCTAATTCTGCCTCCAAACAGAGCCTCCAGCGTTTCTACGCGGTAGAGCCATGCTGCAGCTATATTATGGTTGTAGCACGAATGGGTCGACTCGACCGAGGAAGGACCACGCTCTCACAGAAAACCAGCGTCAAATAGCAGCTTAACTCTGCTGTGATTCGTATGGTGAGTGTAAAGAACCGGAGACCCTTTTTACTGGCAAAGAGGCATTCCATCTTAGTCCTCACGGGTGACAACGCATCTGTGCTAGCCCTACTGTATTCCAGTCTGAAAGGTATAGAGAAAGTATAACTACAGGCAGTGAAGCACTCCACCTAAGTCCACATAGATGACAACGCATTTGTAGCCTGTTTGTTTGAAGCTGGCTGCAGGTGTCCATGACCTCTTTACCATGAGGTGTACTGTAAGTTTGCCACTTCAGTTTTATAAAAATACTAGCGACTCGCCTCCTCTTCGCACGGTTGATTTCTGGATCTCGACAACAACGCCACCTACCGGGTCCAATTGTGAATCTAAACCATTCTCTAACCAACTTAATCACACACAGCCGTTTAGGAGGAGTTCGGCCACATACACGCGTACAGAACAATTATATAATACATAATATTTTTTATTCATATTATATGAAAAAATATTGTGTGTTTTATAACATTTTTCATATTTACAAACCTTTCTCTTAAATTATTCTCTCTATTGATGGAAACCGCTTCAAAATCCGTTGCGTAGTTTAAAAGATCTAAGCGTACAGACGGCGGGAAGCGACTTTGTTTAATTAAGTAGAGAAGAGATAAAAACGAATCTTTCGCTTTATGCGTGTTAATTGTTGCTTCTGTCTGTTGATTGGCCGACCGAAAAGTTAGGCAAACAATTTCTTCCTTGCATTCTCCCGTTCTATGCTTCTATTGCCAAGTTCTTAAAAGGAAACAATGTTTACAGATTGCGTTTTAATTTTGGCTTCGTAGCAATTTCCAATTCTCAATATGTGTGACTTTTCATTTGGTATTTCAGTCATTATTTTCTAGCATTTCCAACTTGATACTTTTAACTATCATGAAAAATTTATAGTACTTAACTTATACATAAGCTAATATAACTCGAATATTTGACTCTCCAGCACGTCCTAATTTCTAATTATTTTATTCCCAGATATCAATAAATTTTGAGGCATTCGCATTACGAAGGCTGATGTACGAGTAGCAGTGACAACGCTTGAAAGGCCCTTGGAAGAAAAACCTACCGTAGTTTTTATTTTTATTTTTAGTCGTTATTAAGAAGGCAGAGTCTTCTTAATAACGACTAAAAAATAAAATAAAGCCCAACTTCTGATTTGTTTCCCTCTGTCGCCTCTTACGACACCCATGGGATGATATGGGGTAGTGGATATTCTTACACCGTCACTACACGATACATCGTAGTTCTTGAACTAATGAAAAAGACACTGATAACATCTTTTTTTCCCCTTTTTTTGTAAATGTTACTTCCACACTAGGATTTTCTCCTATATCGTATAGGCAGTTTTTCAAACATAAATTACACAGGGACAAACATCCAGACCCGGAACAATTATTTGCAGGCCATACAAGTACTTGTTCCGTGTGGGATTCGAACCCGCGGCCCCCAGCGCGGCAACTCATTGCTAAGCCACTGCGCCACGGAGCCGTCATACATACTAACATATACATATACAATATTAGAGTAAGAACCACTTAAAGATCTTTTTAAATTAATTAAGATCTTATCTGTTGATTTATATTCCATGCTGAATATTATTATTTACGTTAGAAACTATTTTAATATCTAGGCGTAATAAATCTAAACTTGCTGTGTCCAAATTAAACAGGCTCTATAAAACTAGCGACTTATTTTGGGTCTATTTTAACAATATTCATAGATACATACATACAATCACGCCCCTTTCCCGTAGGGGTAGGCAGAGACCACTTCTTTCCACTTGCTACGATCCTTACATACTTGTTTCGCTTCGTCTACTTTCATTATTCCCTTCATACATGCTCTTCGGTTTAGGGTAAGCCTGACCTGTCCTTTTTTCAAGACATCCCTGATTTGGTCTAGAAATTTCCGCCTAGGTCTACCCATTCCAACACTTTGATTCACACTCGCTTTAAACACTTTATTCGTCAATCGTTCTTTATTCATTATCTCGACATGGCCAAACCATCTCAGCATACCTTTCTCAATTTTTGTCATTACATCTTCTTTCAGACCACACACGTTTCCTTATTTCACTATTTCTTATCCTGTCACTAAGTTTCACTCCTATCATACTTCTTAACGCTCTCATCTCAACTGCATTTATTCTGCTTCCATGTTTCTTCTGCCATACCCAACTTTCACTTCCGTACATGAGTGTCGGAACCAACACCCCCTCATGCACAGCCAAACGAGCCTTGTTAGACACCTTCCGACTGCTCATAAAGGAGTGCAAAGCTCCATTCACCATGTTTCCTGCATTCACTCTTCTTTCGATATCACTCTCACACTTTCCATCTCTTGTAAACTTTGAACCCAGATACAGAAACTATACACACAAACACAATATTCCCTGTAATATAATTCATTACTCGATAAGAATTGTCTCTGTATAAATTCAAGGCACATGTAAAATGCATTCTAATGAAAAAAAGGGTATTCATAAATTAGAAGATTATTTAAAAGATAAGAATACTTGAGCTTTGTTCAATTTTCTTTATTTGTGCACATAGTATAGAATATACTATAAGGTTAAATTTTAACTGATGGTGGAAATATCGTCTACTTGTGAGTTTCTTATCGCTTTTTTTATAGGATAGGGTGACAAACGAGCACACAGTCCACCTGATGCTAAGTGGCTGCTGTGGCCCATATACATCTACATCTATCCTCGTTTGCGAATCAAAATGCAGATGCGTTGTCACCCGTGAGGACTAAGATGGAATGCCTCTTTTCCAGTAAAACGGGTCTCCGGTTCTCTACACTCACCATACGAAACACAGCAGTGTTAAGCTGCTATTTTACGCTGGTATTCTGTGAGAGCGTGGTCCTTACCCGGTCGAGCCGAGCCATTCGTGCTACAACTATACTACTAATATAGCTGCAGCATGGCTCTACCACATGCTTCTTCTCACAAGAAGGACTTCACTCTCCATAGCGGGGACTTATTGTAGCGATGGCGTTGATTTTTGTACTATCGTTACAGCTTATTAAAAGTACCCCTTAGATTGCCTCATAGGGGAGATATTTGCCATAGCTGCCACGCTTATCAGGCAGGTTGGCACCTGCAATTGCACACATCGAACGCGAAGCGGAGATACAGTGTTCTATTGTCACCAAATCAAAAAAATCGCGATTCACTAATTTTAAATCACTTCCATCAGCTTTATATTGCACTTATATAATTTAAAAAAGTACACCAATAGCAACGTAGTTATAAAATTATTTATTCGATTATATTATTGAAAAAAAGTTAATTGAAAATAAATACACTTGGACGTCAATTGGTTGGTATGGATATGAAGAAGATATCTTTCGAAAAACTGAACTTATCACTTTGATTTTTTTTTATTATATTTAGATTTTAATCCTTAGGAAGCCTTTTGAATTTCACTATTGTAAACCGTCCCGTTCATTAATATTTAGAAAAAAATAATAATTTTTAGACGTCAGTAATGCATACCCGCGCTTCACGCTTAAAGCATGCAAAATTCAATGGTTATTCATTACAGCCCTTCACAAGTCCACTGCTGAACATAGGCCTCCCCCAAAGAATGCCACAAAGCACGGTCCTGAGCCACCTGCATCCATCGACTTCCTGCATATCTTACCAGGTCGTCACTCCATCTAGTGGGGGGACGCCCTACACTTCGCCTGCCGGTACGAGGCTGCCACTCGAGAACCTTTCTTCCCCATCGGTTGTCGGTTCTTCGAGCTATATGGCCGGCCCATTGCCACTTCAGCTTACTAATCCGTTGGGTTATGTCGGTCACTCTAGTTCTACTGCGGATATCCTCATTTCTGAGTTTATCACGCAGAGAAACTCCGAGCATAGCCCTCTCCATAGCTCGCTGAGCGACCTTGAGCTTCCTCATCCGGCCAGCAGTGAAGGACCACGTCTCAGTTCCGTATGTCATCACTGGCAACACGCACTGGGTGTACAGTCTCGTTTTCAAGTTTTGAGGTATACCTGACGAGAAGATGTGCCGTAATTTCCCGAACGCTGCCCAACCGAGTTGAATCCGTCGATTGACCTCTCGGTCGAAGTTGGACTTACCTAGTCGGACTATTTGTCCCAGGTAAACATACTCGTCAACAACTTCGAGCTTAGTGTTCCCAACAACTACCGGCATAAGTGTGACATGGACATTAAACATGATCTTTGTTTTGTCCATGTTCATCTTAAGACCTATCCGTTGGGAAACACTATTGAGGTCATTGAGCATAGTGCTTAGGTCCTCCAGCGATTCTGCCATAAGGACTATATCGTCGGCAAATCGAAGATGAGTGATGTACTCGCCATTGATGTTGATACCGTATCCTTTCCAGTCCAGAAGCTTGAAAACATCTTCCAATGCAGCGGTAAAGAGTTTCGGGGATATGACGTCACCCTGTCTTACACCTCTCTGCAATTGGATAGGTTTCGTACTCTGGTTCTGTACTCGGATAGCCATCGTAGCCCTACTGTACAAGCACTTCAACACTTCGATATACCGACAGTCAACTTGGCATCGCTGAAGGGACTGCAGCACCGCCCAAATTTCGACGGAATCAAAGGCTTTCTCATAGTCCACATACGCCAGACATAGTGGCAAATTGTACTCCTCGGACTTCTGTACAATTTGCCGAAGGGTATGTATGTGGTCTATGGTGCTAAAGCCTTTTCGGAAACCGGCTTGTTCGGGAGGCTGGAAGTCGTCAAGTCTGCGCGCGAGACGATTCGTAATGACTCTCGAAAACAGTACGTAGACGCGGCTCAGAAGGGAAATCGGTCTGTAGTTCTTCAAGAGAGCGTTGTCGCCTTTCTTGAATGGTTATTATCATTTTTTATTTTATTAATTATTTGACAATTTTTTTCGGTAACCAAATACGAATCACCGGTATCAAGCAGTAAAAAAATCGTGTTAATTAAACAGAAACAAATTTTTTGTAGCTTTAAACGAAATACTTGTTTCGAAAATTCATCAGTACAGCCCTCCACAAGTCCACTGCTGAACATACATAGACCTCCCCCAAGGAATGCCACAATGCAAGGTCCTGAGCCACCTGCATTCATTGACTTCCTGCATGTCTTAACTGATCGTCACTGCATCTAATGGGGGGACGCCCTGCACTTCTTCCGCCGGTACGAGGCTGCGACTCGAGAACCTTTTTTCCCCGTCGGTTGTTGGTTCTTTGGGCTATATGGCCGGCCCATTGCCACTTCAGCTTACTAATGTGTTGGAATATATCGGTCACTCTGGTTCTACTACGGATATCTTCATTAAAACTATAAGAATAGCCCTCTCCATAGCTCGCTGAGCGACCTTGAGCGTCCTCATACGGCCAGCAGTGAAGGACCACGTCTCAGTTCCGTAGATCATCACTGGCAACACGCACTGGTTGTACAGTTTCGTTTTCAAGTTTTGAGGTATACCTGACGAGAAGGTGTGCCGTAATATCTCCGTCGGACTATTTGTCCCAGGTAAACATATTCGTCAACAACTTCGAGCTTAGTGCTCCCAACAACTACCGGCATAGGTGTGACATGGACGTTATACATGATCTTCGTTTTGTTCATGTTCATGAGGCACTATTGAGGTCATTGAGGACTATATCGTCGGCAAAACGAAAGTGAGTGATGTACTCGCCGTTGATATTATTACCGTATCCTTTCCAGTCCAGAAACTTGAAAACGTCTTCCAATGCAGCGGTGAAGAGTTTCGGGGATATAACGTCACCCCGTCTTACTTCTCTCTGCAGTTGGATAAGTTTCGTACTCTAGTTCTGTACTCGGATAGCCATCGTAGCCCTACTGTACTTCAGCACTTCGATATACCGACAGTCAACTTAGCACCGCTGAAGGGACTGCAGCACCGCCCATATATCGACGAAATCAAAAACTTTCTCATAGTCTACATATGCCAGACATAGTGGTAAATTGTAATTCTCAAACTTCTGTACAATTTGATAAAGGGTATGTATGTGGTCTATGGTACTAAAACCTTTTCAGAAACCACTCTCGAAAACAGTACTTAGACGCGGCTCAAAAGGGAAATCGGTCTGTAGTTATTCAAGAGAGCGTTGTCGCTGTGGCGGGTGGAAGAAACAGAGGAAATCTCCCGCCGGGCAAGGTGTCTTGCAAAACTTAGCACCGACCGCATGGACAGCTTCCGCGAGCTTATCATTTATATCGTCCACTGCATTGCAATCTTCTATACAGTCAAAATAGTTTTATAGCTCAAGCTGAAAGGTTTCGGAACTTTGGATTAGAGCACTAAGGGGGATGGAGCGTTGTCTTCATTAGACGTGACCTTTCCAACTTAACGTTTAGGTTCAGTGGTAGTTAAAAAATGACTTTCGATAAGAATTATGTAATAATCGATATTGAATAAAAAAATATTCTATTCTATTCTATTCTATTCTAGTGTACCTCTCACCATTCGGTGATCGCTGCCGATTTTCACCCTCGCGATGAGTGAGACATCATTGAACTGTTGTCGTCTGGTCGCCATAATGCAGTCAATCTCATTTTTGTCGATCCGTCGGGGCTCGACCAGGTCCACTTCCTGTGGGGCCGCTTCTGGAAGAAAGAATTCATCATAAAAAGTCCCTCTTTCTCCATGTAATCAGCCAGCTGCAGGTCCCTTAGGTCCCGTTTCCCTATTACAAATTTCCCTTTCTTCAGCTCATCGTTCTCTCTTGTGCCTAGTTTTGCGTTAAAATCTCCCATTAATACCTTATATTGGGTTTTGTAAGAATGCATGACTCTAGATACATCCTCATACATTTCCTTCACCTCCTCATCGCGATGTGCCGAGGTTGGTGTGTAAATCTGTATAATCTTCAGCGAATACTGTTTGGTGATTCTGAGTATAAGGTACGCGACCCTCATCAACACACTCTCAATCTTTACAACGTTGTTAACGAGAGACTTGTGGACGATAAATCCAACACCTCCTTGGGACAGATAGTCGCCCTCCTGGTGATGGAACAAGTTGCCGAATTCGAAAATTACCATGTCCTCCCCCTCTCATCGGACCTCAGATAATCCTACAATATTCCAACGCAACTTGTTTATCTTTCTTCCAGCTCCAGGATCTTTTCGTCAGTCCTCAGGGAGCGTGCGTTATATGTTGCCAGATCGAGTCGTCTTAGGTGGCTACCGAACCTCCACCGGAGATTCTTAGCACCCAGCCGTTATCATGGTCGCCACCGTAGCCAGGAATAGCGGGACCCCTGGGGACTGGGGGCCGTTTATTCGTAGCTTTAATCATGGGGGGTATATTGCCAGAGTTACCACGCTTGGCGAGCGGGTTGGTAACCGCAGTTTTTAAATTTTTGTTTTGCTGTTATCAGAAAGATGCTGCTGCTCATCTTCTGCCTTAGTTTCCCTCTGTCGCCTCTTACGACACCCACGGGAAGATATGGGGTAGTGGGTTTTCTTATCCGCCAATACACGGGTTTCGATAATTGTTAAAAGTAAATTGATTATACAAAACATTACATGAGCATCCGAGGTGTGCACTTTGTGGATTTTCCAAATTTATTTTTTATTAATTTTTCTTTGTCGTCTCTTACGACACCCACAGGAAGATTCTGGATCTTCCAAATTTATTTTTTATTTTATTTTTTCTGTCGTCTCTTACGACACCCACAGGACGATTTTGGATTTTCCAAATTTATTTTTTTTATTTTGTTTTCTTTGTCGTCTCTTACGACACCCACAGGACGATTTTGGATTTTCCAAATTTATTTTTAATTTTTTTTTCTCTGTCGTTTCTTACGAGACCCACAGGACGATTTTGGATTTGAAATTGTTAATTATTTTTTCCTCTGTCGCCTCTTACGACAGTCACGGGACGATATGGGGTAGTGGATATTCTTATACCATGGGTAATGTTTTAGTATTAATCAACGTCCATCTTAAACTCGCAAGGTTCATTCATCAAATCACAAGAGGACGGGGCACACTTATCGCCTTGTTCTAGTGTTATTAGTTATTACGAATAACAGAAGAACAAAATTTTGTGCAATATATGATGTTTGTGATTTCGTAGAAATTAGAGCGGCATTAAGATTCTGAAAATTTCCGTTTTTTTTTTTTCTTTAAACATACTGTATTTATCCGTGCTACTTATGTGAAAGGAAAAAAAATATTTTCAATAATAATTATATAATATTGTTATTGATAGTAAATAAAAGTTCATCATCATCATCATCATAATTACAGCCCATCACAAGTCCAATGCTTTTCCTAAGGAATACCACAAAGCACGGTCCTGAGGTACCTGTTTCTATCAACTTCTTGTGTCTTATACCAATCATCAATCCATATAGTAGGGGGCCGGGAACCATTCTTCCTCATCGGGTGTCAAATCAAAATTAACGAGCTATCATTATTTAAAAGCAAATATCTAACTATGTTATTAGGTTTATATAAAGAAAATAATATTAATTCTTTTATTTCAGACCTAGATCCATATAAGTTGTTAGTAATACACGGCGCACCTTCAATACTAATGTCAGATCCTTAAATACGTATATTCATCACTTTTTAATAAACCGTTCCAGTGACTCACATATGCCCGTCACATAGTTCGGCGAACATGTTTAGAATACTGTTGCGGCTGCCACGCATTCTTCTCGACATTCTTTTTACGTGGTAGAGCCATGCTGCAGCTATATTAGTAGTATAGTTATAGCACGAATGGATTTAAATTTTCGTACTTTTATACTTTTTTACTTACTGATGACTTCTACGCAATAATGCGTGAAAGAGTGTACTCTCTTTTTTTTATAAGATAAGGGTGACAAACGAGCACAAAGTCCACCTGATTGTAAGTGTACATCTACATCTATCCTCTATTACAAATCAAAATGCGTTGTCACCCGTGAGGACTAAGATGGAATGACTTATTTCCAGTAAAAAGGTTCTCCAGTTCTCTACACTCACTATACGAAGCACATCAGCATTGAGGTGATATTTTACGCTGGTATTTTGTGAAAGCGTGGTACTACCCCGTTCGAGCCGGCCCGTTTGTGCTACAACTGCAATATAGCTGTAGCATGGGTCTACAAGTTATAAAACGAATGACGTATGATTTCTAACTGCAGGTATTGTTATGTTAAAACGATTTCTCTAGTAGTGTGAGTTCCTATATAATAATATATTTAAATAAGCAAGAAATACTCTATTTTTGAGGACCTTTAATTGGCTTACTGTAGTTCTCTAATCTATCTATCCTAATTATTATAGCTCTTGGTCTTCCATATAAAGTAAAATAAAACATTACTGATACATTGGATTTCAAAAACACTATAGTGAAATACGTACACCATGAGGTGACCATTGAGTTATATGTACAACGTACTAGAGAACCAAAAATTGTGCGCTACTCTATGTCTTCGCGCATGCGCGGGAGATAGTAGAGTCGCGCATGCGCGAAGACTTTAATCTTTATATATAAAAATTACGTGTCACGTTGTTTGTTCGCGATAGACTCCTAAACTATTGAACTGATTTCAATGAAATTTTGTGCACTGTTTGCAATTTAGTCCAACTTGAGAGATAGGATAATTTTTATCCCAATAAGTGACCTTCAATATTATTTTATTGCGAATTTAAGGATTTTTTCATAGAAAGGGTCATCGGAAAGGGCAGAACAACTTCTGCCTGGCCAGATAGTTTAATATAAAATACTCTTATTTTAATCTAAACAAACATATTTCTAAATAAAATGATATAATAATTATCTTATGGAATTCACAAATCTTCAATTTACGCAATAATTAGTTTAGTGTACGGATTGCAGTACAGTTCAATTGAACATAGTCAATGTTTGGAATGCGAAATCTAGTGCGTAGTACATATTATATATCGATGGAAGTGATAAACAAACAGTTACTTTTATTTTTCTATGGGTGAGTTGCGCCTTAAGGCATTGTTCCGGTATTTGATCTGAATTCATCCATTGCGTTTTTCGCTTGCGATGATCTTAGAGAATCCACTTTTCATCACACACCACAATTCAGTTCAAAATCTCTAAGTTTCTGTACCTACTCATCAAATCAAGGCAAGCTTCAATGCGTGCAATATGCACATCAGTCAATTTAAAAAAAAACACGAATTTGGTGCAAATGAGTGAATATTTTAAGTAATATACAACAACTATAACTTTAAGCCATGACCTTCGTTTCTTGGTTCGGTCGGTTGGTCGAAGTTTCCACTATAACACGTTTTTAATGCTTCAAAAGAAGTTAGAGATGATCGGCACTGTGTAACTTTGCCTTAAATGTGTCCTGATTCACAGTTGCTTATTTAAAAAAATCTTACAATACAATTAACATTACTAGTATCCCTGTTAACCACTTCAATGAAGATAAGAATGACTGTACTAGAAGTGGTTCAGGACTGTAGTCGAATGGCGGATTCGAACCCACGACGCTTCAGTTTCGTAGTCCGTATCCTTAACTATTAGGCTATTGTCGCTCGAGCATTTTGGGCCAGTACGTAAATTATAGGTTTTTTATTATAGGAGAGGGGGCAAACGAGCATGCGGCTCACCTGATGTGACTAACACCGCCCATGAACAACCGCAACACCAGGGAAATTGCAGATGCGTTGCCGGCCTTTAAAAAAGGAGTAGGCTCTTTTCTTGAAGGTCCCTAAGTCGTATCGGTCCGGAAAAATCGCTGATGATAATCGATTCCACAATGAATTTGTGCGAGGAAGAAAAAAAGGTATTGTGTTCTGAATTTAATGTCTTAATATTAGCTTTTTCAGATCCTTATGTCGCTTTTATATCATTCAGTACCTATAGAAAAATCACGAAATCGACGAATGAGAGCCTGAAAATAGTTCTACTCATATACATTTTGTATATGAGTAGAACTATTTTCAAAAAAATGTTACCTCCACACTAGGATTTTCTCCTGTATCGTGGAGGCAGTTTACAAACACAAATTGCACAAGGACAAACATCCAGACCCGGAACAATTATTTGTAGGCCATACAAATACTTGTTCCGTGCGGGATTCGAACCCGCGGCCCCGGAGTCGTCAATATACAAATACATATTATATTATAATATATGTATTTGTACAATAAAAGTATTTTACATTTTGTATAATATATTTTTTACGTGGTAGAGTCATGCTGCAGCTATATTAGTAGTATAGTTGTAGCACGAATGGGTCGGCTCGACGGAGGAAGGACCACGCTCTCACAGAATACCAGCGTTAAATAGCAGCTTAACACTGCTGTGTTTCGTGTGGTGAGTGTAGAGAACCGGAGACCCTTTTTACTAGAAAAGAGACATTCCATCTTAGTCCTCACGGGTGACAACGCATCTGCAATTTGCTCCTTTATTGAGGGTAAATGTGGATGTCTATGGGTCACAGCAACCACTTACCATCAGGTGGACTGTGAACTCGTTTGTCACCCTATCCTATAAAAAAACAATAATATTTGTTTGCACCGCCATCTGCTAGGAACAAAAAAATAAATATAAAACTATTACCTATATCCCCTATTCCTAGACTATATAACACTCTATATATAACATTTGACAATATATAATAGATATGTCAATTCCTAGTAAAATTTTACAACTCCCATGGTTTCACAGTTTTATCAATGAAAATAATTTTGAACTTAGTACAATTATTTTTTTATAACCGACAGTATATAACGTGTAGTGTCGATGTTATGGGGCTACATACTACATATATATGAGGCTACGTACTACATATATATGAGGCTACATACTACATATATATGAGGCTACATACTACATATACTTGAGGCTACAAAGGGAAACAAACCAAGAGATGGGCAGAAGCGTATTTCTAATAACAGATTGGAAAAAAAAACAACGGTTGCCAACTGCCTGCCAAGCATTGCAACTATGGCAAATATCCCACTTATGCAATCTAATGTGAGGTTTGGGAGGGGGGGGGGTATGTCGTAGACTTTGATAGGCTGTAATGAATTAATGAATAAACCGACACACTCACTATGCAAGCCTCAAACAAAATTACATAAAGGCTGATATTTTACAACAAGATATATGTCTAACGTATTCGTTATTTATGCTTACAAAAGATAAAAACACTAAATCGGCAAAGCTTTCCTGAATTTCCAAACACTGACTGTAAACCACGGACAACGGACCTAAATGACTTCAGGCACGCAACCTACAGTCGACAGCTAAAGTAAGAGAGGGCACAACAGATTTTATTGTTCTGGCTTGACAACAATATTGCTGGAGTTCTTTTCGTATTTTCGTATTTACAGAAATATGTGTGTGTACACAAAAATAATACTACACAAATTCACACTATACAAAAATAGTTTTATTAAAAAAGTTATATTATATATATATGTATATTATATAATATTATATATATATATATATATATATATATATATATATATATATATATATTATTTTATATAATAAAAAAATAAAAGATATTATTCACTTCTATAAATGCTAGGAACAAGCACAAATACTAGGAGGAACAAACACCAGTTACTCAGCTGCGAAGAGTCAGTAATTCCTTCGTGAGATAATGTGGTATACATTATCTCACGAAGGAATTACTGACTCTTCGTCATACTTTTACAACATAATTCCAAAAAGTATGCAGGACCAATCTATCAAAAAGTGTTATTATACTTTTAAAGAACAATTAGTTGATAACAACCCCTGGAAATAAAGTGATCGCTACCATCCTATTTTTAAATGCGACGTCTCACAGGGTTTTTTGCTGGTACTCCCAGGACAGAGAATGTTTTTCGAATCATAAATGAATTTAATAAGTATCATTATTCTATATATACAGGATGTAACGTAAAGAGTGGATATACTTGTACCTACGGGTGGGAGACATCATAACTGTTCAGAAAAGAATAAAATGTACCCTCACTTTCTAATAAAAGTGTGCTTTATTTTGCGCGCATGACTAGATTCGGGCCGCCTTTTGAAGACGCTTACGCAACTGCTTAACTGAGGTGATGGACTCTTTGTATACCATATCCGTGAGGCGCCGCCAATAAAAGAAATTGAGCGGATTAAGATCCGGGGACCGTGCTGGCCACATAATGGTCTGCATGCGCCCGGCCCGATCCATCTACGAGGATTTGTTTCGTTGAGGTACTCTCTCAGGTTGCGGGCGAAATACGCAGGGCAACCGTCTTGCTGCAGCCATATTCTTCTTGTGTTTTCCAAAGAGACACCCTCTAACAATGTAGGGAGAACGTTCTTTCAAAAAATTAAATATTCCTCGTCAATCAGTGTCTGGAAACTCAAATGGGTTGAAGAAGTCTTTCCTGTTCCAGATACTAGTCCACAGGTTTACCGGTACTGGGATCTATCTCCTCTCTTTAATCTCGGATTGATGGGTTGCCAGCCACCGAATCCGGACATGTGCGCTCTTTTATTAGAAGATGCAGAGCGTGCATAAGATCTAATGGTAGCGATTTTGAGCACTTGCAAAAAATTTCAAACCAATAAATGCACTTTAAATGTCTTAATTTATTTCATTTTCTTGTTTTAGGAAATTCCTTTGTAATAACATTAATTTTGTTTGCGGAATTCCAACTCCGCAACTTAATTAAAATTTTATTTTTAATTTGAAAGAATGATGCTTCCCCATCTTAACAACAATATTCTTTACATTGAAAGCTAGAAGTACCGAGTGCCATTTCTAAATCACAATGAAGTAGGCAAGTTATTAATTAGTTGTTCACTCAGGTGACCACACATTTTTTTTACAATTACAAAAAACTTTTGGAAAAATTTTGCAAAACATGTTTTTTTTTGAAATATAACTGTAGACGTGACACCGAAATAGCAGTCAGTATTTGATAGTGTAGCTATTAGAGAATGCTACAAAAAAACAGTTCGAGAAAATTCCTTCATTTGTGATCTTGGCACCGAAAAGATTTGACAAGAGTAAACAATTAGAAAATTTCATAAATGTTCAATAACTCAAAAACCGTGAGACTTTTACTGGGTACGTTTTTATGTTTTCTGAATATTATATGTATATTTCAATGGAGATGGTTTATATTTATAAACTAACAAAAATTAAAAAATTTAGAAAATAACATAATTTAAATTTTTTGTTTTTATTTCCTTTTTTTAATCAAGCGGGGCACAATAAAAAACGTATGAACACAGCCTATGATATTAACTGGCAGGACGTCTGCCGGTTTCTAGTTTTATCTGTATTTATAAACAATTATTCTGTTCTATTTTTTATTAAATTTTTATAGTCATATCGTCTAGCAAAACCTATTCCTTCATTAAGCTATATTACTAAAATCATCGACAACATTGATCGTTAATACATCGTTAAAATAAATTATAAAAATAAAAGTTTTTGTGTATGCCTATATCAGTTACAAATATGTTTACAAAGGGGCGTGTAAAATTAACAAAAATTGATACTTAGTATACATATAATTACATAAAACAAAAGCTAAAACTTAAATAGTCATTTTTTTATTCATTTTTATATATTAACTTGTTCCG